>CAMZMU010000043.1:760094-1360094 GCA_947311845.1 Poa pratensis | reverse complement strand
TATTCATAATCAAAATATGGCTCATTACCTTTATCAAGATCCCAGTGGCTAGTATTTTCAGAAATAGTCTCCAATAAATTCCATGCTTCTTCTTCAGTGTTATTAGTAAAACTTCCACCAGATGAATTATCCAGAATCTCCTTGTGCTTCATAGGTAGTCTCACATAAAAGTTTATCAATATAAGTTTCCTTGTAAGATCATGACATGGATTCTTGCGAAGGAGTTCCTTTAACCTCCCCCAAGCTTGAGTAATACTCTCTCCCAGATGTGGCCAGAAATTGAATATATAGCAGCGGTTATCATAAGCTTCTTTAGGAGTAAAATATTTAAGAAAGAAAACCTTCCTCAAGATACTCCATTCATTCTGGACCTCTTCATCCAAAGACCTGTACCAATCACGAGCATTACCAGATAAAGACAAATACAATAGCTTCCTTTTTACCTGATCCTCTGAAATACCAGGTAGTCTGAATAAGCCACATATGTCCTCAATTATTTCCATGTGCTCGCGTGCCGACTTAGTTCCATCTCCTGTAAATGGATTTTTCATAACTCTTTTAACATGACCATGGGAATTTTAAATCCCACTTTAGGTACCTCAGACACAGTAGTTTCAACCACCTTTGCAGTAGTGGCATAAGCACTTTCATATAGAGCAAGATGCAGCGAGGCACGATTCATAAATGCCATAGTAACAATGAGATAAACAGCTTTCAAGTTTCCTTACCAAACTTCTTACCAATAGCGCTACGCTCCCCGGCAACGGCGCCAGAAAAGTATCTTGATGGCTCCCAAGTGCAGGAGATCAATTGTAGTACCTTTCAATTAGAAAAGGTTGTCGAACCCACGAGGAGCTGAAGGTATTGGTTAGTAAGATTGATAAATAAAACAATAAAAGATGCAGTGTTTTTGGTATTTTCAGTTGTATAATTGCAAGCAGATAACAGATAGTAGCAAGTGAAAGCTCTCAAAGAGAGAAAGCCCAATCCTCTTATGTGGCAAAGGACAAGCTCAAGTGATGTGTAACTTATATGTGGCAAACGTTCCCGAGGGCGGCATGGATGATGCTAGGCATAGAGATTTATTAAACAACACGTTGAATATCTTGTCAAGTTTTAATCTCTTTGGACGGAGCCATAATTAGGTATAGCTAAATAAATAAACTACAACCCCTTATGATGGATCATGTGGCCAAGCAAATGACTGCACAAGAATTATTAAGACCTAAAGTCCCACCATAGCATTACACTCTAAGGTCCCCGATACTAATACCCTCATAATATAACTTCATGACTCGGTCTCAGGTTTACGTGTCCTCCCAAGTCTCCATCAATTCATTACACTACGGTGTTCTCCTATGAGCCCATAGGTGAAGTGTTGTGCAGTCGACGTTCGCACAACACCATCATAGAATCACATAAAAGATAAACTCTTGACAAAATACCAACACATGTCATATATAAATCATGCCAATTCATCCTATGCCCTCAGGAACATACGGGAACTACTCACAACGTGCGAACATGATCATAATCAGTGGCATAAGTGGTACAACACAATCTGAAATTATAACTTCACCACCAAATAATGACAAGTACTCAATCACAAACATGAATAGTAGCACAAGACAAGTATCTAGGGTATAGCAACTCTCAAACTGCGAGGGGAACGGAGTGGATCACGGTGATGATGATGGTGATGGTGCTGGTCTTGATGGGGGTGATGATGTAGAGGCCTCCTCCCACGCCAAGGAGGAGAGGTGATGACGATGACGATGATTTCCCCCTTCTCCGGAGTTCCGGAGCAGCAGGATCTGACCCCCCTCGGAAGGGATCAGGAGTTTCGCCGCCGCCGCGACCTCGGATGGACTTGGAAAAATTAGGGCGTTACTTTTCGGGCGAGACGAAGGCGTCTAAAAAGCCCCAGGCGAGGAGGTGCCCGAGGCACCTTTGGTGGGTCCCACGCGGCCAGGTACATGGGCCGCGTGGGCCACCCCCATTTGGCCCTCGTGGCTCTCCTCTCTTCGGTCTTCTTCCCTCTGCCTTTCTCCCGATGAAAAACTGACGCAGTATTTTTCCTTTTATTATTTGAGGTCCTGTAGCTCCTGAAACATTAAAGACAAGAAAAAGGAGGTTTTCTGCCTCCCAGAAATTAAATACCAAAAATAGGGACTTTGTATGAAAGTCCCCAAAATCATCTAAAACATGTAGAAACAATCATATAATCATGCAAATAACATTCTAGTATGATACTAAAAGTTATATAAATGATGATATAAAATGCACGTATCATGTGCGTACTGTTTCTATCGTAGTTTTCAAACTCGTTTGTCCAAACGATGCAAATGATACACCGTTGAAAATGTATGAAAATTCTGCAACTTTTTGTTTTGACCATGTTTTAAAATTATTCGTGGTTTAAGAGCAGTTTTAAATATACTAACTGCTGCATTTTTAGAATTTTCTCAGTTTTCATGTTGTTATTCGAACTAGACTTCGAGATTATATACTTTGAACTTCGAAATTTTTCGAGAGTGAACTTCTACAAATTGGATAGCTGACCCGGTCATTTTTTTCTGAACTTCGCGCGATACGTAAGTGAACTTCAAGTAATTTCGCATATTAATTTTGTCGGTGGGCCATCTTTTTATGAACTTCTCGGCATATATGTAAGTGTCTTCACATAAATTTCCGCAAATGAAATTCTTGGCGGGGAATCTTTTTTGAATTTCCGCCGACACTGAACTTCAAAACTTATGTGAACTTCGCTCGTCACACAAGTGAACTTCATAGAAATTTCACAAATGAACTTCGCGCGATATGTAAGTGAACTTCAAAGTAATTTCGCATATTAATTTTGTCGGCGGACCATCTTTTTATGAACTTCTCGGCATATATGAAAGTGAACTTCGCATAAATTTGCGCAAATAAAATTCTTGGCGGAGAATCTTTTTTTGAACTTCCTCCGACGCTGAACTTTAAAATTTATGTGAAGTTGTGAACTTCGCTCGTCATATTAGTGAACTTCACAGAAATTTCACAAATGAACTTCTCAGATGACCATAATTTTTTTGAACTTCGCTCGTCACTGATGCATGTAAAATGCATACATGAACTTTGCATTATTTTACTTATATTCCAGTCATATTTGCATCATATAAGGGTTATATCACTGTTTTATAATGATTTTGGGAATATTTGGTATGTTTCCTATTTTTATGGAATTAACCCTGCACAGGCAGAAAACTCTATTTCTATATTTTAATGTTTCAGGGACCCAAACGACGCACAAATGACCTGGAAATTTACGAGCATCAGTTTTTGGAAGGAACAAAGCGTGGGAGCGAAGGAAGCAAACAAGCGGAGGCCCGAGGGCCCAGATGAGTGGGCCCACGCGGCCCATGTACCTAGCCGTGTGGGACCCCCCTTTTGGGCCTCGGAGCTCCGTTGTCGTCGATCCTTCCTCCACCGACCTCGTCTTGACCTAAAACCGCCAATAAAAATAGTCCCGGACGTTCTCTGGAAGGAGCGCCGCAGAAACACAGAAACACCGAAACAGAGACCTGGAGTTGTCCACCTCTGGACTATGGGTTTGTGGAAGTAACTTATGTATCTCTTCTCTCTCTTGAGCTTCACTAATTAGTACCGTATGAGCTGCTGAACATGATTACGGTCATCTATGTAATACCTTTGTGGTGGATCTTTTTATGAGTTAATATATGTTTGAGATTGCAATGGTTTTGTTTCAGTTATGAAAGTAGATGCATATTATGTACCCCGTTCTTATTTACTTGTCATGATCAAGCATGTTTATGAGAGCGTGTGAGGGGGAACGTGTGCATTAGTTGGAGTAACGGGGGGTGGCTAGTGCAGTGAACGTGAGAGAAAGTTCTGCGATCCACTTGGGTATCTCTACCTTACTTTTTGCATCACTAGGGATAAAAAGAAATACCATGCTACCGGAGATGTGGGTGTGACCATTGCCACTTCCTCCATGACTAGATCTAGCATGTTCTTATTTTAACTTCATGTCATGATACTTAACCCTATATACTCTGAGTTATCTTAATTACTGAGGTGTTATGATTTAGTTCGCATCTTGGTGGAGTATAAGAGAGACTAATAACCAAAAGGTCTCTATGTTAGGACGTGATGCCCATATAATTAGTAACTTGTCATTAAACTGTTGTTTGCAATCTCATATGTCAACTCTAGTGTTCCATTGTCTACCACTTTATTAAAGAGAGAGTGTATTTGCGAAACCATGAACCCCGATCCATTTTTAATCATAAGAAACACCTTTCCAACCACTTTTATCCATTTTACATTTTCTGCCATTTAAAAATCCGAAAATACAAAAACACTTTTACATCTTGCATTCATCATATAAAACCCAAAAATATCATTTATCATTGCTACCACCATCCTTGCATATTTATTTACCACCATTGCATATTTATTTCTTGTTTGCATTGCATATTATCTTGATATCATTCTCACACCTTGTGCTTGACAACCACTAGGTGAGGTTGAGACCAAAACATTTACTTTGTTTTGTAGGTAACCAAAAGAAGGATAGAAAGATAAATCTTCACTACTGATTCCCCGAGAGTTCGATATTAAACCCTCGAGTCACCCCTCGTGGGGAAAACACGTCTTCCACTTACTACACACTCTGCACTTGGAGTCTCAACCTAACCATTTACTTTTCACGCAGGTAACTACGTGAAGGGCCATCAAGACTGTTTTTGGCGCCGTTGCCGGGGAATCATTGCTGAAAGGTTTATCCAAGGGTCCCCTGCACTAGCTCTGTTTTCTGACGCCGGGTTTATCCAAGGATATCTCACCAAGTCAACTTCATCACCAACTTGTGCTAACACCTAAGCTTGGGGAGGTTGCACCTACGTGAGCATCATCTTATCCATCTTTACCTTCAAAGCAATTTATCTTGTTTTCTCATTGTCTTGCATATCATATTTTGGTTTGCATATTTTATTTTCAGTTTTCATCTAAAAACATAAAATCCATAAAAATTAAGTGTTGTTTTTAATATGTGTTTTAAGCTATTGGTAAGAAGTTTGGTAAGGAAACTTGAAAGCTGAATTTTATTATCTCATTGTTACTATGGCATTTATGAATCTTGCCTCGCTGCATCTTGCTTTATATGAAAGTGCTTATGCTATTGCTCCTAAAGTGGTTGAAACTACTATGTCTGAGGTACCTAAAGTGGGATTTAAAATCCCCGTTGGTCATGTTAAAAGTGTTATGAAAAATCCATTTACAGGGGATGGAACTAAGTCTGCACGTGAACACGTGGAGACAATTGAAGACATATGTGGTTTATTTAGGCTTCCTGGTATTTCTGATGATCAGGTGAAAAGGAAGTTATTATATTTGTCTTTATCTGGTAATGCTCGTATTTGGTTCAGGTCTTTGGATGAAGAAGTCACTATTGAATGGAGTATTTTGAGGGAGGTTTTCTTTCTTAAGTATTTTACTCCTAAAGAAGTTTATGATAACCCATGCTATTATGATGAAACTAATAATGCTCCTTTACTTTTCAATGCTACTAGTGAACTTATTGATGATAATGAGGAGTGTTGCTTAAATATGCTATATGATAATGCTTTAGATGATGGTCCTATGCTTATTGATAATCCTCCATGTTTAGTTGTTACTAATTTATGCGAGGATAAAAATGATATACTTGATGTTTGTGATAGTGCTCTTACTCATGAGAGTCCTACTTTGTTTTTGAATTCTCCTAATCACACCATAGAGGAGAAATTTGCTTATGTTGAGAAATACTTATGTGATTTGCAACTATCTTTAGTTCCAAATCTTTGTTGCAATCATGATAGTAAACTTGATATTGATCTTATTAACTATTTTGAAAGAGGGAAGCATGCTAATGAATTCCATAATAAATTTAATAATCCTCTTTATGTGCCTAAATTATCTAAGTTGAATGATTCTTGTGGTTATATGGTTGAATTTATTTCTACTACTTGCAACTATTATGAAAGAGGAGGTGATAAGAACCCTCTTTATGTTACTAATAATTATATGCTGCAAGCAAATATTGTTAATATGCATTGGGAAATTTCTATTTATGGTGATTCATTCATATACAAAATGCCAATGCATAGAAAGAAAGTTAGACTTCGTTGTTATTACTTTTGTGTTTTGTTTTTCTCTCAACTAGGGTTCAACTTGACTATTATTTTGATTGGTTTGAGAACACCATGGGATCCTGGTATTATGCATGAACACTTCCAAGGAAGAGGGACACATCAAAGTTCAAGCTCCCTCATGAGCTTCGTCCTCAATAAACATCAAGTAAGAAGCCTAGCTATATGGCTATAAAGAAAGCGCTTTACGGGAGGCAACCCGGTTGTTTTTATTTGTTATTTTCTTTGTGTCCTCTTGCTGTAACAAGAGACTTTGTTTATAGTTTAGTTTCTGGAATTTTTAATAAAGTGCCAAGTTTTACTCATTTTGGTTTGAAGAAGTTGCTTATAGCGTTCGGAGATTTTATTCCTGCACGAATCTGTGCACGGTATGATTTTTAATTCTTATTCTGTAACTCCGAATGAGCTCATATTTGAACTGTAGTTGCAACTTGTCATCCTCTGTATGCATGAATTTTTCGGAATTTTTCGACAAAGTTAAGTAGGGTAGAAAAATACGTTTTGCTGCTGCTGTTTTTCTGGACAGATTCTGTCCCATTTTGTTTGATGCATGCTTAGAACTTTTAACTTGAATCTTTTTGATCCAATTGAGTTTAGAGTAGGCATACAACATTATACACTTTCTGGACATTCATATGAATTTTTGTCTAAGGATTATATGCAGCAAGAAATCTATTTGTTTATCACTACTAATGCACCCCACAGAAAAGAAATGGGAGAAACGGTGTTTTGAAGTTTTTTCACAGGGATTAGAGGAGATGCACCAAGAGCTATCCAAGGATGGTGAAGACCATAAGCTTGGGGATGTGAAGACAACCCCACTGGACCTACACACTCTCGGTTTGCACACGTCTAACTTCTGTTTTTTGATCGAAACATTTATCGCATAAACTTGGAGCGTCTTTTTGTTTGTTTTGGTTTGATTTTTATTTTGTGAGACCACCACACTATCATTTATATATGAGAGAGCTACTGGAAATTTGGGTTGATTATGTTGGATGCTATTATAAGATTGGGAAAAGGGATGTTGGAGTTAATTTTAAAAGATACATATAGTTGCATGATTCATGAGCTTGTTAATGAATGTTAATTTGCAAGTATTTTATCAAGAGCTATCTTTTATTCATGTTTTGATGCTGAATATTATTTACTTTGTTTAACATGGATTAGTTAGTTCTATGGACACTCATGCATGCATTTAGATGGTCAACTTTCTCCCTCTTGCTAGCCCAAAAATTCCAACAAGTAAAAACTTTTTCCAACACCTTCAACCAAAGTTTTTCCAGTGAGTCCACCATATCTACCTATTAGTTTTATGCTATTCCGAGTATGTTTATCATGATATTTGTGTTATCTATACCTCTGAATGAAAATGCTTATGTTGTTGATTGTTATGGGAAAAGTTGGTTATAGAGCTCTCTCGAACTTGATGCACACTTTACTTTCATTGCATAGATAAAATGACCCATTGTGATTAAAATTATGATATTGTGGCTTGACAAATGTCTTTGGTTGAGAGTTAGCTCATATGTGCTGTCACATGGCAAGCTTTCAACATGCACTTCATTTCATTTAGTTGATATCATGTACTTTTGTTTATGGATGCTTACCATGGGTGAAATAAATGTGGAAATGAAGTGAGTTTAAATGAGTTTGTATAAATGGTTAGAGAGACGTCTGGGCCGCTAATCTAAGCCATGCATCATTCATGGTGGAAATTTACTTACATGCTATGGTGAACCTTCTGTGATACACCTTACAATAAAAAGCTATCTAATGGTAAATAAAAAGGGTGTTGAGATTGTTCATTGTGTTTGTTTGTCTTGTCATTTTGATATGGGCTTGTTCCATATCCTGGGACAAGAGGTACCCAGTTGACGCTCTTAATGATACTATTATTACTTACAATGATATTTAACTTGAACTTGCTTTGTTTCCCAAGATGAGTAACACATGGAGTAGGTACTTGTATTCAAGGGGCATGAGACTTTCAACCTGTACTTTGTCAAGCACACTACTCATATTTGCTTTCACTTTAAACTTAATCATTCAAGATGCTATGATAGGGGAATGAGAGCTTGACACCAAGGATTACCACATTACAATCATTAACTTAAGTAGAGAAGTTCAGAAGTTAGATGAAATTTATTCATGCTTTACCTCTACTCATATATATCTTTCCAAAGTGTCCACCTTTTATATTCAGATTTTCATCAATACTCTATGGCCATTATATGATGTTCTTTCTTATCATTATGCATACATGTGGTCCATAGTACTTTCTTTTATGTTACACTTTGTGAATTATCATTGAACATCCTTGCATTGAATACTTGATATCACTTCATAAACTATCTTGCATATTGCTACTCCTTTTAAGAATGAATCATTTTACTCTATGTAGCAATAGTAATCATCTTTGATATCCATTGATAGTATTAAATTGCAAATCCATGTTAGTTTTATCACCTTCATACTCGAGGACGAGTATTGGTTAAGCTTGGGGATGTTGATGCATGTAAAATGCATTCATGAACTTTGCATTATTTTACTTATATTCCAGTCATATTTGCATCATATAAGGGTTATATCACTGTTTTATAATGACTAGCAAAGTGCCCGTGCGTTGCAACGGGAGAATAAAAAATAACAGCTTTTGAAAAAAAACCATCGGCACGACCCAAATTTTGCTTGAGTCCCACGTTAACCCTAGTACCCTACCCTCAGTTCCCTTTCTGATTTATCTCATGGAAGTGATAGCGAAGTCCATGAAAAGCGTCGAAGTTGACTCTATATATGTCAACTTGGAGAGTTTTTTTAAAAAAAATGCCTCTTCGGCTTGCCCTGTCACTTTGATGGACACTTGATTTCTCACTCTCCAAATTTCATACGTGTAAATATAGGATATTTTGTTCATGTTTACAAAACCACACTCTGAAATTCTTTTAACAACCATATCAATCTTATTTCACATAGCACATGTTTAACCAATGTAAATAAGAACGAGTTAGTTGGGAGGCTGTCATTTTTCCTCAAAGATAAATGTAGTTTCATTTAAAAAAAGAATAATTTCATAATACATATACATGCTAGGAAATGTGCCCGTGCGTTGCAACGGGAAATAAACATACAATGTTTCTTTTTCTTGATATAGAAGTTAAAAAATGACCACTCTGCAATTAACATATTGCAATATAATTTTTCCTTCTAATATTTTTTTTGTTTTTATGCGGTATAAATAATAACATAAAAATATGTCAACAATGGCAAACAAAACACATTTTGATGAGAGAAATCCAAAAAATATTGGCTCTCCATGTACTGTAGAAATATATCTACCAAATATTTTTCCTAGGTACATTGCATTGCAGATCTGTCAGCCACGTCTAATCGTTCATCAAAATACAATCTTTGTGACATTGCCACAATCTACAAAATTAACAGAAGTATGAATGAAATTACCAATAATTTTAAATTTAATTCAAAGCAGAAACATGGTCATGATGTACTTACAAAAATATTCTCTCCTTGGGTCATCCTTTTCATCCTTCCGGCAACAATAAGAGTAAGCAGTACACGATCTGATGAAGATTAAAGACTGTTTCCTTGGATTAAGTATGCAATTATTTTACTTGATTGAGCTCTCCAAATTACAACGAGCTTGACTTGTTAATTGGAAAATCCTGTGTTTGCCATAAACATAGGAGGCATACCATGTCTGAACTTGGACTTCGTCCATGCATCCACGACAAGAGGCAAATCTTGTGAATCATTCACGGTTTCTCTTCTCTCTTACTCAGGATGCAAGCGGACCCTTGCGATGCCGGGGTGGCGCTTGCAGAGACTGAACTCTGCAGCCTACACCATTCCCGTCGTTGCCTTCTGAGTTTGTCTGAGTTCACTGCCGCTACTTTCGCCCTGCAGTGCGCTATGCAAACGCTGAAGCTCTTGAATCGAGCCATTGAACTCCCCAAAAATTAACCTGTAGATAGGAGTTGTCGCCACCAATCGAGTGTACCGGAGGCCAAGATGAGGTTGTTAACGCGCTTCACCGGTAGCTTGTGTACTGAATTTAAGATAGTGAGAAAACAGTTTAGTAGTTCAGTCCTCTTCTTCCACCATGAAGTCCCGCTGCATGGTTTTCGTGAGCGCCTTGCTATCGCAGCTCCGCAAGCGCGCCCTCCGCTGCAGCGCCATGGTGTCCATCACCCTCCTCTCCCTCGCTCTGGCCGCGTCCCCCGCCGAGTCACCGTCGTGTGCAGCGCCACGGCTGCGGCCGAGGCCTCGGAGGCGGCGCCGATGGAGAGGTTCCGGCTCGACAACCTTGGCCTGGAGACGAATTCGTGGCCGCGCAGGGCAACCGAGCTGTACGCCGTCACCATGGAGGCCAAGCAGGTGAAGGCGTGTCGCGTAAAGCATGCGAAATCCCCAAATCGGCTATAGCCCTAGCTGCGACCCGCGTCCAATTTGAGCGCCCAGTCCCAGCATCTTCTTCTCCACGAACAGCCGCCGGCGACAACTCGCCGGAGACGCCGCTTTCTCCCTCCCGGCCCGGACCTCGCTGAAGAGATTGGCGAGCTCGCTCGCCTCAGCGGCCTAGGGCTGGTGGGGGAGGAAGGCTGGGCTGGAGAGCGGCGGTTGGTGGCCGCGGGCGAGATGCGCGCCGCTCGCCGGCCGGACCTCGCTGAAGAGAATGGCGAGCTCGCTCGCCTCAGCGGCCTAGGGCTGGTGGGGGAGGAAGGCTGGGCTGGAGAGCGGCGGTTGGTGGCCGCGGGCGAGATGCGCGCCGCTCGCCGGCCGGTGGTGTGGCGTGTGCGTGTGCGTTTGTCGAACCGTTTTTTACACTTACCGGTGGCAATGGTTGTAATAAGTGTTTCGGTGGGAGGGTAAAACCGGAAAACAAAAAAACGTACCAACCATCACCTCAAGACATATTATATAGTAGAGATTTTGGGAATATTTGGTATGTTTCCTATTTTTATGGAATTAACCCTGCACAGGCAGAAAACCCTATTTCTATATTTTAATGTTTCAGGGACCCAAACGACGTCCAAATGACCTGAAAATTTACGAGGATCAGTTTTTGGAAGGAACAAAGCGTGGGAGCGAAGGAAGCAAACAAGCGGAGGCCCGAGGGCCCAGATGAGTGGGCCCACGCGGCCCATGTACTTGGCCGCGTGGGACCCCTCCCTTTTGGGCCTCGGAGCTCCGTTGCCGTCGATCTTTCCTCCACCGACCTCTTCTTGACCTAAAACAGCCTATAAAAATAGTCCCCCGACGTTCTCTGGAAGGAGCGCCGCAGAAACACAGAAACACCGAAACAGAGACCTGGAGTTGCAGATTGGAGGGGGAAAAACTCCGGCGGGGCGCTGCCGGCGTGGTCTCCATCTTCTCCAACGACTTCTCCACTGTCTCCATGATGAAGAGGTAGTAGTCCACCTCTGGACTATGGGTTTGTGGAAGTAATTTATGTATCTCTCCTCTCTCTTGAGCTTCACTAATTAGTACCGTATGAGCTGCTGAACATGATTACGGTCATCTATGTAATACCTTTGTGGTGGATCTTTTTATGAGTTAATATATGTTTGAGATTGCAATGGTTTTGTTTCAGTTATGAAAGTAGATGCATATTATGTACCCCGTTCTTATTTACTTGTCATGATCAAGCATGTTTATGAGAGCGTGTGAGGGGGAACGTGTGCATTAGTTGGAGTAACGGGGGGTGGCTAGTGTAGTAAACGTGAGAGAAAGTTCTGCGATCCACTTGGGTATCTCTACCTTACTTTGTTGCCTCACTAGGGATAAAAAGAAATACCATGCTACCGGAGATGTGGGTGTGACCATTGCCACTTCCTCCATGACTAGATCTAGCATGTTCTTATTTTAACTTCATGTCATGATTCTTAATGATATACTCTGAGTTATCTTAATTACTGAGGTGTTATGATTTAGTTCGCATCTTGGTGGAGTATAAGAGAGACTAATAACCAAAAGGTCTCTATGTTAGGACGTGATGCCCATATAATTAGTAACTTGTCATTAAACTGTTGTTTGCAATCTCATATGTCAACTCTAGTGTTCCATTGTCTACCACTTTATTAAAGAGAGAGTGCATTTGTGAAACCATGAACCCCGGTCCATTTTTAATCATAAGATACACCTTTCCAACTACTTTTATCCATTTTACATTTTCTGCCATTTAAAAATTCGAAAATACAAAAACACTTTTACATCTTGCATTCATCATATAAAACCCAAAAATATCATTTATCATTGCTACCACCGTCCTTGCATATTTATTTACCACCATTGCATATTTATTTCTTGTTTGCATTGCATATTATCTTGATATCATTCTCACACCTTGTGCTTGACAACCACTAGGTGAGGTTGAGGACCAAAACATTTACTTTGTTTTGTAGGTAACCAAAAGAAGGATAGGAAATATAAATCTTCACTACTGATTCCCCGAGAGTTCGATATTAAACCCTCGAGTCACCCCTCATGGGGAAAACACGTCTTCCACTTACTACACACTCTGCACTTGGAGTCTCAACCTAACCCATTTACTTTTCACGCAGGTAACTACGTGAAGGGCCATCAGTCACATAAGTGCACTTCACAAAAAATTCAGATAGGTGCGTCGTCGGCAGTATATGTAGGGCGGCGCGCGAGGGGATTTGGGGGAAGGTGGAAGTGCAGCGCGCCGGGAGGAAGAAGGTGGGCATCGAGTGCTATGCTTTTTTTTCCGTGCAATACTGCGCCGAAGGAAGAAGGTGGGGTGAGGCGTGCCGGAGAGGAACTAGGATGGGCGGCACCGGGGAGGAGTACGGCGGCTGGTCGGCGTGGAGCACGATGAGGTCAGGTGGTTGCGGGATAGAGAAGGTGGTTCGGTTCGAGATGGTTCGGGTTCAGAAGGTGTTTTTAGTTTGGTGGGGTTCAGGGTTCAGAAGGTGTTTATTTTAGGGAGGGGTTGTAGAATAACTATTCTATAATCTCTTAAGGGGTTGTAAAATAGTCTCACCCTATATATAATATATATATTCCAGCTATTCTAAACTTCTTTATATAATACTATTCTGGACAAATTTGTGAACCTCCGTTTTAATACTACGTTAATTTCAGGAAGGAACACACATGTTATCTGTTTTCACGGACATTATTTCTAGCACGAATTTTGAACCTTTTATCGGAACGATGCATTCGGTATACCGTTGGAAAGCTATGGAAAATGTGCAACTTTTTCGCTTTTACCGATTTTCCAAATTACTTAAGATTTAAAAAAATTAAATATACTAAACACCGTTTCGTGGATTTCTCCGTTTTCGTACAGTATTTTGTACGTCATTTTGAAACCATTCGTTGGATTGATACAAATGATACTCCATTGGAAAGCTATGTAAAATACGCATCTTTTATACTTTAACATGATTTTCAAATTACTTATTGTTTTAAATATACTAAACACTGTTTTTTACGGATTTCTCCATTTTCGTACTGTATTTTGGAAGTCATTTTTAAACCGTTCATCGGATGGATGCAAATGATATGCCGTTGAAAAATTATGGAAAATGCGCACCTTAGCTATCTCTGGCCAATTTTTGAAATTAATTACGGTTTAAAAACAGTTTCAAAAATTAACAATTCTGTTTTCTGAGCTTTTTGGTACAGCGGACAGTTTTTTGGCAATTACTTTTAAACCGCTTATCGAAACGTAACAAGTGATATGGCGTTGGAAATATATTAACTAGGGGCAAATTTTTCTTAGAGAAATATTTTTCAAATTCAATACGGTTTTTTATTTATTTTAAAAATAAGAAAAATAAACAAACGAGATGACGTGGTAATCGATTTAAAATTGACACGGTTGTGTTGCTCGGTTGGGGTGTGGCGGCATGGGAGAGTCAAATTAGACTCATATCCTTCCCAATTGCACGCGGCGGCAGTCGATTTAGACAAATAGAGCTCATAGTGATCATTTTAACTTGTACGATTTCCGTCCGAGAAAAACCGAGTATCTGAACTGCCTCCAATATGGCCGTGAACTTCTCTCTCTATGTGTAAGTGAACTTCCGATCGCGAATTTTTGTGTTTAGTGCCGCACACTGTTTTTGTCGTGGTTTTCAACCCGTTTGTCAAAACGATGCAAATGATATATCGTTGAAAATGTATGCAAATTCCGCATCTTTTTGTTTGGACCATTTTTAAAAATCTTTCATCGTTTAAGAGCAGCTTTAAATATACTAACTACTGTATTTTTATAGTTTTATCTGTTTTCATGTTGTTATTCGGACTGAATTTCGAGATTATATAATTTGAAGTTCGAAACTTTTCTGAGAGTGAACTTCTACAAATTGTGAACTTCGCGACAAAAATTTGCGAACCTTTTTTTTTCACTCTCATGACTTGATTTTTTTTTACCGACATAAAGGTAAATTAACAGCGCGTTCGAGGTGAAATTCGGACGCGTTTAAAGTGAACTTCCGACTTGTTCAAAGCGAACTCCTGACAAAAAAGTAAACGTCCAACGCATTTTAATACGAACTTCCGACGCATACGAGGTGAACTTTTGTTCGGTACAAAGTGAACTTCTCAAAAATGAAGGACGAACTTATTTCTATATTCCGGTTAACTTATGAGAAAAAGGTAATTATCCGTCACGGCCGAGAAGAACTTCCAACGTATTCAAAGTGTACACCCCCCGATGCAAAGCGAACTTCCGACTGGTTTAGCGAACTCCCAAAAGAAAGGTAAACTTCCGACGCGGTTGATATGAATTTCCGATACCTTTAAAGTGAACTCCGAACACGTTCAAAGTGAACACGGTCAAAGTGGATATTGTATGGACCTGGTAAATCTTGAATCGATTCAATGAATCTTGTATGGATCTGCACGAACGGATCTCATGTTTTCCTCCATGTTTCAAATCGGTTACTGAATATGCTTTGTCGTTCAAGGATATTGAAGTTTTTTCTTGTTTAATCACAGTTTCTGTGAATGAAATCATCAATGAAACCTTGTATATGGGCAGTGTATGAATCAATTTATTTCTAGTGTTGCCAATCTCCTATGAAACATGAATTGGCAGTGTTTTGATACTTGTGAGTGTAAATTGCATTTTTTCCGTTTGTATCTTTTTATCCGAAGCTTGTTACTTGTATGGAACTTGTGTGGATCATTCAGATCCTTCTAAGTTTCTTAGATAATTCACTAGTAAAAATATTAAAGTTTCGATCTTGAGTGGATTATTCGGAATCCTAGTTCAAAACTTGTGAACAAATGTTCTTGCTATTGTGGTTGTTCTGAAAATTGTATGTAGCTGTGCATGTATCTTTGTTCAAACTTTGAACATGTATGAAACTGAGCAAATTATCTCTGTATGAATCTTGCATGTGTCTTGTTGAATCTATTTGCAACTGTTTGAAAATTGAATCTTGTATGAATCTGTTAATTGTGTATGGATATTGATACCTGTGTTTAAATCACGTGGATCTTGAATGAATCTGTGAATTTGCATTTTTCTGTAAATTGATACTCTGTTTTTTATGCTACTCTGGATGTCGTTCATGAATAATTGATACTCAGTTTTTTAATCTCTTGTATGGATCGATTTGTATGGATCTTCCAAGATTGTAACCTGAATAGAACTTGAATGAAAAAAATGTTGACTATTTCTGTTAAAAGTTATATGAAAAAATTGTATGAAACTTATATGAATTTTTGTTGAATATTTTCCAAAGAAAAAATTATATGAAATATAGTTGAATATTCCTGAAAAAATATTCTGTTAAAAATACTGAAGTCAAAGTCTGGTTGAAACTATAACAGATTGAAGTTCTGTTAATGAGAGGAGAGAAAACAGATTCGAAACGTGTAAAACATGGAAAGCTGAGGGGTGTTCCGTAAAATGCCGGGACGAACATACGAGTGGTTTTGCATTTCCGCTACGGCGACCTGGAACGGCATCTGCGGAGATCGGTAGGCATGACGGTGCTGTTGCCGGGGAAGAAGAAGTGTAGACGACACGAGATGCGTGTCCAGAAGTGAACCTTGAGGAAGATGCCCACCTTCCAGCGCACGCGCGCCTTGCCACGCAGCTCGAACGGCACCACGCCGGCGCTGAGCGACTCGTCCATGGACCGCATCCCGGCCGAGTCTAGCGTCCGTACCGCCGACACCACGTTGTACTGTAGCGGCAGGGAGCTCTCCGGCGCCACCACGACCGGTGCCGGCGTCCGCAGGAGAGCCACGTCAGCTCCGTGGAACTGCAAGGCGAGGTTGACGTGGGAGAAAGTGGCATCCGCCTTAGAGTTGTTGTTCTCGGCCAGGATGGTGATGGGCATTTGAAGGTACTGGATGGTGCCGTCCTGCTGGGCGTACTGTAGCGCCCCGCCGCCCCTAGCTGCGCGTCGGAGACCACCAGGTACGGCATCTTGGGCATGTTGAGGAGGTACACGGCGAGCAGCGCGACGCCGATCACGATCACGGCGACAGCGAGCACTGTGCACAAGATCACCATCGCCCACGCCCACCTGGAGCGCTCGTGATGTGATTCCCAATCCCCCCACCAGGACCTCCAGCTCCAGGTGCTCGTCTCCACCACGGCCGGCGGCCTCTTGATGCCCTGCTGATCTCTTCTTACTATCTTCGCCTGCTCGACGTCGTGAGAGGCCGGCGGTGGCACCTTGGTGGGGTCCTTCTCATGATCTCTGGCCTGCTTCCGGGATATGTCCGTCAACTCCGTCTGTTAGAGCTTGTCGCCCTTGATCTTGATGTGGCCTGTCTCCGCGACGCGCTGGCGGCCATGCAACAGCATCATCGACAGCAGGCAGGCGCGGAGGGCCTTCAGCTCCATCCCCTTGCTGATCAGCTCGAGGAGCTTATCCAGCTGCGCCCTGAGGATGTCAATCCTGGAGTTGGACTGCTCAAGTTGAAGGTCGTTTCTGGCCTCCACCAGCTTGTTATTGGCGCTCTGGAGGCCCACGCTGTCTGCCAGAGTAATCGCCTGCCGTAAGTTCTCTATGTAGATCTGACGGACTTGCTCTGTCCTCACGGCCTCCGACTTGGGAGACGAAGGGTCAGCTGATCCGGTGCGCCGTATAGTGACCGTAAATTCACGGGAGACGAAGGGTTTCCCGTTGATACTGCACGTGTGTGTATGTATGTATGTATGTACGAATGTATTAGACAAATTAATGGAGACATATAGTAGATAGTATACGTATATACCTATATGTGCAACTGGCGATGATGGCAGTCACGTTCCTACTCCTGCGGACGGCAGGGAAGAGGACGTCGATCATAATGCTACGTACTTCTGCGGCAAAGAGATCGCCGAAGCTGACGGTTACCGAGCCTGTCTTGGTGTCCCTGCTGGTCTGCGGGTAGAGACCGGCGTTCACCTTCTCTATCGTGGAGTCGCCTGGCTTTGGGTACACGGTAAGCTTCAGGTCCTGGACGACGATGCTGAGGAGGCCACCTAGGATCTGCGAGAAGGGCTCGCTCATGCTCTCCCCGTCCTCTACGAAGTTGAACGTTCCTCCTTTGCTCTTCATTGCGATCTCCCCCAGCACCTTCCATCAAATATATATTCTATTATTCTAAAGCATATGACGCGTTCACCAGGAAAAAGATAGTCTAAAAGAACTCACAAAAAGGAAAACATCGGACCATCGATTTAATAGATGAGCAAAACATCTGACCAATAGATCATGAAGGTAAAATTGAACATCTGAATTTGAAAGAATTTACTCATCTATACAACCGTATAAATTGTCTCCTACACTTTCTAACACTAAGCTAATTTTCTCACGCCCATACCCCTCCTCCCAAATTTCTACGAAAATCCTTCGAATGAAGAGAGGCCCTTAGAGACGATTGAAGACGTTGCCCGTGCAATTGCGCGGGACACAGTGCTCGTTAATTAATTACTAACAAATCGATCAATCGATGGAGGGAAGGAGGGAGGGATCATGTTCATGTACCTTGTGGTTGGAGTCTGCACCAAAACCAAACGTGTAGACCGCCACATCGCTGACATCAACAATCGTAGCATCGCCTTCGTTCTGGTCCCCATCGGACAAGAGAAAGATGCTGGCGACGCGGCCGGCGGCAATGGAGCGGTCGTTGAGGATTTTGAGGCCAGCCTCGAGGCCGGCTTGGATGTTGGTTCTGTACTTATCTTTCAGGTCGTTGACGAGATCCTTTAGGTGTGCCTGGGAAGCCTGGGTCACGGAACGCAGATGGCACAGCCTCTCGGCGTCATCGGAGAATGTGACGATGGAGAGGCGGTCGATGGTGCTGAGCTTCTCGATGACGAACTGCATGGCGGTCTTCATCTTGTTGAGTCTATCCTGGATCGTCATGCTTGCACTGACGTCCAGGACAGCCACCAGGTCCAGCCCGAGGCGTTCGCCGGTGGGAGATGCACCGATGAGCTCCAGCATCACCTGCTGCCTGTTCTCGTGCAGTGGCGCCTTTTTCGTTGCCGTGTGCGGCACCAGCCACACGTTTTGGGCCGTGTCCTGCTCCTGCTGAAGGGTCCCTGCATCAGGCAGACGATTCGATTGACAGGCCTTGTCAGTGAATGAAATGATGCTTCCAATAAAAAAAACTGAATGAAATAAAATCACCTGGTGTATAATATGCAGAAGGAACGAGCTGGTCTTCATGGTCAAAATCAGAGGACATTGCCATCGCGCGCTAGCTATCTGATTTTTTTTTTCCGAAAAGGGGACAGCCCCAGCCTCTGCATCGAGCTATCGACTGATGCATGTTAATATAGGAGAGGATGGAGTGGCATCAAGGGAAGGAAGGTTTCGGAAGGAAGTAAGAGTAACCGCGAAAAGATGCCAATATAGGAGGAGCAGGAGTTTGGTATCTTCTTTGTTCTCCGTCACAGCTTCCTTTTCGGAGTTTAAGGAAAGGACAAGTCTTATCGAATCAAAGCCTGTGCTGGTTCTCAGCCATCTGATCGCTGAGATCCAACGGAGGACAGCAAAACGCATATTTACATTTAGATGCCACCGCACTGGATAGAAGGTCCCAACGCATGGATGCTTTGACGCATCGTTGCAGCAACTGCAGGCTACTAGCAACGCCTAGCTAAGCTAGTAGGAATCAGGCCAGCCTTTGCAACGACGCGGGTTTCATCGCGTCCCGGCTTGCAGTCGTAGGCTGCGGCACCGCTCGGACCTCCTCTTCATCCAAGTCGATCAGGTCCCGGGTCCTTCGTGGGTCGCTAGCTAGGCCCCTCCATGTTCCCGCTCTCAGACGTTTCGTCGTGGGATTATATCTTCTGGCGTGGGCGGCCGGGAGACCATCCTTCAAAATTCCAATGAATCAAGAGTATTGCAACATCGACATGACATTCAGCCGGTAGTGAATTCAGTCGGAAATGGCAATTGAGTAATGTTCATTCACACTTCCGCTTCGGTACAACCCCCGAAACACATTAGCAGCCAAGATTGCAATACCCTTTCGCCATAAACGTATAAAGTGTTTGGTATAACACGTATGAGGGCCGTATAGCCCAAGGTTTTTTTCTTCGTAGCTCGAGACGGACCTGACTAGCGCCGCGCCAGCTCGACATGTGGCGAGCCCGACCTGGAGACTCAGCCTGAGCTGATCCCGGCGCGAGCCAAGGGAAAAACGGCAGAAAATAGATGGCCGCGGGATATTGAACCTAGGTCTCTTTGGTGCAAGGCAGGGAGCGAAGCCACTACGCATTTGTTTTACTTAAACGTGCATTTTCGAGGGAAACGGATGGAGCAGAGCATACATAGACAGAAGGCACAGTCCTAGCAATATACAGAGAAGATTTCCATCGTTTTTTGACTCACTAATTACAGAAATAGAGCACCAAATCTTCAAAATTAATTATAAGAAATTAACAACATGAAATTGAAATATAGATGAACCCATTTTCATGAAAAACTTGATAATTATAACACATTTATAAACCTCAAAAATACAGGAAATTGTGTGCATCTTGTCTGCTCAGCTCGCGGGAGCATGGGGCGGGGCGTGGCCAGCGGCGGGAGCATGGCGACGTCGCCTTCTTTCCTTGCTCTCCTCGCTGCCTCTCTATTCTCTGGATGGGATCGAAAAAACGAGGGTCACGCTTCGCTCGTATGGAATGTAACCTAACGGGCCGCTCCTGCTCCTGCTGAGTTAGGAAAAAAATTATTTGCAAAAAGAAAAACGATCTTCTCGGGCTGGGCGGAGCGGAGGCCCGACGTCGTTTTGGTCCAGTAAAGGCAGCTCGACTCGGTCCATCGCTATAGCGGGCCGAGTCAAGCTCAGAGCGAGCCAACGAAAGCTCGGAGCGAGCTGAAAAGCTCGGTTCGTACGCCCAGCGTTACGTAGGGTCGCGGTGGCCCGTTCCTGAAGACCGCACTTTTTTCCCCGTATCGATAAGATCTCCGTACAGTCGCGGTGGCCCGTTCCTGTAGACCGCAATCATGTTTCTTGTCGGCGGCGAGCAGAGGGTACCCTAGGCGGTGGAGGCGGGCACGTTTCATCGGCGTGCTTCGCCGACAGCGATGTTTGATGGGATTAGGGTTCCGTCGGCGAGAATGGCCGCCGGCGGCTATGTTTGATGGGAGGTGGAAAATGGCATTCATTAGCGGAGCCGTTTAAGGTTTCCATCACTCTCGTCGATAATGAAAGTGGCGGCATTCCTCGTCGGCGACGATTGGATCAGGAGCATCGGCGGTTAGGGCTGCAAAACCCGGGGGACGCACGGACGGGGTCCGGATGCACCGGGGACCTAACCAAGGAAAGCCGGAGACCATGGTGCGACGGCGCCATAGACGTATGCTTGCGGCTAGGGCTGCAAAACCCGGGTGGAGCTCGGACGGGAGCCGGATGAACTGGCTAGTTACAGAGAGCAGCCAGGTGGCGCACGGATGCGAGCCGGGCGCGCGGGCGAGTTCTTGGTGCGACGGCGCCGTAGACTGGCGCTAGACTGGCGCATGCGGCTAGGGTTGGAAAACCCGGGTGGCGCGAGTAGTACCTTTCGTCGTTTCGTGCCGTTGGTCCACTAGTACCCCACGCGACTAAAATCGTGGACATTAATGACCTATCATGTACATCCCACGCCAGAAGTACGTTTCGTCGTTTCGTGCCGCTGGGCCTGCACGTATCACCGGTGTGCAGTACCAAGTTATCACTGGCCGGGGCATTTTCCCACGCCAGTTATAAGCTCTGTAAACTGGTACCCAAATACCACCGGCGTGGATTTGGCGTGACCCGCCGGTAATTAGCTTCCTGCTATAAGAAGTTTCCTTGTAGTGCACTGACATGCAACCCTAAAGGTTTATTTGCTCTCACAACATGAATCTTGGCAAGGAGTGTTGCATGTGTGTCCACATGTCCCAAATGTGGTAGATATATAACTAAATGGTTATGAGTGTTGCATGTGGATCCACATGTCCCAGATATGCTAAGGTCAAAATGGATATGGGTGTTTCATGTAGGTCCACATGTCTCAAAGGTGATAGATATACAACTAGATGAGTGTTGCATGTGGTTCCACATGTCCCAGATGTGCTAGGTTAAGATGGCTAGGCGTGTTGCATATGGGTCCACATGTCTCAAATATGGTAGGTACATACCTATATGACCTACTAGACATCTGGAGCCACATGCACCAGCCCTAGACAGCTTGACCTAGAACTATTATGTGGATCCCACAACATGTAACAGAGATAGTAGTGCTACATGTGGGTCCACATGTCCCAAAGATGCTAGATATACAACCAGATGGCTATGAGTGTTGCATGTGGTTCCACATGTCCCAGATGTGCTAGGTCAAGATGGCTATGAGTATTGCATGTGGATCCACATGTCCCAAATATGATAGATATATAGCTATATGACCTACTAGATATCTAGACCCACATACACCAGCCCTAAACAGATTGACTTAGAACTATTAACATTTAGACATCTGGACCCACATGCACCACCCCTAGCCATATAGGGTTCTATCTAGCTAGGAGTATTGCATGTGAGTCCACATGTCCCAAAAGTAGTAGGGATAGACCTAGCTGGCTGCGAGTATTGCATTTGGTTCCACATGGGTTAAAGGTGGTAGAATAGCTGGGAGTGTAGCTACCGGATTTTTGAAACAAATGTCAATTGTGAAATACAGTTACCAAATTAATTTGCAATAGCGACCAGATTATTTAGCAACAACTACCATGTTATTTTACAATAGCTACCGATTTATTTAAACAAATATCAATTGTCAAATCTGGTTACCAAATTAATTAGTAATAGCGACCAGATTATTTAGCAACAACTACCATGTTATTTTACAATAGCTACCGGGTTCTTTAAACAAATATTAGTTGTCAAATATTGTTACCAAATTAATTAGTAATAGCGACCGATTATTTAAAGATGGTTACAGGGTTGTTTTACAATAGCTATCGGGTTTTTAAACATATACCAAATTATTTAGAAGTAACTATCAGATTATTTAAAAATGCCTACCATATTTTTCGGAACCTACTGCCAATATGTCGGATGAAGTTCCGGGTTGTTCTAATACAACAATCAAGTATTTTATTATTAATTGTTGTGCATAACTACCATTCAATTATTTTTGTGTGCAAAACTATCAAAATTAGTCTCCAAGTTCTAGAATGAAAATTTCTACAATAAAAAAGGTTATGTTCAATTTAGAGATTATATACATCATCGAGTGATAGGGTAGGTGTAATCCTAGTAAGTAGGTCATGGGCCTACTGAATGACGTTGCAAAAAAATATGCGTGCAATACACGGTCGTAGTCTATAAACCGCAACCAAGATGTTTACAAATAACTACCATATTTTTCAACGTACCATCGTTAACAATACTAACTATAAATAAGATTGCCTTACTAATAATAATATCTCTACTATATAATATGGCTTCAGGTGATGGTTGATACGTTTTTTAAAATTTCCGATTCTGTCCCTGCGTTTTAAGAGATATTACGGTACTGCCACCGCCGAGTGATCAACTGTACCGGTTCGGTGATAAGAAAAAGAATCCCCAATCCTATCATCAATCCCTCACCCTTATCGTGAATTGCAGGCGACAGGGGCGGCGACGGGCACGACGCGGCCGTGGAAGGTCGGCGCAACCCAGCCGCACGGCGGAAGCTCCCCACCGCCGGCCGACGGCACTCCCCCAGCGCCCTCCCCTACCTCACCTGCCCCGTCGCGTGAGGGAAACCACCAGCGCATCCCTGCTCGGCTGCTCCCAGTCCCCACTACATCGAGGCGCACACGCCTTCAACAACCGGCAAAGACAACCAGCCAAGATTTGGTGGACAGCGCGTAGAGGCATGAGGAGGAGAAAGGCGGGCAGAAGGCGAGCGTGCTGGTGGGTGAGTTCTCGGTCGCGGACGTCGTCTTGTACAGGAAGCGGCATGCCAACATCCGTGGTCCAGGTACCGGACTACTGCGTACTCCGCGCACCTCAGGGTCTTGTGATTGCCGACAAAGCAAAGTAATAATTTTAGAGTTGTCTTGGAGTAATTAGATAATTTTTTGCTTCTCTTCCCTAAGCTATGGAGAACTGCACACTAATTGAGTACGTCTATACTCTCAATAGTTGGCAGATTCTTTCTGACTAAGCGCACGGTAAGCAGACATGGAGACACCAAATGCTGGCGGCCAACAGAACTCCTGTTCGATTATCAGTACATAGTGATGCCACAAGGTACTTCCTTTTCCCTGTGCATATACTACTTGAATGATCAGAAATAAGGTATGGCTCTATCTCTGCTAACAAGTATACTGTAATCTAGATTTTCTGTGCTACAACTTCATCAACACCGTGCTCTTATTTGTATCGTCATAATGTCAACTACTCACTCTATCTTGTGAGTTATACGATAGCTATACTACCACTTTTGTACACTAAGAAAGAAAAACTTAATCAACTTACTGTATATGTGGCCTTCATTGAAAGCCAGCTCTGTAAGTAACGATATTGATTGCACTAATCTGTAAAATGTAATGTTCTTATCCTGAAACGTTCATGCGTGTGATACTTTCAGTTCAGATCAGGGTTTAAACTGTTATTTCTATACAGTACTTTTAACCAAAAAGCAGCAAAATGTTTAGACCCTATTTTAGTATGGACATCTCTTCGGAATGGGTGTTTCAGTGAATCTGAACTCCTTTGAATTGTTTTGTGAAAACATGAACAGTTAGTGTTGAAGGGTAAATGTGATCAGGGGCATTAACAGTTCAGGTCATGGGATCTTTGCTTTTCAAGTATTCTGCTACTTAAACCTTAGTTAAAGAATAGGCGGTACAAATTCATGGGCCTTGAGTACCAGTGATGCCTGAGCTGTGTTTGCTTCACCAATTGTGTTTGCTTCACCAATTAAGTTAATACAAAAGGTAACAGATGCATTATTTGTTCCGACCATGCTGGGTTCAAACACAACTTCTTGAAACATAAAACTAAACAGACATTTACCCCTACACACGATCCAATAGGTTCTGTATTATCACTGCCTAAAGTAGCAACATGAGTTGTCAGTATCCTCCTTGGGGGGATTGTTAGGCCTTCATCCTTATTCTCACTGTCTAAAATAGCAACATGAGTAGTTAGTACCGTCCCTGGTGGGATGTTTAGGCCTTCATCCTTATAAGCCTCTTTCCAAGTTTTTTGCCCTGTTATTTTTCCCTTCCAAGGTCATTGATCTATATTTGAGCATGCTAATATGGCGAGGAGATTGAGATGGAAGTGGAGGGAATGCTCAACTGGAGTTCATATAGTTCTATATTTGTGTGACTTAGTGTAATTATATTTTAGATTTAGCCTCATGTGTAGGTTTATATAGATTTAGTTTTTCAAGTTTGTATTGTTAACATTATTTTTGAGAGGTGAGGGTGTAAAGGAAACAATATCAGGTTTATTCTTACAGGTTCACTTCAAGTTCTTTTAAGGGCTCAGGTTCAGTCCACATAAAGATATTGTTTTAGGTTCCAAATAACATCTATCTCGTGTTTCCTAAACCTGGAAATATTATCTTGTACGTATGTTGCCGTAATACAAAATGCTTTGAATTTGGGTTCTTAAATATGATTACCTATTTAGTGTTACATTTTATGGTCCCGTAGCAATGCACGGGCATTCAACTAGTATATAAAGGCTGGCCAGAATCGCCTTGGTCCGCACCCTCCACGTCGCATGCATTTCTCGCGCGTCCGATATGCGCGATCCAACTGGTTACCCGTCGCCCGGTCACCGGCCGGTCGCGCCGGTGGCCAGCCGG
The DNA here is from genome assembly GCA_947311845.1 of Poa pratensis. Classification (NCBI taxonomy): domain Eukaryota; kingdom Viridiplantae; phylum Streptophyta; class Magnoliopsida; order Poales; family Poaceae; genus Poa; species Poa pratensis. The sequence continues at coordinate 1,334,615 of CAMZMU010000043.1, read as the reverse complement.
TTACCTCGTCCGCACGAATTTTCGCGCACCATTTTGCAGAAACCCCCCCGCCAAGGACTCGGTTGCAATTTTCAGAAACAGCGGGGACCTCCATGCAAAACTGTGCCCACAATCCCCCTCCCTCCTTCTCTCTCCCGCGCGTCGCCGTGGTCGCCGCCGCCGCCGACGGCCGCCACGCCGTTCCGCTGGTCGCCGATCAAATTGGAGCACACCGAGGACTCCGCCATCACTTCCTCTCCCTCCTCGCCGCAGATCAGCTGCCGAAACGCCGCGCCGGCGCCGGAATCGACGCCGCCGTGCGCGCTGCCCTCCGCCGCGTCCGCACGCCCCTCCGGCGACCCAAAAGAGGTGGCGCCGCCACCTGCGGGTAGCCCGCGTCCGTGCGCGTCGGACACGCGCACGCGCGCGTCCCGGCTCGCCGTCGCGCGGCGCCGGCGTCGTCGTCGCCGCCGCGGCAGCTCCGCCCGCTGGTGACGTCATCGTGACGTCACAGCGGGCCTGGGCTGGCCAGACGGGCTGCTTGCTGGGCTGGGCTGGCTGCTCTGCGGCTAGCTCGGCCCTTTCTTTTTTTTGTTCTTTTTGTTCTGTTTTATTATTTTCCAAATTTTTGTAACTTTTCAAATACAGCTCGAAATCATTTCAGACCAATTTTGAATTAAAAAAAAAACAAAATATCCGTTGCAAATACTTTGGGACCTTCTCCAAATTATTTGAAAACTTGAAAAGTTCAAATAATACATAAAGGCTCAATCCACGCCATTACGTCATTTCACAAAATATGGATTCTATAATTTTCTTTTGAACTCAAATAAAATCTAGAAAAATAACATCAGTAATATCATTCAATATGATAAACCCAATAAAATAATTTGGTACAAAACATCTTACTTAAATAAAATTTGGCAAATCATTTAAATACATTTACCCATTTATAACATGGGCTTAAAATATCAAAATAAAAATGCGACAAATGTAAATATTGACAAATAGTTGTTCTAAACTTATTTTCCGAACAAATATAACTGAATCAAAAACCCTATCCTAAAATAGAGCATGCTTTACATAATTTAAAACACTTTATAGATATTGTTTTAGGATATTTAAACAATTTTCAAAAACTACTAAATGCTGCAATATCAGTAACCTTAACTATATCCATCGGAAAAATATGAAAGAACATATCAAGACGACCACAAAAATAAATGCTGACTATTTATGGCATATGGCCAAATTTCAAATTTGAATGTTCCAAGGTTTTGAATGCCTTTCAAATCTGAATATTTAGTAAACGTAAACCAAATTCAAATATGAATGCCTTCCCAGTTTTACCAATTTGAAAAATTTGAATATGGATCACCGAGGCCAACAAAAGAAAGAAACGCAGAGGTGTGTGGGTTGACCAGAAATAAACGAAGCAAGTAACCGGGAGCCAACCGGTAACATCCTTTAGACGTGCATAAAAATAAGAAAATGAAAATCAATCGATCGGTGAGAGCCCTGATATGAAAAGAAGAGAGGAAACGTGGTGGATTGCCATTGGTAGAAATTGGAAATCTACAGTGACAATCCGAATAACTTCACATTTTGAACAATTTTCGAAGTCTGAACAATCTTAGAACGTAAACTGTCTTTGCATTTCAATAAATTTGAAATGTGCGCAATTTTAAAATCTGGACATTTTCAAATTTAAATTTTACCCCACACACGGGGAAAATATGACAAATACATCAGCATGAACACAAAAAAAGGCATTGCCTATTTACGGCGTATGATCAAAATCCAAATTTGAATACTTCAAAATTTTAATGCCTACGAAATGTGATCATTTAATAAACGCAAACATAATTCAAATATGAATAACTCCCCAATTTTACCAATTTGCAAAAATTTGAAAAACTTACAAATATCAACTTCCTTTGAATTTCGGTAGATCTCAATTCGAACAACTTTTGAATGTGGCCATCTTCAAATTTGAATTCTTCACACCGCGATATTTACAAATATGACAAAAAAACAACATGATGGCGGGTCCCACTTGGCAGAGGAGAATCGAAAATAATAGTTTTAAAAAAGCCGGTGAACAGAAAATAATAGTGAACATAAAATTAACTAAATTCGGATGAATAAGAAAAGTAGGTCAATGGGTTCCAAAAAAATGTTCAGGGGTTACAAAAAATATGTTCTTGTATTACCAATAAAAGGGAAAATGAAAAAATGAAAGAAAAATAAAAATGAACGCAAAAATGAGGAAATAACAGTTTTACAAAAAAAAACAAAAAAAAACAAAGAAAAAGCAAAATCATGGATTAAAATGGATAACTAATGGGCCGGCCCAGGCGATCGATCTCTCTAGGCGAGTCGGTACAAGTGCTCGCAAAAGGGCGATATATAGTGCCTGCGCTGTTTCTTGCATATACTAATTTACCCATTGGTGAAATAATACTACTCCCTCCGTTCTGGTTTAAAGGACTCCTTTGAGAATCATGCAGTCCCAAAATCCACCCACCATCTAGTCCCAAAATCAGCCCCAATCAACCGGGACGGAGGGAGTATTTCTTGTTTCTTTTGTTCTCATAGTATTGCTCAAACCCAGATCATCCAATCTGCTAGCTCCCTACTGTAAAAAATCTCTTAAATTTAGCTGTATTTTAAACTTTGTTTATATAATTTGGACAATGTTTAACAATACCAACTCCCGGCATAAGCTCCAACACCACCATCCGTGAACAGGGTTGAGATGCCATGCAGGCACATCTGCACATTCTCCCTGTCCGGGTGATGGTTGCCCTGGACCTTACTCTGAGTCAGCTTGGATTGTTAATCCCAAGATAATATTTGCCTTAAACTATTGATGGCCAATTCAGTACACTAGCTTGTGGAACAACGAAGAAGAACTAAGGAGTTTAATTAGTTAAACACGTGCAGTATTTGTAGGTTGTCTTCTTTATATTTGCAGGAGGTCACCAAGCTGCAAACTCGAACGATTCCTGGCATCACATTTGTGACCACGGAGTACGACTCAGTCGTTGGCACACGTCAACATCCCAACTTGCGTCGTGGGGATCGTGCTGTTAGGGGCTACACGACCCAGTGGTACATTGGCCCCAACGTCAGTCAAGGTTGGCGGCAACAGTACAGCCCTACCATTAACTGGTGATGAAGTCCGTCAACCACAGTGGAGTCTGCATGTGGGAGTTTGGCGTAGAGCACACAAGTGGGAGGTCAATCATGCAACCAGTGTTGTGCTAAGTGGGAGAGGAGATGGAAACAGGAAAGACCCACTTGCAAAAATGACCTGGAATGTCATGATAGATAACACTACGAGTCCAGTGGGCATGTCACAGTGGAGTCTTCCTACAAGTGTAGTATTCACGGATTTTTCGATGACTGGAATTTTCTTCAGATATTCGCAAACGAGTTACACTAGGCTTCTGAATATCAAAGATGCACATGTTCTGAATAACAAAGTTACAATCGACTAAATCATCTTTTATTCAAAATGACGTCGCGCTTTAGATACCAAAGAAAGATATCAATTTTTAGCAGAAGCTTCAACTTCGAATTTTTTCTCACTATTAATTGGTACATCCACTTGGACTAATATCTGGTAACCGAAAACATACCATTAATATGCAAATTCCATCAGAACACGTCATGTGCAAACGCATTAAGACGCTCCTTTACCTCATTCCAAATTGTTGTATTCGGGCGAATAGCTCCTGTGCGACGTCTTTCCAGCGAATGGTGAAAAATGCAACATCGTTCGAAGAAATAGCTACTGCGCGACGTTTCTGACGGCCAAAATAGCCAGCACACGACATGGTTGATTAAACGGTCGTAATGTTGGATTGATTCCGAATAACTTAGTTGTGCTCATAGATTTAGATTTACCAAGGGATAGTCAGTTATTCCGACAGGTGGGTCCGAACTATTTTGCCGCCGACTGAATCTTGGAGCTGCCCGTGCCGCCACCGTTGCCCACCATCCCCTTCTTCTCCGACGGCGGGGGCAGCCAGTTTGTTCTCGGCGGCAGCCGCCGCCTGCTCGTTTCGATTGGGATCTGACCCTAGTCGTCTCGGCTGATTCGTGACCCCGCCTCAGTCTCGCCCTAGTCCCAGTGGCCTGCTCGTTTCGACTGGGCGGTGTGCTGAACGAGGATGAACCCCGAGGAGACAGGCGAGAGTACTTCAAATAGGTAAATGAATCCCTTTTTGTCTGGATTTGCCTTCGATGCATCTTTTTACCTAGATTCGTATGTGAATTGGTTCCTATTCCGCTACCTCACACGTCCCGCCGCCATTCAAAACAGAGGAGATGCTATGTGGAGGAACTTCGAATTCACTGTCAAATTATTTGTATCTAACGGGACATCGAGAGAGATACAGTAGTGACATTGAAGGTCGAATTTTCAGAGATTGATCCCCAAGAGCTACAGTTTTTGGAAGAGAAGGCCGTGAAGAATGTGGTGGAGAAACTTGGAGAGAGTGTTCTTTGGGGTCTAGAGCAAGAAGTAGCATTGTTACGGTTTGATAATTGGAAGGGAGAGTATATGAGAATTGAGAATGGAGAAGATATGGTTGAAGAAATTGATCGGCAAGATGGCTGGACAAGCAAACAGGTTACTTTTCAAGCAGAGCTCGTTGATCTGAAATCAGATTCAAAGGTTGGATATGTGCCCTCAAAGTTGGCTTCACATATGTTAGATGATGATTGGGCTTCACGGAGGGAGGTAGTGCCCATACGTACCGACGTGACAGTTTTAGCTGAGGGGGCTGATGCTGATGCAGGTGTTGTTTGTATTGACTGGAATTCAGTCGAACTAGCCGACACTACTGATTTGGTCATTGCACCAATGGAAGACGCTGAGATGGCTGAATGTTTTGAAATTCCAGTAGATGATAGAGATAAGGAGAAAGAGAAGAAGAAGAGTGATGATAGAAGTGACACTGCTGAGGGTAACAAAAATTCTTTCGAAGATGTGGATAAAGAGTTGATGCAAGAAGCTGCAGCTGATGTAGATGATGCACATGATGATGAGCTGGTAACTGTGTATGATAAAGAAAACCCTCAAATTGCTGTAGAAAAGTTGTTTCCAAGCATTGATGAGTTTAGAATGTGTTTCGAGACTTATGCAATCAGGAAGGAATTTGACGCCAAAACCAAGTGGACTGATAGAAAGAAGTTTTATGCAAGGTGCAGTGATTTTGATGGGGGCGCCAGGCCTTGCGAATGGTACATTTCTGCTAGACGACAACCTGATGGAACTACCATTAGAGTTAATCAAATCCCACATGTACATACTTGCATTACTAGTTCACAGAATGTAACCTCAATGACATCACAGGCTTGGGTTGCAGAAAAGATCACTCCTACTTTAGCCAAGACACCAAATGCTACAGCAAAGAAGCTTAAAACAGATTTGGAAAAGGACTACCCAATTGTGGTGAAATATACCACAGTGTGGAAGGCAAAACAAAGGGCAATGAAAGAATTATATGGTGATTGGGCAAATACATTTAGGATGCTTTACAGCTTCAAAGCAGAGGTGGAGAAAAGGTCACCTGGCAGTGTTGAAATGCAGTCAAGATTGTGTTTCCCCATGCTGAGCAGAGAGAGTGCTTCGGCCATATGTGGATGAATTTGATCAAAAAATTCAGAGGGGAAGAATTTGGGTGCATGTGGCCGGAAGCTAGATCTTACACTACCCAAAAACATTCATATCATCTGGGTAAGATAATGGCAGCAAGTAGTGAAAATGATTTTGGTACATGGCTGCAAACCCACCATTGTCTATTATGGTATAGGTCAGGATTTAATACTGCCATCAAGTGTGATCATATCAACAATAACTTGGCAGAAAGTTTTAACAACAAGGTGAAGGGGTTAAAAGACTTGCCTGTGCATGACATGGTTGACCAAATCAGGATCATGATCATGCGCTTGTGGGAATTGAGAAGAAGGATTGGTGATGTTCCGCAAGGGGATAAGCTGCCGGCAGTGGTACAGCATGTTGTCAATAGGAGCAGAAATCTTACACATTTGTTTGTTGAGAAATCTTCATTGTGGGGTGCTGAAGTTAGAGATAACAAAACTGGCAGGAGGCATGTTGCGGACACTGAAATGCATGAATGCACTAGCCTCGAGTGGTAACACACTCGGAAGCCATGTGAGCATGCCATACTTTTCTTGGCTTCCAAGCCGAAGTTAAATATGCACCCATATTTGCATGAATATTACTCAGTAGCAAAATTCAAGGCTGCATATGCAACACCAATTCCACCACTTACAGACCAGCCTCAGTGGCCTGAAGTGGATATTGAATTTTCCTTGTGTCCTCCTCTAACAAGAAGAAAGGCTGGCTGGCCAAAACAGAGTAGGTACAAGGCATGGTTTGAGAAATGTGGGAGTAGTAAGAAGGCAAAAAAAGATGACAAGCCAAAAAGGCCCCAAAAAGGTAACAAAAATAGATGCAAGCTTTGCGAGGAACTTGGGCACCGAGTTGGATCTACCAAATGCCGTTACACTCCTGAAAGGCCAACGTAAGTCGATGTTTGTGTTGTAATTGTTTTTGTTGTTTTTTTCATTTTCTAACCAAATGACACGCTTTATTTTTCGGTAGAAAAGGAAAACCTGCTGCCCAGCCCCTTGTTGTTGAAGATTGCTGGCCAACGAAGAAGACAAGAGTTGGCGGATGTAGAAAAAGAAGAAGTGTACAGATTTCGTTCAGTTGCGATGAAACAGTGCAAACTGAACATGTTCTGCAACCTGAACCTGTTCTGGATGCTGAGGTGCAACCTAAACCTGTTCTGGATGCTGAAGTGCAAACTGAACCTGTTCCCGAAACTGAAGTGCAAACTGAACCTGTTCCTGAAGCTGAGGTCCAAACTGAACCTGTAAGAAGAAGAAGAAGTGTTGTGGATATTCCTATTATGGAAGAAGCAAAGAGAGTCAAGAGCATGAGTGAACTTCTCGGCATAGAATAAAAAATGCCGACGAAGAAGAAATCAAGAGGTAGGAAGAAGTGAAACATTTGAGGCACATTCGTGAAAACACTTGTGGTGTAATAATGCTATTTGCACTTTGATTCGTTGAAACTTGAAAGATGTAATAATGCTATTTGTACTATGATGTGAAATTTGAGATAGAATTCAAATTTGAGGTAGAATTAGAATTTGAACCAACATTTGAAAACTGTGGCATGATGTTTGAACTCTATGGTATGATGTTTCAACGTTTTCTAAACTATTATAAATCTTAGGTCATCAATCCAGTATATTTTAGACTTTTACGTAGTAAAACTCAAAGTCATGAGAAATGTGTTCCAAATGAGCTCAATAGCTAGGGTAAACAACCCCATTTGTGAGCAAGTTTTTTTTCGATGTTGTCTAAATGAGCCAAATAATTTTTATACAATCTATGTCACATAATAAGACAATGTGCGCTGGTTTTACATTTTTTTGAGTTTTTAAATCAGTTATACTCATTTGAATGTTTGGTCAAACCCGCTTTGACCGTCTCCAAAACAAGTTTAAAATATGAAAATGAAAAACTAAGTGCAGATCCTTCTCAGTCACTCTGAAATGAAGCTTTGGCGATTTTATTGATTTTTATTTTTCATAACTCTAAACTGTCTCACTTGACTTGAACTCTCTGCAACATCGATCGTGGTAAGTCATTTGTGTGAAGGTTTTCTCATGAAAATACACATAGACCAAGTTTATTATTTTATATCATAACTATGTCACATAATACGACAATGTGCGGTGGTTTCACATTTTTACGATTTTTTTAAATTATTTGTGCTCATTCAAATGTTTGGTCAAACCTCACAAAAAAACGTTGACCGACTCAAAATCCAAGTTTATTCTTTATATCGTAACTATGTCATGTAATACGACAATGTGCGCTGGTTTTACATTTTTTTTTGATTTTTTTGAATTAATTATGCTCATTTGAATATTTGGTCAAACCCGCTTTGACCGTCTCCAAAACAAGTTTAAAATATGAAAATTAAAAACTAAGTGCAGATCCTTCTTAGTCACTCTGAAATGAAGCTTTGGCGATTTTATTGATTTTTTTAATTTTTCATAACTCTAAACCCTCTCACTTGACTTGAACTCTCTGCAACATCGATCGTGGTAAGTCATTTGTGTGAAGGTTTTCTCATGAAAATACACATAGACCAAGTTTATTATTTTATATCGTAACTATGTCACATAATACGACAATGTGCGCTGGTTTCACATTTTTACGAGTTTTTTTGAATTATTTGTGCTCCTTTGAATGTTTGGTCAAACCTCACAAAAAACGTTGATCGACTCAAAATCCAAGTTTATATTTTTTATATCGTAACTATGTCATATAATAAGACAATATGCGCTGGTTTTACATTTTTTTAATTTTTTTGAATTACTTATGCTCAACCCTAGCTCATTCCATCCATAGCTAAATTGTGTGAATGTTTTTCATTTAAATGTGGATATAACAAGTTTTATATTTTTATGGCAACTTAGTGTCATAAGTAGACAATGTGCGAAAGGTTTATATTTTTTTATTTTTTTTGAATTACTTATGCTCAACCCTAGCTCATTTGCATCGAATCCTCTGCAACCTCATACGTGATACCTAGATTGTGTGAATGTTTTTCATTGAAATGTGGATATGACATGTTTTATATTTTTTATAGCAACTTAGTTGCATAAGACGATTATGTGCGAAAGTTTTATATTTTTTTGATTTTTTAAATTAGTTATGCTCAACCCTAGCTCAATGAAACCCTAGCCCTAACCATAACCCTAAACCACGGAAACCCCAAAAACCCTAACCCTAAACCCCGGAAACCCCGTCCGAAACCCCTCCTGCTTCCGAACCATTGATCGCTGGTGAGTGAACGGTTGGGATCAGACGCCTCCGTGGGCAGGTGACGCGCCGATCCACGTGTGCGCTCGTTCTGCAATTTGATTGGCTCGTGGGCATGTGATGCGCTGATTGGCTGGATAGATGGGGTTTGGATCGGCCTGCTGGTCCGATCTAAGCCGTTCAATAAGATCCGGTGACCCAGAATGACGCGGTGCATGGAACAAGCGTACACGCGTCTGACTTCGTGTCCTTCGTGTGTGCTGGCCTCCACGCAGCCGCCCGTTGCATGCTGATACGTCCAAAACGTATCTACTTTCCCGAACACTTTTGTTGTTGTTTTACCTCTAATTTGTGTGTTTTGAATGCAACTAACACGGACTAACGCTGTTTTCAGCAAAATTGACCTGGTGTCTTGTTTTTGTGCAGAAAGTCAAGTTTCGGGAAAATTCCCGAAAAATATCCTGGAGTTCCTATTTTTCCAGAAGACACATGGAGCCAGAGGACGAGACGGAGGCGGGCCACAAGGGCCCCACACCATGGGCTAGCGCGGCAGAGGCTGGGCCGCGCTGGGGGGTGGTGTGGCCGCCTCTCCATGAACCATCCATGATTCCCCCATCCATGTGTGAGTAATCCCCGCTGTAGGCTGAAGGGGATGGTAGGGATTGGATGAGATCATTCATGTAATAAATATCAGATTGTTAGGGTATGGTGCCTAGTATCCGTTGTTAGTACTTTATGTCATTGTTGCAACTTGTTATGCTTAATGCTTGACACTAGGGCCCGAGTGCCATGATTTCAGATCTGAACATGTTATTGAATCATGAGGATAATTATTGTTTTAGATCATATCTGCAAGTTGTTTACACATATAATTGTCCGGAACCCGATGCCCCAAAGTGACAACAATTGGGATAACTGGAGGGATGGCTGTAATGTGAGGATCACATGTGTTCACGGAGTGTTAATCCTTTGCTCCGGTGCTTTATTAAAAGGAGCACCTTAATTACCAGTAGTTTCCCTTGAGCCCCCGCTGCAAACGGGCTGGTAGGACAGAAGATGTCGTGCAAGTTTCTCATTGCGAGCACGTACGACTAAATACGGAACACATGCCTATGATTGATTATTATCTGTATACTTTATTATTATCTATCTGCAAATGCCCTACCCTTGACTATTATATGAATTATCTTATCCATGCAACGCCCGTTCATCCATCCCTATGCCTACATTATTTTAATCCTGTTGTCTACTTCAATTATTACTGTTGTTTTTATTTTACTGCTGCTATTATTTCACTACTGCTACTGCTATAAAACTGTTGCTACTGATAAACTGTGTCGAGCAAGTCTATTTCCAGGTGCAGCTGAACTGACAATTCATCTGTTAAGGCTTATAAATATTCTTTGGCTCCCCTTGTGTCGAATCAATAAATTTGGGTTTTATTTCCCTCGAAGACTGTTGCGATCCCCTATACTTGTGGGTCATCACATGCATGTCCAGACTCGGGCAAATCGCCGCCTGTTGCATGCATGCCCGGTCGCAGCTGTGCTCACGCCGCCTCGCCTACGTAGCATCAAAGCAATTTTTCAGAAGCGGGCACTTACTGCATCGACGCAGTCTGAACGGCGTGCTCGGCCTTGTTCCACGAGACGAAGACAAAACGGTCGGCATCCATTAATGTCACCGTGGCTCGGCCGCGTGCCACGAGATATAGTCAAACAGCCATCGTCCATTATTGTCACGGGCGAAGGGCAAACGCTGTGCACCATGGCCCCTATATTTAACCCCCCCCCCCCCCCCCCCCCCTAACCTTCATCTTCCTCACAAGCACCAAACAGCATCCGCCCCTCTCGCATCACATCCAAGCCAAGCGATCGACACCATGCAGTTCAACGGGCCGACGTTCCGTCCGCCCCACACCGTCGCCGAAAGGGAGTACCCTGCCGGGGTCATCGTGGAGAACACACTCCGGGTGTGGGCCATCTCTCGCTGGAGGGGTCCACTCGACTTCGCCACCGTCTTCCTTCATACCTGCTATCGTCACCTTCCTCCGGGCTCTCCGCAGATGTTCACCATCAACGAAGCTCAACTCGGAGGAAGTGGCCTCCTTGTCCATTTCACCAATCCGTTCGATGCATATCACCTCCTCGGCCAGGTCTGGTTCGGTGGGTGCGAGTTTATCGCATTCATCACCTACAATTTCTACACCGACCTCGCCAGCATCTGGCCCAACGTGCACGCCATGCACTCCCTCCCCTACAACATGCCGGCCCGTGACGACGAGGAGTGAAGACGTCTCCATGTTGGAGTTGGGAGGCGTGTCCGTCGTCGTTAGGGTTTATCGTGTCCTTCGTCGTTAGGGTTCCATCATCCTTGTTCGTTTTATTTTTATGTTTTACTTTTATGTTTTACTTTTTTATCGTGTCTATGTAATGGGGCCGCCCCTATGTAATGTCATGAACTTATTTCACTTTTATCGTGTCCGTGTAATCTATGTTTTTATTTTTGTTGTTATTGCAGCAATCAATGTTGTTATTGTTGTGCCAAAAATTTATGGTGGGCCTTATCTCTCTTTATTCCTAATGCCACGGCCCAAGCCCTACCACGCACTATTTTTTCCGACTACACCGTCGCACCCGTCGCTTCCCTACTTATCCACGGAAAGACGTCGCACTGTCGCTATTATTCGCCACTCTCAGATCCGCCGCCGCTGCCACACACTCGCCGCCGGCGACCATAACCACCCTTTACGCCTAAAGATCCGGCACCGCCGAACGACGATGTGGAGGCGTGGGCTTTCAATCGGCCTCGGTGGAGGTGGAAACCGCTCCGACGAGGAGCAGAAGCGGCGGGCTACCTCCGACGCCGATCGGAAGAAGCTGGTTGCCTCCGACGGCGGTCGGAAGCGCGGCTCACGCAAGTGGACGAACCGAGGCCTCGCGCCGCCGCCTAAGTTCTTCCGCCGCGTGGTCGAGGAGTATGACTGCCGCTACGAGCACGGAAGCTCCTCCGACGCGGGAGCACCTCCGTCGCACAACTGCCGCCGCCGAAGAGGGAGGAGGAGGAGGAGAAGTAGGACCACCCACCGCACGCCGGCCTCCTGCCTGGGGACTTCGCCGACGACGACGCCCTGCCCTGGATCACAGCCGAGGTGATAGAGCGCAGCAAGGAGCAGCAGGAGGAGCACGCCGCGCGCCTCCGCCTTGAGGAGGAGCTCGATGAGCTCCGCTTGAAGAAGGCTCTCGAAGAATCACGCCTCGCCCACAATTTCGTCGACCTCGGCTCCGACTCCGACTGAGCGGCGTCGCCGCCTCGTCGCCCCCGCACCCCGGGGGTCCGGTGAGCCCAATTTTGGAAAGATTAGGGGTAGTGCAGCGGCGAACTATGGGGCAGTGTTAGAATGAACTATGTAAGCAGTGTTCGAACTATGTAAGCAATGAACTAAGAGTATGATCTTAGGTTTGTAAGCAGTGTTGGAATATGAACTAGGAGTATTTTGGTGTTATTTCACGGTTTGTAAGAACTGTGTAAGTCTGACAATGTTCGAACCATGTTGGAATATGAACTAGGTTTGTAAGATCATTGCGAACGTAAGTGTTGGAATATGAACTAAGAGTACAATTGTCTCACGGTTTAGCGTTATTTCCTCTAACTGAACATTGCGTTAACTGAACATTGCACACTGTCAGACTTAACTGAACTGAAGATTGCACACTGTCAAACTTAACTGAACTGAACATTGCACACTGTCAAACTTAACTTAACTGAACATTGCGTTAACTGAACATTGCACACTGTCTAGCGACTAATGATCAGCACATAAACAATCCCAAGAGCAATTACACAAAAATAAAAAAGTGCAGCTATCAGATTGTCCTGCTTTTTCAGATCGATGAGTTGCGTTAACTGCTTGTTCATCTTCTTCAACAGCTTCAACTCAGCCGTCTTCACTTCCACATCCCCCACCATCGGAGCGACTGCTTCATTGGGGGTGGCAGATCCCAATTGCTCCACTGACGACGGTAAATCCAGCCCTAGGCTTGCGCCCTCCTTTTCAATCCTCGCAATGTACTCATCCAGCCACTCAAAATGGTCGCATTTGGGCAGAATCTGAAATTGAAAAGATGAACCCTAATTCCCAAATCGGATGAAAAACCAGAAATTGGAGTTAGCAACAAGAAATTGACAGAAGGATAACTCAGATCTCACCTTTCCGATCTCTGGCTTGCTCTCGCATTTCACATATTCGCGCCCAAGGTTGCCATTCTTGTTGGTCGATGTGACCCGCCGCTTCAGAGGCGCGGTACGTTCGCAATCAGGGCAACTTGTCATCCGCACTAGACCATACACGGAGCGTGGGCCAGAAGCGGAGCTCGACATCTGTCGCCGGCGTTGCCGCGCTTTGTCGCTGGAGAAGAAGAAGAAAGGGAACGGGAGGATGCAGGGGAAGGACGGGAGGATGTAGGGGAAGAAGAAGCAACGATCGCGGGGATGGCTCCGGCTGCTGTTTTGTACGAGTGGGAATAGTGGGCCCCACACGGTGAGTTGGATAAGTTGTGGGTCCCGTGCGGTGAGTTGGATAAGTTGTGGGTCCCGTGCTCAGAGGACATCTTGTGCTGATGTGGATAAGTTGTGGGTCCCACCAGGCTCACATAATCCTAACAGCTTGCGTTTAAGGGCCATGTCGGCCCTGGGCTATTTACGCGCTCAGATCCGTCGCACGAGAGCTATTCTATCGAACTACGTCGCTCTCCTTCCAATTCCATGGAAAGACATCACACATGAGCTATTGGCCCGTTGTATTCATAGATAACCTGGTACATTCTTTGCCGGAGAAGAGATGAGTAGAAGTCGACAAAATATCGGGGAAATGTCCTTATCGTACAGTTTTATTTTTCAGGTATAGGTTTTGTTAAAGATATTCATGGATACGAAAAACAGATGTGTGATAGGTATAACAGAGCTCGTAGCCTCATACTCAAGTATACAAGCACGAGATACAAAATGAGCATGCAACAAATAACTGGTTTATGTGGTGAATAAACTTACATATAGAACTTACTTCATACAATTGATACTCATACTACATCAATAATTCATCCTATGTTGTCAAAGGCTCATCAGTTCCCTCATACTGTTTTTCAAGGACATGCTAGCTCTTTCATTTGCTATTGAAAAATTTAGTAGCCTCAAGCATTTTGTAAGGAGATGTATCCATTGCTGATCATCCACTGCATGCTCCAGTGGTTGTTAACATTTTTGTAGGTCCAGTAAGCCCATCCAAATGTGGCCTGCTTATACACAGCCATCTGTGCATTTGCAAATCTCTGGAAGTCTTCCTTCGATGCATCCTTTACCTGCCACTCGGCCACCCATTCCCCTGTACAAAACATGGGATGCATGAGATATTTGAACCTATTTATCACTTGAAACACTAAAGTTCCAGCTGGAACTATCATCAACTTGTTCCAAACTGGAAGATCTTCACTATAACACACTTACCAACAAAGGTGAGCGGGCCATTTCGGGTAGTCATAGCATTGAGATCATTGGCAAAGGTGTTGTCGACGTAATCAATGTTCTGCTGCACACTGAAACTATCGAACTTGTTGTCGAACAACGCGTAGTAGTGCACATCAAGGACGACTCTGCCTAACCCTGAGGCGAAGCTGACGAGCTCGCTTGAAGAAGCTGAAAGTCGGGTGGACATGATCACATATGCCGTATTTGAGTGTTTCCTGACGGCGTTGTAGCCCTGTGTGTAGTAATTTTTCAGGCTATCTAGGGAAACGCCCGGAGCCACCGGCTCATTCATCAACCCCACCGCCAGGAGGCTTGGTCTCCCGCCATACCTGTATGTAGATCAAACGGGAAGCAGGTTAGCGAGGAGATAAAATTACTGGCATGCTTTTAATGAACCGTGCACTGAATCCCCTAGATTTATTTTATGTTGTTTACATATTTGGTATTGACATATTACGTATGTTTTCACTCTTTGAATCAAGTGATTTCGAGTGTTGTACATGTCTCTATTTAATTTAATTTTTTTTCTTAAATCTCTACTGGACATCTGTTTTAATCTCAACGGCTTGTTGCTTAACTTTTGCATAACTAACTTATGACTTTTTTTTCTTAATAATAATAGATTGTTAGACACATACCTGGCCGCCAGGAAATCGATGACTTGCACGGTTTGGGCGATGTTGGAGTCTCCCCAGGTCTGCGAGCCATCCCTAGTACCGCTGTGCTCGTTGGGGTTCTGCGAGCCAGGCGCTGCGTGCAAGTCTATGATCACGCGAATATTGTGCCTCCTGCACATATATTATCCACAGAAAACCATTTAATGTCACATCATATCCAAAAAATAAAAAATTCAAGTTTTGGGAAGACTACACATTTATGTACATACTTTGCCCATATGAAAGCGTTGTCCAAGGCTTTGAGAGAGCCTCCGACGAATGGTGCTGGAGGGTTGGGGTCGCTGGCGATCCACCATCCCACTGGGATCCTCACGGCGTTCAGCCCGTTTGCAGCCATGAACTTGAAGTCGTCTTCGACGATGTATGTGCTCCAATGGTCCTGCCAAACATATATGAATCAAGAAAACTGAAGTGCCAAGTATGATATTTATGAATTTTAATGTGAGGTTAAGTGACAACTATACACCAATATCTCTTGAACTTTCTGCCACTCTAACAGCTTCATGTCTACCCCATATATAGACAAATTACAGGGAAAATATAAGAGGTCTTTCAGCATACGTACATTCATGACCTGTGTGGCCTTCTCTTTGCCGTAGCCGTTGCAGATCTGGTACTCCCCTTGCAGCCCTGTGACTCTGGTAACTGCGAACACCGACGGGTCATCGTCGCCCCAGGTCGTGCTCTCGTCGAAGTCGGCCGTCACCGAACCATCTTTGTTTGCCTGCCGTGCCAGAAATGGAACAGATTGATGACTCGTAGTTGTTAAATGCTGAAAGATAAGTAAACCTTGGATGCATATGCAACATGTAGTTGAATAGTCAGTCAACGAAAAGAGAAGTATGTTTGCAAGCCAAATATGGGTTGAAATGTTGAATAGCCGGTCAAACTTGGATGCATGCAACTTGTGGTTTAATAGTCACTCAACTTGTGGCAACTTCTGTACATGCATTACCTGCAAGAAGGACCCATTTGGCGCTCTGATCCTCATCCTGTTGTTGTCACCGTCGTTGCGCACCAGCTGGAACGTCTCCGACTGGCCGGGCGTGGAGGCCGTGGCCGCAACAGTGACGCCGGCGGCGCTGACGAACTGGTTGCTGAACACCTTGAGGTTGAAGGTGTTCTGGTCGATCCTCCAGAGCTTGAAAGTCTCCCAGCCGGAGGCCGTGGGCCGGTTGGCGACCAGCCCGGCGCCGCCGCCGTTCTCAGCGGCCACGAACGCGTTCTGCGTCACGGACCTGAACTGTAGCTGGGTGCCGTCCTGCTCCATCGATCGACGGAAGCGAGAGGATGAGCATGTCATTCCACTCAGCGGAGGATGGAAACAGGAAGGTGATCGAGTTAATTACCAGGAGATCCTTGCTGGGGATGCCGTCGAAGAGGGAGGGCAGGATCCAGCCCTCGGTGATGAGCCAGCCGCCGAGGTTCACCGCCCGGACGACGGGGGTTTGGGCGAGGGAGGTCGACGGCCATGAGCAGCCCAGGAGGAAGACGAGGAGGAGGCACACGCGAGAGCTCTTCATCATTTCCGCTACTACAATAGTGGTGTTCTGGCTTGTAAGGTCGGTCTCGCTTAAATAGGATATATAGATCAGGGTCAGTGGGTCATTGAGGATAGAATTCAGAATTCCATGCGGGCGCACGTTAGAGACTGCCCAACTCTGCCAGGAGAGACGACTCAGCTTATACAAGTGAGAACTCTGTCAGAAGCATAGGAGGGAGCTACGTGGACAATTACTAGCCAATGAAACGTACATAAAATCTGTCAAATGTATACATGCCCCAGCTGCTCCAGTCTCCTGTGCTGAGTGGGAACTTAACTGGCAGCCATGTTAGACAGGAAAGTTTCCGACTGACGGAGTTGACTTCGTTTTTTTTCCCGATTGAGGGGCAAAGATTTCATTGAAATGAAACCGATAAACAAAATACGCAGTTTCAGGTTATCAGTGCTCCCTGCTCTCCAGCCTCCCACTCTTTCTCATCTCCAAATGAACCTACTAAAGTTTTTCTACGTCTACTGCCATCAGGCGCATAATCCCTTAGTTCCTTACTCCCTTAGCTACAAAACATAGAATCCAAACTCCATCAGGTAACCCTCGAGTGTTTTAGCATTACAGAGCAGACATTTACAAGAATGGGACACGGTCCACTTCTCCCCACACCTCCACTTTTTGCCAGGCACACACACACACACCCAGCAAGGAAGTTTTTGTAATTCCTCCCATGCTTCATGCTGAACACCTCCACTGCCACTCTAAGCAACAGATGCCCTGCGGAAACTTGCAGCTGCCTGATGTCTCCCTTCTACAAACATGCCCAGTTAATCAACCAATAAGACATCTTGTTCACCATACCACAAGGGTCTTCAGGGAAGATGTTACAAAAAAACTGCAGCATTTCTAATCTTCCATATAGTCCGTAGAAGTGCAACAATTACTGCCCTAACTTTATTGGGAAAACGCCACAGCCATTCACTTATCTTTACAAACTTGCAAGGAGAACCATTCAAGTAAAAAGTACACTTAATAATACTCAACAAATACTTCGCCACGGCACACTGCAAAAAAGGTGATCTATAATCTCAGCTTCGTCACAAAATATATATTTGGATTCTTTACCTTTCCACCCTCTATGTAGTAAATTATATTTTGTTAATATGCTATTATGCCCTGTCAACCAAAGAAAAATCTTGACGTTCAATGGAACTTTAATAAACCACAACTTACTGTATGGCCATTTAAACTGGGACATCTATATAGCTAGGTACATAGATTGTACCGAAAAAATAATAGATTTAGAAAGCATCCACACCAACGAATCCTCTTTTGTGGTATGTCTTATATCTACACAGAGAATCTGAATTTTTTTCCACAAGTCAGCTGTCTCACCCCACAAGGTCCTCCTAAATCTAACACACCCCATCCCTCATCAAAAACCCTAGCCACACTAATATTAGTACTAATAGTCAGAGCATATAGTCTCCGAAATCTGTCCCTTGGAGTGCAATCTCGAAGCCAGAGATCCTCCCAAAACCTCGTCCTAACCCAATTAACTATTTTTTCTACATAAACTAAAAAACAATTCCTTCACTTTCATCAGGCCTTGCCAAAAGTGTGACTTCCTGATTTGAACTTTCACATTGATAATAAATTATATTTTATATACTTATTTGTAAGAAGCTATTTCCACAACCCATCACTCTTCTCCAACTTCCAAAGCCATTTACTAAGAAGAAATTTATTCATAACATCTAAATCCATGACACCAAGACCCCTTAGTCCACGGGCCTAAAATTTTTTCTCCCAACTTACTAAGTGATATTTTTTATTTCCATCATCCTCTTGCCAGAAAAGATGCTTTCTATAGAAGTCAAACTTCTTCATTGCGCCTTTCGCCACCTCAAACAAACATAACGTTTATAAACTAGCATTACTTAACCTAGATTTCAAAGCGGTGGAAGAGGCTAGCTCCCACAACGAGTTTTTTTATAAATATTGAGAACCCAAATTCACGCCCGTGAAAATTTGAACCTAGGTGGTTGGGTTGTACATCCACTCCACTAGACAAGTGAGCTAGGCTCACTTCTTAAGCTAGATTTAATTAAAGTCAGTCTACCTCCAAAGAAATTATGCCTATCTTTCCAAGTATGCATCTTTTTTCTTCCGTTTTCTCTTCTGCCTCCTTCCAATCAGAATTACTAAGCCTAACCATATTCAAAGGATGGGCATAATTTTCTGCCTCAACACAAGTAAAAATAGAGGCGTAATCTTATGAAAACAAACGGAGAAGAGCGACGGCGCGCGAGTCTCAGAGGTATATGCCTCAACCAATACGTGGACTCAGAGGTATGACTCAATAGGTCTATACGTGGACTCAGAGGTATGACTTCAGAGACGTATGTACGTGGACACTAGCCATCTATCCCAAAAGTCCGAACTGATGGGAAGAAGACTAGTGCAATCTACATATACTGTAACAAAGGATAGAGTATCTACTGCATAATCTAATAAGATAGGTCACAAAGGCCCCCTGTCTTAGACCTTTTTAGTTTCAAAATAAGGACCTATCAAATCATTAACCATAACAGCCACTTTACCATTTTTAACCGTTTTGAAAATCCACTTCACAAATGTAGCCGGTAAACCTTTAGTGAGCATTGCATTTTCTAAAAAGGACCGATCAATCTTGTCGTACGCCTTCTACAAATCTACTTTAAATATAACAGCATCTACTTTACTCTTGTGCACCCCATGCATAACTTCATGAAGAACTACAACCCCATCTAGAATAAACCTTCCTTCATAAAAGCAGTTTGCATGGGCCAAATAATTTTATCAACAACTTTAACCACTCTATTAGTCAAAACTTTTGTAAAAATCTTAAAGAACACATTAAGCACACATATAGGCATATATTGTTGTATAGAATCAGCTCCTACACTTTTGGGTCATAAAGTACGAACACCATAATTCAGCATAGAAATATCCAATCTACCATGATAAAATTCATTGAACATAAACAACAAGTCCTCATACAGGACGGTGTTGACTTCGTTAATTAGTCCGATGATAAAGATGCCACACCTAGGCGCATAAAAGTAGATATATGCATTATCACATGCGTAGATGTAGATGCAGGAGCCAGCTTGCTTGTTCCCTAAAACATAGCATTTCATGAAGACCAGATGCACTAAAAGACAACAGAGGTGAAAATATTAATTAAGCACATACTTTTGAAAGTGGAGAAAGGAAAATGTGAATCTCTCGAAGTAAATAGGTATCGCCGGTGGGAAGGTTTCCATCCACTTTTTTTAGATTGTTTCAGCGTCTTCTTCTGGATGGTGTGGTGACGGCTAAATCCTCAAGTTAGAATAAAGACCTCCTCGTCCTAGTGCGTCTGGCCGATCTCCAGGGATCCCGTCCGTTTTCGTGTTCGTTCGTGTGGTTGTAGGTTTGGCTCTTACGATCTATGTTTTTCATCATTGGTGATGGTTGCTACTCTGTTGCGTTGGTCCTTTGGGGCCTTAGCACGACAACTTCCCGTCTGTCTACTACAAAAGCTCTACTACGACAAGCTTTACCTGAATCGCTAGGTGGTATGCTTGTAGTCATCGCTAGGTGGTACGAATATCTATTTGTAATTTTTAACACTTTTGAGATTATTGTACCGTTGATTATGATCAATAGATCGATTGCCCTTTTCACCAAAAAGTGCTTCCCCCATGATTGACAATTTCATAACAAAACAAAGGTCATCCTCGTAAATAATATAGACTCGGGAAACCAATTCTAGTGATCTATCAAAATAACTGAAGCTTGAAGCCCGGCTAGCTGCGAGGCTTCTCTGGACATCTGCGGTTTTTGTTGTCTCTGTGTTGTGGGACCGCACGATTGTATGGCACGGCGTCGCGGCAAAGCTCGCTACTTCGTCTAGTAAGGCCTGGCTCGGGCAACAAAATCGAGCCATCTATACCAAACTAGCATGGTGGGCAATGTCTCAAAGTGCGCTAAAAATATTTGCATCGCATTGCGAAAAATTATACTACTCTATTCAAATTAAAAAAGTTCTACGGTCACTATAAGTATTATACATAAAAATGCCTATAATCTTCTACGGCCAGTGTGAGGAAAACATCTTTAATCCTCTCTAATTGTGGGTGAACAATTAATGTCACCATAAATTAACGTCAATGTTCATTATGTTCCTTTTGTGCATGGTAATATTATACATGTGTAAATAATTGTATTTACATTGCAAGCTAATATGTACATGTTCAAACTCACATCATACTTGATTATTTAGATTGATTTAGATATAAAAACATATATATTAATGCCTAAATAATAAAATTCTTGCCTTACAATGTTTATTTATAGTTACTAATATCAATTTTTCATTTCTTGGCCGATGGCCTTTAGTTATAATAAAGATACATCATATTGACGTCATGATGATGTTATGCACAAGTAAGAAGATATATAGGTTGATGTAATTTCATTATAAGCTGCAAAAGATCAATAGGTTTATGAAGAATCATGTTGGCTTATTTGTTTGACCAAGAGACTTTTCAGACGGACCCTCTAATATTTTGGGTTCAACATATGTGATTAATTTTCTCAGGTGCTTGAATAACCATTTCAAAATTTAGACAACATTTTGGGATGACAACAATTTTTTTCCAAAGTGAATAAAGAATTCATGTTGACCGGTAGTGCAACTGCATTTTCATTATATCATATCTAATTGATTTATTACTTCATGTACTCCATCGATTATGAAATATTTTTCTTTGTCTACTCATTCTATAATATGTCACCTTAATTTAATCCATATAAAAGCAACATACAAAAATTGTGTGCCTATCTTTTGACATTTCCACGGAAACAATAGATTATTATTGTTGTAGACAACTGAAAGATAGGGCGAGAAGTAAATTAAATCACAATGAAAAATATACCACTCGACACAATTTTCTCTCTCGAAAAACTTAAAGAAGAAGAACTCATCCCTTAAAGCTAAAGAAAACTTCTGAATATATAATTACTTCTTTTCATGCCAAGCACGACTACACCATTATGCTTCAGTACAACATAAGCGCATGCATTTATATCTTAGTACATATAATAATTCAATTGGGTCATATGCTCAACCAATACCGTTTATATCTAAGTATGTTTGTTCTTGTCATATATGCACTATAGTAGACATAAAATACACACGTCTTCAATAATTTAATTTACTAAATTGTACTTTTAATTACAATGCAAAGATTTTGCCATGGGCCGGTTCAGTTTAAGAAGCACATCTCACTGCTAGCCATGCGTGTCACCAAAGGTGAGCATGACCATCATCCAGAGAAAAAAAATACCAATAGAATGTTATATAGAAAAAACTGATTAATAATTTTAAAATTATTAAACTGTAGAATTATTACTTTGTACATTTAATTAGTATGCAATGAATTCTTATGTGGCGATTGTTCTTTTACAGCAGACATGTACTCATGGTTTAGCTAGTGGAGTAGTTCTCAGCAGACATGTACTTTTGAAACAAAAAGTTTGTTTGGTTTAGACTTATTGTTGAACTCTGTCCAGCTCGGACGACAGTCATCAGGTGGTACCAGTCTACACGATGTTGTATTCTGCACGCCGATTATGTCTAGTGTGACAGTGTGTCCTCTTTAGATCGTGATTTTACATAGATAGATACTCCCTCTATATCATTAATTATTATTGTGTGTAGTGTATATGTGAAAGCAAAGCAAGGTACATACATACGCGCCACGCCGCTGTCTTCTCCACGTCAGCGTGTGTAAAAGCGTGTGCTAGCACCTTGGATCGATCTTCCCTCCGACTGTAGGTACGTGTGTGATATATAGGTTGTTGAAACCGATCCGAGCACGTACCGTATACATCGTCAACACTTTAGCTCGATCGAGACCTTTTTTTTAGATAAAGGGCTTTATTACTCAAATGGTTTAAGTATTACACCCGGCCTCTGCATCGAAAAATGCACACAGCCGCAATCCAACAGATAAAGTAAAAAGTTGTGCAACAATAGACGCATTACAACCCACAAGATAATGTAAAACGCCTATGTCATGGCTAGTCTCGACGGCCTATGGAGGTCCAATCCGGCGATCAAGCGGCCACCCATGTTGTGAGAAAATGTCCCTTGCCACCTCCTCCAGTCGTGCACACGCCTCCGTAAAGAGGTCTCGATGTCCCACACGTTGTAAGGTGGACCACATACGGAGAATACTTGTGCAACGGTAGAGTACCTGCATATGAGAAACATTCTTATCATTGAAAACCTTGTCATTTCTACTAAGCCAAAGCGACCATATAACGCAATCGCTCCCACCCTAATAACGTTCTAAACCTTTTATCTATCCCATGTAGCCAGTTACCAAAAACATTGGCAACAGACTTGGGTGGATATAAGTTAGACGCTATTTGGATGGCTGACCATATAGAACGTGCGAAACTACACTCGAAGAATAAGTGTTTTATTGTCTCATCATTTGGACAAAACATACACTTCGTACTTCCATGCCAATTTCGTTTAACAAGGTTATCCTTTGTTAGAATGACACCCCTACGAAGATACCACGTGAATACTTTAATCTTAAGTGGTATCTTCATTTGCCATATTTTTTTATTATCATCAACTGGCACATCGGAATGTACTAACGCCCTATACATGGAATCCACAGAGAATTTACCATTCTCACATAGATTCCAACGAAATTCATCGGGACCCTGTGTGAGTTGAACTGATCTCAACCGTGCCACCAGGGAGTTCCAAGACGCTAGTCTTGGTCCAAAATCTCGCCTGAACGTCACATTCGGAGGAGAGCATTGCAAGACAGTGGCAATGGTATCTCCCTTATGACGAACAATATTGTATAGGGCTGGATATCGATCCCGGAGGGTGGTGTTGTCTAACCATTTGTCCTCCCAGAATCTAATCTCCGAGCCATCCTTAATATTAAATACCCCGAAGCGAAAGAAATGTTTCTTTGTCGCCATCAGTCCAGCCCAAAAGTGGGAATCACCAGGTTTCCAATATACCTGTGATACCGCCTTTGTGCCAATGTATTTTCTCTTAAGGAGTGTTTGCCATATCCCCTCTTCAGTAAGCAGCTTAAAAAGCCATTTACCTAGGAGGGCTGAGTTCTTGACATCAAGGTCATGAATACCAAGCCCTCCCTGATCTTTAGGGCGACAAACAACATTCCATTTAGCCAGTCTGTACTTCTTCTTCTCACCATCTCCTTGCCAAAAGAATCTTGATCGGAAATAATCCAATTTATGCAAGATCCCTTTTGGTATTTGGAAGAAGGAAATCATATACAGTACCATGTTTGTTAGTACCGAATTAATGAGAACCAATCTTCCACCAAGAGATAGCAATTTTCCTTTCCAACTAGATAGCCTAGCTTGTAGACGTTCTTCGACGTGTCTCCATTCCGCATTAGTCAGTTTCCGATAATGTATTGGTATTCCAAGGTACATATTGGAAATTGACCCTGCTCGCAGCCAAAAATATCGGCATATTGAGCAGCTGCTTCTTGAGCCTCACCGAAGCAAAACAATTCACTCTTATGGAAATTAATTTTCAATCCCGATAATTGCTCGAATGCTGATAGTATCAATTTCAGATTCGCAGCTTTATCTAGATCATGTTCCATAAAGAGGATTGTATCGTCTGCATATTGAAGAATAGATAAACCCCATCAACAAGATGTGGAACTACTCCTTCAATTTGGCCATCCTTAGCTCGTTCAATCATGATCGTCAACATATCCGCCACTATATTAAATAGTATAGGCGATAGAGGATCACCTTGCCTTAATCCTTTTTTTGTTTGGAAGTAGCGGCCAACGTCATCATTGACTTTTATGCCACGCTACCTCCGGTAACAAAATTGTGGATCCAAGCACACCACTCCTCTGAGAACCCTTTCATTCTCAGAGTCTGTAGCAAGAACGGCCATTTGACTTTATCATACGCTTTTTCAAAGTCATTTTAAATATCACCCCATCAAGTTTTTTCGTGTGCATCTCATGTACGGTCTCGTGTAAAACCACAACACCGTCAAGGATATTCCTCCCTTGCATAAACGCAGTTTGGGTAGGTTTTACCACATGATCTGCCACGAATTTAACCTGATGGTCGCTACTTTTGTAAAGATTTTGAAGCTAACATTCAGAAGGCATATTGGCCGATACTGTTGTATCCTTTCGGCATTCTGAATCTTAGGCAACAAAACGATCTCCCCAAAATTAAGGCGAAATAACTCAAGTTGTCCGGCATGTAAGCAGCCAAATAACTCAAGCAAATCAGACTTGATGGTTTCCCAGAAATGCTGGTAGAACTCAGCCGGAAAACCATCTGGTCCTGGCGCCTTATTATGCTCCATTTGAAAAACCGCCTTGCTTACCTCCTCCATAGAGAAAGGTGCAGTAAGAAAGTTGTTTTCCTCAGGAGTTACTTGGGTAATATCATCTGTTCGAGACTCATCTAGAGTAAAGTTCCCTTCCTCGGGAGCCCCGAACAAACCTTTATAGTAGTTCGTGATATATTCCTTGAGCTGATCCTGTCCTTCGATCAAGCCCTCATCCTGTAGGAGAGAATGAATACATTTCTTTCTATGTCTGCCATTAGCAACATTATGAAAGTACTTTGTATTCGAGTCCCCTTGTAGAATGAATTGAGCTTTAGATCTTTGGTACCATTTGAGCTCTTCTTCCCGCAACATACGACCCACCTGCTCATTCGAGTGCCGTTTTAGGTCACTCTCATTTACTGATAAGGGGCGTACTTCTGCTAGTTGATCAAGCTCATCAATAATGGAACACAGGCGCTCCTTTTCTTTTTTAAGCATACCAGTTGTGTGTCTTGCCCACCCACGAAGGAATTTACGCAAATTGCGCATCTTATTATTCCACCGCTGGATAGCGCTATCACCCACAACCGGTTGAGACCATATCCTTTTAACCAAATCATCGAAACCATCCCGTAACAGCCAACCTAATTCGAATTTGAATTGGTGCTTCCCGGGCGATGTCAACGTTCCAGTAGATAGGAGTATGGGGGCATGATCCGAAAAAGCCTCTATACGTTCGAGCGCACGAACCGTTACTAATGGATATTTATCCTCCCAGCGGGAGTCCATCAGAACCCGGTCCAGCTTCTCGTACGTCGGCTCGGGGAGACTATTAGCCCAAGTGAATTGTCTCCCCGTCATATGAACCTCTCTTAAGGACAAGCTATCGATGACAGCGTTGAACAAGGTAGGCCAATGAGTATCGAATCTACCCCTACTTTTCTCGTGTCGGTACCTCAGCATATTGAAATCCCCTCCTATAATAATAGGATATGGGTCATCTTTAGCTAGATTAACCAACTCTCTAAGAAAAGCAGCCTTATATTCTTCTTGGGCAGCACCATACACAGCAACTAGACTCCATATAAAGTTGTCGGACTTGTTGCGGATTTGAAATTTAATGTGAAATTCACCATCCGAACGACCCAACAACTCCATGGTTTCCGTTTTGATGCCAAGTAGCATGCCACCCGATCTACCTCGAGGGGGACAAGAATGCCAATCGAACTCCACACCGCCTGAAAGGCGGTCTAGTAGAGTGCTTGGAAAATCTCGTCTACCCGTCTCGGAAATAGCCAAAAAATCCAACTTATAGTCTCTCACATGATGTGCAATATTCAAATGTTTAGCCAAGTCACCTAGACCTCTGCTATTTTCGAAAATGCCATTCATCGGGAAACAGTTGGGGATTTTGACTTTTCGCGCTTTTACGCGAAGCTTTGTTCTTTTTATTTTTGGCGGATTTGGATCTCCGGCCGGTAGCATACAGGTCATCAAAGGATCCCAGCTCAGCCTCGTCCATATCCACCTCAGTTACCTCGCCTACAAGATGTGATAGAAGCTGTCCATCTACTGTGGCATGCGCATCATCATCATCTATAGTTGAGGGTACCGGCCTAGTCGAAACGGTAGAGAAACCCTACGACGGTCATACTCTACATGTTTCAAAACATTAGCCGATAACACCACTTCCTTCTCATTTTTACCCATACTAACACCTACCGCTGACAGTCTAGCAGATAAAGACGGCGTAGATAAGGATAAAAATGATTGTGAGAGTCGAGATGTACCGGCAGGTGGAGAGGAGAACATGGCCGCTTTGCGACGCATCGCCTTGGACATCGTGTCCTCATCCGTCGTGGAGGTACCATCCTTGTCCACTTGGTGACGTTCACTCCGCCTAGGAGCACCCGTAGGTTGTGGACGTCCGCTCGCAGCCTCGGTCACAGTGGGAGAAGGCACAGGCGTTGTAGCAGCCCTCTCAACCACCGACCGACCTCGGTGATGAAGGAGTCGCCGGAGACGCCATGGCGTCAGCATCGGTCACAGTGGGAGAAGGCACAGGCGATGTAGCAGCCCTCTCAACCACCGTGACCCTCCTCGGAGTCGTAGGAGTCACCGGAGACGACCTAGTGTCCGGAGACGCCATGGGGGGGAACAGGGTCGACGTATAGTCCCCCTCCCCAGCGTATCCACCACGATCGGTACCCACCTCACCTCCTCGCATCGGGCAACTCAGGGAGCCAACCACCAGGCTAGACGGCGAACTTGGCGCACCGTCCACTGGCATGTCAGCCTCTCTCCCCGCGTCGCCAGCCGGGCAGCAGCCAACGTTCCCGAACCCACCGAGCAGCTCGTCGCCTGGAGGAGTACCACCCGGCTGGGCTAGGAGCGGCCCACCGACAGCGCCTGAGGCAAATGCCCGCTCAGGTCCGTGGACCTCCCCTTCCACCGCGCTGCTCCTTGCCTCCCCTGCATACGCCGCCGGGTCGGCTCCTTGCGGCCCAGCGCTAGGCGCGCTCGAAGCCACTGTGGTCTGGCTGTGCACGCCGGCAACCGCCTGGGCGGCACCTTGCAGCCCCGCGCGAGACCGTGTTGCTGCAGCTGCATCCCGGCAGTCCATCGGGGCAGCACCAAACAGCCCATCACCACCTCTTGATTCTCTCCATTTTTGCACAATCTCAATCGCCCGCGGTGTGCTAGGGTTAGGATTAAAGGGGGTGAGAGCCAGAACCTTATGCGAATGTGTGTATGCGGCTCCTTGCCCTTGTCCCCCTCCCATATCCGGACTCTCGTCGATCATCATGTTAGTGGAACCCGACGCATCACCAACGGAACCACCGTGCTCTGTTTGACCTCCCGCACCGTCCTTGTCTAGACCATTATCATCCGGGCCATCCTTGCCCTTGCGTTGCCAAACAAACGGGACAAAGTCCGCCTCCGGAATATAGTCATTTGACTCTGGCCGAAATGTGAAATCATACCCTTTCAGACGCAGGACCCCATCAGTTCTGAGATATGGACCCAGCTCATCTGTCTTCTTGAAACAGTCGGCCTCCATCATCCCCACTAAGATACGGACCACACCTCGTCGCCGAAGAGAGAACATATCCACATCAATAGTGGTACCAATGAGAGACCCGACCGCCCAAACTCCCCAAAAGTGACGCATCGGATTTGGTACCCCAAACACATGCACCCAAACCTGATGAAGGTCCAGCTTGTGAGCAACCTCTTCCGCTTTCCACTTGCTGAACACCAGTTTGGTAGCCTGAGACGGGACACCGAGCTCGATACCATCAAACCTCAACAGATCCTCCTCAGTCGGGAAATTAACAGTGAAAGTGTCATCTCCGCTAGGTATAGCTTCCCAGCACCAAGACTTCACCGGGCACAACCTCGCCACCTGGGTTTCCACCTGCTTTGCGGTGGCGGCCGCACCGTGCACCTTCACTAGAGCCACCGGTGTATCTTTAGGCACCAAATCAGCCTTGTACAAGCTGTCCGGGAAATGAAAGAAAATCGTATCCCTGTGTCCTTGTCCAGCCACTTGTACCGTCGGTCTTGGGAGCTTCAAAGACGGGCACATAGGAGTAGGGTGCTTTGCATTTTCACAAATGTGACAATAATGTTTAGCGGGGCACTCCTTTGTGGCGTGGTCATTGACCGCACACTTCCAGCACCAAACGTTTGGCTTCTTGATATTCTGAGCAACTGCTGCAGCCGGTGCCACATCCGTCGACCCCGACACGGGAACGACGACAGGCAGACCGGCACCTTGTCCACCCGCAATAGTCTGCTGTGCCACTCCCTGCGCAAGCTGCGGACCAGGAGCGATCACTCCCCCCTGCTGGACAGGTTGATTAGCACCAGCGGCCGTCCGCTTCTTTTTCTTCTTCCTCCCCGCCCCTTGAGTAGCAGCCCCGGCAGCTCCGAAGGCAAACCCTGGCGGCGGCGCAGGTCCTCCCGCAGGCAGCATCCCCAGCTGTGGAGCGCCTTGTTGCCTTGGTGCGATCGAAGAAGGGCCGGCCGCATTGCCGAACATCACGCCATAGCCGCGCGCTTGAGGTCCTGGGTTAGCCCTGGGAGCCAAGTGGGGGCCCTGACCAGGGGGCGCCGCCATAGACGGCCGCGCTGCTGCAACCTCCGCAAACGATCTTCGTCGAGGTGTTGCCAAACCGGTGGGCGGTCCAGAGGACGATGGCGGCGATGTGGGCGGTGGAGTAGCGACGGCGGCTGGTGGAGCGCGTGTCTCGCTCGATCGAGACCTGGCTGCGTCCCCAGATATTTCGATCTCAAGAGCTAAGTCCCCAGAGATTTCGATCGAGACATGGCTGCATCGACGATTTAATTAGCTCGATCGACCGATGGCCGACGTCGTCCAGATGAACAACTCCGAAGACGCCGCCGCTGTCGAGGCCGAGCCCGACGAGCGCAGCCGGCGCATCGTCGTCTTCTGGCTGCCGTGTTTCATCGTCGTCGCGCTCGTCGCGTCCTTCCCGCTCACGAAGGTGTTCTACCACCGGCTGTCGCAGGATCGAACTTTGACGAACCTGCTGTTGGATTTGGCCGTGAGGTTCTTATGGATTCTGTCGCTCGTCCATGCGTGCTGGCTCGTCCCCGTTTTCGCGCTGCTCATCGCCGAGTGGTCTCACGGCAATCCTGAAGGACGTAGGTTTGTAGACACCTTGCTCCAGTCTGACGAATCGTGGTTGATTCGTCTACCCACCCGTCAGTTTATAGATCACCTGTACTGATTTTCCTCAAGATTATACTACATGATCTTATTGATCTTATTTCTTATCTTCTGGCGTGGTATCTGTTTTTTTTTTTTTGACATGGAACACTAGTATTCCATTAAGACATGGCATACTCGCCGGTCACCGCACAGCAGTAGTAGGGAAACTCGCCGTCCACAAAATATGATCTCCGTGAGTTCCACCTACACCCAATACCGCAAACACATGAGCTATCTTGTTACAGTTCCTCGGAACATACACACAACCTTATAATCTAGGAAATTGATATGAAGTCTTAATTTCATATCTTTGATCAAAGTCCCGAAAATCATCTTGCTCATACCCATCTGATCAGCTATTTGAATGGCATTTGAAAGAGCACATGCCTCAGCATGCAAAAGTTGTGCTATCTCTTGCAATCATTCCCCAACCTCCAGCCCTTATTTCTGTCCGAAAGGAGGCAACACAATTAGGGATAATATAACTGGCACAAAACGCAGCCCTCTCACGTCATTAGCGTTTTTGGATGTCTGATCGTTTTCGCTGCCTGCTTATGTCCATCTGATCCCTCAGTTCCGTACTGGACCGAATATCCCTAGGGAAGCTACTCTACCGGTAAAATTGGCCCACTGTGGTTAATTGGGCCCAACAGAAACCCACTAAAGCACGTCTACACAGGCCGACCTAACTGATTCAGATCGAGAAAAAACGCACCGAAGAAGTGGGCGGTGTGATGCGGCACAACGACATGGGATGAGAAGAGGCATGCGATTTGGCGAGTGAGGTCGTCCACCCTACTGACATCACCGCGGCTGACGCCCGCCTCTTTCGCTCTCTCCTGTAGCGGGGGGGGGGGGGGGGGGGGGGGTGTGCAAAACCTAATCACGTCCATAGGCGCGGATGGTGGCGGCGAGCTGTTCCCCATCAAACCGGTTTTTTTTTTTTTTTTTTTTTTGAAGCCTCTCCTGAGAGTACAAGTTGTAGTATCTGATCGGACATACAGGTACGCACACCACACGCACACACACCCACACACACACCCCACCTATATGTCTAAACTAGACCTACAACCTATATCCCTAATACGTCCTGAGAGACCTATCCGAAGACCAGCGCTCCGGGACCGACGGGCACGTCGACCTCGCCTGTGGCACGTGGACGATGAGAGGCACCTGCGATTTATTGCACTGTTCAGTGAACAGTGTTTGCTACAGTGTGCAGGTGAACAGTGCAGCGGTGAGACGCACAGAAATTCGCTCCAGCGGGAGTCGAACTCTGGCGGGCTGGGTGCTCACCAGCAACCCAGGCCACTCGAGCTAAAGCTCGGTCTCGTTCCCCATCAAACCGGTTGGGATCACCTCCCCGTTACCTCCTTCCCAGTGGCAAATTTGAATACGCAATTTCTCATGTTACAATTTTTCCTTTTTTTGATAAAGAGAGTTTTATTAGACTTCAACCAGTTTACACCAAGCTGATACAACCCAGAAGCGTCCACACCCGGCCACTACATATCCATGATGTACACAACCGTAGAAGAAGGTAGATAGGTAGACTGTAATGGAGTAGAAGAGAGACACATAGGAAAAATATGTCACACGTGACCAAGAGTAATACTACGATGAAGATGACCCAGTCCGCAAATTATGCTGTCACCATAGACATGCCTCGTAAAAATATCCGTCGTCACTTGCTCCAACCGTGAGCAAACCACTATAAACAAGTCTTGGTGACTCTGAAGAATAGAACAGTCCCGAAGATCGTGAGCATAATAGAAAATCACCTGCATCGGAGAAGAAAATTTAGCGTTAAAAACACTATCATTTCTGAATAACCAAATCGGCCATCATAAAGAGATCGCTCTCATCCGAATGTGTTTTCTAAACGTGTGATCTATATTGTGCAACCAATTGTCAAAAATATTAGCAACAGAGCTAGGTGGATAAAAGTTCAAACCCACTTGGATGGTAGATCATATAGAGCGGGCAAACTGACATTGAAAGAACAAATGCTTAATATTCTCATCATGATGACAGAAAACACATTTTATACTCTCTTGCCAGTTACGCTTTGTCAGGTTGTCCTTTGTTAGAACAACATCCCTAATGAGGTACCAGGTAACTATATTTATTTTCACCGATACCTTCAGCTTCCAGAATTTTTTTATTATTTATTACTGACATATCCGAATATACTAACATTTTATACATGGATCCCACCACAAAATTCTCATTTTTTCGCGCTGAACATTTTGATATATTACACGATTTTTCCGAGTTCGTACGCAAAAGTTATTGCCGTTTTACCGAGAAATAAACTTTTTTTTTGCAAAAAAATGAAAATTCAAAGTTTTCAATTTTCCGTAAAAGTAGGTTGCGTGAGGTACAGGCATGTCAAAAGATTTTAAATTTTGAAACCAACCAGGACTAAAGGTGCCGCAACCTTTTGTCCCGGTTGGTATCTCCAACCGGGACTAAAGTTCCTGTTTGAACCGGGACTAAAGCTGGCCGGCCGCCCTAGCTGTTGAAACCGGGACTAGTGCTACATTAGTCCCGGGTCCAAACATTACTGGGACTAAAGCTCTGATACGTCTCAAACGTATCTATAATTTTTGATATTTCATATTGATATTATGCCAATTGCTACATCATTACCAAGGAATAGCCCTTCTGTGGCGCACCCACTTTGCCATTCTGTGGCGCATGGTGGGTGCGCCACAGAACCGTCGGCACAAGAATATATTTCTGTGGCGCACGCCCAGGTGCGCCACAGAAAGAGCAAGATTCTGTGGCGCACCCAGCACCGTGCGCCACAGAAATGTTTTTAGTGGCGCATCCACAGGGGTGCGCCACAGAAAAAAAAACCATGCGCCACAGAATATCTCGACAGCATTTGGCAATTTGCTGCTGCCCGCTGTACAAATACAGGTATATTACAGAAATACAGGTATATTATAGGATTTATACAGACATAGTACAAACAACAATATATTTTGACAGGTATATGAAAACAGACACATTACTATGTCATCACATTATTTAGAGCCCGTGATAACATACATATAGTGACAAGTGCCGAATTTTTACACATCTTGATACAAAAGTTTATCGTGTCACACGTTACAAATGAAGTGTTCACCGCCTACACTAGGATCAAATCGAGTACATCGGCGATGATGGTGAGCAAGAGCGGGAGCACGACGATCATTGAGCCTTCTTCTTGATCGGTGTCGGGAACGGTTTATACATCTCTTTCGTCGTCCACGTCCTGGTGTCATTCTGCATCTCTAGGCGTTGTTCGATGTCCCTCTGACACAACCCTGAAGATAGATTGGGATATATTGGTTAATAATATAAATAGAGTATGATTTATTCATCTAAGTGGATAAGTCTATAATAAAAGAAAATAAAGAAGCACTTCTTGCGAGTGAGGCAAGGCTTTCTTTTATAACACATCCTACCTCTGCCTTTGTAGTGTAAGTCCCCCCTTTGTGTTGACATCTTCGACGATGATTTCCGATAACTTCATCTGGATGCGATGGAAGTCTTCTCTAAGATCAGCATCGGTGAGTTTATCCGCAAGTTTGGCCCATTCTCGGATACTAGATGGCATCCTCAATTCCTCTGCATCCCGGACATACCCTTTAAGTTGATGGAGGGCGTAGAAGACCTCCTTCAAGCTGCCAGGCTTCTGCTTGAGGCAATGGAACTCGGTCCCATGCCTGAACCGGTGTTTGTTGTCATTCGTGAGACATTCCCCCTTCTTTTTGAAGTGGCATCCCTTTTGGGTGTAGCCCTCGAGAGCCTCATCGAGAACACACTTTATTCTGGTATAGTCTTTCTTCCTCGTCAAACTCCCGAGTCGAAATAAGTGGCAATGGACCACCTCAGGCTTAGGACGATGAGTGTGCAGTACGTGTCCCTGGTCAACACAATTGAACCGGAATGTTGGAAATGATCAACAACGGAAGAAATCTATGAGAAAGCACAAATCCGTCGATCCAGCTTCTTGGGGCGATTTCAGCGTCGTAACTGGAGCAGCGAACGTTCGGTACAGCTCCAGGTTATTTCAGATGAGCTGACAGCCCATGAAAGATTGATTCAATCCATTGGGAAAAACATTGTCAGCCCAGCCCAACAATAAAAACGATAGCGTTTTTTCCATATGTGTGTGCACTCGTATATAGAACCTTCATGGTGGCTGCTCCCGGAAGGAAAACGCTTGGTTTAGGGGGACCTATCGCGCCCTATCGTAAGTCGTCGCTCTCTTCCGCGCTTTCTCGCGTCCGTCCGCGCGGGGCCACCATATTGTACGCGTAGATAGTTTTCCACGCACGCACAGGTATCGTTTGCCCTAAATGGCCCCTAGCTAAACTTTTAGCCAGATGTGGCCCTTGGAAAAACTTTCAATGATGTATGGCCCTCGGGTAGTCATGCCAGCGGCGGTGGCTTATTTTCGTACGAGACACGTCAAAGGCACAGGCGTTTTTCAGAGTAGCCGACAGTTATTATGGCGTGTTTGGGAAACAGTTAGCGCACTGCTACAGTCACCACGTTGAACAGCGGGGGCTCGTGCGGCGGCGGCGCGTCGGAGCAGCGCCTAGATCACGCCGCTGAAGAACATATGCATGCCGCTCCCATGGTGGCACCGAGCAGGCGGGTCGGTTTCTTGCAAGCGGTCAACGCATCTTGAAAGAAGAAAATGGCTCCAACTACATCTGCTGCAGGCCTGCAACTTCCATGGAGACCTCACTGAAGAAGAAGGAGGCTACCCAAAATTGCCATACTAACCGTCGTCTCCTCTGAATAAAACGCCGATGCACTTGGCGTGTCTCGTCCGAAAATGAGCCACTACAGTTGGCATGACTACCGGAGGGCCATACATCGTTGAAAGTTTTTCGAAGGGCCACATCTAGCTAAAAGTTTAGCTAAGGGCCATTTAGGACAAACCATACCACGCATGGAGCGGCTAGCTTACTACTACCTCCGTTTTTTAATATAAGATGTTTTAGATGGTACACATGTTGTCTATATACACACTAAAATGAGTGAACATGCACACAAAAATATGTCTACATACATTTGTGTGCATGTGCATGTGGATAAAAGCTAAAACATCTTATATTAAAAAACGGAGGGAGTAGCTTTTAGCGCGTGGCCATTGCAAGCAAGCCCTCTTGCAGTCGCCGTATGAATGTGCAGCTAGTTTTTTTTATATTAGTAAACAAAAACAAGTTTTGCCACAATCCAGATTCGGAAGCTATGGAAACCTATTAAAAGAGCATATGAGATCAACAAAACTCACCTGGGAAACCGACGGACGGTTGGGAAATTGGGAAGCACCTCCATTAGGATGCTGGATGATAGGGCTTGTCTAGAGGCCACTCAGGCGAGGAAAGGTCGCCAGAGACAGGCGAGACAACGGCGAAGCATTGCGGCGGCAGGAAACGGGGAGCTCCTATTCAGTACCTTAAGCAACGGTTAGCGTGATTTTGCCCACTACCGAGCCTTTCTGCGCCTCGCCCATTAACTGAGTTCGTTTTTGGTTAATTTGTTTTTGTTGTTAAAAAATGTAATGCCTTTTCTTTAAATATGAGAAAATTTGTGAAATCAAAAAAGTTCCCAGATTTCAAAAATGGTCATAAATGTTTTTAAAAAAGCATGAATTTGAAAATGGTTCATGAATATGAAAAATGGTTTGTGAATTTAGAATGTCCTAATTTCAAAATATAAAATATTTGAAAAAGGTTCACGAATTTCAAAAATGTTCATGATTTAAAAAACGGTTCATGAATTTGAAAATGGTTCACGGAAAAATGTTCATGAATTTGAAAATGGTTCACAAAAAATGTTCATGAATTGGAAAAGGGTTCGTTAAAAAGTCGTGAATTTGAAAATGGTTCACGAAAAATGTTCGTGAATTTGAAAATGATGCACGAATTTGAAAATGGTTCACGAAAAATGTTCATGAATTGGAAAATGGTTCATTAAAAAAGTCATGAATTTGAAAATGGTTCAGGAAAAATGTTCGTGAATTTGAAAATGGTTCGCGAATTTGAAAATGGTTGGCGAAATTTTCCAAACTGAATATTTTGAAAAACGAATTTTCTTAAAGAAAGTTTCAAAATTTTGAAAACGAACTAAAAAAAGAACAGAAAAAAGAAAAAATAAATAGAAAAATAGATAGAAAAACGTACATGGGCCGGCCCATTTAGCAGCCTGTGCTTGAAGGAGGGGTATGCAATTCCGTGCTAACCATTGCTACGGGCGCTGAATAGGTTTTGCTCAGGAAACGGGAGGTGGCAGCGTCGAGGAGAGACGAAGGATATGTCCTGATGGACCGCTAGATGGGCTCTATGTAATATACAGTACATTATTTGTGACGTATATGCAAAAGGATTTGTTTTGAACAGGGGAAGAGAGAGAAAGCAGAGGAGGAATGAGAGTCCCTGCCGGTACTCTCCGAGGTGTATGATAGGTCGGTCAGCACCGCAGCATGCATGCATTCATGCACATCCTCTAAGCTAGCGAATTAGGCGGCAACATAGGCGGCAACACGGCGCGCCGCTACGCGGCGCCTTAGCCGCGCAAGGGCGTTCCGCTGTCCGCCGCGTTCCGAGATCTGTCCACGTCCGCCGTCAAAGCTTTGCACATTTCACCACTCATCATCTTTGATCTTGAGCATCGACTTGGTCGCCTCTACCGCCTTGTTGGTCAACGCCTTCACCATTTCCTGGACCACGGTGCGAAATTGAGTCCAGGTAGGGCATGTATGGGACATCGATGTGATGCCATTCGGGTAGCCGGATGTAGTGCACGTAATTATAATGTATTGATTGTATTTTATATTTAAATTATAAGTGCTATAATTTTAGAACATACAATCAAATAGAGAATTTAATTTAGCCGTGAAACTTGGACCTGATTTTTTTTTTTTGAATTTTGGACCTGATATTTTGATTGTTCGGCTCAGATGCGCCAAATGAGAATTCGAGACTTAAGACTCGGTAAAAAATGTGTGGATGATGGATAAAGCATCACAGATCCAAACTTAATAATAAAGATTGGCGTTTCCCATATGACGTCGTTGCACAGTGCAGAGTGTGTCGGCCTAGCAATGTGAGCTAACTTTGATTTATTTCCCTTTTTCTTATTGTTTTCTCTGTTTTCTTTGTTTCTTATTCCCTTTTTCTTTTCAAATTGCCCTATTTTTATCCTCCCCATACGAATTTTTTATTTTTATTTGGCAAACATGTGCATTTATTTAAAACCTAACTTGTCTAAAATTATTTAGTATATTGTGGACCATCTTTATTTATTGTTCGATTTGTGTCTTCACATGAACATTTTTTTAATTGTATAAACATTTTTCTTTAACTTTGATAAATATTTGAATTCAATTTCAAGAATTGCCTACAAAGATGAAGAAAAATAAACATGATTGCAAACTGAAAATATGTAAAACATAAAAAATATAGAAAACCGAAATAACAACAGTTTATTTGGACGGGCCCAGGCAGCTATCAGCCTGTGGACATCAGGCACCGTACAGGAAGGTATCGCACGTCCTCGGTTAGTAACGAAGAAAGTAGGGTTCCTGTACTCCGATGGCGACCTAGTTGCCGACGTGAGTTCCAATCCGTTTCCATCTAGAATCCGGATTCTACTCTGTTACGCTTGTTCAGGCTGATTAAGGCGACAGCCTTGACTGTCTTCCGGGCCTTGAAATCGTTGGACTACGGTTTTGGACGACATTGGTTTTCCACATAGTTTAGCTTACGAGGTGAGTGATGTCGATTTCTGGTGGGAGCTCGAGTTAGGGAATCAAGAAGGTTGGAGGCAATGCGGCTCTGGCAAGGTGGATGCAGAACCTAGAACTGAGAGAAGCGGAGCTTGATGATGTTTTCATTGTGGAGAAGAATCTGCCCTTGGTAAGGTGAATCACGCGAGACCTCAAAAAAGGAAATTTGATCTCGCGAGTGCATGGCTGCCGCCGCGCTGGACCGTCTTTCCAATCTCCCCGACGACCTGCTGATCCACATCCTCTCCTTCGCGCCCTCCCGTGAGGCAGCCAGCACCACCGCGCTCGCCCGGCGATGGCGGCGCCCGCTCTGGCTCGAAACCGGCATCGTCAATTTCGACCACCGCTCCTACATCACAAACGGCGGCCCTCTACTCCCGGGGCGCTTGTGGGACGACACCCGTCGCGCGCAAGAGTTGTACAACTCTCGCGGCCGCGACCCCAAGAAGTTGACCCTCGTCATGTGCGATCACTCCACTCTAGGTGACGAGGAGGACGAGGATGAGGACACCGATGTGGTCGAGAAGGAGCAACAGGACCTCAGAGAGGTGGAGGAGGAACGCATTGGTGTCGATGTCCCGATGTTTTTCAATGTCGTCGAGGAGATTCACATCGAGCGGCAAGACTGCGCCAGCCCGGCCGACTGCAATCACATCTACGACTCCTGGATGCCGTTCGTCGCCCTCCGAGTCCTCGACATCGCCGGCTGGCTCCTCAGACGGTCAGACCTCACCCGAACCCACGACGGCGCTGCCTCTCGTTCCCGTGCCTGGAGTCGATGCGGCTCCGGCGGTGCCGCACTAAGATCGCCACACTTCAAGACATGATCTCTGCTGCGCCTAGGCTACGCGACCTCCGCCTCGAGACCGTGTATTTCGAAGACGACCAGTACGAGTAGCGCCTCCACTGTCCAGCAGCCACCGTAATCGCCATTGCTGACGTCCACGAGTTGGGGTATAACCGCCACTCCCGGGAATGCCACCTCAAGCTCGATGCGCCGCGCGTCCGCCACTTGAGCTACACCCAGGTGGTAACCTTCGAGGGAACCCACTTCTCGTTCGAGCAGCACGTGCCGATGAGCCTGGAGAAGGTACACCTGGTGGTGAACCCCGATTCGATCCAAGTGTGCCGCTCCTTGCTCATCAGTGTCGGCCGCCTAAGGTTCCTGAAGCTCACGGCCTACTCCATCGCCGACCTAGAGGGCGTCATTCAGTTTAATTTCTACAACCTGGAGGTTATCGAGATCGAAGATCTCTGCGGGTGGTGCATCCGTAACGACGGTGACGTGGCGAACGCCTTGGTGAACCTGCTGCGTCGGTGTCCAGTGGTGTCTGAGCTCAGGCTCAAGTTCAGTTGGCGTGAGTACCTGGAGCAAACCGTAGACCCGGCTGTTCAGAAGGCGGCCATGTCAGATTTGAAGCTGTGCAGATCACTTGTTAATGTCGGCGACGACGATGAGAAAGATTGTTGTGATGTTGTGGACCTCATTCACAAACTTTGCTGCGCCTGCAAGCTGGATTGCCTCCAGAGTTCCTTGAGGAAGATGGTGGTGCAGTTTGACGCTGAGGGACTCACCTGCTTCCAGGTCCGGCTCGTGAAGTTCCTTGCAAAGAATGCCATGGCTCTCGAGGAGTTCATCATCAACGGCGGGAAAGGGTACGACTCTAGCCACATTAACCGCAAAATCGCGAGATGGCAGAAACGGAGGAGACGGACAATGTCTCCGGTACCAGCAACGACACACAGTCCACTATGGCCGCCGCCTCTGTCGGAGTTCCCACCGCTTGGCATGGCCCCTGATCCTGATCCAATTGCCGCCACACCATGTTCCGAATCCCCGGCCTTATCAACTTCACGGTGGCGACCAGTCTGCCTCACCGACCTGTACAACGAGTTTACACCCTACCATCGGTGCAGCCTTCATGTTCCGCGTTGCTCTCCGCCGCGACGCCACCCATCGTCCGTTGTATTACCACGTCCACGGTCTGCTGTGCTTCATGCACATTCTTGTAAGAACAGAAGGAATCGGTGATATCTCTGAAGATTTGCAGATCACAAGTATGTTTTTGTCTTGCATCGACAAGTAGATCACAAGTTGAAATGTATGCAGGCATGGCATGAGCATGGATCTGACGAACCAAAATCTTGACCGTGTGCAAGTCCATATGTAAAATAGTTTTTTCCTTTGAGGTGAACAAGCCAACAGAAACTTCAGCAATTCGGGCAAGGTAGCCACAACAATTTTTTTATCACGTACTACATGCGTTGACCAGGAGTATATCACTAACTATATGAAAGCTGAGCAAATCCTCGGCCTCTCAGCGATCGGCCACTGTTCCTGGCATCAGTAAACACTGTAGCTAGAAACAGTGTTGAACAGTACTCGATCCACACCATCGCTCGGCGATCGGACGTCCCACAGAGCACACCATGATGCTTTTGCAAAAACACCCCTCCCAAAACCATAAATTAACCCGCAGTCCACAAAATCGCGAGGCGACGGACCAACGTGATATTTGCGCAAAAGTCACGGACTTTTTTGCAAAACGGTCCGCACAATCCCCCCGCCCTTCCTCTCTCCGCACGCGACGGCGAAGTCGTCGGCGCCGCCGACGCGCTGGCACGCCACTCCGGCCCTCCCCACGCAAATCGAAGGTCACAGCCAGGTCCGCCGCCTTCGACTCTCTTTCCTCGCCGGAAATCAGCTGCCGGGAGGCCGCACGCGCGCGGGAATCTTCCTCGCCGTCCGCCGCCACCGTTCTGCTCGCCGCCGGCGAGTGAGGCGACCATTTGGCTCGCCGCGCCGCCCGTCCGGCTCCCCTCCGCCTCCTCTGCCGGGTTCGCGCGGTCACGGCCTCACGCGCGTGCGCCGCTGCGCGACCGCGTGCTCCGCAGCGACGGCGTCTCCGCCGCCGGCTGACGTCACGTGACGTCGTCAGCACGGCCCCACACGTCAGCCTACACTCAATTTCGCAAGGATTTTCCAGATAGAAAAAACTGACGTACGGGTCCCACTGTCAGTTTTTAATAGTTGCAGAAAACAATTGAAATTGTAAAATCCATAACTTCCAAACCGTAATTCAAAACAATACAAATAAAATACCAAAATTTACAGGAAAAAAATATCCTTACAACTAACACATATCTATGCATGCTTAAACAAGTTTACTAAAATTTAAATACAAAAAATAATATAATTTTTCCATATTATGGGAAAACAATTCAAATAGCTCAATATTCAGAGATATTCAACACAACAAATTCTATTTCAGCTAAAACAAATTTAATTACAAGAACTAACATAACTTTTTATATTAATTATGGAGCTTACATAAAACTATTTCAAAATTGCTGTATTTTTTGCACATACTCAGAATAGCAAATTCTAATTCAGTATAAATATATTCTTTCAGGTTTTCCATAGTGTATTATTGGAACAAAAAAAACTGCCGTACGGGTCCCACTATCAATTTTAAATAGTTGCAGAAAAATAATTGAAATTGTAAAATCCATCACTTCCAAACCATAATACAAAAAAGTACAAATAAAATACAAAAATTTGCAGGAAAAAAATATCCTTACAACTAACACATACCTATGCATGCTTAAACAACTTTACTAAAATTTAATTACAAAAAATAATATAAAATTTCCATATTAATTGTTGAGCTTATGGGAAAACAATTCAAATAGCTCAATATTCAGAGATATTCAACACAACAAATTCTATTTCAGTTAAAACAAATTTAATTACAAAACCTAACACAACTTTTTATATTAATTATGGAGCTTACATAAAACTATTTCAGAATTGTTGTATTTTTGCAGATACTCAAACTAACAAATTCTAATTCAGTATAAATCTATTCTTTCAGGTGTTCCATAGTGTATTATTCGATTCTTTCCTCAATATATTCCACGTTGAATCTGTAAAATACTATTACGATTCGAAACTTAATTAAAACAACAATTTCACACAAGGATACGACAGTATTTCTTTTTCTAACGACAGTTTAATCGTTACTTTTCACGCTGACGAACAAAGCTAACAATCACATTACAGCGACGTTAAACTACAAACATATTTGAACACTTAAATTTGCTAAAAAATGTGCAGATACTCCATCGACAGATTACAACAAATTTTAACATTTTGAATCACAACGTCAACGGTGGGCTTTAGTAGGTGATGGAATATAAAGGCTGCTTTCATTTAATATCAACGATTATTTTTTTATGATCTACAAAAGATAACAAAAGTGTAAAATAATCGGAGTGCTGTTTAAGCAAAAGAGAAAGATAAAAAAGTACGTACTATTTAAGCAATGCTCCAATTATTTAAACAAATGGTAATGGAGTCATTTTTTTCCCAGTTATCCAAACATTTGACATCTCTCTGAATAATGGAGTCATATGTCTACAAAACATAAGCATTGTTTCAATTTATAATAACGAATTCATTTGTCTAAAAAAAACAAAAACACAGATATTTGGAGTATTATTTGCGCAAAAGAAAAATATATGAGAAATGTGAAATGTAAACTATAACAATGATTTCAAATCTATACGTCCGCAAAATATGCCAAATATATCAACATGCACACAAATTTTTTTTGCTATTTCAATATTTCAGAAAAATTAAATGCCTTCCATATCTAAACATTTAACATACGTAAACATACTGGAAATAAAAGTAACTTTCCAAATTTAACATTTTTTTAAAATTTTAACAGCTTATAAGTATGATTTTTTTAATCCCAACAGATTTATATCCAAACAGCTTTTGAATGTGGCCTTTCCCAAATTTAAAATCTTTACACGACGGTATGAATAACTACGATAAAAAATGAAAATAAAAAAATATACTAACTATTTATGGCATATGATCGAAATTCAAGTTCCAAACTTCACAATTTAGAATTCATTCCGAATCTACTCATTTACTAAACGTAAAAAAACTTCAAATATGAATAACTACTCAATTTTAATAGTTCTTGAAATTTGAACAACTTACCTACAAACTTATTTTTTGAATTTCCACAAACTTAATTCTAGAAAAAACTTCTGAATGCGGGCATTCCAAAATTTGAATATTTTACGCCGCAATATTTCTTCTTCTAACAACATGGACACGCAAGAAGCTTCGCCGTAGCACGACATCACGGTGGACTTGGCTTGCCAGAATTTTTTCCTTTTCAGAATCATTGACGTCGAAAAGCAAACATGTTTGAACATTTCAAACTACTAAATACTTAAACATTCCACAAAATATATCAAAAAAGCTCAGAAAAAACTGCTAACTATTCATAACAAAATAAAAACATATTTGAACTTTCCAATTTCACCAACATTTAGGCAAATACTCAGATGTTCTACAAAATATATAAACAATGCTCAAAAAAAATTCCACCTACTCAAAACAAAATAAAAAAAATCTTTGGGGATCCCAATTTGGCTAACATTTAAGCGAATAAAAAAGATATATAATACACAAAAATCACACCAAGGGCGTGGCGTAATTCAACTAGTATAATCCAAAGCCAACACTTTCTGCGTTTTTATCTAACATCCCTGACTGTGGTTCTCCTAGCTCATGTGTGCTTGTGCAGTTGTGCTTGAATTAGTGCATAACGCTTTGTGTAGTTTTACAATAGACAACATGTCAGATAAAACTAAAGACCAATGCACAGGAGACTAATTGAGCGGTGCACGTTTGGGATAAATAATTAAATAAAGATATATGAACAGTGCAGTTTTGGTTCTATGAATGGCAGTGCACAGATTTCAGTACACACCTTTATTATACTCTAGCCGCGCAAGTGCAAACGAGGCATAAGAAGCCGTGCACATATTAGTTAAAATAATAATTAGATGGAGAATATAAAAGGATGGATTCATGGGAGCGCCGAGTCGACGAGTTCCATACTCTGATCGTGTTCGTACGCATGGTGGTCACAGATGCCTCAAGTGCAGGTGTCCCTTAGGATTATCTCGATGGTAAAATTGTGGGGTTTGCTCGCCTTTTAATACAGTAAACTCGGCGGACTATCTTTTTGTGCATTGCAGTTACACCGTTAGGATTTGGAACCTCCTCAAAGAGTGGCGTTGTCTTTGTGCTCTTGGTCCTCTTCTTGGCAAGCGCTCTCCATCCAAATTTAGCACTCCATGACCGGGGTCTCATCTCCAAATCGGAAGGCCGTGGCCAACTCATATTGCTTGTTACTTGGGAGATTTGGAGCGAGAGAAGCGTAAGGGTGGTCTGAAATAAGCAAATGCCGATCACCGTGCTTTTCTACAAGATCAAGAAAGAGGCAAAGCTTTGGATAATTGCGGGTCCAAAATTGTTGGAGTGAAATAATGCCGGAGAGTAATCGGTTCTATTTCCCTTTTTACTTTATGTAAAACTCCTTCTTAATTAATAGATTGGGAAGAACAATAAAAAATAATTAATTTTGTTTACTTATACGGTAATGTAAATACACTTGAAAATATTAATTAATCTTACATATATCAAACTACAATTTAAAAATATAATTTAATTAATTCCTAGCATCTTACAATCCCAAGGGACGAGTGTGGCAACGCTCGCCTACATGATCTAGTGTGGTTAAAAATTCGTCAACCCTTCTCAAGAACGGTTCCTATGACGTTAAATACATGTATATGCCTGTGGCGTCCGCCATATACCTTTCCCGTACATGCTCTCATCATCCTTAGATTTTTCATGAAAAAAAATGTAAAAACTGTTTGCCTTAATAAGTGACCATACAATTTACTTCAATAATATATTTTTTTCCTTGTGAAGAACACAAATTTGTCATAGGCGATATTCATGTGTGTTTTATGACGATAACCACTTAGGAATTTAGCTAGGATATAAAAGGTTCAAGATGATATTTATATGCTAAAGGACCCTAGTTATTTGGATTTTCATAATTTGTACGACTAGACAGTACAGTGATATGATTGAATTTCCTGTACAATGTGCACCTATTAGTTTGGCTTGGAGACAAGCAAGATTTGCTACTTAAACTCGCATTCACAATTGCCACCAAGCCGTATCCATGCAAAATTGTTGCGTTCCAATTTATTCCACACTTATTAGTAGTGTGATTCTTAGGTCGAATTGGTTCTTACTTTCATAAATTTGATAGATTGATTGATTGGGTTTTTTTA
This sequence comes from Poa pratensis, assembly GCA_947311845.1. NCBI lineage: Eukaryota > Viridiplantae > Streptophyta > Magnoliopsida > Poales > Poaceae > Poa > Poa pratensis. Next base: position 1,289,953 of record CAMZMU010000043.1, on the reverse strand, counting down.
AAATTTTCTTCACTTGGACGACACAACCACGGCATGCGTAGTAGTCAGCCATATATGTTTGGTACAAGATGAGCGACGTATGAAGGACTCAAATAGAATATGATACCCTTCTGGGTAGTCTTTCTAATTTTTCCATCCATTTGTTTTTTTTTTTTGCATTTGTGTCTGGCTCGAATGCTTTCGTTCATTGTTTAATTTATATATTAACATTGTGGTTCATACATTCCAATATTTATTAGTTGATTTAATTACCTTAAAACCCATCTAGTTAATTAATTGATTTTTATTCTCTTAATAAAATAGTCGTTCAACATTGTGATTTGATAGCCCATGGACACACCATACATTATCAGACACACTTGCCATAGCATATTCCGTTGCTGGCCAATACTTATTCTAGTACAAAGCAAGGCAAGAGCTAACACGACACATCGATAGAGCACCTTACCCTTAAACCACAGTGTAGGGAAAACTTCTGAACATCAATGGTGTTTTGAGGAAGGGGAATAGAAGTAGGCAACAGAGAATGGCGAGGTGGCGACAACGACTTTCGCGGTAATAAGGGCTCTGCCATGACGGGAGGGATATGTGGCTTGTCTGTTATCGACTGTCCATCAGAATAAGCTGTTGCTGCTGGCATTGCAGTGCCGTGCTGCATTAGCAGCGTCACTGTCAACGCTGCTCCGAGGAGTATTAACGCACGGCAAGACATAGCCATGATCATCTGGTCCCTCCGCATGAACTACTATATTTGGAGATACTAGTGGTTAAACTAGATGGATGAAAATGAGACACCCTAGGCCAGTTTTTATAGATCCAGCCAAGTGAGATAGTGATGGATATGCATTTAATAACTACTATAACTGCGTTGACCATGCAAGATTAATTTGCCAACTAAATTTGAATTTAACAACTGCCTATCCATTACAAACTCATTACGGCCCCAATTAATTAATGCCCTATTTGGAGGGGGAGGCTTGACCACCTCACACATTTTTGGGCAGCTTTTATTCTTGATTAATTATTATTCTCGAATTATATAGAGAGAGAGAGCAGGGCCCGAACACGATCCATTTACCTCCCACATACATTAGCTCTTAGCCGGTATCTTATGTAGTGGTGTAATATACGAGATGGGAGATGACCATGCACCCCAATGTATCTTAGGAGTTGTATTTAAGTAAGCTTGCCTTAAATGATTTTAGGCTCATGCACGCATGATTTTAGGAAATATGTCTATTTTATTAATTTAATAGGTGAAATATTTTGGAAACTAAATTTTCGACACGACATGATCCTAAGCATAAAATATTAACGACACGATTGTGCAATGATGTGTGCATGCAGGGGGGAAAAAACAACCGTTCATGCTTAGCATGTCTCTACAATAATATTAAACACATTTGACTTGGAAACCAATAAATATTAATGTCCACCAGTCGGTGACAAAAAAGTGTAGATACCGTAATCTATAATTATTTATTTCCTCATACTTTAAAGAGACAATCATATAAAAACTATATCCAGATATTTGTTATGCAACATGTGCTTTAGGGCTCTTTACATGATATTTAAGGACATTACAATACAAAAGGACATGTATTCACACTATAATTCATCTACATTCTTAGATTATGTAATAATAAAATTTCCTTATTTATTACTTATTAACACAACGGACATAAGGATAGGTCATCTAAAAGGCCAATTCTCTAAAAGAAAATAAAGGACCTTACTTTCATTGCAAAAATAGTAATCTAGTGCGAATATATTAACTATAATGCTAGAAGTCAGTATGTAACGAAGACATCATATCATAATATTCATATAACTATAATAAATGACATTTTACTAAGTACAATAATAAATTATGCTACTAAAATTCAATGTTAATATAGGAATAAGTAAAATAAATTTATATAAAGAATCCAAGGTTGTTTGGGGATCGGCATCCGGCGTGCGGAGCACCTGATTCATAAAGTAGAATACTTCCCCGTAGCTCGAAAATCTGTTGAAAAATGTCGAAAAAATCTTGTGGGACGGTGCTCCAACAGGCATGTAGGACCGAAAATATCCTCAAGAAAGTTATGACTTCGTTGTGGATGATTTGGAAAAAGAATTAGATGATTGTTCCTGATGAGGAGATTTGTTCAATCCTTGAGGATATTGTATACAAACACCCTTTTGTACGTACATAGCACTCAATACAATATTCCAATTGAAATGACAGTAGAGAGGCTCATTCACTATTTACAAAAGTTGAATAAACCAACGAGATAATCTCTCTCTAAAACATCTCAGCTGAGAAGAACCTCAAGTAGAAAGAAAAGGAATAACAAAATAAAACTGAAACTTTTAATAAAAGGCAAAAGATGGCACTGGAACTCGGGATTTGCTAAACCAGGCCTTCAACGATAGAGAACCGAACCAATGGGCCAAGACCGTGCACGTGTAAAACCCTAGATGTTCTCCTAGTTAACCCTTATTGCGATTTCTCTCTGTCTATATAAATTCGGCCGCAGCCAAGCGCCGTTGCCGTCCCGCCTCCCTCCCACACCACACCGGCGGCAACGCATTCCAGCGACTCACCCTACCGGCACCGCCATGGACCTCGCCGGCTCCGGCCACCGCGGACGGTACCTCCGTCTCCCACCTCCTCCTCGCATTCCCCATCCGGCGAACCGCCGCTTCGTGTAATTTTCTTGTAATTGCTCTTGCAGGGGCGAGGCGGACGCGCCGCCGCCGAGTCTCCGGTCGCTGACCGCGCCCGTCGCCCGCGCCGTCGACAAGCTCGCGCTCCTCCCCGCATACCTCAAGGTACCTCCGACCAGCGCGTCCTGGAGCTCGATTCTGTAGTTTTTTCCTGCCCCATTGCCAAATTTGCGGCGCGCCTGGTTCCTCTGATTCATACGCAAAAGCACGCCACTTTCTGTTCTGGATTTTGCTTGTCCACTAGAGTAGCTGTTTAATTTGCTCCATGGAATTTGCCTTGCAGATATCCACTAGAGTTTGTGACAAATGAAATTTAGGTCCAACAATAAATTGTCCCCGGACTGACAATCCACAGCGTTCTGTTTCAACGCGCCCAATTATCAGTTCGATGGAAAGCTGTGTGTTACTTTGTGTGTTATTCTGCTGGAGTACAACACTGTTCTTTATTTTTTGATTGGGTAGTCATGAAAGTATGCTATTGGAATCATCGATTTACCGGCTAAATTTTTTTTAATAATACATTTTTTTACAGAAATTTGATAAATATTACACATTTTGCATAAATTACACAAATAATACGGCCTCGGCCCAGGCTAAGCCGACAGGCACTAATCGGCCCAGGCCTGGCCGATTAGTACTTATCGGCCCAGGCCTGGCCGATAAGTGCCCACTGGGCTAGCCCAGCCGTACCCTGATTAGTACCTTATCGGCCAGGCCTGGGCCGATTAGTACCTTATCGGCCAGGCCTGGGCCGATAAGTACTAATCGGCCAGACCTGGGCCGATTAGTGCCTGTCGGCTTAGCCTAGGCCGAGGCCGTATTATTTCTGAAATTTTGTGATTTTGCGTAATATTTTTTGAATTTAATTAAAAAAACGTATTATTAAAAAAAAATAGCGATTTACCGCACCATGTTCCGACTTGATGCTAATCTGTGCCAAATGTGTAATCCGGTTTCATTCGACGCGGTGGATGCTTGAATCTCTTGTTGCTGTTTTCCTTTCTTGCTCTTTTGGACCCGGCTTACGCCTCGGGCGTGTCGATCCGTTTGCTTTGACACGCCAGCTTGTTTGACCATAGGTCAGAGGCCTCGTGAAGGAGCACATCGGCTCGTTCAACTACTTCACCACCAAAGGGATAGAGAACATCGTCAAGGCAAACGACCACATCGTGGTGCTCGAAGACCCATCCATTTATCTCAGGCATGATGCTGAATATGCACTTATGTACAGCCACTGTCTGCTTCGTGTGTTTTCATTGTTACCCTATAAATGTATCCTGCTGTTTGCTTCGGTGTAGGTACACTGGAGTGCGTGTTGGCAAGCCGTCGATACGTACAGACTTTGTCACCGAGGAACTCACGCCGCATGTTTGCCGCCTTATTGATCGCACGTAAGCCTGAGCATCTTGGTCGTTTTGGGGTTATAATTCATATGTTCTCCTAATTATTACAAGTTACCCATGGCACATGTTCAGTCATTGTGCTTGATTAATATTTTTTCCTTCCGTCCTTCAGTTACTCTGCTCCTGTGGTTGTTGATGTTGAATACACCGCGTGCGTACCAGGGAAGGCAGGACTGCAAACGAAGAAGGTACCCATCTAATATCCATCTGAAAGACCCATCCTTCCACCGCCACACAGAACAACCTTCATTTATATGCATATGTCAAACCTACCTTAAGTACAACCTTGCTGGCAAGAAACTTAGCTTCCTTATGTCTTTTTTATTTTCTCTAGGGAAGTGTCATCATTGGCTACTTGCCTATTATGCTTAGAAGTCGTGCCTGTGTTCTGAATGGAAAGGATGAAGCTGAACTAACAAGATATGGTTAGCCTATTTATGATCTTGACTGTTCACTGGAAAAAATTCTTAGACTAAATTTCCATATTATCTTGTTGGTCATTTTGTTTATTTGACTATTCTGCCTGTAGGTGAATGCCCTCTTGATCCTGGTGGTTACTTCATTGTGAAAGGAAATGAGAAGGTTGCAAAAAACACTCAGCTCTCTTACTATTTTCATATTGATCCTGGATGGCAATAGTAACAGCGCTAACTGCTTATCGTTGGCACAAAAGTTCTTTTAATGAGCTTATTTATGTCTAATGATATGTTTTGATGTTCAGGTCATTCTTATACAAGAGCAACTGTCAAAGAACCGTATTATTATTGAGAGTGATAGTAAAGGAAGGTCATACTCTTTGCTGAATATCTTATTGGGTCATTTGTCTACTTTGTGAATTTTGTATCAATATCCAGCATATTCTTTTCTACTTATTGTGTCCTTTGTCTACTACTAGTGAACGTGCACGTGCAATGCACGTCCTCCAGTATTAATCAATATATTTACAATACATCGAAAAATAAAAACACTGACTTTGGTTACTCCACACTTTGATGCATGATTTTTCTTTTCAAAGTTAAGGTGATCCTAGAAGTTTATTTTTTCCAGTTTATTCAGATTTTCTTTGCACCGAGATGTTTATGCAAGTCATGACACTTGATAATGTTCAACGTGCATGAAATAGTTTATTCATGGTAAAAGCTAAGTAGTTTGGAGATAACTCTAGGCTCCTGATACAGTAATACGAAGTAAGGATTTCACCTTCTGAGGCTAAGGAAAGCGGCCGAAGCAAGGTTCTCTTTTTAAGCTTTTAATCTTCATAGGAAACATGCACGTGCGTTGCACGATCCACCAATACATATTTAGCCAAACATTTAACAAACAATAAAACTCATTCCTGTTACATGGCATGAAACAACATAAATCATGTGTTAAATTATGAAAACGACCTGATGTCACCATTGTAACAACAAGAGAAATGTGATCATGGTGTTTAGGATTGAAAGATAAGCATAATTACGAAACATACCTTTTGCATTAACATAATTTATAATATCTTAAATATCATGAATCAGTGTCATGTAGTTGGAACACATTTAGAGGTACTAAATCTTTTGAATTGATTTACCTTGAGCTACCTTTGCTCCTTGTCTTTGTAAATCGGAATAGACTTGGCTCCCGAGGCTCCAGCCAAATGACCACAATAAATTACATTTGTAGTGTCAAACTGGACACTATATAAACCTGAAGCACTCATCACAGCTCCCTCCAACCAGTCAAGAAAAAGAGTCCCATGACAGTTCACACTACAGTTAAAAGCATAATAACCCAGTGAGTTAGTGGTATGGAAAGAAATCATAATAAGTAAGCTGGCAAAGAAATTAAATTTCACAAAGTGCATAGCAGTGAGCCAAAAAACCTTTGCTAGGTTTTTTCTAAGAATTTTTATTTCACATCAGGTGCGCCTCGGCAAGCAGGTTTCTTATATGTTTTTATATAGTGATAAAGGAAAAAAGTTACTATTTTGGAACCCGATTAACAGAAGTACTGGGCTGCAACATAAAATATTTACGACGGTAAGCTAGTAATTCAATTGGACCATTGATCCGGTTGAAGAAAGGAAGAACCAGTGCCATATATGCACAGCAGGAGGCAATGCAATTTACTCAACTGACACTCTTGATACTGAAGAAAGGAAGAACCAGTGCCATATATAGATAACCAAAACCACGTGTTACAAGACTATAGAATGAAAAGAAAGGGATGTATAACAGTATAAAGTTTCAGGCACTGAAATCAAATAAATAAAATCCTCTAGGTGCAGAAAAGAATGAGGTATGGTTTTAGTACCCAGCCTAAATTATTCAGCAAGGACGCATACATTAGTGTTTGAACCACCAATAACAAGTCCATCGAAATCAAGTTTTTTTGGTTGACTGTCTGCAGCTAGCTTGAACTGTGAAAAAGTAAACAGTGTTAAAATCAAGATAACACAATATCAATTCAGACATGGAAAATAATGATTCAGTAGGCACACTCATAGATAGAACTGCCCAGGTGTATCAATCTTCTCCCTTGCACCTTGTTGAAAAGGACAAAAAAAAAATACATCACCGCAATAACAACAGAAACATTGTGAAAGGGTCTTATTATGATCAGTAGTAGCAAGTGCGCAGGATTGGAGTGAGCCTGTTTTTCTATCTCCGTCAACAAATCACCGGTGCAGGTGCAACTTCCATCGAGTGAGCTGGGCACAAAGTGGCTGTTGCCGCCATAGGGCGTGATGCTGGACGTGGGTGGTCCTTGATTGCCTCTGGCGCAGCGGGCACGCCAAGCATGAGGCGGACCGAACTGACTCTCGCAGTGGTTGTTGCAACCATGGGCGGCGATGCGGCTCGATTGGGCCGAGAATCGACCAGTCACCAGGGCGGCGTGCCTACAGACATCTGTGTGCCTGACGTCGGGTGCATGAAGCTGCAGGTGCCGCGACAGAGGGCGACCGGGGCACTGGTGGGGCGGTAGCTTTGCGTAGGCCCTCGGCGGGGTGCTCATGAGAGAAGGCGGCGCGGCAGGTGTGCTGGGAGAGGAGGCAGCGGGCCAGGCGGGGTGGCGTGAAAAACAACGCGGTCCGAAGGTTGGATGATGCGAGCCAGCAGTCAGCCTGCCTCCGCCCTTCACCAAGACACGTCGCCGCCCTGCCCGCCACCCTTCACGCAAGACGACGCCCTCATAGCCCGCGGCCTCCCGCGTCGCCCTCCCCGGCTGGTAACAACCTTCAGGCCCAGATCTAATTTCTCCACTGCTCACCCTCTATAATCGAGTTCTGGGAAGAGCTGTGGAGGATCTCCAGCAAGCTGCGGAGGATCTCCAACAAGCTCGGAGGAGGTCGAGTATGGGACAGAGGAGAACGCAGAGGATGAAGGAGGGGACGGACGACATGGTTTGCACATGTGGCGGCAGAGGGGAAAAACGTTTCGTGATGAATTAGATGCGCGGTGGCAATTTGGTTGTATTATGTGGTTTGGTGGGAGGGTAAAACGGTCCAAAACGGACAATGTTGAGTTGTCAAACATGGGACGATCTGGGCCGTTTGATCGGATATTAAACGGTCCAGATTTAAAGTATCCAATCCCAACAAGTTTGCTCTTTTAATAGTAGTATAGATATACATTTAGTTCTGTATGAAATGCACTATGGTTCAAATATTAAATAGTTCTGGTTTGAACAAGGTGACCATCGTGTTCTGTCATTTAGGGTGACTGCATCTGTTGTGAGCAGCACACATGAGAGAAAAAGCAAGACTCTGATCATTATGGAGAAAGAGAGGATTTATCTCCAGCTGAATCAGTTCACTAAGATGGTATGCACTTGGCTGCGATTCTTTCCATTTAACAATAGGCATTTGGTAGCAATTCTTTACATCAACACCTCTTGACTGTTAGTGCTCATATCTTCTAGCCTTAGTGACTAGCTTTAGTGCTATTCGTTTCATAGATATAATTGAGCCAACACAATCATTTATGATTAAACCAACAACTGCAGAATCAATGGTGAGACAAATTTAGTAGCACGACGAGATTGTGCTAGATGAAAAGTAAACAATCTTATTTATCCAATTCATACACTTTCCGTTGTACTGAGATAATGTTACTGATTTACACGATTAATAACATCCTTCATAGGGCAATATGACCCGAGACCCTGAGTAGCCTTCTCTTACTCTGATGAATTCTTAACAAATGTCCATAAGGTCTTTGGTTACTATATTGATATGGAAGAGTAAATTGATATTCATATCTCAGTTTCTAAGTTTTAACTTTTACAGATCCCTATAATAGTGGTTATGAAAGCCATGGGAATAGAAAGTGACCAAGAGGTTCTACAAATGATTGGGCGGGATCCAAGATATGGAGACCTCCTATTTTTATCTATTCAGGTAGCACGTTTGTTGAGTTACTACATAATCATTTGATCTTTTAATCTTGTGTCAAGTGTATAATATTTCTCTTCTCCTCCAGATTTACAATCTCATCCTGTATGTCTTTTTTTCTTGTTCTTCCCTTCTAGATCTTATATCCTTATCTTTTAGGCTATTTAAACTTTTTACTTTCTTAGGAATGTGCCTCAGAGAGGATATATACGCAACAACAGGCTCTTCATTACATGGATGACAAGGTGAAACTGCAAACTGATAAGCGTGCCTTAATATCACTGTTGAATTTCGTTGTAGTTTGAATAATGGCAAACAATTTTCAGAGCATTAAATAGCGTAGAAAGTACACCCTATGCTTTGCAACAGTAGATTCCTTCACTACCAAGTCATTTTTCTCTTCAGTGTCCAGTGGGAGTGTTTTAAGAATTTTATTTCATTCTGGTAGCAGCCTTGGACATTTCTTCTGTGTTATCCTCTAGAGGGGCTTTCCCTCATTCTAGAAAAATAACATTAGGTCAACTACAAAATAAATATTCCAACAATGTTCGTAAAAGAAGTTGTACTTATCATATTTTTCATGGTCAGATGAGGGAGGGAGGTATTACTTCGTTTTTCTAAGGCGTACCATTACTAAGTTTTATCTGTTTTAGTATGTATCTATTGAATGCTGCTTCCTTTTTATTTTGTAGATGAAGTATCGTGGTTCAGGAAATCTGAAGGTATAATTGAATCTCATATTTTGTTGTCTCTTCATTCATGAAATATAGTATTAACTATAATTTTCTATATTGCTTTTCTTAAACTAATCGTTAGGGACTAGCAAACTGAGCTGCAAACTCGTATTCTTGTTCATATTAAGTTACGTCATCTTGCTGTTTTTGCCACTTTCAGGAAAGTCGGTCACTCCTCCGTGATGTTTTTCTTGCGCATGTGCCGGTGAGATAAATAATGGAAACTCTATTACCTTGTCTTTGCAGCCCGTATTTCTCTGACGTCATTCTCATGTATAGGTCAATGACGGGAACTTCAGAGCTAAGTGCATATACACTAGCGTAATGTTAAGGCGCATGATGGATGTAATCTTGAATGCTGACACTTTTGATGACAAGGCAAGTCCAAACCTGCTCCCTTTGTCACTTTATTGAATGAACACAAAAGGTAGTCTTACATTCAGCAATGTTTCGTAAGAAATGAAATCCATTACAGCTGGCCCGCAGAAATTTGTCTTTCATATCCTACAGCATCTTTTGCCTATTACAACCTTCTCTATAGAGCACAAGTTCACAAAGCATTTTATGGAGTTATTATTTTGTGTGATGTGAGCAGCATATCTGTCCTTTTAGAATATATTCTGTACTCATTCAGTAATGTCAACTTGTCAAGACTAGTTTGACCTTAGAAAATCAAGGGCTAATTTGTCCTCTTATTCAGACAAAAACAAATTTTTATTTCCATTCTATGATACCACACTTGTAATCTAAAAATAAAGAAAGTAGGTTTTTACCGTTCACAGGAGGGACACTTTTGTTAGTCAAGTTTGACCAAATTTGTTTATTTTTTATTTCATGGCTGCAACTGTAGACTAGAATATTCGTGTGCCACACTTTCTCATGGCCGCAATTTCTAGACTCATGTGAATCATCTAATACAGAAAGTTTGCATGTTTACCTTTTTATAGACACACAAACCTGTCTTTAAAGATGTATGACCTGTTGTCATTTTACCTTTTTGTTGAATATCTTGCAGGATTACCTAGGAAATAAGAGGCTGGAACTGTCTGGTCAGTTAGTATCCCTGCTATTTGAGGTGTTTATTTTCTCTAATAATTTCATAAGATAGTTGCATTATCTGGTTTTTCTCTCTTACGGTGTTTCTTTGTGAAGGATTTGTTCAAAACAATGAATTCTAATGCTGTGAAGAGTATGAGCGAACAAATGAAGAATGCCCGTTCTGGTCGTAGGGATTTTGAGCAGGTGCATATTTATGCCCTCCTTTTGCCTTTTACAGGAGCGAGCCAGTCATGCTACTGTACTGCAACACTTTGACATTGTACTCTATATGCAATCTAACTTTATGTTGCTGCTATCGTTTTACCTCGATGAGCATACTAAGTGAAGAAGTATCTGCCCTTTCCTACTTTTTGCTAAGCTCATAAAATCCACGCACGAAAATGTCTTTGAAACTACGAAGCTTGTTAATTAGATCCACATAGAATTTATCCTCGTGAGTGAAATAATGAAATGGATCAAGAGGAAAACTTAGCATGTTCTTACATTAGATGTTCTGTTGGAGCACATTTTATAAATTTGGCCTTGCAAGCAAAACTTAGACGAGAGAACTACCTGGCCTTTCTGAAAGCTACAAAACTTAGACCCCACAACTTCCATAATATTATGTTGCTTAAAGTAACTGTCTCCTTATATTTGACATTAAGTTTGTATATCCTGGAAATCCCACTACTCTGATGAGAAAATGACTTGAAAAGTTAATATGAAAGAGAATTCCATACGCTATTCATGGGATTCTCGGATATGGTATCTTAGATGTATAACTTCCTTATTTGCAGATAATAAAGGTGAATGACACCATAACTGCTGGTTTGGAGAGGGCTATTAACACAGGAAATTGGCACATAGGGCGATTTGGGATGAGTAGAAAAGGCGTATCACAGGTCCTCTTGACTTCCGACCCCCGTCCTCTGATCTATATATATGTTGGGGTTTAAGTATTTTATTTTCTTCTATGCAGTCTCTTTGTAGGTTATCCTACATGGCATCTTTAGGCTACATGACACGTGTGTCACCACAATTTGAGAAGACCAGGAAAACAAGTGGGCCACGTGCGTTGCAGCCTAGTCAGGTGAGGATAAAATGGTAGCCATATTTCTACTATATGAAAAACACAAATTTACGTGAAGTCCTGGAACAGCACTGTTTTGCTTCTTATGTAACTACTTTTGTTACAGTGGGGTATGCTTTGCCCATGCGATACTCCTGAAGGGGAACTTTGTGGATTGACAAAAAATTTGGCATTGTTGACTCATGTTACAACAGATCAAGAGGATGGTCCACTGATGAGTCTGGTTTGTTTTCTGCATTTATTTTTATCGTCTTTAATGCTTTGTGCTTCTGTCGGAGCCTGTTTTATATGTGTTTTTAGACATCTTGCTTGATTGGTGGTTTTACTAGCCACCATAATTTTGTGTGTTCATGTGACTATGTCTACATGTTACTGCATGATTGCATGTTTACCACTATAATATAAAAAATATTTGAAATAATCTTTTTAGAGCTGTAACAACACGATTGTGTAAGCTGTGTGCATCGTCTAGATGCAGAGGCTGGGGACACCCCATTTCGGAAAAAAAAACACGATTGTGTGGTAGTTTATATAATTAACAGCAGGGCACAACACAACAGACATAGAGTGGTCATTGATCAGTAAACTTAGTGTGCTATCCTATTTACAATTTGATTGGCACAACCTGCCGCAATATTTTCTTCCTTCATTTTCACTTGCTTTCCTTACACCCATTACGTAAATGTGCTACAAGTTTTGAGAAATCTATCTTCCACTTCTGTTCATGTACTAGTGTTATAGTCTTGGTGTGGAAGATTTATCAATTCTATCTGGAGAAGAAATTCATGCACCAGGTTCAGTTTTGGTCATGTTCAATGGATTAATACTGGGGAAACATAGAAAGCCTCAGGTCTAATTCCTTATAAACCTTACCTACATTTTTTTCTTGTTTCTTTTTAAATAGTCGTTAACCCATCCATGACGTTTTTCAGATATTTGCTAATGCGATGCGAACATTACGTCGGTCAGGCAAAATTGGGGAGTTTGTGAGCATTTTTGTAAATGAGAAGCAGGTATTGTTTAGTTTTTTCTTGATTTCTACTAGCTTACCATGAATAATAGCACCATGATAATTGAAATTGTGTACCTAGCAACTGATAACGAACAAACAGCAAGAATAGCAACCGAATCTGGGGAAAAACTCTCAACTCCTGACTTCAAAATCAGTTGTTGTACCGAGGGATAACCCTCTAGACAATTATTTTTATCTCCAGACATGGAGGAATAGCTTTTATCATTTTGCTGCGGGTATATTGGGTATATTAGCGGGCTTATTCCACCTTAGGGCTCTTTGCTCATTAATGTGTTACATGAGGTAAGAGTTATGAAAGGAGCTTTAGCATACTGACTCTACACCAAGGAATGGAATTACTGTTGCTAGCTTGGTTTCAATACAGAAAAATTTGAGGCCAAACAAGAGCTAAGATCTTTGACGTATATAATTGTCAGCAACTTGGTAAAACTGATGGCTATACAGTGACTGTGGCATGTGAGGAACTAATATTATCAAAATATAACTAGTGCTTGATGTCTATGTTATATAGGAGGGGGCATATAACTGGAATTATTTTTGCCTAAACCTGTTGCCGAGTTAATTCCTTTTCCTCCAAAAGTCAATATTGAAGATACTGGATCTTATTATTTAGGTTGCTTCCATGAAGTAAACAGTGGTTGTATATTCAGTCTCATAAATTAGGTGTCTTGCTCAATGAGTACTATGTTCTTTGGATTACCTTGAGTTACAAAGGGTATAATTACCACACCTTGTGGTCAGCTCCACCCTGGGGTTTGTATAAGTATTATCTTGTTTGTTGGTTGGTTGTAATCTGCATCTTTTTTTGTTCTCAACAGATGTTTTGGATCTAACTTGTTTCTACCATTTCTAGCATTGCATTCACATTGCCTCTGATTGTGGTCGTGTTTGTCGCCCACTTATAATGCTGATAAGGGAAGATCAAGGGTCCAAGAGCACCATATGAAAGAACTGAGGGTTAGCAATTTACATGTTGTTGGATCTATTTGTTGTTTCTTTGTCATCTAGTTCACAACTGGTTTATTTTTTCCTTTCTAGGATGGTATTCGCTCATTTGATGATTTTCTGTGTGATGGGTTGATTGAATATCTTGATGTCAATGAAGAGAACAATGCATTGGTATAACATGATTTTTCTAACTTATCTGTTATGATTTATTTAATTTGTGATAATGTGTTTAAGATCATTCAAACAGATTGCATTGTATGAGCACGAGGGTCAAGATGATGTTGAGAGAAGCAGCATCACACACATTGAAATAGAGCCCATGACTATATTAGGAGTTGTGGCTGGACTTATTCCTTATCCACACCATAACCAATCTCCACGCAACACTTATCAGGCAAGGATCCGGATTATTGTTATACACAACTATTCCATGTAACTCTCGCTTAGCTCCTGTTAACGTTTTATCAACTGCAGTGCGCAATGGGAAAGCAAGCAATGGGCAATATTGCATATAATCAGGTAAGAAGCCATGGACCATTTAAGTGCTGCATTTTTTTTTCTTTGCACCCACAGCAATGCAGAACCCAGTGGCCTGGTGGTTGAGACCGGCATACATATTTGACGATGGAAAAGCATTAAACCACATGCCTTGATAAAATTAATTTCCTTTGCGTTACATTTAACTTTAGAATGTTGTTATACTCTGGCCCTTGTTCTAAGCGTGTTTCCCTACTGACGTGAATAATGTTTCTGTGGTATGTGCTACAGTTGTTCCGGGCAGATTCTCTGCTATATTTGCTAGTGTATGCGCAACGTCCCCTGCTTACAACAAAAACAATTGAGTTGGTTCGTCACCTGCCTCCTCCTCTATGTTCTTCATTTTAAATCTAATGTGACATATTTTACTGCATATCTTTTCAGGTGGGATATGATAAGCTTGGGGCTGGGCAGAATGCAACTGTTGCTGTCATGAGTTATAGTGGATATGACATTGAAGATGCAATCGTTATGAATAAATCATCCCTTGATAGAGTTTTGGTCGCTGCATAGTTACAAAAAAGTAATGTTAGGCTTCAAACATATATATATGTTCTGCCTTTTACTCCGTTTTTGTTCTTATATTGTATCTTGGGTTCTCGTCCTAAAGGTACTCTGTGACAATGGACCTTTCAGACAAGAATGTTAAACCGGAGAGAGATAAAGATGGTGTTTTGAAGAAGCAGAATATGCATGTACGGAAATCACCAATTAGTGATTGGTCTGACACTGGTCTAGGACCCTCCATTTTTCTTAGTAGATAGGCATATTAGATAAATCTCAAGTGAACAATACTGAAGTCCACTTTCAGTAGCGACTAGCGAGGGAAAAAAGGGGTTTTCCTGGCAGTAAAAGTCTTTCGTTCATATTGAGCTATATGAATTTTCTGTAAAAGAAAGAAAGTAGAAGCCAATAGGAAGATGCCGTCAAAGATTGAGATATTTTCCCTAATAGTTACCTCAAAATTCAGAGAAATACGCATTAATTCCTTCACCTTCTTTCCAAAGAGTTTCAAAGTTTAACATCGGCTGTTCCTATTTCTGAACAAGCATTGTTTCCGTATCTCTTTCCTGCCCATCTAAATTCTTATTGAACTTTGGATTTCTGATTCAACATTGCAATTGGGTTACACATTGATATTTCGACTTTTTTTCTCTAAGAGATTTAAGTGTGGTGTGAGCTATTTTGTGAACAGTTTCTGTATGTAAGTTACTATTGTTATCATTTAAAATGCGTGATAATATTGAAATTGGCTTGCCAGTCCCGAACTGGCTTACATTATTATGTATTCAAATCTATCCACTATGTATTCATTTACCAGTATAGCTTCTAAAGGCCAGGGAACTTTTGTGACAGGCATTGGATGAAGATGGATATGCTGCGCCGGGTCAAATAATCCGCAATCATGATATCTATGTGAACAAGAAAACTCTCAAGATTATTCCCGATAGTACTGCAAAAAGACCTACTGTTACATTAACAGACAAGTGACTATTCTGACGTTTTCTGGTTCCTTATGTTCCATCTTTTATTTTGTGACTCCAAAGTTCTGCTATTCAATAATGTGATATGTTCTCAGTTGCTTCACATTACTTACCCAGGGACTATAAGGACTCACCTGCTGTTTTCAAAGGTGAAGACGGTGAGACAACTGTTGTAGATCGTGTACTACTTTGCTCAGATAAAGATGACAAATTAACCATTAAGTGTATTATCCGTCACACTAGGAGGCCAGAGGTATGGATTATTCGCTGAATCCCTTCAATTTCATCTGCAAATCGATGAATGTAATTTTTCTCGTCCTGTTCGTCACCCAGGTCGGTGACAAATTTAGTAGCAGACATGGACAGAAAGGTGTCTGTGGTACCATTATTCAGCAGGAAGATTTACCCTTCTCTGAGAGAGGAATTTGCCCTGATTTAATTATGAATCCACATGGATTTCCAAGGTCTCATATTGGCTTTGGTTATATTTTACATCCCTTTCCCCTTTTTGTTGATTTCTCTTAAATCAATCGATTAGTTGTTTAGTGTGAAAGTAAAAACCTGAGTGACTCTTCTTTTGTTCACTAGTCGTATGACAATAGGAAAAATGCTCGAACTTGTTGGGGGAAAGGCTGGTGCGTCGTGTGGTCGATTTCACTATGGAAGTGCATTTGGTGAACCAAGTGGCAATGCTGATAAAGTGGAAGACATGAGGTAATAGCATCGTCTTGTTTGCCATGATTATATCTTCATGAATGTTTTACAGTCATTCCTTACCACTGTTTGCTTTTCGTACTAGCTATACTCTTGTCAAGCACGGCTTCAACTATCACGGCAAAGATTTACTCTACTCAGGTGTGTTTCTTATATCAAGCTACTATCTGCTGATGAAGTATATATTTGCATGTGCAACACCCGCCTGGCCTTTCTGGGATTGTTGAGAGCTTATCGTGTCCCCTGTTTTCAGGCATTTTAGGCCATCCTGTTGAGTCATATATCTTCATGGGGCCAATTTACTACCAGAAACTGAAGCACATGGTAGACATGGTTTTCTTTGTTCCGTTTTTTTTTTCTTGCAGATGCTATGTTTTCTACTGCTACTAATTGTCCACCGTGCTTTATTGTATTTAACTATTTAATGGTGATAACGGAAATATAGATCGTAATTGTTAGAGAGTTGTCGCAAGATTTTCTAGTTTGGTACAGAATGTAGGGGTCCTGAACTTCTCCGGTTGGAATAGGTTGTAATATCTTGAATAAATATACTAAAATTGCTTTTACCTCCAAAAATAATTGATATACCATGATATGCCGATCAAGTACATAGTATAGCAGTTGTGTTTTTATTGCAGTATGATGCATTGATAAGAATTTTTGGATTACATTCTTTTTACTTGGAGACTTCATGTTTTTTTCGAAATGGACTTGGAGACTTCATGTAATGCAAGTTATATTAAATATTGTTTACTTGTTCAAACTTCAAAATGTACAGAAATCGTTGGCATTTACATAATTTTTGTTGCTGAGTTTATTCAAGCTAATATGCTATCCTACTCTCTCAGCTTGGTCGAGAGATTTTATTTGTAATCTCTGGTATAGCTCTGTAAGTAGCTGCATACATATGAATTCCAGGTTCTTGATAAGATGCATGCTCGAGCTACTGGACCACGAGTTTCAATGACCAGGCAACCTACTGCAGGGCAAAGCAATAGTGGAGGTTTACACCATTATTTGTACTTTTTCATGTTGACAATCTAGTTTCTCGTCTTAAATATATGTTTTCTCCATAGGCCTGCGTGTTGGTGAGATGGAGCGTGATTGTTTAATTGCATATGGTGCTAGCATGCTGACGTTTGAACGTCTACTGCTGTCCAGCGATCCATTTCAAGTGCAGGTAATCCCCGAAGTAGATTCTTTCGGCTGATATCATGCAAGTAGCATAACTATGCATAGCGTTGTTCCATCCGTAGTCATAACAAATATGTGAACCTTGTCATTCAATTCTTTCTCGAGTGATTAATCTGGCATTGGAAGCAAATACTTTTTGTATCCCAGAACTTTGGAAGATTGGCGAGTGTCTTATCTATGGTTGTTTACGTTCTCCAGGTTTGTGGAAAATGTGGTTTGCTAGGCTACTACAACCATAAACTCAAGACTTCCTTCTGCACATCGTGCAAAAATGGAGAAAACATGGCAAAAGTGACGATGCCATATGCTTGCAAGCTCTTGTTTCAGGTACTGCAGATGGGGGAAGCGAAAATGGTTCAGTTAGTACAGCTTACTTGTTTCCTTGAGAGATTTTTTTTTTGTAGAATTACCAATCCTCACCTAGTTAAGAGCCTGAACCTCAACTGTGCCTAATTTTGGTTGCTCCGATATGATCGATTCTTTTTAAGTCCCCTATTGTTTGTTTAAGTCTATCATGTGCCTTTGAAAAGCCATATTCGTAAATCTGCCTCCAGAAAATTGCATTGCCTACATTGTTGTCTCTACGAACCATATTTCTCCGGCTAGTGATGCAGTCTTACATCCTGTCATGCATGCTTAATATTCTCCTCCAGTCTACGGTACCACTGCATCGTGTGGAGCATGTGTGACATGTTAGAGTTTGGTTTTTGTTTGGGGAAATGATGTATTGGTTTTTCTTCAATTGGTTGGTGATTTTATGAAGTTCACAAAAGGCTGTCACTTTGGACACCAGCCTGATTTTGATGTCATAATTTTGACCAATAATTTTTATCACTGTATTACTTTGAGACCCATCAAAATTATGATATTGTGAAATTACTTTCCGGGACAAGTCTAGACATGATTTCCAAGTATCTTGTGGGAATATGATGTTTCCAGTACAGCTGCTATTAACTTCATTTCCTTTGTACAGTTTGGCCTTCTTTTTCAGGAACTCCAAGCGATGAACGTCGTTCCACGTGTAAAGATAGCCAAAGAGTAACTTATAACATGATCGTGCACACCATTGGTTGATCTCGAGGAGCGTCTGAGGTGAAGTGGTCTCCATTTTGTAGAAGATTCTTTGAATGCGGCGGAACCTGTACAAGTTGTCAGCTGAGGGCTTTTTTGGCCAAATTTTCTGTATACACGAGACGAGAAATAAGATCTGAAATTCTTCTGATATAAAGAGGAACTGATATTTCTACTCCATTTGGGATGTTTGTTTCCACTACTTTTCATATATTAATATAGTGCATAGTTGACATTACATACTTCATTGGTCGCTTGCAGCAAGATGATAAATGGAGTTATATTACATTCGTGGATATATACGTAGACTAGAGCGACATTGATTAATTTATAATTATTTTATAATTCAGAGCAACGAGATGATGGCGAGGGAGATGACAGCCTGCTGGAACAGGCGCCGGCTCTCCGCCTCCATGGGTGGCACCAACCCCTGCTCCTTGAACTCGTCGCTGCAGGTGACCGGCGAGTTAGTGGTGGCGCTCATCTTGGTCTTGGCATCGGCATACCTGCGGTCGTCGATGGCGGTGATAGCGTCGTCGAGGTCAACCATGGCGTCGTGGAACACCCCCATGCACGCGTCGAGGCAAGACCGCCTCGGTGACCCTGTGGGTTCCTTGCCCCGGAGGTCCGACATACCGGCATCCATACCTGCCACGCCTGCTCGCACGAGCCTGGCCGAGATGACGGCCAGCCAGTGTAGGTCGGCACCACGGGCAGACGGTTCGGCGGAGAGGGAGGCGATGCAGAGGGCGGTGTCGATGTTCGGGTTGTTGGAGCCGCAGCGCTGGCAGGTCTCGGCGATGATGTCGTTGGCGGAGTGGAGCTGGAGGATGGAGGAGGATAGTGACGGGGAAGGAAGGAGCAAGAGGGTGACAAAGGAGAGGAGGAAGAGGTAGCAACACGGCGTCGCCATTTTCGATTCGATGCGGGTGGACACATTGTGTGTGTGTGTGTGTGTGTGTGCATTGTCTATATAGAGGAAGATAGAAGGTGAAGCGTGTGAGGAAGATGGCGTTGCATGTTTGAGGGTGGTGGGTTGTAACCGAAACCAAAAGGCAGGTTGGTTGGACTGCTCATTTTCCTTTGTCAGATTCAGGCTGGTTGTTGGCATTCATCCATGATTTTGCTCTCACACTTAATAATCACGTCATATTTTGGGAAAATAATTTATACTACGTTAATCGAATTGCGTCAAAACTAAATATTTTTTCCCTGTTCTCAAAAGTAAATATATCTTTTCCTTCGTACGAAAAAACAGAGCATTTTTTGAATGAAGTATGAAAAACAGAGCTGATGAGTGATCACCCCAACAGAACATAGGTGTTGGGTATGAAATAGTACACAGTACATTCATCTTGTTATTATTGCTACAATATTCATTTTTATGGACTATCGAAAGCGAAAATTAAACACGGGAAACAAAAACCACAATCCAACTACTATACTTGATCATAACGAAATTAGCAACGATGGTATACTCCGGGGATCATGAAGAGATTCGCATGTGAGATCAGGTTCATGCGGCGGCGTGGGTGAAGCCGACGGCGATGTGCGCCATCCGGCCGTACTCCCTGTCGTGCGCGGCCACGGGCAGCACCGTGCCCTTGCCGGCGCCCTTCCAGGCGTCCTCGCAGCTCTCCGACGAGCCCAGCGCCGCCATGAGCTGCTCGAGGGCCTTGCCGTACACGCGGGCCTGCAGGTTGTCGAGCGCGTCCCGGAGCAGGTCCGCCGCGCCGCCGTACCGCTCCAGGCAGTGGTCGTACCGGGCGCGCTTCGCCGGGTCCGACTCCAGCGCCTCCAGCTCGGCTAGGTCGCTGATCTTGGACTCGGTGGACGCGGCGTGGTCGATGGCGAGCTTGGTGGCGAGGACGGCCAGGTCGTGGATGCCGGCGGCGTCGCGGCTGCGCGGATCCACGGAGAGGGAGCGCACGCAGTGGTCGTAGTCCACGCCGTGGTGCGTGTCCGACGCGCCCCGGCACGCCGCGGACACCGTCACCGGGTTCGCGCACGACTCCGGCTCCGACTGTGCCGCCGCGTGCGCCGCCATGAAGATGACGGCGACGAGGATGCAAACACGCGCCGCGAAGAACCTCATTGTCCGGCGATCGATCGGTGAAACGTACAGCGACGGATTCTTGGAGGGATGGAGGAAGAGAGGGATCGAGAGGCGAGGTAATATATATATGGTTCGGAGAAGATGGTGGAGCGGTCGGGGGGGAGCCTCGGCGCCATTTTATCTCCGCCGGAGGGCTGGCGGGTGAACCATGGCCATGCACCTATTCTTAGCTCCTACCCCATGGCCCCATGGCCATGCCCATGCAACGCATGCACGGACGAACAGATCGAGCCTCGGTTCTCCATCATTCGATCCTTGGTTCCTTTGAACGATTCAACCATGCGACGCCAGAGTCGAGGGGAGGAAGAAGAGACGGCAGATTAATCAAGGGCTAACACGGGCCGGACAATCGTTGATAGTCCCTCGGGTCCGGTTTATACGACACTGCCTCGAAATTATATCTACTACAAAAGGAAAGTAGAAAGTAAAAACAACTAATGCTGAAACAAACACTACTAGAATCCACGTCTTTGCCGGGTGTCGCAGACTTCCGAGTGCCAAAACGCGGGCCGCTCGGCAAAGCAGCGATATGCCCACGCAAAACACTCGGCAAAAAGGACACCACTCGGCCAACACCCACTTTGGCAAGTCCAGCCTAGAAAAGCACTCGTCAAAGATGGGGCACTCCGCGAAGAATGCAAAAAACACTCGACAAAGAACACCACTCGGCGAGCTTGTGGACCCACGTTTGTTCTGACAGCCCGGACGACGTGGCCGTGACGGACAATCCACAAATATTAGGAATTTTATTTCGTTTTACCTAATTTCTCCTATTTAAATTACTTTGTGCCTATTTTTCGAAAGTAATTCAAATTTGAACTGTAAGTGTGTGATAGTTTGCTCTGATTTTTTGCAAAAGTAATTTTAAGCTACACACATGTAGTGATTATATCACAGTATCGTCGATAGTTTTGAAACTTTTGAACCTTTCAACGAATAGCCATGGTGAACATTTTGACCATTTTTCCAAAAAAATAATAAAAATATTTTAAAATATTCAAAAAAAAGTAATCCTTTGGCATGGAGTCCTTTTATGTGTGCTTTTTTCTAAAAAAATGATAAACTTGAGTTTTGAAAAATTGTTCAAAAAATCCGTCACGAAAATGTCTATAGTGTATAAACATGTATAAGTTTTAAACCAAATAATCAAGTTATTTCCATTCTTGTGCCATAGTTTTTTTATAAAATGTCCATGTTCGACACATAGATGTATGGGAAACAATGGTGCCAAACTGGGTTTTTAAATTCATTTTCAAAATATCATTTTCATTTTCCAAGTGTGAAAAATGACATTCTTTGTGAAGCAAGTACAAAAACTAGGGTGCAAAATTGCACCAGTACAATTTTCTCACACTGTAGTCCATATTAGATGGATACTCCATTAATATTAGGAATTTTCTCTCTTCCTATCTAATTTCTATTATTTAAAATACTTTATGCCTATTTCTCGAAAATAATTCAAATTTGAAATACAAGTGTGTGATAGTTTAATCTGATTTTTTACAAAAATCATTTTAAGCTACAGAAGGAGTGATTATATCATAGAATCGTCGATAGTTTCGAAAAAATTGACCCCTTTCAATAAATAGCCATGGTGGCCATTTTTACCATTGTTTCTAAGAAATCAAAGAAAGTGAAAAAACACTCAAAAAGAGTAATTCTTTGGCATAGAGTCCTTTTATGTGTACTAGTTGCTACAAAAAATGATAACCTTGAGGTTTGAAAAAACTTTCAATAAAATCCTTCACAAAAATGTCTATTGTCTATAAACATATATAAGTTTCAAGCCAAATGACTAAGTTATTGCCATTCCTGTGCCACAGTTTGTGATAAAGTGTCCATATTTGACACATATATGTACATTGTTATGGGAAATAATGGTGCCAAACTAGTTATTAAAATAAAGAGCTACTAGCTTGTTACTTGCTTATGTACCTTTATTTTATTTTATTTCGAATTTGGTATGAGTGCGGCTGTGTGCATCCTATTCATGCAGATACTGGCCGGGTGTAATAGTTAAACCCCTTTTAAGTAATAAAAATGTCCAATATGGAAAAAAATCCCAATTAATTCCTATAAGAAGAGAGATTCTCTTTGATTATGGCAAATGTTCCATGAGGTTGGAACTAATACTTTTTTCTATAGGATTTACCCTACAAGATTCATATGACATTAATTCTTATGGGATATGATTCTATGAATCAAACAACTATATAGGAAATTTTCCTATATGATTCAATACTCTAATTTTTTAATGTTATTCCTTTGAATCAAAGAAGTCTACTCTTTTTTCGCACTCGACATCAATTTTATTGTCAGTTTTCTACACATTTTCCAATCAGTCAAACTTTGGGTAATTGGCCCCCTTCAAAGAAATTTCCGGTGTCCGCCCCTGACTGTAACTTTCATTGTTGTGAGCTTTCTTTTCTCTTAACACACTAGATTGTTCAGAGCGCAGATTTCACTATGGCGGGGGCCAACTGCTTGCCCATCACCTGCTCGAACTTGTTCATGGTGTGGCCAGGCAGGGAAATGGTAATCATGATGCCATCCTCACCCTTGGCGTTCTTGAACCGGATGAGGAAGCTGCCCATACCATCAAAGTTCGCCGGACCGCCATACACGGGCCTTCCCCACCCAAAGTCTAGCTCGTCGAACCCGACCTTGGTCACGTCTGACGCCATGTAAGTGCGCACACGAGTGAAGCACGGCCGCCCGCGCTGAACCATGAGATCTGCCACCGACCGCATGTACTCCATGTCCACCTCCTCCTTGGCCTCATTCACCAGCCGCACGGCGTAGCTCACAGGCCTCGAGCACAGCTCGCCTGCCGGCGACATGGCCACGGGAAACGCCATAGTGTTGCCGTAGTGGCCCCTGGGGATTGCGCTCTGCTTTCCCTTGCCCCCGCGGGCGCTGACAGCGCAGACCATCCGCATCTCCTCGTCGGCGTCAGGTTCCAGCGCCACGGTGCGACACTTCCATAGGAAACCGGTGAGGATTTCGAATGTGGTTGCGCGCTTTCGGAGACCTGGCGGCAGGTGTGACCGGATGGAGGCGATGTCCTTGGCGCCGAAGAAGAAACAACGCACCACCATGTCGTCTAGCGGCAGGATGGTCCCCTTGGTGTCCGGCACCTCGTCATACTCCCGGTGCGCGACGCTAGGACGCGGGGGGTTTCGTGCCTCCAGCAGCTCGCGCCCCCATACCGGCGTCACCGATGGCACCGCGGCGCCCCGTGCCAGCTCTGCCACGGCAGCTATGAATTGCACCATCCCCGGCGCATCTGCCATTGCGTGCATCATCCGGACGGCCAAGATGAAGCCTCCGCATGACAGTCGTGTCACCTGCACACACGGTTACATATGCCATGCACGGTGAGCCACGCTGCTTGCGTATGTCACAGTGTGTTAGTGTTTCAGAAAAAATGGAAGTTACCTGGAAGAGGAGGAGCGGGGTTCCCAGGAGTTGAGACGAGCCGGGGACATCGAAGAGGAGCTCCTCGATGCCTGTGAAGGGCGGCTGTGGGGGGTTGCCGAACTGCTCGAGCCAGACGTCGGTATTGGCCTCGATGAACAAAACACCCTCGCCGGTGCAGTCGACGGCGAGCTTGCGCCCTTGGAGCTCCCTCAGCCGGCCGGCGAGAGGGTAGTAGTGCACGAGCGCCCTAGCCACCCATGGCATCCCGGATGACTGCAGCGGGGTCTGTGCTGCTCTTGTATGCGTCGCTGCGGTAAAACTGGATGCCGGGCGTCTGCCTCCGCAGACCAGTCTGGTCGTCGATGTCGGAGAGCCGCTTCAGCTCCCGGGGCCAACAGCTCTGCCGCCTTCCTCCGCACTGTGAACCTCAACGGCGCCATGGAGGCCACCACTAGCGATGATACTTAGCTATTGCACGAGATGAGGTGATCGAGTGTGCGCACGCGAGCTCGCGTGTTTGCCGCTGCTACGTAAAGCACTTCCGCTCTATAAATTAGGAGCAGCTGGGTCGAAACAAAGACCAGTGGGATTGACCCGGCGGGTGCTCTGGCCTGTGGTGGACTCGTCTTCTTATGTTGACTAGTTGGCATGTATGTGCAACGCAAGTTTATACACAATTAAATGGGGCAATTTAGAAATAGGAAATATTAAACTTGCAATCCACATATCTACTAATACATATACAAAATAGTCTGGTTTTAATAAATTTTGATGTACACAAATAATTTTTAAGACAAAAATAATCAATTATTTGCACAATTTTTGAATGGCTGATCATCAACTTTTTCTAGTACAATTTTGTACATTATTGAAAAAACATAATTGTTGCGTTCATCACATTCATGTGTAACAGTCTAACATATGACATTATTTATATCCTTTTACAAGAATTAAAATTCTACAATATACTGCAACAGCATTAAGGTAAAATTCAGAATTTGAATACATTACTATAGCATCAATCATCATTCTCTGTGGCTCACAAATTCTGCATCTACTTATAAATTTACATTTTTTCTGGAAGTTCAAATATGTATTTTACGTTTATTTTTAATCGGTCAGGCAAATCCCCAAAACATACACCACCAGCAAGAACACTTCAGTATACAGTCTGTCAACAAAAATCAATAAACAAATAGGCAGCTAGCAAGCCAGAGAGGCTAAAGAAACGGACAGGCTCGTCATCTCAGCTGATCGGAGCACTGGTTGCATGATTGATGCATGCATACAGCACCGTGTCACAATCCTCTGAACATCAACAGTATCGTGCCGACCAATCCTTCCCTCCCAATCTCCTTGCGCCCCATCTCCATCCCGCAATTCATCGGGCCGCCGGACGACACGCCGAGGCCGGCGAGCATCAGCCGCCGCAGTGCTGGTTGCTCCTTCCCGTGTCGCTCCCGTCGGTACAACGCTCTGATTCGTTTTTGGTGTATATGCATCTAGAACGCACACGGAAACGCGGTAAAAGTAGCAGCGAAAAAAGAAATCACTAACCGGCATCGACCCTCTCGCGCGGAGCTGTTTCTGCGACGCGATTCCTGACCCCTTCGCCGCCGGCCAGTTGTCCGGGCATCCGCTTCTGCGCGCTCCGCTTTGGCGAATCCGCGACGCCGTCGCATCTGCGGCGTCGATCCAAGCAACACCCCGCGGCCCAGTGCACTCGTTGCCAACGGAGTCCTTGTGGCTTGTTTGTGCAATATACTTACAACTTTGGCGTCGAATCTTGGCCAATTTCTTGAACGGAATTCGAGTAGGACACAGTCCCGTGGTATAGATAAAAAACTGTTGGAGAGGATAACAAAAAGAAACGAAAGGGTACGGTGGCAATTTGATCGTATTATGTGATTTGGTGGGAGGGCAAAACGGTCCAAAACGGACATTGTTGAGTTGTCAAACATTGAGACGATCTGGGCTGTTTGATCACATATTGAACGGCTCAGATTTAATGTATCCCAACAAGTTTGCTCTTTTAATAGTAGTATAGATTAGTAATACGTCACGTGCTATGCATATTTTGACCTCCCAGCGAAAGAACATACGCGTTCAAGTATATACTACTGCCCGTACCTAAATAAGTGACCTAAATCTAAGTAAAATAAAATTAATACATTTAGATTTATCCAAATATATATAAAATATGAAGGCCTGCAATATCAAATCAATATCAATATGTTCACCATAGCATATATTTTCATAATATATTTCTCCTTTATATAATATAAGTGTTGATTTTTCATTTCAACCGGTGTAAAAGTCCTTGTCAAAAAGAAAATGCCGACATGTGTGACGCCAATTCCTCTCTTCACGCCCCCCATGACTTGTGTAAACACTGTTGTCTTAGTACAAATTCAGGTGGATGTCATCTCAACTAAAGAGTTAGGTTAGTTATGTTGAATTGACTAGTTTATTTCTGACTCATGGCCATCCTTCTACTTTTGGCTTGTTCTGAGCTAACGATTTGATGACTTCTCTGCACGCGAAGTATCATCATGTGTGCTATAAATTTGACATAGTGAAGTTAGATCTTAGACCACAAGTTATGTTACTGGTTTTTCATATTGGGCTGGATATCTGAATGCCATAATCCATGGACTTTGCATTGATTTGTCAATTCTGAGCTAATGTTACGTGTCCGTATTGTACTGGGTATAAATGCTACAGCCCATGCAGTTTGCTTTGATTTTGTCAATTGTGAATTAATGAGAGACAAACACTAGTAGAAAAAAGCTTATAGGTGAGATGCTATCAGTGGCGCACCACGTTTACGGTGCGCCACTGATAGTCTCTCACCTCGGTTTTGGGATTTGGCAGAAAATACCAGTGGCGCACAAGATATTGGTGCGCCACAGGTATATAGTAAGTTCCATCTAAATTTGGAAAATTTCGGGGTGGAGGAGAGAGACTACCAGTGGCGCACTGGGTTGTGGTGCGCCACAGGTAATTTTTTTATCTGTGGCGCACAGTGTGTGGTGCGCCACAGGTATTTTTATCCTCACCTTTTTTTTTTTGTCGAGTGGCCTTATCCTCACCTCGTCCTCACGCTTCTCCTATCCACCAGACCACCACCGCGCCCACGCCTCTTCCCCGCACCGCGCCCACACCTCCGTGCCGCCGACGAGCCCTGCGCCGCCTCCATCCTCGCCACCGGCCCAAGCCGGCCCCTCTCTCGCCGTCACGCCCACTACAGCACCCCCTCTCTCTCGCCGCCGCCGCCCGCTCGATCTCCTCCGGCCTCCACCTACGTCCGCTCTGCTCTCGCGCGGGAGGCCTCCACCTTCGCCCGCGCTGCTGCCTCAGATGCCGAGCAGGCCGGGCACACCGGCGCGTGGGTCTTCGAGCTCGCCGAGTTCCCCACCGTCGCCATCGAGCTCGTCGAGATCGAGATCGAGAGCAGGCTCCGCGGGTCCGGAGTTTCTCTGGCCTGGCCGTCGATCCCTGCCGCCACCGGCCTCGTCCGGCGGTACTCTTCGCAAGGGGGCGCCCCACCCGTAGCTGCCGCGCCCTGCCACCGGCCGTCCTCGCTTTGGTGAGACCTTCCATGCGCATCTTCTCCTCCTTCAGTGTGGTACACATTTTGCTCTATGTATCTTGGAGTGCTACAAATCTTGTTGCTGCTGCTCTTGTACCAAGAACTATGGTTCCTGGAAATTTAGTTGCGATTCTATCTTCACAGTAGCTTAGTATGCACACACAACACCACCTGTAGCTTAGTATGCCGTAGTATTTCCTAGGAAAATACTACAAGTCCTCACATACTCTACAAATTTTGCTCTTAGCCTACAAAGTATCAATGCATGAATTTCGTTTGCTAGTTCCCTAATACTACGTGCTCATAATGTTATGATATGAAGTATTGTATCCTACATTTTGGTTCAAAATGTTTAAAATCCTTCAGATGATGTGTTCGGTATTTACATGTTTTTGCTTCTATAGCCTAAGAAGAAACTTTGGTTAATATGAACTTGCTGTCAGCATCACAGTTTAACCAACGTTAGTATATAGCTACCAGAAGAGGATACTCTCTGCATGGATGTCATGCTTAGATTGTATTTGAATATTGTATTCACTCCACCAAATTAGACTTGTTCTTCGCCGTGATGCTTGTTATCTATGGTTTGCTGTGAAGAAATTCCTCTGATTTAGTGGAAATGGTTGTAGCATTGTCTCAGAGTTTTGAATCATTATATAAGACAGAGGTTTGTTATCCCTTTCTATGTCTTTACTACTCTGTAGCATCTTTGCATTTCTGTTCAGCTTCGAGGGAATGCCGAATGCTTAATTTAACTGCTAATGTATCTGATGGTAACCTCCTACTACAGTGTCACTTAAGTGCCTTTTAGGGATTGTTGTGTGTGCAATAACATATTAGTTACTCTCACAAACTACATTAGGTCGTGCCGATGACAAAGATAATTTAATGGCTGTCTGTCACCACTCAGATTTACTACTGAATACTAGTTTACCTCTTGGAGTGCCTACTTTTTTGCTGGTCAGAGAACATTTTCAGCGAGTTGTCTCTTGTGATTCCAGAACATCACCCCATGCTCCCTAGTTCCTTCCTGTTTGAACGGTACTTAACTATCTTCTGTTTTTTTACGTGTCATATTGTGTGAAATATTCTGGGTAGTCCTCTCCTCAGACCTTCTGCTACTCAATTGCAGTAACTGTGTAAAATCATTACATTTTCAAGTGCTTGTGCATATCTGCTCTCCCAAGGTTACCAGGAGAATTGGACGAGAAAAAGGACAATGCGGGAGCCAATAGTTTGCCATTGGCTTCAGTACAAGTTCAGCACGAGTAGTCTGTGGACTATGGAGTACATGGATTAATGAACAATACTTTACTTTTACTACTATGACGTAGCACTGGATAGGCCATATTGCAAGTGATCAACGACCAATTCTGTACATGCTATCATGCAAACTCAATTGGTTATAGCTATGCTGTAACTTAGTCAACCTATCTAATGTGATCCCTGTAATAATTGTATTTAACTTGAAAATATATATGTGTATAAAACTAACTGTGTAATGACTTGTATGTGCATGGTTTTGTAGATATGTTTGCGGCGACGACGACGACGTGTCACGACGACATTGACACGTGGTTGTGGTGGCGATGATGACATTGACACGGGGGCTGTGGCGGCGACGACAACATCAACACCGGGGTTGCAGCGACGTTGACGTCGCTTATGTATATTTGAGTTTCTGAAACAATGTGCAACGTCGCTTATGTATATTTGTGTTCTCAAACAATGTGGAGTTGTAATTAATGATGTAGGATAGCACTCTTGAAAATGTTATTGGTGTTTCTTAAATTTATTAATTAATTTTTTTAATCCCGAAAATGATACTAGTGGCGCACAAAACAGAAATAGCACGCCACTAGTAGTATTTTTTTTATAATTCATAAATTGTTACCAGTGGCGCACAGAGCGATGCGCGCGCCACTGGTATTCAACTTACTAGTGGCGCACCATTTATAGCGCGCGCCACTGGTAACTGAGTTACCTGTATATGGGTGCCCCCTAAGCTTACCTGTGGCGCACTAGAGTCGACTATCAGTGGCACACGGGCTGGTGCGCCACTGATAATTTGGTTACCTATGGCGCACCGCTAGTGCGCCACAGGTAACACTTACGGTAAGTGGCGCGAGTTTAGTGGCGCACCACGGTGCGCCACTGATAGTCGATTTTGGTGCGCCACTAGTAGCCTTTTTTTCTACTAGTGAAATGGTAGACTGATCAACAGTTAATAGACCAGAGTTACCATTCCGGTCTTTGTTTTTATATAATAATGAGATAATAATGTGCTGAGGTTACGATTTGTACAAACCAATAGGTTAAAAATCAATCAATTCAGGTCTTTCTTTTAGCCCAAAAAGTTGACTTATTGCAGCAAGTTTATCACCTAATTAATATTGACTTCTCGAACCCAAGTGGCAAGGGGTATGTTCAGTAGTTTCTAGACTTGGATCATTGTGTTCAGGGTTTCTTTAGCTAGTAGATGTGAGTGAATAAACTTTCAAAGTTAGACCTGTCGGTGGTTCTAGGGTTCCGCTGCGCTCTGGCGACTATCGGTGGTTTTAGAACAACTATCGGTGGTTCTAGGGTTTTCACAGAGCTCTAGCGATCGGTGAAACTAGACCTCGTGACACCCTTTGGTATTTTGATCTACCTATCGAGATCATGTGTTTCCCCGCCCTGGTGAGGTTCCTCTCGCTCGCGTCTCTCCTGTGAAACCCTAGGTTTTCGGATCTCTTTCAGTGTCAGGGTGATCAAGGGGAGAAACCTAGTTTCGCTGCCCACCATTGGCCCGTCTTGTTGATCGGATCAGGTGGTTTCTATGAGATGGCTGGTAAAGGAACACCGGTGGTGGCAGAGAAGAAGGCTGCGCCGGGCTTGACCGGATAGGGTTCTACGTCGGTGGCGACTGGTGGTATGGCGGGTGGGGGATCGGTTGATGCACGAACAACTAGCGCAGCGGCGGCTCCGGCAGACGTTGTAACGGAGGTGATGCGTAATCTGAACATGACACAACAAGAAGCTGCTCCCTCTGTTCTGGATGACAAAGGTGTAGATGCTCTTGTCGGTCCTGCTTGGGCTTTGGTCGGTAAAGTTCTAGCTCCCAATATGCTGCATGTCAGTACTTTCAAGCCGGTGTTGCGCCCAGCCTAGGGTAATCCGAAGGGATTAGAATTTAGACCAATGGGCACCAACATGTTTTTTTGCTGAGTTTGGACCGGAGGCTGATAAATCTCGGGTGAGCAGGGTGAGGTTACGTCCCATATCAGGAAAACTCCCTGTGCCCGCAAGACAACTAATGTGTCCAAGGGACAGCGTTCACGTCCAGGTGACGTTCACATATGTTTTTATATTTGTTTCTGTTTTCCTAGATAATGCTTGATTTTTTAATTTCGATTTTTAAATCTGAACCATTTTTAATTTCAATATTTTTAATATCTGAACCATTTATAAAATAGAATTTTTTCCAAATCTATACCATTTTAAAAATGGAACCTTTTTTAAAAATCAGAACCATTTTTAAAATTCGGAACCATTTTTTTTTTGAACCATTTTCCAAAATTAGAACCATTTTTTAAAAATCTGAACCATTTTTAAAATTTAAAATTTTCAAATTTGAACATTTTTTAAAATAGTAATCTTTTTTAAAACGGAAACACTTCCAACAAAAGAAATCATTTAGAAAAACATAACCATGATGAACCATTTTAAAAATCAAAATCATTTAAAAAAATGAAAGAAAAGAGCGCTGAGAAAAACGAAAAAAAAGGAATAGAAAAATAAACAGGAAAGTTAAAGAAATAGAAACAGAAAAAAGAAACGGAAAAAAAAGAAGCAATCATCAAAATAAAACGAGGAAGACAAAATGTACCTCGTGTAGATGGGCCGGCTCTTGTGGCGGAACGCTTCTGGCGATTCTGAACTAACGGTCGCAACAGGCGATATATAGTGGATGTGAACAGAAGCGACGGATGCCAAAGGGCCTTTTTGTTTGGGCTTCTAGCAGCCTTTCACGGAAAAAAGCAGGTCAAACAAAACAAAATGGTCGGCTCTGCCGGGCCAGGCATTGCAGTTCGCTGCCCCCGTGCGATCGATCTGAGATTCTGAGCAGTTCGACGTCGCAGTTCGTTGCGCCATGTCCGCCGCTACCTCCGCTTCTGTCCATATGCGCGAGAGCAACACCGCTCCGTGCGTGTCCGCTGCGCCGCCGTGCGTCTGACCTCTGTCCAAGCAACTCTTTGATCTGCTAGCTATTTCCTCTTTGATCAGCTAGCTATTTAGATACGGGACATAACTCGGCACTTTGTTTCTAGAACGGTATGGCAAATTATTTTGTAGATGCACAAATCACGCACTCTTTGATCAATTTTAATTTTCACAAAAATATCAGAAATTCAATCTGGCTCCCGGTGCATATGCCCCTGTTATTTTTTTCAAAAATAAACAATACGAAAACATTTCGAATTTTTTTGAAAACAATTGAACATAAACATATACAAGTTCTTAACATTCGAGCAAAATTACGGAAGGAAATGATACCTTTTGTGGTTTGTGCAAAAAAGACAAGATCTCATTTCGCCCACACATTTTTTCTTTTTTGCACAGACCACTGAAAATGTTATTTGCTTACGAAATTTTGCACGAATGTTCACAACATGTATATGTGTGTGCCCAATTGTTTTCTAATTGTTTCGAAAAGTTTTGATGTTTTTTTAATTTTGAAACATATAACAGGAGCATATGCACCCGTGAGTCAAAACACCTCTCCCGAAAAATATGTATTAATTTCGTACAGATTGTAAGGTCAACATCAATTGTAGTCCGGTGAGATGAAAAAATATCAACTGTAGTCTGGTGAGATAAAAAATATCAACTGTAGTATATTTTGTGTATATTTTGTGTATTCTTATTTTTTAGCTTTCAATTATCGGCAAAATTGCGTGATCGCATTACTAGAAGGATATTCTTATTCATTCAAAAAAGGATATTCTTATTTGTTTTTTAATTTCAATAATCATGTCATTTATTACATGTATATCCGCAAAAAAACATATTCTAATGAATCCAAGGACATTTAGTTTACAATTAGACAATCAGCTCAGTTATCAAAAACTAAATTCAGAACAACAGCTTTCTCTGCACATCAGTTTTTCCCGCACAACACCACACCCACGGGCGGAGCTAGGTAGTCCGTACCTGGTGCACAGGCACCAGGGTGGAACGGCAAAATTAGTAGCGATTGGGTATAGATATTAGCACGTGCACCAGGTTAGGCCACGATGAGTGCACCAGGCTCAACAAAATTCACGCATGAAAAGGTCTAATCTATGCCAGGAAGCGATTCGATCAGCCAGCTTCTTATTTCCGTCGCCAGCGTGCTGCTCGTCCACGTTGAACATGGGCTGTTGTGCATGGGCCATCAGGTGTCTGGAACCTTGGATCGACAACAACGACAACAAATCCATGAACCTAAATCGACCTGTGTTTTACAGAACAAATCCACCGATGCGAGTTCTGAAAAACAATGCGAGT
Source organism: Poa pratensis (assembly GCA_947311845.1). Classification (NCBI taxonomy): domain Eukaryota; kingdom Viridiplantae; phylum Streptophyta; class Magnoliopsida; order Poales; family Poaceae; genus Poa; species Poa pratensis. The sequence continues at coordinate 1,256,969 of CAMZMU010000043.1, read as the reverse complement.
GATCGTTCTCAGAAAAGGAAAATCAGTGTTACTCATTCTGTAACGGTCAATGTGCGTTGGTCTACAAAACTCTATGATCAGTGCGTGTTTCCTCAAAGAAAATCAAACTCGGGCTTGTTCATGTCGACGACAATCCACTTCATGATTTCAATGACACTGAATTTACCATAAAATGTGTAGTAAAATTAGCTACAAAAGAAGAAAAAAGCGAGTTAAAACAACAAATAGTCAAAAATTGTTTGGGAATACTTGATTATTATAATCCATATCACTGCCAAATGTAGCTTAGTCAAAGTCGAGCGTCAATCAAAGAACAAATGCTGGAAAACAATTTTCTAACTCGAATAAATTTATTTCTAGTTTACATTTTTTTTTGGTGATTTAGAGTCAAATTGCTATTTAGCAATATGGACCGTCCTTTTTTTGCTAGCTAGTAACTTTTAGTTGCAGAATTATCACGTGCAGGTTAAAGTTGTGCACCAGGGTTATTTTTTTCTAGCTCCGCCCCCTGCAGTCAGCCACTGCCAGCCCAAACAAAGAGGCCCAAAGTCGTCTGGTAGGCGTGTAGCTGTTACATATCTGTTCATTCCTCGTCTGGACCGTGGCCCAACAAGTGCAGTTGCGGTTTGTTAATTTGTTGGGATTAGTTGGAGTAGGGATAACCCTCGAAAAAAAAAGTTGGAGTAGAGATCATCTATATTGATTTGTTTTGTTCGTTGGTGGCACTGCTAAATCCCTGACTTGACCTCGTCGTAAGGATGGACTTTTCCTTGAAGGAAATGACTACAATACTCCGCGGTCCAGTGGGTATGCATATGCGCAGTTATGCATACTCGTACATTTAGAATTAACGTGGCCTGGCTTATTAAACAAACCAAAATGATCACTGCAGCCAGGGGCGGAGCTGCTTGGTCTGACCATGATGCACAGGCATCAGGGTCCAAGAATTTTTTTAGCCTTGATTACCATCTAAAATGGCATTTTGCATCAGGTTAGCTAGTCAAGTGTGCATCAGGTAGCCAATTTTCCACAATCAGCGACCATTTAAGCAGTAGGGCATCAGGGTCATTGTTGCTCCAGCTCCGCCCCTGACTGCAGCTAAGCATGCATGTGCCTTGTTAATTTGGTCCATGTCACGTGTGCTCTTGAGTATCCGAGAAAATTATTTTAGCTCGACCTTGCTTTGAAGCTCATATGGAATATGTGCGTGCCTTGGAGACTTCTAGTGCTAATTAGGTTTTCGAGCTGCCGCGAAATTAGCTGAAATTTATCATACCATCAGCAAGAACTGGAATTCAGTTGGAGTTGGAATGAATCCATGCATGCATGCACGACCGAGTCTGCACCGGATAGATAGATCGTAAGTCATGCATACATTGTTTGATATAACCGGTCCAAGTGTGTTAGGTAGGTTAGGCAATAAGTCAACCTAAGAAATCCACCAATTGACAGGCTGGTATATAATACAAATGTGTTGAAGCGTGCAAAAGTTCTTCGGGCCGCCGCCCCCAGCTCTGGCGGTCGTGGTGGTGGTGGCGCTGACGATCTCAGAGGTCGGCGTGGTGGTTCCGTGGAGTCAGACGGGCGCTCCTTCCAGCCGGCAGGTGCACAGCTTGGCCCGGTGGGACCGGGTGCTGGTTTCGGGGGCGCCGGACCCAGGCAGCGGGGCCGGCACGTGGCGGCAGAGATGGCCGGCGGCGAGGTGCCAACCTCACCGGCGGCGTCGCTGCAATCGAGGGCAGTACCGTCTCAAAGCTCAGTGGTGGGCGAGTGTGGGACCCCAGCCGCAGGGGGTCAGGCGCAGAGCTCGTCAGAAAGAGTTTTTGTCTGGCGCAGGAAAGCAGTCCAAGCTCGCCAGGTGTCGGCCTCTCCGCCCTCTGTGGTGGGTCCGGCAGAGAAAGAAGGAGAAGCTTTTGCAAGTCCGCTGGCTGGGACTATCTCTTTCCAGTCAGATCAAGCGCTCGGCCAATCTCAAGCGGAGTATATCCCTCCGGATCTGTCTGCTGGTGGGTCACCAATGGATTGTGGAGGTGTCGTTGAGCGCTGTGATGGAAGATTTGCAAGCGTTGGAGTCTCCGCCAGGTGGACCTGTGGATACCCAGCTGTTGGCAGGTGGCCCCAGTTCTCCCGCTGGACCTCGCAGCAGGCAAGCCCAGAAGACTCCGGCCCACCAGTGCCGCTTGCGGCCCACCGCGCTGAGTTTCAAAACTCCATCTCCTGCGCGGCCAGCAGTTAGCACAAGCAAGGATCCAGAGCAACTTCAGGAGCTGCTCTCGCAGATTAGAGCACATGTGGATGCGCCACTTCTTCCTCTTCCAGATGTTCAGGCAGTGCGCAGCCGGCGCTACAAGTTCGTGCCAGAATGCGAAAAGAGGCGGAGTGCTCGGCTGGCTGGCAAGGCGCGTACAAGGCCGGCGTCGGCGGTCAAGCGATCTCAGCAGGTGCTCATGGCGAGGATGGGTATCGCTGCGCAGGAGGAAGTGATCTCTGACTCCCACCTCGAGCAATACGCCCAGTTCTTCAAGGGGCCGATGACGATCAGTCAAGTGCAAGCTCTGGCTGCCCTCTTCGGCCTTACGGTGCCAGTAGGGGTGGACTGCATTGCAGCAGTTTAGGCTGCGGCTCTGGCTGATGTGCAGGATTGATCAATGGAGTACATCAACCACATCTTGGCGGTTTGGAACATCCGTGGGCTGAATGACAGCAGCAGACATCCAGAAGCAAGAGCGTTGGCAGATGATTCTAGAGCTTCAGTGATTTGTCTTGTTGAGAGTAAACTAGAGCATGTAGACCGTTTCCTTATATTGAAAATCCTTGGCCCACGTTTTGATGGGTTTCTGTGTTTGCCGGCGGTTGGCACGGCGGGCGGGATCATTGTGGCATGGCAATCCAGCCAGGTCACGGTATCTTACCCTCGTGTAGATGATTTCTCGGTTACGGCGTTCTTCTCTTTTGTGGATGGCGGTGAATGGTGGCACACTACGGTGTATGGACCGACGGTGGACGAACGGAAACCGTTGTTCCTGGATGAGTTGCGCGAGATTCGCAACACCTGCAACGGCATGTGGACTGTAGCAGGGGATTTCAACTTAATTCTTGAAGCTGCTGACAAGAATCAAGGCATTTTGAACAGGAGAATGATGGGACGTTTTCGGCGCTTTCTCAATGATGTCGATCTTGCCGAAGCACCGTTGATTGGTAGGCGGTTCACCTGGTCGAATGAACGAGCCACACCAACTTTAGTCAGACTTGACAGATGGTTCTGCTCGCCTGATTGGGATGCTGCTTACTCAAACAGCCTGCTTCAAGCTCTTTCTTCTAGCATCTCTGATCACTGCCCAATCCAGATGTCTACCAATGTTACCTTCCAGAACAAGAGCAGGTTCCATTTTGAGAGTTTTTGGCCGTCCATGCCAGGTTTCCAAGAAGTTGTTTCTGCTGCGTGGACTGCTCCTGTGGCGGACAGGGATCCGCTGTTTGCCCTAGACTCGAAGCTTCGTGCTACTGCCAAGGCATTGACGTCTTGGGCACAGCGAAAGATTGGCAACATTAAGCAGCAACTGATGATGGCCAAGGAAATCATATTTCAGCTGGAAGCAGCGCAGGACGGGCGTGTTTTACAGCCGGCGGAGGTCTGGCTGCGTAAGGAACTGAAGAAAAGGTTCTGGGGTTTTCCTCGCTGCAACGCACTATTGCTCGCCAGCGCTCTCGGATTCTGTGGTTGCGGGAAGGAGACGCGAACACCTCTTTCTTCCATGTCCATGCAAGTAATAGGCGGCGAAGGAACCATCTCTTCAGGCTGAGGAATGGGGACAGGGAAGAAGTAACTCAGGCGGGCATGAATGAGATCAGTACCCAATTTTTTAAAGATCTGATTGGGACACCGCAGGCGAGGCAAAACTCTATTGATCTTAATGTCCTGGACTTCCCTGAGGTTGATCTGTCCTCCTTGGAGGTTGGTTTTTCAGAGGCAGAAATCTGGAACACGGTGAAAGCTTTGCCAGCTGACAAGGCACCCGGGCCTGACGGTTTTTCGATACGTTTCTTCCAGTCCTGTTGGTCAGTGGTAAAAGGAGACGTAATGGCTGCGATACAACACCTCACCATGCATGATAGCAGAAGTTTTCAGGCACTTAATCGAGCTTTCATCACTTTGTTGCCAAAGAAGCAGGCAGCGGTTGATGTTTCAGAGTTCAGACCTATCAGTTTATTGCATAGTATCGCCAAAATTTTCTCCAAAGCGTTGTCGCTCAGAATTGCACCAAAGCTGGATGATATGATTGCAGCGAATCAGAGTGCGTTCATAAAAGGAAGGACGATACAAGACAACTTCATGCTTGTCAACCAATCGCTGAAAACCTTCCACAGGCGGAGAGTTCCTGCTCTCTTTCTTAAGCTCGACATTGCTAGGGCTTTTGATTCTGTCTCGTGGCCTTTTTTACTGGAGGTGCTTCGACGTCGTGGTTTTGGTCCGAGCTTCTGTCGTTGGGTAGAGATCTGTCTATCCACTGCAAGCACGAGGGTTCTCGTCAATGGTTTTCCGGGGGAGCAAATTTTCCATGCAAGAGGACTAAGGCAAGGGGACTCGATCTCTCCTCAGCTCTTTATTCTGATTATGGAAGTATTATCAGCTGTTTTTTCCAAAGCAGAAGAGGGAGGCATCTTTGAATCTCTCAGTAGATGGGGTGTGAGGCACAGATTATCAGTTTATGCAGATGATGTGGCCCTGTTCATTAGGCCTCAAGAGGATGAATTAGTGGCGGCCAAAGCTTTTGGATGTGTTTGGGGGTGCTTCTGGACTGGTCACAAACCTTCAGAAAAGCAGAATCATGCCAATTAGATGCACTGCTGAACAAGTGGAGCAGGTGCAGCCTGCTTTCCCTTGCCCTGTGGCTGATTTCCCATGTAAGTATTTGGGACTACCCTTGTCTCCGAGACACTTGTGTAAAAGTGATTGGCAACCACTCCTTGATGAGTTGGCCAGGAGGTTGGCAACCTGGAAGACAGCATTGCTCACGGAAGGAGGAAGGCTTGTGCTAATTGCCTCTGTCTTGATGATGGTGTCGGTTTATCATATGCTATCGCTTGAATTACCACCATGGGTTATTAAACAGATCAACAAAATGTGCCGATGTTTTTTCTGGAAAGGAACTGATGATGTCAAGGGAGGACACTGTAAAGTGGCGTGGAAATTGGTTTGCAAACCTAAAGCATTTGGTGGTTTGGGGCTACATAATTTGAGAATGCTAAATGATGCTCTGCGGGTAAGATGGAGGTGGCTCGAAAAGACAGGACCGCTGCGTTCCTGGAAGGGTTTGCAATTCTCCCTGTCTCCTACTGCCGAGTCCATGTTTCTCGCAGCCACGGACTGTACTGTCGGCAATGGGGAACTTACTCTGTTTTGGGTCGACAAATGGCTTTTTGGAAGGAGCGCGACAGACATTGCACCTGATTTAGTTGAGTTTATCAAACCAGCAAGTGCAGTGCGGATGACAGTGGCTCAAGCTTTGGACAACGATCACTGGATCAGTAAGATATCTGGTAGTCTCTCGGTGCCGGCAATTGTGCAGTTCATCGAGTTGTGGCAGGATATTCAGAGGATTTTACCACTAGCTCCACAGGCGGATAGTTTCAGCTGGAAACTCACGGCCAATGGCGTATACTCTTCACGCTCAGCTTACTCTGAGTTCTTTGCGGGGGAAGTGGTAGTAGATTATGCAGAAAACCTGTGGAGTAGTTGGGCACCGCTAAAGGAGAAAATTTTCATGTGGTTAGCATTACGAAACAGATGTTGGTCGGGTGAGAGGCTGAGGAGGAAGAATTTGCAAGGCCCTTCGGTGTGTTTGCTGTGCGATCAGCTGCCTGAGACCATGGATCATCTTCTTGTGCAGTGTCCCACCTCTAGATCAGTCTGGTTCCAGGTCTTCTCTGAGCATGGTTTCCTCAATTATGTTCCTGGGGCTACGGCAACTCTGAAAATGTGGTGGGTATCTTTAAGGAGCTGTCGTCCGAGGAAACGGAAGAGGGAGTTAACCACTTTGGTTATTGCAGTCTGTAGAAGGTTATGGTTAGAGAGAAACGACAGGAACTTTGAGAGGAAGCAGGCAACTATGGAGCAGTTGCTGCAGCGAATTAGGGAAGATTTCCAGCTCTGGGTTTTGGCGAGAGCAGGGGCAGGTCGTAGGGAGGAGTAAGCTAAGTTAGTTGGCAGGCGGCAGGTTGGCTGCTGTAGGGTGTTGTGGCGTTGCGTTGCGTTGTAACCAGCGGCTGTAACACTTTGTTCCCTCTTAATGTCATGACATGCACTCTATGCATGTTCTTGAAAAAAAAAAAATACAAATGTGTTGAACTCTTCTGAATCTTATTTTACACTGGTTAGTTATTTGTTGTGGAAATATAATGCGGAGTGAAAAATACGTGTGCCAAAACATGCATCTTTTCTACCTAAAGTAGGTGAAAAATATAGGTCAATATAGAAATTATGGCATACTAATTTGTATAGTTTTTAAGGGGTCATAAATGAGTTTATTGAAACATTATACTCCTAATCCTATGCCTTATGTACACGTTTTTTGAAGGAAAAACAGAAAATAAGACGTACTAGCCTGTTACCAAATTGTCTCGGCATTTTCCTGGAAAATAAAGAAAACTCGTTATGTTAGTTAGGGAGTGGCGTTTTGGCTCCCAAGCTCATATGCTCCTGATATATTATAGCAAATTAAAAAATAGTAAAATATTTCAAAATTTCTGAATTTTTTTTGTGATGAACATTATACATGTTTTCTAAATACGTGCCAATGTTTGTGATGAAATGTCATGTATTCTGCTCTGTGCAAAAATAACAAAATCAGTGCCCTAAAAGCATGTTTTTGAAATTGCATTTCGACCATGGATTTGTATTTTTTGCACAGGGAATACCAAATGTCATTTCATCATGAAAATTTGCACGTATGTTGAACATTGGTATGTGTTCACCTCCAATTTGTTTTTAGAATTTTTAAAACGTTTTTTTATTATTATTTTAATTTGGTTTAACATAACAGTACCATATGAGCTCGGGTGCCAAAGTGAATTTCCCGGCATACTTAAACAAAGACAATCTTAATGCATACATCACAAGTCTATACATAAACATTAAGACTGCCCCAGTACGCTGGTCACCCTGCTAGTGTTTCGCTGCTCGATCTCATGGACATGGGTGATCAATACCTCACTTATTAACTTATTGATACAGACCGACTTAATTACTGAATACTAACCTATGTTTATTGAAATTTAACTTCCACGCTGCTCGCTCCATGTCTTCAAGACTTGGTTTGAACTTTCTTTAAGTTGGGCCATCTGCACATCTGGTCCCAACATAAAAAAATGTTTCAAGTGTATCATACATTTTTTGAAAATATCAATCATTCCATCGTTGAAATATAAACATCCGCGCCATCATGGCCTAGTTCGCTGCGTCACAACACATATGAACTTCACTAACAAATAACCTCATGCAACACAATTAAGGACAGCAGACGGATGGCGGACAGCCCAAGTACGCACGGTAGCTGATTCAAAGCGGAGATTTGATCATGCCAGTGATGTCCACGGCCATCCTACTGTATTTCACGGGATACACATTCGCTGCTAACTACTCCCTCCGTTCCATTTTAATTGACTCACATATATCTAGATATGGATCTGGTCCCAACATAAGACTTGGTTTGAACTTTCTTTAAGTTGGGCCATCTGCACATCTGGTCCCAACATAAAAAAATGTTTCAAGTGTATCATACATTTTTTGAAAATATCAATCATTCCATCGTTGAAATATAAACATCCGCGCCATCATGGCCTAGTTCGCTGCGTCACAACACATATGAACTTCACTAACAAATAACCATGCAACACAATTAAGGACAGCAGACGGATGGCGGACAGCCCAAGTACGCACGGTAGCTGATTCAAAGCGGAGATTTGATCATGCCAGTGATGTCCACGGCCATCCTACTGTATTTCACGGGATACACATTCGCTGCTAACTACTCCCTCCGTTCCATTTTAATTGACTCACATATATCTAGATATGGATGTATCTAGTACTAGATTATCTAGATATATGTGAGTCAATTAAAATGGAACGGAGGGAGTAGTAACTACCAAGAATTTCATCCTTTCGCCCGGCTGTAGCGCCTACGGGTTGTACATGCTTTTACGGAATTGTGTTGCGGGCTGATGGTCAACGCACAGCTACCATAGTTTTTTTACGGGGAATTGTGTCGCGGGCTGATCCGTCCGTACCACAATTTCGTAACAGATTCATCCGTAAGTATAGCATTGTTTCCTTAAAAAACGCTTCATCTGTCATATACATTTTTGAAAAGTGCGGAAATTCCATTGAAGGAATATACACATGCGCGTCACAAGACACACTCCCGACAAAATCATGCTATATTGATTGACAATTATACTTCACTAACAAATAACCATGCAACACAATTGAGGATACCGGAGATGGTGGACAGCCCAAGAACGCACGGTAGCTGATTCAGAGCGCAGATTTGATCATGGCAGTGACCTCAACGGCTGGGCACAGCAGCTTGCTCATCTCCAGCACGAACTTGTCCATGGCAGGGCCGGGCAGGCACACGGGGATCACGATGCCTTTCTCGCCATTGGCGTTCACAGACGGGACGAGGAAGCTTCCCAAACCATCGGCCTTGGCTGGACCGCCGTACAATGGCCTGCCCCACCCGAAGTCCAGCTCGTCAAACCCGGCCTTGGTCACGTCTGACGCCAAGTACGCACGCACCACTGTGAAATGCGGCCGCCCTCGTTGCACCATTAGGTCTGCCACAGAGCGCATATACTCCATATCCACACCCCCCTTGGCCTCATGGACCAGTTGCACGGCGTAGCTCAGGGGCATCGCACACAACTCGCCGGCGGCTGACACGGCTACTGGTAATGCGAAAGCGTTTCCATAGTAGCCCCTCGGAATGGCGCCCTTGGGGCGACGATCACTGACGATGCACATCATCCGCATCTCCTCATCAGCATCAGGTGCCAATGCTATGGTGCGACACTTCCATAGGCAACCAACGAGGACCTCGAATGTTGTTGCGCGCTTCCGAAGATCCACCGACAGGTGGGACCGGACAGCGGCAACCTCCTTGGCTCCGAAGAAGAAAGAGTAGTCTTCCAGCGGCGGGTAGGTCCCGGCAGCGCCAAGATCCTTGGATCCGAATAACGGCAGGATGGTCCCCTTTGTGTCGTGCACCTCATCATATTCCTGGTGTGCGAAGCCAGGACGTGGCGGGTTCCGTGCCTCCAGCAGTTCACGACCCCACACCGGCCTTACCGACGGCACTGCCGCACCCTGCGCCAGCTCCGCCACGGCGGCCAGGAATTGCACCAGCCCCTGCGCGTCTGACATGGCGTGCATGAGCCGCACGGCCAGGATGAAGCCTCCACAGGACAGCCGTGTCACCTACACACAAGTACAATGCACGGTGAGCCACGCATGCATGCACCGAACACGCTTGCACATGTAGGCCGTGAGAGTGGTTAGTGCTAAAGGAAAGTATATATATGAACGTTACCTGGAAGAGGAGGAGCGGGGTGCCTAGTACTTGGGACGAGCCGGGGACGTCGAAGAGGAGCTCCTCGAGGCCTAGGAAGGGTGGCTGCGGGGCCTTGCCGAAGTGCTCGAGCCCGACATCAACATCGGCCTCAATGAACAGAACGCCCTCGCCGGTGCAGTCGACGGCGAGTTTGCGCCCTTCCAGCTCCCTCAGCCGTCCGGCGAACGGGTAGTAGTGCACGAGTGCCTTGGCCACAGCGTCCCGGACCACCACGGCGGGGTCCCTTCCGTTCATGCCCGCGTCAGCGGGGTAGAACATAATGTTGGGGATGTGGAATCGCAGACCCTCCTGGTCGTCGATGTCAGAGAGTCGTTTCAGCTCCCTTGGCGTGCGCCCCGCCGGCACCAACAGCTCGGTGGCCTTCCTCCGCACGGTGAACCTCAATGGTAGCGCCATGAGATATGATTCCTAGCTAATGCACAAGGAGAAGTATGTGTCTCTTTACTGCAACTACTCACGCAACGGACACACACTTTTGGTGCTTGTTTTAGTTGTGTTGTTGTCGTGCTCTACACAGATACAAATGGGGCTTCTTATACGCAATGGACATACACTTATTTATACCTAATACAGACTTGTTCTCCTACACTACTCTCCAAGGTGTGAACACTCAACTGTTGAAGGCCAACAAGTCCGCCTCGTGCCCATGTTACTGACAGTGAGATATATAACTCTAGTGCATGTGTTAGCAGTTTGGTCCAAATTAGGAGCAGTTTACTCACACTTGTTTTATTTTTCTCTGGACATGGATGACTTTGACTTGACCAAGGCCAACGAGGTAGGTGTGATTTGGTATGTCCAGAACAAAAGTTACAGCGGCACGTATTCAGAAAGAACATCACGCGCGTTCTCAAACTAATTGAATATAAATGGGGAAAACAGAAAAGAGTGGCATGTTTCTGGTAAAGTAGAAAGACCAAAGTGACTTTGCACAGGAAGGCAAAGAGCCAAAAGCAGGAAATTCAGAGCCCCCACGTAAACTGATTTATAATATATCCGTCCAAACAAAACTTATTCCAGAAAAGATGACGCATGTGACTCAAGTAAAAATAGAGCAGTTTCTTCTTTGATCGTGGTTGATTTCAGATTGTCTTTTCCCATTTAATGTTGTATGTGTAGTAGGAAATCGATCTTGGTGTTAATACGTTTCATATATGGTTGCCGTCTATCTATATCTTAAAGATACACCAACGTATGTGTCTAATGCCTTACTGCCATGCCATCTCCCTATATTTTTCGGTGCATGTTTTCAAAGTATGATGTAATGTTTTAGCCTATAGATGTGCAATTGATGTGTGACGGTCTCTATATTGGTTTCGGTGCATATATTAATTGTTTGACGTGGTGCCATATCTTTAAGATATAGAACTGATATATGCGTCCAATTTATCTTACATGTCATCTTTGCAAATGAGGCTATATAAAGAACCCATCCCAAATAAATCTTACATCCCAAACAAATATTGTAAGAGAAACCACACAACTCATGTATTGATCCATTGTAACATCTGATCAATAGAGAAGGCAAATACCTACCTAGCTAGCAAAGCGGATACAAAAACTAAAGCCATGGCGAACATCATGTGCTTATGTTTCGTCCTTCTAGCTATCGTAGTGGCGGCGTCGGGTGACCGCTGCGAGGGTGACCGGCAGGACATGATCCGGGAGTGCGGCCAGTACCAGAAATGGCCAGCGGAGCCAAAACTGAACCCGTCAGATGCGTGTTGCTCCGTGTGGCAGAAGGCCGACATCCCGTGCCTTTGCGCCGGTGTTACCATGGAGAAGGAGAAGATATGGTGCATGGACAAGGTCGCGTATGTTGCCAATTTCTGCAAGAAGCCATTCCCACAAGGCTACAAGTGTGGAAGTAAGTACCAAGATGGGAATTGCATGTATAGATTTTCTTTTCTTATACGCACGTACGTTGTTTTCTCAACTTATGTTTGGTTGCAGGCTACACATTTCCTTCTCCAGGTCAATGATGTTGTTTTAGTCGTTAGAGGAGAAGCGTTGGGTTTAGTTTCTAAGTGCCTGCCCTCACTAAAGCTTCCGTTTCAGATCTGCAGTCCATGAGGTCGTGCAAAGAATAGTTTCTATTCAGCAAGCTGTACAGGAATAATTATGAAATTAATAAAGCCTTCTCCTTAAATTATCTGATTTTTTGTTTATCCGTATATAATTTTATTACTCCACTATATGGCTCGTGGTAGTAGTGGAAATTAATGAATGTTATAAGAAGAAAATGGTGTTCAGTAACACCTTTCATGTGCTTTTCTTTTAGAGAATCTTTTCTATGATAATTTAAAAGCTTGTACAAGCCTACCTATCAAGAGTTGAAGACTAAGGTGGGAGGCAGAGGCACAACCGAGCGTGGGTCTGGAGACCTCACCAGAATAAACGGCCAAGAGACGAAGGCCATACATTTTAGCGAGCATAAATCCAACGAAATAAGCATAGTTAGTTCCATAAATAATCATCACTCAGCGAGATGTGGTGATATAGCCCGACGACACTGTACCTGCTTCTTTACTTGTTTTTTTGAACGACGAATCTATGACAAACCAAGCAAAGGCACGGAAACCAACCACCCAAGGTGTTACTTGAGTGAGGGCGATCATATCTCAGTTTTCTTGTTTTTTTTTTGAGAATTCAACACTTTATTCATTAACGCAAATCGTCATACAAAGACTGCCGGATACACTCCGGAGCAAAGTTTCTAAAAGTAGAAGAAATAAACCGATCAGCAGATTGGGCTAAAATATGTGCCGAATCTTGTTTCAGAAACACGAATCGTGTCGACTGATCAGGTAACGAAAGGAGCCTTCAAGGAGTAGAACGGCTTCAGTGCAGGCATGGGCTACTTGGACACGTAGCAGTCAAAACGGAGTAGTTTCCCAAACCCGGTCTCCTGAGTAGACTGGGCTCCAGCTCTTAGATTGGGCGGGCTTAAATCGTCCTGCACACGTTGGTCTACGCAGGCCTGACCGGCCAGTTTGTCCCAAACTCAATGCACTCGCTTGAGTAGGGGTTCCTGGTTTGTCTAAAAAAAAAGAGAGTAGGGGTTCCTAGACTTTACACCGAGGGTGAGGTCGAACTTAACCTGGTCCAACGCCTGTTTGCCGAGATCCTTCCTCGAGTCAAGGCCGGAGACGGCGTCTATCGTGGCGTAGTACTGCGGCTGCTCATTCGCAAAGTCCCCAATGATACTGAAATTATATAATAGCTTATTGATAAATTGTCAAGTAAAAAAAAATATATAAGTCGCCAATGATATTGAAATGTGGCAAACGTCTTCAAAATAATTCGGGGCAAAACCTTATCTAGTTATTATTAAAATCCAAAACTCGCTAATACATCACATTAGTTACATATTTTATCCTTTGTGTTCAGTCCTTCTCTAATTTCTTGGATTGGTGCAATGGATGGTTGGAGCTCGCTACCCCATCTATGAGGTAGCCGCATCATGAGCTTGGCCTCGTTGTCGACGAGGCCATAGCACATAGCTGAACACGCAACGTCTAAAAGAAAAATAGGCGCATCCACCACCCATCCATGCATGCATTCTATATACATGTATGTTGCGCAGCCGTGTATCGGGTATGCAAAAATGTTCAATCTAGGTCCGTTGGAGGCAATGTATTCCTTTTTTTTAATAACTAGCTATGGATCAGGACGGCCCACCCAGCGGCCCAGAACGACATACTCTTGGTCCCCTCCGACGCTGCCAGCTCCCTTTTCCTTCCGCCGCCATGCCTCGACGTCGCGTCGCGTCTCTGTGGCGACCTTTCCTAGCAACTCGACCAGTTCTCCCACCCAGCATGCCCATGGAGGCCGTGGTTCCCAATTTTCCAACCGTCCGGCGTTTTCCCAGGTGAGTTTTGTTGATCTCATATACTCCTTTACTTGATTGCCATAGCTTTGTTGGATGTCGATTGTGGTTAAACATTGCTTTCCTTTACCATCTGGATTGTGAATTTTCTTCGGAAAGCGTGGATTTGTTCACATATTTATTTCAGGATTGGAACATTATGAGACCATCTTATATATTTGTTTCGGATGCAGCTCTGGCAACAGGTTATTTCCTCGTATAGCTCCAAAACCCCTGGAGGATGGTATCGTCCCCATGGATACACTGCCAAAAAGCAGCCACCGTGACGGTTCTATTTACGAGTGCACACAAACATGGAAAAACCACCACCATGTCGCAGACCGTAGGGAAAGTAAGTGATCACTTGAGGTTCATTCTCCGCTGAAATCTTGAGGTTAACTTTGCTCACGATTATATTTTTCTGCAGCTTTGTTGGAGGCGATGACGTTAACGAACCCCGACCATTACGTCTTCCTCAATGGAAAATGCAGGCGGCATCCACCGAATTGCATGTTTCAGATATTCTCGTTAAAGTTGGCTAAAGTTATTATTGATAGTGGGCCAGTGCAGTTGTATGGATTCGTCGCAGTGCGAGATAATTTGGATCCCTTGCTAAATTATGTCTTCAGTGTCAGCAGGGATGATCCCATCATCATGGAGCAGGTGCACATCCAATTTTATGTGGATTTATTTCTTACGTGTTTCCTAGTCCGAGAATGTGAATTCAGGATTTAACATGGAATGGTTCTAATTATTAAACTATGTGAGTATCACGTATTACAAACAAAGTCACACATAAGTGGTTTGGAATACTCGTTTCTACTTTTTAAACCACAACAATTAATTTGTTTTAATGATGTATGAAGATGCATATGATTGATCTCCTCTCTACTAAAGATCTTCTATTTATCTTCTCATTTCGATAGGCTCATGTAACTAAATATTTGGGACTTAAATAAAATCAATTTTTGATTTTTAATTTTCCCTCTCTCAAAACTGTTGTGCGCCTTGTAACTCAATTTGATAGACGCCAAAGATCTTGTTTGTATATTGTAAAATATCCCTTTTCGGCACAAATTATTAATGACTACAAATGAAATATGTTATCAGAAGTATATTTCTTACATTAATATGGAGAGCTACTAAACACTAATAATTTTGTAGGGTTCTTTGATCAAGATGACCGGCCCTAAGCGAGGGATAGATTTGTGTGGCAATATTTTAATCGAATATGACATGAAGATCAAGATGGGTGAACAAGAAAATCATGATCTACAATTGATCGATGGTGCATCAATAATACATTTCAAGGACTTGATAAATTGTCATGTGTTCAGAAATCGCATCCATGGAGATAGTGGCACAGTTGATATAACTGCAGCGGGTCTTGAAGACGCAGTTGAGGCGACTATAGAAGTTCTTCTAACAGAAGTGCAGCATGGTTTCAATTTGTGTGTCAGTTGTTTTCCGAGTGGATTGAAGGAAGAAATACGGATATTCGATGGCGCAGTTAGTGAGCCGTGTCGTTTAAAGAGGTCGGTAGTTGCTGTAGTTATAGGTTCTGCGGTAAACATGAAGTTCAAGGTGTGCTCGGAGTCAGCTGGTTCCGTTGAACGCCAGTGTTCCTTCATGGCGAACAATCATTGATTTTCCTCTCAAAATTTAAAGACTGATTTTGCACTAATCTCAGCAAAAGTGACTTGGTCAGGTTTGCCTTGGGGGCACTAAGGTTACACCCAAACGTGATGTGGACTTGTGGACATTCCAGCAGCCAAATACTTCATTAACAAATGTATACTTTTGAAAATATACGCATGGCAAATATGGTCTTTACCAAGCATTTGAATTAATAAATATTTATATTATATACTTTGCATGCGGTTTCTAGCGTCTGTGCGTTGCTGAAATCTGTTGTATTAGTGAAGGAAGATTGGTCATTGGAAACGACAAAAACAAATAAATCTTCGCAGATGTGATCATAAGGCGAACAAAGGTTCATAGTTTCCTATTTATTTCATATGATAAGAGACATACTGGCGAACCCGCTTTGGTTTGAAGCACGACAAGAATAGTTTTGGTCTCTGTTGCCGATGAGTCCTCCACCCATTACTGGCAGAATGCATTTTATAATGGATCCTATATCTCAACTATTGATGATGGTTTTGGCCCATGTGACCATGCTCGTTCTCTACTAGTGAAAGAAAACTTCTTGTAGACTAGAATGTGTGCCTATCACGCTTTACTATGGTATTATATGTACAACTCCACCTGGGCTAGGTCTTCACAAATGCAACTAAATATTTCTTTTTTCTTACTAAAACTTCTCGTCCTTTAGCATATTTATGTGCTATCTCCTGACATAACCACTATAACCCGATAAATACTCATCAAGATATTTGTTAGATGTACACTTTAGATCCTCGTATGCAACATATATAGAGATAGTAAAATCGACATGAACGTGTATACACATACATGGACATTGTTATTTCTTCATGTAGAACAGATTAATCGACGTGAACGATGTTTGAACGTCGTGGGATGAAATTGGTGCAAGTACATAAGACTATGGTCTAAACCCACATATCTCCGACACAACTTCATAAAGAGAACAAGGTTGGTCCGTTAAATACAATTTCTTTCCCTTAGACTTACTTTGAGAAGTACCTACTTCCCAATTCGAGAAACCAAGATTGTCTAGAGAAAAAGGTCTACACTATATCCAAAATCTGGATCGAAGGTATCAGCTGCTCCGTCTCGCAGAAATATCTCGAATGATGTTCATCAATAATTTCAGGGCGACGGGAAAAGATAAGTCGAAGAGGGTTTTGAGTCGGCGCACGAAGCTCGGACACAGGCCCCCACCGCAGCCAGTGGGGCTGCCTGGCCACCCCGCCTGTAAGCCAGATTGTGCCCTACGCTTCATTTTCTGGATGTGTGGCCTGGTGTGCTCGAAAGAATTCAATGCATATTTTCCATATTTTTTAGATGCCTTTTTTTTTCAGAAAATCAAACATCCTAGAAAACTCGGTAAAAACACTATCAGTATGATTAGATGTTATTCAAAATTGAATTCAGAGATCAAAACATTAGCACAAGTATTTGGAAAGGTTATCCATTTGAGACATATCATGCACTAATAGATCCTTCACAACTATAGTCAGATGGACCTCTTTGAAGCCCTCTCAGTCCTCACAACACACTTGATCAATGAACACATATGGTCTAGGATGAAGGTGGATACGAAGGTAAGCCCTTTCAGTCCTCACGCCATATTCTTGCCTTTATTTGTTGGAAATATTTGCTGCCACCTTTACAGCTGGGTCCTCCTATATGACAGTTAAAATCGACATAGAATGATCGACAAGATTATAAGGTAAGGGTTGACAGTCCTCCATATAGGAATGGATATGTGAGTGAGTGAGTCCCCCATGCTAGCTGACTAGTGCATGACTAATGCTACCTGACTTGCTTGCCCTTCTAATGTTATTGGTTTTCTCCATCCATAGCTAGTATGTTGCAAACAAAATACGTCTTTCTCGAAAGATTTAGCCATTGCATGAATGTTAAAAGCATGGCAGCAGATACATCATTTTTTTTTTTAGATAAAGCAGCAGATACATCATGGATAATCACCAACGAGATGCCTCCTCAAGATGGTCGCACATGTTGATGTTTCTGATATCTCTACAGGGGAGGTGGTGGGTAGGATCATATGAGCTGCCTGGGAAGCGGATGCGGATTGCGGAGTTGCTATTCAGGCAACTCAATACTAAGTAATTATAAAACCAACGATGAATACATTTAATTAACAATAGCAAGGGATACATGATTTTTTACGTGATGAATCCAAGAATGGATTCTATATTGTTCTTGATCGAGGGAGTAAGAAAAGGTCAAGATTATTATGAAAGCAGTGAATGAGTCAGGCCAACCATTCTCTCCTAATTCCACCTCAACTCCAAGTTCAGACTTCATACATTGCCTTTTGCGTCCATATGAGACAACCGAGAAGATGTGCCCATTATCTCTCCAGTTATTAATCGTAAGTCATGCACGTCTGGCAGACGTCATTTCCTTTACATCCGCACCACTCACGCGGACTGTGGACGTCGAGCGGCGGGAAAGAAATCAGCGGCGGCGGAGGGTGTCTAGGATGCCGGTGGTGGGGATCGGCAATGCTTTCAATCCAAGGTGTAGCTCTCCATTCGACGACCTTCCGGTCCAAGTAGCGGCTTCCGCCAGTGCTGATGATGTCCACCTCCTCGAGACTCTCGGCGTTTCCTGCTCGGGCATGTCAGACCGCACCACCACCTTCCTCATCGACTGCCGCCACCGATGCATCGACCTATAATAAGCAGGTGGGCTCAACGGGAAGTACGAGGCCTTGCAGCAACGGCCAATGCCATCAAACATTTGGCCATCGGCGTACAAGCCGAGATAGGGCAGCCGCGATCCCAGCCGTCGGCGTACCGAAGGCCGTCGGCGTACAAACGCCCGCCGTGACGGAGCGATGACGGCCGTCCCGCTGCGTTGAGACGCCGACGGCCTTGCCGTCGGCGTACCCGTGTATTTTATACGCCGACGGCGACCGTATAAATGTTCCTTTTTTAAACTAATTATAGATGAATTTAGATTTATTTATTTCTCTATATAATATTTAATGTAGATATAATTTATATATATATTGGATCTATAATTTCCCTCCCAATTTCGGTATCCCACCCGCATAAAATAACGGTTTGAATCTTCCGGAACCCGACCCTACAACATATACATGTAAAATAAATAAAAACAACACATGTAATATACACCTACAACATAAATATTAAATATATGGCTCAATTTATCCTGCCCCGTGGTGTTACCGGCTTCACGAGCATCACTGTTTTCTTAGCGAGTTTTTTGGCATATATAGCTGGAAACTCCCACATCGAGCGAACACGGGGGAATCTTCGCAAGAGTTGGGGTATATGTGTGTTTTTCTCTTACCTATGGCCTAACCTAACACAACCAAGTAAAAAAGTCCACTGGCCTACCCCTTTCGACGCCGTTCAAGGGGGTAGACGAAAACGTTAGGTTTTTCCAGCGGATTCGGGGTTTCGCCGAAGCGGGGCATCGGAGTGTCGGAACCCCCACACAAACCTAGGTTGTGCCATACCATATGTATACAAGAGTGTTTTGTGTCTTAAATGTCCAATATCCTACTCCGGGGTGTGACCGGCTTCACCGGCTTCACTTCCTCTCTAGTGAGTTTCTGCACTTAGAGGTGAAAACTCCCCCTTCGGGCGAACCGGATGGAATATTGTGTTTATTTGGGGTAGACTTTGGTTTCCCACCTTCCTATGGACTAACCTAACACAACCAAGCCAAAAATTCCACTGTCCTACCCCATCTCGGCTCCGATCAAGGGGGTAAACGGGAAGTTTGACTTTTTTTCAACGGATTCGGGGTTTCGCCGAAGAGGGTCCCCGGAGCGTCGGAACCCCACCAAACCTTGGTTGTGCCATACCATATGTATACAAGAGTGTTTTGTGTCTTAAATATACAATATCCTACTCCGGGGTGTGACCGGCTTCACCGACTTCACTTTCTCTCTAGTGAGTTTCTGCACTAAGAGGTGAAAACTCCCGTTTCGGGCGAATCGGATGGAATATTGTGTTTATTTGGGGTAGACTTTGGTTTCCCACCTTCCTATGGCCTAACCTAACACAACCAAGCAAAAAAGTCCACTGGCCTACCCCTTTCGACGGCGTTCAAGGGGGTGGACGAAAACGTTAGGGTTTTTCCAGCGAATTCAGGGTTTCGCCGAAGCCGGGCATCGGAGCGTCGGAACCCCACACAAACCTAGGTTGTGCCATACCATATGTATACAAGAGTGTTTTGTGTCTTAAATGTCCAATATCCTACTCCGGGGTGTGACCGGCTTCCCCGGCTTCACTTCCTCTCTAGTGAGTTTCTGCACTTAGAGGTGAAAACTCCCCCTTCGGGCGAACCAGATGGAATATTGTGTTTATTTTGGTTAGAATTTGGTTTCCCACCTTCCTATCGACTAACCTAACACAACCAAGCAAAAAAGTCCACTGGCCTACCCCCTCTCGGCTCCAGTCAAGGGGGTAGACGGGAACTTTTACTTTTTTCCAGCGAATTCAGGGTTTCGCCGAAGCGGGGCATCGGAGCGTCGGAACCGCACCAAAACCTAGGTTGTGCCA
Source organism: Poa pratensis (assembly GCA_947311845.1). NCBI lineage: Eukaryota > Viridiplantae > Streptophyta > Magnoliopsida > Poales > Poaceae > Poa > Poa pratensis. Next base: position 1,237,260 of record CAMZMU010000043.1, on the reverse strand, counting down.
TACCATATGTATACAAGAGTGTTTTGTGTCTTAAATGTCGAATATCCTACTCCGGGGTGTGACCGGCTTCACCGGCTTCACTTCCTCTCTAGTGAGTTTCTGCACTTAGAGGTGAAAACTCCCCCTTCGGGCGAACCGGATGGAATATTGTGTTTATTTGGGGTAGACTTTGGTTTCCCACCTTCCTATGGACTAACCTAACACAACCAAGCCAAAAATTCTACTGTCCTACCCCCTCTCGGCTCCGGTCAAGGGGTAGACGGGAACTGTGACTTTTTTCCAACGGATTCGGGGTTTCGCCGAAGCGGGTCCCCGGAGCATCGGAACCCCACCAAAACCTAGGTTGTGCCATACCATATGTATACAAGAGTGTTTTGTTTCTTAAATGTCCAATATCCTACTCCGGCGTGTGACCGGCTTCACCGAGTTCACTTTCTCTCTAGTGAGTTTCTGCACTAAGAGGTGAAAACTCCCGTTTCGGGCGAATCAGATGGAATATTGTGTTTATTTGGGGTAGACTTTGGTTACCCACCTTCCTATGGCCTAACCTAAAACAACCAAGCAAAAAAGTCCACTGGCCTACCCCTTTCGACGCCGTTCAAGGGGGTAGACGAAAACGTTAGGGTTTTTCCAGTGAATTCAGGGTTTCGCCGAAGCCGGGCATCGGAGCGTCGGAACCCCACACAAACCTAGGTTGTGCCATACCATATGTATACAAGAGTGTTTTGTGTCTTAAATGTCCAATATCCTACTCCGGGGTGTGACCGGCTTCACCGACTTCACTTCCTCTCTAGTGAGTTTCTGCACTTAGAGGTGAAAACTCCCCCTTCGGGCAAACCGGATGGAATATTGTGTTTATTTGGGTTAGAATTTGGTTTCCCACCTTCCTATGGACTAACCTAACACAACCAAGCAAAAAAGTCCATTGGCCTACCCCCTCTCGGCTCCAGTCAAGGGGTAGACGGGAACTTTACTTTTTTCCAGCGAATTCAGGGTTTCGCCGAAGCGGGGCATCGGAGCGTCGGAACCCCACCAAAACCTAGGCTGTGCCATACCATATGTATACAAGAGTGTTTTGTGTCTTAAATGTCGAATATCCTACTCCGGGGTGTGACCGGCTTCACCGACTTCACTTTCTCTCTAGTGAGTTTCTGCACTAAGAGGTGAAAACTCCCGTTTCGGGCGAATCGGATGGAATATTGTGTTTATTTGGGGTAGACTTTGGTTTCCCACCTTCCTATGGCCTAACCTAACACAACCAAGCAAAAAATTCCGCTGTCCTACCCCCTCTCGGCTCCGGTCAAGGGGGTAGACGGGAACTTTGACTTTTTTCCAACGGATTCGGGGTTTCGCCGAAGCGGGTCCCCGGAGCGTCGGAACCCCACCGAAACCTAGGATGTGCCATACCATATGTATACAAGAGTGTTTTGTGTCTTAAATGTCCAATATCCTACTCCGGTGTGTGACCGGCTTCACCAGCTTCACTTCCTATCTAGTGAGTTTCTGCACTTAGAGGTGAAAACTCCCCCTTTGGGCGAACCGGATGGAATATTGTGTTTATTTGGGGTAGACTTTGGTTTCCCACCTTCCTATGGACTAACCTAACACAACCAAGCAAAAAATTCCACTGTCCTATCCCCTCTCGTCTCCGGTCAAGGGGGTAGAAGGGAACTTTGACTTTTTTCCAGCGGATTCTGGGTTTCGCCGAAGCGGGTCCCCGGAGCGTCGGAACCCCACCAAAACATAGGTTGTGCCATACCATATGTATACAAGAGTGTTGTGTGTCTTAAATGTCCAATATCCTACTCCGGGGTGTGACCGGCTTCACCGACTTCACTTTCTCTCTAGTGAGTTTCTGCACTAAGAGGTGAAAACTCCCCCTTCGTGCGAATCAGATGGAATATTGTGTTTATTTGGAGTAGACTTTGGTTTCTCACCTTCCTATGGCCAAACCTAACACAACCAAGCAAAAAAGTCCACTGGCCTACCCCTTTTCGACGCCGTTCAAGGGGGTAGACGAAAACGTTAGGGTTTTTCCAGCGGATTCGGGGTTTCGCCGAAGCGGGGCATCGGAGCGTCGGAAACCCACACAAACCTAGGTTGTGCCATACGATATGTATACAAGAGTGTTTTGTGTCTTAAATGTCCAATATCCTACTCCGGGGTGTGACCGGCTTCACCGGCTTCACTTCCTCTCTAGTGAGTTTCTGCACTTAGAGGTGAAAACTCCCCCTTCGGGCGAACCGGATGGAATATTGTGTTTATTTGGGGTAGACTTTGGTTTCCCACCTTCCTATGGACTAACCTAACACAACCAAGTAAAAATTCCACTGTCCTACCCCCTCTCGGCTCCGGTCAAGGGGGTAGACGGGAACTTGGACTTTTTTCCAACGGATTCGGGGTTTCGCCGAAGCGGGTCCCCGGAGCGTCGGAACACCACCAAAATTTTGGGAATATTTTGTGTTGATTTTGGAATATTTACTAATATTATTGTGTAGTACAACTAAAATTTTGACTAACTTATATTGTTGTGTTGTACAACTAAAGGAAAAATAGTAAGTTTAAAAAAAAAAGTGGAATTTTTTCTTTTTTTTTCTTTTGCTTATATATTCCCAAACAGAAATGTGACTTTCTGTGGCGCACCCACCTCCATGCGCCACAGAAATGTCACTTTCTGTGGCGCACCTTGCCATGTGCGCCACAGAAAGTCACATTTCTGTGGCGCACACTCCCCATGCGCCACAGAAAGTCACATTCTGTGTCGCACATGGAAAGGTGCGCCACAGAAAGTGACATTTCTGTGGCGCATGTGGCCTGGTGCGCCACATAATTTTTTTTTATGGCGCATGGCTACTTGGTGCGCCACAGAAAGTGATCCACAGAAAGGCAGTTCCCTACTAGTGAGCAGAGGCTCGAAACGTCAGAATCGCGATAACAACCGATGGATTCAATCCATATGGTATGTCGACTGCCTCGTACAGCTGCTGGCCAGTGTTTGTTATTCCGCTCAATCTCCCTCCCGGAGCCCGAAGACCATATTCCTGTCGCTGATCATTCCAGGTTCTGAATACCCGGGGAAGAATTTAAGTGTCTACATGCAGCCGATTGTGGATGGTATGAACCACTCTTGGCACCACAGGACGTTGACATATGATCGTGCATCGAAGACAAACTTCTTGATGAAAGTTTGGTTCCACAATTCCATGCACGACATGCCCGGGTACGCCCTATTCTGCGGATGGTGTACAGCTGGTAAGTGGCCATGCCCAGTGTGCAGGAACCGACTTGAGTTCATGTGTCTAAGCGCGGGTAAGAAGTATTCCGTGTTTGACACATCGAAAGTTCCTCAAAAGAAACATGAGGAAACATTTGAACAACCCATTCCTTCATGATACCAGTGTGTGCTGCCAAGTAGTGAGAAGATGTAACGTCGAAGCCATTTGTAACGCATTTACAGCTGAGGAATTGGCTGACATTAGTCTAGCTAGGTGGGCAAAGGTTACACATGTGTGTGGTAATGCATTGCCCGAAGGCACAAACTGTGCAGGTATGTTTTTGTTGGTAATAAGCTAATATATTTACTTAAATAATTTTTCTTATAATTTTTACAACGCTGCCTTGATTAATATCTTTATGGACGAAACTAATATGGAAAACCTTATATCTCATATGCAGGCAGGAAATCAAGAATTATGTGATATGAAATAATGCATTTAATCAGAGCATATGCATACTAAGTCTTTATGTTTTGGATTAAAGTAATAAAATAGAATCATTTCCCTATATTTTATCATCTGTGGTCGTTGCAATCACAATGTTTTCCAAAATGTTTGTTTGCATAAGTCTAAATCTTCCAACTCTCTATGAATAATATGAACTTAAACATAAAATCTATCAACACGAACGGATCGACTTAGATAGGATTTAATGACTAATATGAAACGAGATGATACCCACATGTCGCAGCATCGATGTCCTTTCATTACTTAGTGACATTATAATAATCAAACTAGGATGTCTTCCGAATTCAATTTGTACTAATATCTCTGGGACAAGAGCCACACAAGGATCTGAGGCAGGGCTTGAAGACAAAACGAAATGCAGGAGTTTAAAAAAGGTCAACTATTCCACCTATGGTTTAGGTTGAAAAGCATTTTCGCGGAGTAAGGTAGCGAAGAATCACTCAAGTTCATTTCTTCGTCATAATATGGGCGAATAATAAGAGTAAATGACATGGTTGATCAAGCCATACTTTACTCAAACTATTTGCTTCTTATATGAATAAATGAAACATGGTTCTAACTCTTGGTCTCCTCACATGGCAGAGTGAAAAGATGTCAGGGCATGAACATGAGTTCGAGGTCGACCCCCATCAATCCAATCACAAGACCAAATCATACTCTAAGCTTTGCCACAAAACCTAGGCACAACTGGAACAAGAACTTGGCCTTAAGGATATAATCAAGAGTAACATGGCTTCACCAATCATGATTCAACAAGAATTGAGCAATTTGAACCAAGGAGTATCAGGGTTCATACATAGAAAATAAGCTCTGCAAGGTGGGACAAGGAGTACAAGGGTCCACTAAGAACAAGGATATGAGATAGTCAAACCATAGCAAGGACTAACGGATTAAGTTAAATTTTCTAGAAAGAAGGATGCAATCCTAGACTTTGGAATTCCTTTGGAACTAAATCTGCACCTGCTACGGCTTCATTCCCGCTTTAGGTCAGGGCCCAACCTAGGTTCACTTGAAGGGAAATTAAATCCTTGCAGAAGGAAGTGAACAGAACACTTTCACCATGGAAGAAGAGATGGAAATAATAGTGCAGAAGTATTGGTCACTTCTAAGAACATGTGATACAGGGCTCATCTGAGGGTGTCATGACGACACACCAAGGAAATGAGTCAGATCATCTCAGTTGGATCTGGTGACGAAAAGGAGACGACGAAAGGATTCAAGTCTCAATGACAAAATGGCAAGATATTTTCATCACACCTCTATGGAATTGAATAAATGACCAAACTTTTCCTTTCCAATTACTTCCTTAGACGTGAAGAGAACCTCTCAAGTCAACTACTTAGTATCGAAAACTGAGGGAGGACGATATCAGTTTTCTTTGCCACGAAGTCGTCGGTTTACTTTTGAAGGTCGACTATCGTGTTTGCTTACGTACGACCATCTATATATACCTCGGAAAGCCTAAGTGACCATACCGACTCGGTGAAGCCGGCAAAGGGTGATATCGGTTTTCTTTACAACGAAGTTGCCGGTTTACTTTTCAAGCGGTCAGTCCTCGTGTTTCCTTACATACGACCATATGTCTTCATTAACTACTATATATCTTAATTCTGAAAAGAAACAACCCACAAAAAATAATAAATTTGACACGTGTCAACACTCGTATACACTCGTTTACAAACAAACAAAAAATACTCACGGAAATTACGACATATTAACATCAGACCTCTAATTATCTACCCAGACATCTCCCTTGAGAACAGAGAACGAAACATATATTGAACACAGATCAAGCTTAACGGGTCTCCAAAACACGAGCGGTTGTTCTTTCCATGTAGCCGGCTTTACTTCATTTCGAAGAGTGTATTTCACAAATTAGTCATGTATGGGGAGTGCAATTTAATGAGCACTACTTTCTTCATTTATGATTATTTTTAATCGGCTCAAGAAAACTAATTTCCGTGAGACAAAATATATGCACTCTTTATTTTGTGTCAATATGACCAAACCAAAGAGACGAGTTTAGAGATATATATAAATTTGGGGTGACTCGGCTTGTGTCGATATGACCAAACCAAGCATATAATTTGGTGATTGATGAATTTTAGATTGCGCTTTGGTTTGTGACGATATGACCACACCAAGAGCCAAATTTTAGTAAGACATATGGTTTTCAAGCAACTTGGTATGTGTCAGTATGACCAAACCAAGAGGCAAAGTTTTATGAAGACATGGATTTTAAAGCAACTTGGTTTGTGTCGATATGACCAAATCAAGAGCCGGTTTTATGGATATGTTAATTAGAGCAACTTGGTTTATGTCAATTAATATGATCAAACCAATAGCCGAATTTTGGATACATATGCATTTAGTGCCACTTGGTTTGTGTCAATATGACCAAAGTAATGGCTTAGCTTTCATGATCTCGAGAAGAAAACTCAATGGTATGTGTCAATATGACCGACCAAAGAGTAAGGAAGCATGTAGCAAATAACATGAAAAATCCTTAGTTTGTGTCAATATGACCAACCAAGAAGCAAGGAAAGAACCATAATCTCACCTTCTCCTAAGTTTCTTCTTATTTCGGTTGGAGAAGTGCTGCGGCGGCCTGTATGCGGCCTGCCGGCTTGTATGCGGCCGGCCGGCCGGCGGCGGCAGGGTATGTGTGTGCAGCGATATGCAAGCCTGCTATGATTAGATGATTGCTGATGGATTACCAGTCGACTGAACGAAGAAATCCGGATCTTTGATGGCGCCGTAAGTGAGCAATATGTCCTAAGGTCGGTTGTTGCTGTCATGATAGGTCGTTTGCTGAGATTGAGTTTCCATGTGGGTCTGGAGTGATCCAGTTTCACCAAATATTAGTGTACCCTCAAGGCGAATAATCATGGGTTTTCCTCACAAAATATAAATACTGATATTTCGCTGATCTCGGTAAGCTTACACATACCGTCCAAGGCTTAAGGTAGATGCCTAGGGTACTTTTGGCAACAATTATGTAGTCAAATACATTAGTAATGGTCCTGAAAGGCCGCGCACGATTGGCAAGGATATAGCCCGGCTTACAGCGCTGTAAATTTTATTAGAGAAGTTGCACACAGAGTGAATGGATAACCCTGTACTTGTTCCAAAGAAAAATACTACAGAGATGCCGATGTGCATCTATTACACAGGTTTGAAGAAATGTTGCCTAAACGATCCTTTCGCCCTGCCACAAATCCATCTTGTCATTGATTACTATGTTTCTTTGACACATATTCAGGTTAACACGTCCTTCATCACGCCTATAGCACGTTCTGCTACATTACCATGCCTTTTATCTTAAAGAACGCATGGACAACAAACCATCATTATATGCAGAAGTGCATGCACGAACATATCGGCCATCATGTCCATGTCTATGTTGACGACATTGTACGTGGTCATGAAGAAGAAAAAATCCAATCTCATTGACAACTTAATCAAGACATTTTCCAATCTTTGGAGGTTCAACATGAAGCTCAAGCCAAAAATGCGCGTTAGGGGTTCCTGTCGGCAAGTTGCTTGGCTTTATTGTCTCTCAGCGAGGCATTGAAGTTAACCTGGAGAATATCAAGGAAATTCTCAACATATCTAGGCCCACATGTATGAAGGACATCTAGCATCTCGCAGGCTCAGTCGTTGTCGTCTGTCGTTTCATTAGCCGACTCGGTGAAAAGGCCATGCCACGCTTAATCGGCTCCTGACGAAATCTGACAAGTTTGGTGGGCAGATAAGGCAAATGTCACCTTGAAGAAGATCAAGGAAGCCTTAATATCTCCTCCCATACCCAACACCTCTCGTATAGGAACCGGTACTACTCTATGCATTATACTACAACACTATATCACTCGCACCAAAGTTGGATGGAAAAACTTTCAGCAACACAATACCCAAACTTCATGACGGCCGAAATGAAAGGACATCGATGCTGTGACGTGTGGGTATCATCTCATTTCATATTAGTCAGGACATCCTATCTAAGTTGATCGATCCTTTCGTGTTGATAGATTTAATGTTGAAGTTCATATCATTCACAGAGAGTTGGAAGGTTTAGATTTATCCAAATAAACATTTTGGAAAACATTGTGATTGCAACCACCACACATGACAAAATATAGTGAAATGATACTATTTTATTACTTTAAACTAAAAATTGAAGACATAGTATGCATATGCTCTGATTAAAGTGCATTATTTCATATCACATAATTCTTGATTTATTGTTTTCTCTATTGACCAGTCAATCATCATAATGAACGATGTAACCTGCATATGAGATATAGGATTTTCCATATTAGTTTCGTCCATAAAGATATTAGTCAAGGCTGCTATATAAAAATTCTAAGAAAAACTATTTAAGTAAATATATTAGTTTATTACCAATGAAAACATACCTGCACAGTTTGTGCCTTCGGGCAATGCATTACCACACGCGCGTGTAACCTTTGCCCAGTTAGCTAGACTGATTTTAGCCAAGTCCTCTGCTGTAAATGCATAACAAATGGCTTCGACGTTCCTCAATCTTCTCACTTGTAGGCAGCATCTACTGTTACGGTCAGGGAATGGGTTGGGCAAATGTTTCCCAATGTTTTGCTTGCACTTGTGCATTATTCTTAATTTATCCAAGGAGGCTTTTACAGTTGAGGAATAAGAAGATAACAACACGAAAACTACAAGGAAGAGAACCGTTGTCATCTTAGATATTCCCATATGGACCGTCTTTTGGAAGATTTTGAACTTGGACTAGACGTATGTTGTTGAAATCGATGTCTTGGTGTCTACCAAATACTAACACTCTATATAGTGTAGGCAGTGTGATTCCATTATTGTTCACATTTATGAATCCCAAATAGGGATAGATAGCAATTAATTTATGGCCATCTCCCGGCTAAATAAGGAATTAAATTATAACATCATTAAACCACAGATTTAATTTTATATAGTTAGGTAAGAAGGTAACAATTAATGTCTATATATCCGTACTTTAATGTCATATTAAATCATAGGTAATTAAGTTATGTTAGCCAAAATAGTAGTATCTGTGTTATATCCATTTCCTAAGATCATTAAAATATGGAGGCTTACATGCATGAAAGATTTTCATGGATTTCTTTGCTGGAAACCAAATCGACCTTTGTCATCGACGTTTGCGTTCACTACACACATACACTGAGAGAGGTGCTAGGTCTCACTAGTCGGTGGCACATACGGGAATACGATGAAGGGCTAGCGCATACACCGATTAGTTTGCATTTTTGCTATATAATTGTGTTGAGGACAAATCTGTGGCCATGTTTGTTGTACTCAACAAGTTTGTTAAAAAAATGGCAACTACTAGGAATTGGCGCCGATTTTGGATTGCCATCGGACCTTTGATTGGCCGTTGGATTGGAAGCAAACGAGCCGTACGATTTTCTAGTTGGACCTTGGCATGTTGCATGCTTCCGATAAAGAACGATTCGTAATTACTGCACATTAGTATTTCGTTTTACATTAATCAAGCTAATATCAGCGCCAATTTTTACATACATATACAAGCATCGACTCTTATTCCTGAATCACCATCAGCGCATTGGTAATTCTGCACCAAGGAGCCAAGAAGAAGAATTCATTCTCTTCCATTAATCTTGAGCTTGGAGTACAAAGTATATTTTTTTCGATAAAGGGATCTTTATTACTTAAAGAGTTTTAAGTATTACACCCAGTCTCTGCATAACTAAGATGCACACAGCCGACACGAGTTCAAAAGTACGTAACATAAAAAAGGTTAATTACATCATAATGAGAAATTGTAAAAACGCCTATGATGGTGGAGGGCCAATACGCAAATTATGCTGCCATCCATGTTAGGATAAAAAGTCTCTCGTCGTATCCTCCAGTTTTGTACACACATCCGTAAACAGGTCTCGATGCTCCACACGTTGCAACTGAGACCACGAACGGAGCGTAGCTGTACTCCTGTAGATAACCTGCATGAGAGAAGAATTTTTATCATTAAAAACATTGTCATTTCTACACAGCCAAAGCGACCATATTACGGCAAGCGCTGCCAACCTAATAAGTTGTTTAATCCTATTATCCACCCCATTCAGCCAATTGCCAAAAATATTAGCAATGCTTCTTGGTGGGTATAAGGTAGAACCTATCTAGATGATTGACCATATAGAACTAGCTAATTTGCACTCATAGAATAAGTGTTTGATAGTCTCGTCCTTATGACAGAAGATACACTTTTTACTTCCATGCCAATTGCATTTTGCAAGGTTGTGTTTAGTAAGAATTACTCCTCGACGAAGATAGCACGCAAAGATCTTGTTTTTTAGTGGAATCTTCATCTTTCAGATTTTCTTATTATTATCTACTGCACATCCGGTTTGATTAAAGATATATACATAGAGTCCACAGAGAATTTACCACTCTTATGTAAATTCCAACGAAACTCGTCGGTCCCTTGCGTCAAATTGACGGAAGCTAGACGCTGTAGCAACTCATGCCAAGCTGCTAGTCTGGGGCCAACAAGATCTCTTTTGAACGTTACATTTGGAGAAGTATCCTCCAAAACTTGAGCGAGCGTATCGCTTTTGTGTCGTCCAAGGACAATATTGTATAAGGCTGGATATTGTTCTCGGAGTGAGGTAGTGCCTAGCCACCTATCCTCCAGAACCGTATCTCTAAACCATCCTTAATGGAGAAAAAACCATATGGAAAGAAGAATTTCTTCGTCACCATTAGGCCAGCCAAAAATGTGAGTCACCTGGTTTCCAAGAAACCTGTGATATCGCACTTGAGCCAATATACTTTCTCCTTAGAAGAGTTTGCCAAACCCCAACTTCAGTAAGAAGCTTAAACAACCATTTACTAAGAAGGGCTCTATTCTTGACCTCATGGTCATGAATCCCCAGACCACCATGATCTTTGGGGCGGCACACTACATCCCATTTAGCCAGTCTATATTTCTTTTTCTCACTGTCCTCTTGACAAAAGAATCTTGACCGAAAATAATTCAATCGATGCAAGACTCCCTTGGTAACTGGAAGAAGGAAATCATATACAGTACCATATTACTTAGTACTGAATTTATGAGAACCAATCTAACACCTAGGAAAGTAGTTTTCCTTTCCAACTAATCAACCTGTTTTGTAGCCTTTCCTCGACATGCTTCCATTGAGCAATCGTAAGCCTTCTGAAATGAATCGGAATGCCTAGATAGCTTATTGAAAACTGGCCTTGCCCACAGCCAAATAACTCAGCATACTGAGTGGCATCGTCCTGGGCATCGCCAAAACAAAACAATTCACTCTTATGGTCGGAAGTTAATTTTCAGACCGGAAAGTTGCTCGAACGCTGATAAAATTAATTTCAGGTTTTCATGTCATGTTCCATAAAAAGAATCGTATCATCGGCATATTGAAGAATAGATAACCCACCATCCACTAGATGTGGGACTACACCTTCAATTTGCCCATCCAGTTTTGCACGCTCGATGATTATGGCTAGCATATCAGCAACTATATAAAACAATACTAGATTTAGGGGTGCGCCTTGGCGCACGATCCCCCGAGCCCTGTTTTGACAACACGCCATACGCAATGCTAATAATCAACATGTAGAAACGATTATATCCATGTGTAACACCAAGGACTAAATGAAACAAATAATACACACAAAACAATCCCGTACAGATAAATGACATGCCAACAGGAAAGAAAATCCGTAGGTCAAAAACACTACATACCGTGATGATGCCTTCGACTGACCAAATTCACATATTGGCACTGTCTAAATTAGTATGCACACAGACAATACGTACACACGATACGATAGCCAGCTCAATCAAAAGTTCAAAGAACAAATAAATCAAACTTGTTCACTCTGTTAAAACATGTTACACGAAAAGGTATGTATAAACTTACAACTACAGAGTACATATATCAGTGTACATGTTTTACGTGTCCTGGCAGACGGTACAAAATGAAAAAATAACGAATATGTCAATCATTACAATATCCTATCTTAGGACAAGCATCCAATAAAGTACAACAGTTACATACCGGCTTAATTGGCGGCTTCATGCTACTGTGTCGACCATCCATGTAAAAAAACAACTAAACGCCTAAGTATTGTCTGGGCAGTCAGCAGCAGGGAAAAATACATCTGTGTTTACAAAATCGACGGTTCTGGCAACATACTTTTGAACCTCCGCCACAATAGCCTTTCTATCCTCGTCAGTGAACGGCAAGCCGTTTTCATGCCTTTGAGGAAAACCCTTCGACAGTATGTCAACATCCACGCTGGAATGATACGATTTGGCAAGTATCCACGCTGCCCATACTCCATGGCGAGCAGCTGACCTCTTCCACTTCTCTATAACCGCTGGAGCTCCGATAGTAACCTCCACAAGCTTAGACAAACTATTTGGAACGTCCTCTACCGGAATTAGGTGCTTAAGCACCTCAACCATAGCCATCTTACGTTTCACAGCGTGACGACAGGTTTATTTTAATCGTACCTCAGGAGACAGATCAATGGCTTCTCCACAAGAGTCTTGGTCTCCTGAAATGATGAATCAGATAGGCAAACAGAGTATCCATGGACAGAAAGGACATAAACAACAAAACACGTAATGACTTACCAACAAATCCCCGCGTGCACGACTCTATCGTACTAACCAAAAGACCAAGAGCTTCAATCCCTGCAGAGACTCGCATGTCCATCTCCTTCTTTTGTTGCATGGCCTTTTCCTTCAAGCTTACATACTGTCTTTTACCCTGCGCGTTCTTATGGTGTAAGATAAAGTTACCGTCCTTTAACACCTCAATTTCTTCGGCAAGTGCATCGTACTTCTTTAAAGTCTGATCGAACTCGATTTTGTGTCTGGCTTCAATGTCTTTAACATGTCTGTCTACCTCAGTTACTAAGACACTCTCCTTGAGCCGTTTCTCATGTTCCGTGATCCTTATCCGGTCCTGTTCCGCCCGGAGCTCAACATCGTCCAGTACTCCTTGCAGATTGTCAGCGAACGCAAATCGATTAGACTCGACCGCTGTCACATTATTGAAATGCCGGCAGTGCCACACCGACTCATGCTGCAGGAAAAAGGTCATGAGAACAGCAACACGATGGGCAAGCACAGATAAGAGTAAATTATAATCACCTGATGTGAACGCTCAATTTGTCGCATAAACCTAGAAAAGTCATAGAACGATTGATTCTCCTTGGTCTTCAAGTCATGTAACATAACCTAGGTGTCTAACATCGCTGGATACGTCGATATAGAAATGTCAGCATTATCGGGTGGCAACACCAAAAGACTCTGCAAAGCGACATTCTCTTTCACCACCACGTCTTATCGCAGCATAACCGGCTTGTGGTTCACCACAGTGGTCGCCATAACCATTGGATCAACAATCTGAAACTGCGTTGCATCTGACCCTTGTTCCGGAAAAACTGGAGGGTCGATCGTCAGAGCTACAACGGCACTACACGCAGAGAAGTAACTAAAAAACTAAGTATGCAGCATGTTGATATGAAAGATAAAATGGAACACACAAATAAAGCTCACTTTGCTATCACCCGCTGATGATCTTCACCGCGTTTATTCGAACTGTCAAACTCAGTTGAATCTGAAATCTTCGGCACATCTTGGTTAGACTCCAACGTAGTATTGTTCCCCTTGATCTGGGCCAGACGATATCGAAGTATCTTCTTGGGTGTGAATGATGGCTTCAAATTTCCCATCATGGCCTCGTAATCCATCTCACCGGTACTGTCCTCATTGTCATCAAACACGGTGGCAAAAGAACTAAGGACAGGAGGTCAATACGAAGCATATCTATAAATCTACACAAAATAAACAGGAACATAATTTAGCAAGGTAACTATCAATCAATGAAAAAAAAGGTTTGAGCAGCAGAAATTACCGATGGAGCGGGATTATATTTGAATTAGGGTCGCAAGCCACTGACATCAAACCCGATTATGTCGTCTTTCACCAATCTGGCCATGACCTCCACGAACTGAACAACGCGCATCTCCTCTGTTTTGTAGCAATCAACGAATTCAGCCGATCCGTCATAATCGCACAACAATTGCGATCGGGCTTGCAGGGGTTGCAAACGCCAGCCTACCCAACAGGCAACCAAATTCCATGATTTCAGCCCGTCGGTCATAAGTTCTTTGATCCTCTCAAACAGAGTCTTTACCAGAGGGATGTGTTCACTACTAGGCAAAGCCAAGAAATGCTTGTTCGGCTTGCACCCCGTATCTTCAAACGGGAGGAGGCCGACACCGCTAGGGGGAGTCAAATCTGGACAATAAAAGAAGGTCTCTTGCCAGTCTTCCTCTTCATCAGCAAAATCCATCCGAGGGTAAATCACGTTGGGTCGCACATGGAACTCAATACCACCGCAACACGACGACGAGGCACGCTCATCTTCTCTCAAACAGACCGGCTCAAATATTGACAGCCAAAGTGGGAAGATAGGTCTCGTCCCCAAATAACATTCGCAGATAGCCGTATAGCAAGCAATGTGTAAAACAGAATTAGGGGAGAGATCATGCAGTTGCATACCATAGAAACGAAGCAGCCGAACGAAAAAATCAGAGCACGGCAGCGAAAGGCCACACTCCAAGAAACTCACGAACAACACCTTCTCCTCACTGGTTGGTTCTGGCCGCAGCTCATCCCGCGGGGCACGCCACCTACACACATTGTACCTCGGCAACAAGCCCTCATTGGCAAGAGCCTCCAATTTATCCATCATCACCTTCGAACCATTCCAACCCGAGCTCTTCTTCTTGGGGGTCATAACGATCTAAAAAAGGACGTGGAAGGAGAAAGGGAACCACGCCATCGGCGACCGTCCCGTCGATCCGATCGGGTTTTTTCGAGATGTCGCTGCGGCAGTGGGGATAGCGAGAAGATACAGGTAAGCAGGAGAGAGGGTGGATAGATTAGTATCCGCCGTACCTGAACGCCTACGGAAGTTGAGAGAAAAACAACAAAGGCCACCGAAACAAACGACGCTCAGCGAGAGGCAAAGCATCGTACGGACCAAGTCATCCAACGATGTACACGACTCAAATCACTGACCAGAGAAAACGTGTCGGCTAGCCGACTCCCCAGGAGTTGACCAGTACCGACAAAAAACCACAATAGTCTATCCACACTCTAATTCATGTACGGCTTAAGAAATCGCAGGCTTCGAAAGGAAGCCGACTCCCGGGGAGTCGACCTGTACCGACAAAAAACAACAATAGTGGTTCAGAGGGTCTTGACGTGGGTTCTTCTGTGCCGTGTCCTACGCAAGTGTTGTCGTTGGGTCTAGGCGAGTCGTCTTCACTTCTGTCGAGGTCGGTGGTTCAGCCAGAGCCGGCTGAACCGGACAGGTATGTTATTGGACAACAGACAGTTGGTCAGATTGTTAGTACCACCTCTGTTCCCACTGCCGGCTTTACGGATGCCATCTGTCTATGCAAGTTCCTTGAGCCGGTCTGAAAACCATGTGGTTCTAGGTCATATATTTGTCGCTCCCATTGTTCCTCTGGCCACCAAATGCGCGCATAGAAACACCCTAAATCAACGTGATTAAACGTAAGCAGACTAAACAATAAACCTGTAGTACGTAAACCGGATCTTTAAATCAGCAAGACCCTCGTGGCATATGACTCGGGAGGGAACCAATACGGTCATAATGTCCAGAATTTCGAGACATCGTGTACAGGTGTTGCAAGACTAAACACGTGCACATAACTCTTTGGACCAAACTCTTCAATACATCACTGATGTCCCAGAACAACCCTCTATATTTAACTAGACTAAGAACCACACGGTTAAAAGGAAGAAGCAAATGGATCATCCACTGACAAGTCATGCATGACTGCTCTAATTCCTCCAAAGCCAAACCTATCAAAATTTATAAGTGCCTCTAAACGAATATCAACATCTGGAGAACCTCTCTCGCACATCCACAGTCGACGCCGCTAATTAATCTACCACCGAGGCTGGTGCGGAAAGAGCACACCAATCCTAGCCAGTTGTAACACCCTTGCGTGCGGAACAAAAAATTGGAAGAAACTAAGATCGAACATCGTCCCACGGTAGTCATTCAGACAAAACTCTTTAAGATGAAAATCATGACACTCGATGGAATCGTCTGTCATGAGTGGCAACACTTCTTTCGTCTTGATATGTTTTGTTGCCTGCAAGACGAACAAAAGGTGCTTACCGGACCGGTCAAAATGAAAAAATAAGCAGGCGAGACTAAAAACTTATGTTCAGTCCAAATGCCACATAACACTACCATTGAACACTAAAGAACACAAAGTTTCACCTGAACGTATAACCTCTCCGTGCAAGGAAAACATTTAAGAATCCCTAGTAGTCCAACCAGATTAGGCCCGCTAGAATTCAGCGCGAGTATTTTCACTCCCTGCAAAGACATCGCCAAGCTGATGGGCCGCATTTTCTAGATACGAGTTGAAGGTACATGTAAAAAACAACTCAGCACGTCAGCTTCAAAAAAAACTGAAGATTCAGAAAAATAAAACTCATATATAGATCAGCACCTCTATAATCACAGAACCGATGACAAACCGAGAGGAGTCACTGGACATAAAACCTACGACAGTTAGCTGTGGCGCGTTGACAACAGTAACTGATATTGGACACACTAGATCAAGCACGATCAATCTGTTGAGACAAGGTACATCCTCAATTTCCAAATGACGCAACACCTCAAGGGGTCTGCTAGTCCACCAGCAAGACACACCAATCGTCCGAAGACTGACCGAGCTGATTCATAGACTACCCAATCCATGGACACCCTGAAGCTAAAGTGCCTGTAGGACAATACATCCGGCAAGTAGACAGTCCATGCCCATCCTAGATATAGCAACATCGTAAAGTACGAGGTATTTCAGACGAGGAACAAGAATCGCACACTAGTAGGAAACTGCCTTTCTGTGGATCACTTTTTGTGGCGCACCAAGTAGCCATGCGCCACAAAAAAAATTCGGTGGCGCACCTGGCCATGTGCGCCACAGAAAGTCACATTTCGGTGGCGCATGGAGGTCCCATGCGCCACTGAATGCCTACTTTCTGTGGCGCACGCAGCATGATGCGCCACAGAAATAAGGTGGGGCCCTCTGGTGACTTTTCTGTGGTGACTTTTCTGTGGCGCATGGGCCAGATGCGCCACATAATTTGACCTTTCTGTGGCGCATGGGCTGGGATGCGCTACAGAAAGGAAAATTCTGTGGCGCATGCGGCCATGCGCCACAGAAAGCACAAATTCGGTGGCGCATCTGGCTACTTGGTGCGCCACAAAACAGAATTTTGACCTTTTTGAAATATGAATTTTGACCTTTTTTGCAAAAAACAGAAAAAAAGTTTGAACGGTCATAACTTTTGCATACGATGTCGAAAAAATGCGTTTAATATATTAAAAAACTAGAGAAAAATTGGAGCTCACCTTCACCCGGGTTTACCGGTGAACTTTTCTCAGATCCTTGAAATTCCAAAAGAAAAAAAAGTTATTTCAAAAAGAAGATTTTTTCTACAAAATAAAAAATTCAAAAAAAAATTCAAATTTTATTGATTTATTGATTTTTTGATTTTTTTTGGATTTTTTGAACTTTCTTATGAAGTTTTTGATTTTTTTGAATTTTAAAAACACATACCACACATAAACTACACACATATATACATATACACAAGTGTTAAGAGGGTTGATATGATACTATTATCAATAAGAACTTGAGTAGCATGAGGGTAGTTGAATTGAATTGAACTTAGAAGTTAAGCGTGCTTGGGTTGGAGTAATCTGAGGATGGGTGACTTACTGGGAAGTCATCATTTGAGATATGGTTGGAGTGTGAAAAATGTTCAAATAATTCAAATATTTAGGGTTTTCCAAATTATTTCATTTTTTGATTTTTTTTTTGATTTTTTTGAAAATCCAGATCTAGATCTGGCCGCTCTTTTTTTTAAATTCAAAAAAAATTCTGTGGCGCACCGGGGTAGGGGTGCGCCACAGAATTGTTGTTTTCTGTGGCGCATCTGGGGGTGCGCCACAGAAATAAATTTTTGTGGCGCACGGACGGGGTGCGCCACAGAATAAATATTTTAGTGGCGAGCTTCCTGTGGCGCACCCACCATGCGCCACAGAAAGCCTTTTTGGTGCGCCAGAGAAATGCTTTTCTATACTAGTGGCAGGTCCATCATAAATACAAGAAAAATAACACCCCGCAAAACTGGCAACCCGAAGCGTGCCCACAAAGCGCATCACAGATAAGGGCAACTCTCGAAGCGTGTGCCCACCTACGAATCTCAACTCCTCGAGATTATCAAGTGCGGAAGATTGGAACCAACTGTCCAAAATGGTGAGAAGCTTTCGCTTGTGGTGGAAAACACCTATATATAAACGCTCCGCATGACCAGGATGCGACGGAGGATACCGGAAACAGCGTCGATGCGTCCGCTGTCCTGGTCCAAAGCTGATAATCGACACGGAGATTCAAAGGAATGGTTGACCAGATGTACCGCCACCGACGAGAAAGGACGGTCATCCGCACGGCGAACTTTGTGGGAAGCAGAGAGACAATTATGCGCAACATCTCGTCGGGAACGGTGTTGGTGAAATCGATGCTCGCCGCGGATGGCATAGCCGAACACGAAGTATCATAACTTAGTCTTTAGAAACACAGCCTAAAGACGGCGAAAGCAAGTGAGCGGTAGGAACTTGCTCAATACACATATATAAACAGAACGTTAACTTTTGAAGGAAAAACAAAGCAAAGCTTACCAAGCGTTCGAGGGGTATATTGGTCAACTAAAGAAAGAGGAGACAAATAATCCAGCGATGAACAAACACAGCAAAAAAACAACCAATACAACAGAGGTGGGGCGGGCAAGCGAATAATGTTCCAAGAGCATCCGGGGAGAGCGTCACCCAGATTGGAACAACGCAATAGAGTACGCTCAGGATATGCAGAGGAACGCTGGTCACGCCGAGTACTTTGCGGAGGTTACCGGGAGTCGGAAGGACCAACCTTGTCCGACTCCCTCTTTTTTGTGTACGTTCTTTTGGACAGACATTGGTTTGTTACCGTGCTCAGTCCATCCATGTGTGAGGAAAGTTGGTCTTTAGTGGAAAAGCAGTTCCTTCCTTCCGTACGTTTGGTCGTTGGATCCTGGATGAGTTTTCTGTGTACCTCGCCGAGGCCTTTGTCATGCTCAGGATTATTTTGGGCACGAGTGTTTTTTATTTTCTCTTTGATGGACAAGGTCAGCCCAGGGAGTCGACCCGGGAGTCGACCAGTACCGACAATGTTTCGCGAGCTGGCTGACCATTTCTTTAATGCCGTACCCTATGCACGCAGAACGATAAAGCGCACCGTCTACCACAACATAAATAATTCCAGGTTAGTACTGTAGCGTCATAACAAAGATTCAATACAAGTAGATAAAAGGAAAATCGATAATAAATGACAGGCAAGTCGGAAACGAAGTCGGCAGCAATGTCAACGCGCCAGCTGTTACGTCAGCTTAAGCGTGACGACTCAATAGCTAAACGTTCCACGAGACGACTCCACAGTGCCGACTCCACTTGCCGACTCACATTTCCACAACCTTACGTCAAGACTGTTTCCACTCAGAGGCGCGATTCACAAGGGACGCCAGCCATTGCTGGATTCGTATTGACATGGTAGGTTCATGTCGATGACTTTATCCTTTCACACTAACTGCAATCTCTTAAAACGATGGGAGATGCCGCCGGCTTAAGAACCAGGACGTCAATTAACGACAAAGGCAAAGACCATGAAATGCCCTTTACTCCTCGAGATAATGGCAACTTTTGAATCGTCTGCCCACCAAGAATCTTAACTCCTCGAGACTATCAACGAGCGCGAGGAGCCAGCGTATAGCTAAGCGTGACGTCACTCCCATTGAAATATGAGATTACTACGGAGTCAGGAATCGCATTCACTCGCGCAGAAATAACTTCAACCGACAACTTTAATGCCCGACTCGTACCACCCTATCTCATAACTAACAACAGTGACACATCATCGTGTGCGAAACCGGGGGCCGCTGTGCGAAACCCAAACAGGCCCTAAAATTTTGAAAACAAACTAAAGCACACTTTTACTTGCCTACAAATTTCAAAAGTTGCTACTCCCTCTGTTCCTAAATATAAGCCTTTTTAGTATTTTTTGCGGAATCTTGCACTAAAACATGTCTCGATACATACGGGTTTAAAAAATGCTAAAAAGGTTTACATTTAGGAACGGAGGCAGTATTTCTTAGTAAGACATGATTGTTCCTGCTCTATTAAGAAAAAATAACGATAATAATGAACTGAAAAGTATACATGGAGCAGCGAGCCTGGATCGCCCTCTGCAACTTTGATCAGCGAAATTTTGAATGGTGGCAGCAAGCCTGTCTAGCCGAGCAGGACGACTATACACAATGCTAGGGCCAATGGCGATGAGCGCTGGCCAGCTGGGCGTCCACCGATGTGCTGCCGTTCCAGCGACATGGGCAGTGAAAAAGATCAGCTATCGATCAGATCGGACTAGTTCTTGTTTTGTTTTCAGAGCTAAATCATCGGGATTTTGGAAATGTACCAGTAATGCACGCAAGAACGAGGTATGGCCTGTGTTTGGGCCACGGGAATTGAGAATCCCACAAGGCCCGTCCCTGAAATTTGAGAAAATTACTAATACAAGGCTGGGCCGCACTAGGGCCCCAAAAATTTGGGGGCACTGTGCGGTCGCACAGTTCGCACTGGCCCATGGATGGGCCCGTACTTTAGCTAAACTAACTTAATTATCTCTGTGTTAAGATGACATTGAAGCACGGATATATAGGCATTAATTGTTACCTTATTACCTAACTATATAAAATTAAATCCATGGTTTAATAAAGTTATAATTAATTTCCATATTTAGTCCAGAGATTGCCATACATTAATTGCTATATCTAGTGTCTTAATTTCCATATATAGTGTTGGTATTGGTAGACATCAACACATTAATTGCTATATAATTAATTTCCATATATATCCCTATTTGGGAGTGTCTTAAATGAGATCATAAATATGAACAATAATAGCATCACACTGCCTATATATATATAGTGTTAGTATTGGTAGACATCAACACATCGTTCAGCAATATACATCTAGTCTAAGTTCAAATTTTCAAAAGACGTATGGGAATATCTAAGACGACAACGGTTTTCTGCCTTGTTGTTTTCTTCTTGATATGTTCTTATTCGCAGCATGCACGAGCAAGTATTCAAACGGATAAACAAAATATAATGCATCACTGTAAGGGAAACATGAGGAAACATTTGCCCAACCCATTCCTTCACTCTACCAGTGTGTGCTGCCGAGTAGTGAGAATGTGTAACGTCGAAGCCATTTGTAACGCATTTACATCTGAGGAATTGGCTGACATTAGTCTAGCTAGGTGGGCAAAGGTTACACATGTGTGTGGTAATGCATTGCCCGAAGGCACAAACTGTGCAGGTATGTTTTTGTTGGTAATAAGATAATATATTTACTTAAATAGTTTTTCTTATAATTTTTACATCGCTGCCTTGATTAATATCTCTATGGACGAAATTAATATGGAAAACCTTATATCTCATATGCAGGTTACATCGTTCATTATTGATGATTGACCGGTCAATAGAGAAAACAAGAAATCAAGAATTATGTGATATGAAATAATGCATTTAATCAGAGCATATGGATACCGTCTTTATGTTTCGGATTAAACTAATAAAATAGAATCATTTCCCTGTATTTTATGATGTGTGGTCGTTGCAATCACAATGTTTTCCAAAATGTTTGTTTGGATAAGTCTAAATCTTCCAACTCTCTATGAATAATATGAAATTAAACATAAAATCTATCAACACGAACAGGTTGATGATTAACCATATATTTACACAGGGACACGTGGTGGCCATGTGTTACTCCCGTTCCGTACGTGTAGGACTCCAGCTCCAAGGTGAGATGGATATTTACACGTCCTTAAAAGTGTGCTGCCTCTCGATCGATACATAAATCTGCAGTCAGGGGAAGCTCCGATCTCTCCAACTATCGGATCGGAGGCCAAAGCAACCATCATGGCCTCTCACATGAAGGGCCGGTGGTCGTCGTCGTTGTTGCCCGAGGACATCCTCTTCTCGGAGATCCTCCCCTACATGCCTGCCAATGCCGTCGCCCGCTGTCGCCCGCTTCGAGGAGCTCCACCTCCCTTCCTCGACCCCCTTTCTCTCCCCATTCCGCCACGCCAGATCCGCGCCGGATGACCCGTTGATTTTTCTCTCTTTTTTCCTTCATTTCCGCACGCGCGCATGCTATGCAGTAGATCGATCGATCGATCGGTTGCCTGCCTGCGTGCACGTCTCGCTCGGTCGTTCCGTTCCCTTCTCCCAAGTTTTGTTTAGCACATGCAAAGTGAAACAAACTAATTAATACTGCGTCTTTTTTTCCTCTCTCTATCTCTACCTCTGGATCGATCTGGCGCAAATGCGAGGTTTCAAGGTTTTTTCTAATTTACTATTTCGTATTTGTATACTAACTAATGCACAACCAACAAGTCTCGCGACCGGATGCGGATTACCGGATAAGGTCGATCGATCGATCCACCACGAGACGAGGACCGCTTTGATATTCATCCGCCACGCCGCCATCATCCCATCTAGCGCGCCAGAAACCGTCACCACGCTCAGCATCACAGTTCATCGTTGGCTGCTTTCTTGATCCGTGTATCTTGGCCATAAGGATGACTCCAACAGGGCAACGCATCGTGTCCGCGCGTCTCTGTGCCTTTGCCGAGTCAGGCACTCGGCGAAGAGGCGCTACAGGTGCCATATGGTCACCTGGGAACAATCGTCGCCGAGATTGTGAATTTTGCCGAGACAGGCACTCGGCGAAGAGATGCCATATGGTCACCTGGGAGTTTCCTTCGCCGAGACCTGCTGAAAACCAGACACTCGGCGAAGATTCTCCCATGGCACTCGGCGAAGAGGATGCTTGGCGTCGGGTATGCTCGGCAAAGACGATAGTTGGCACTCGGCGAAGGAAGGTGGCACTCGGCGAAGAACCCACCTGGCGAAGCCTTCGCCGGCACCCAATTTTTAGGACACGTGGCGCCATCTCTATGTTCCTTCTTCGTCGAGAGCCTGCACACCCGAACTCGGCGAAGGCCTGACACACAGCTGACGATTGACGATCCAGATCTCCTTTTCTTCGCCGGGTATCTGGTAAAATGTCTCGTCGAAGACTTCGCCGTCTATGCCTTGATAGAAAGCACTCGGCGAAGCGGCGTCGCCGAGGCGATCATCGCCGAGAATCCACTGCCGACTGCCGCACTCGGTGAACTCTTCGCCGAGGTAGATTCCGGTCCTCGCCGTGTGTTTTGACCACACGGCGAAGAGTGATTTTGCAGTAGTGACTAACCGATGGAGGACGTGCTATATCTTCCTGTACGATATTTGATGCCCACATGCTCATGGCTGCCTGGGCCGGTCCAAATAAGTTTTTTTTTCTTGTTTTCTATATTTTTTCTTTTTCTAATATTTTATTTTTCCAATCATATTTATTTTTCTTCGTCTTTTCGGCAACTCTTGAAGTTAAATTTAAATAATTTCTGAAATTATGGAAACAGATTATACAATTACAAAATTTCATGAGAAGGCAAAAATCAAATAATAAATAAAGATGGTTCACACTATTCTATATAATTTTCAAAAAATTATGAGAAAATTGCTCACGTGTTTAAAAAAAATTCTCATTAGTTCAAAAAAATATTCATTCACGAAAACAAATCGCCGGGTTTAAAATAATATTTCAAATGTTTTGCACATAAAATAAACAATTCATATGGAAAAATAGAAAAATGGAGACATTTTGAAATAAAAACAGAAAAATAAATAAAGAAAACATATAAAACAATACAGAAAAAAAAGGCAGTTCACACTGTTAGGCCGACAAACCCTGCATGGTGCAACTGGCGTCATATAGGACACGCTAGTCTTTACAATTAAGTTTGGATGGGTGATGTCGCTTCATCCACACACCATTTACCGATTCATAAGTCTCAAATTCCGGGTGGGCTTAACCGAGCCAGAAATCGAAATGGCAGGTCCAAGTCTCGCGGCTAAATTAACTTCTATATTTGTCCTAATGTTCTGAATTATACCAGTTATGATTTAAATATAAAATAAATGTATTATAATTACGTGCATTACATCCGGATGTCCATACAAGCCCTACCTGGACTCAATTTGGCACCGCAGTCCAGGAAATGGTGAAGACGCTGAACCAAGAAGACGGTAGAGGTGACCAAGTCGATGCTCAAGAAGATGGTGGGTGGTGACAAATCATTGACGGCGCACGTGGACAGAACTCATGTCGCGGCGACAGCGGCATGCCTCTGTGGCTAAGGCGTTGGGGCGCGCCGTGTGCTGGAACTGGAGCAACAAACAACGCCTATGTGCATGAAAGCATGCATGCAGCGGGCTGAACTGCTGATCGATCATACGCCGCCTAATTGGGAGTTTGGGACTCTCATTCCTCCTCTTCTTTCTCTTTCTTCCCCTGTTCAGAAAAAGATCATACACCTGTACGTGTAACAACAAATCCAGATGTCTCTCCGTACGTCGCAAATAATGCATATTACGTAGGCTCATCCAGTGGCCCATCAGGACGTATCCTTCGTCTTCCCCGACGCTCTCACGCTGCCACCTCCCGTTTCCTGCCGCCGCAATGCCTCGCCGTCGTCTCGCCTGTCTCTGGCGACCTTTCCTGGCATCTAGACAAGCTCTCTCATCGAGCATGCCAAGGGAGGTGCTTCCCAATTTCCCAATCGTCCGTCGGTTTCCCACCAGGTGAGTTTGTTGATCTCATATGCTCCTTTAATTTAATATTGGTTGCCATAGCTTTCGGATCTGGATTGTGGCAAAACTTGATTTTGTTTACTATAATACGTTGGTTTTTTAGGGCCAACGAGGGTTTTTTTTTTCAAGAAGACGGTTTAAGGATTGGATTATTATGATACCATCTTATTTGTGTCGGTTGCAGCTCTGACAACAGGTTATTTCCTCGTACATCTCGAAAACCCTTTGAAGGCTGCGTCGTCCCCATGGACGTGCTTCCGAGGAGTAGCCACCAAGACGGTTCTATATATGAGTGCACACACATATGGAAAAAACGCTACCGTTTCGCGGACCGTAACGAGAGTAAGTGATCGATATCCTTTCATTTTTCATTTTTCATTTGTTATTATCATTCATGACATCTTTTTCAAAGTCATATGTTCGTTCTCTGTTGACACGTTTTGTTGAATTTTGATTCACACGTTATGTTTTTGTGAAGCTTTGTTGGAGACGATGACGTTAACAAACCCCGACAATTGTATATTCCTCGATGGAGATTGCACTCGGCATCCAGCTAACTGCATGTTTCAGATTTTCTCACTGAGCTTGAGTAAAGTTCCTGTTGATGGTGGGTCGGTGCAGTTGTATGGATACATCGCAGTGCGGGACAATTTGGACCGGTTGCTTAATTATGTTGTCAGTGCTAGCAGGGATGAGCCCATCATCGTGGAGAAGGTGCACATTTGTACTTATCTTCAACTATTTTAAAGAAACCACTAACATTTTCAGGTGTTGAGTTTCTTCTACTTAACCCTATCATGTATAAAGATATAGATATATTCTACAGAAGTAATCTATTTTGCATAATTAAAGATGCTTCCATGTGATTAGTTTTACCGAGTCTTACTTTGTGAATCCATGATTTATTCTATTAATTGTTCTTAATTATGGAACTAAGTGAGTATCACGTACACTCTACAAAAAATCAAACAATTGTTTTTGGACTCTTGGTTCCTACTATGTACGCCACACAAAATTGATTATATTTTTAATGGAATATAAATATGCATATCATTTTCAAATCACCCCAAAAAGTGTTTTGTTTTCTTTATTCATCTTCATTGGATTATGTAATTAAATATTCGGGATTTGAAGGCGTACACTCTACAAAAAATCAAACAATTGTTTTTGGACTCTTGGTTCCTACTATGTACGCCACACAAAATTGATTATATTTTTAATGGAATATAAATATGCATATCATTTTCAAATCACCCCAAAAAGTGTTTTGTTTTCTTTATTCATCTTCATTGGATTATGTAATTAAATATTTGGGATTTGAAACAGAAACGAACAGCAGTCGTTCCATTTTAGCCTCTCTTATGCATTTTGTAACAATTCAATTTGATAGATGCCTAAGATCGTGTTCATCATTTGTTAAATATCCCTTTTAAGTATATAGTAATTACTACATGTAAAACATCATAAGGAGAGTATTTGGCTTGGGATTTATTACTTTTATACGAGAAGATATACTAAATAATAATATGCTTGTAGGGTTCTCCCACTGCATGGCTGGTCCTAAACGAGGAATCGATTTGTGTGGCAATATTGTAGTTGAATACGACATGAAGATCAAGATAGATGAACAAGAAAAACATGATCTACAATTAATCGATGGTGCATCAATAATTGGGTTCAAAGAGTTGCGGAATTATCACGTGTTCACAAGTCGCATCCATGGGGATGGTGGCGCGATTGACATAAGAGCAACGGGTCTTGAAGACGCACTTGAGGCGACTATAGAAGTTCACCTTTCCAAAGTGGAAACCGGTTTCAATTTGCGCCTAGATTGTTTTACCAGTGGGTTGAAGGAAGAAATCCGGATCTTTGATGGTGCCGTAAGCGAGCAATATGTCTCAAGGTCGGTTGTTGCGGTCGTGATAGGTCGTTTGCTGAGGTTGAGTTTCAATGTGGCTACAGAGTCATCCAGTTTCACCAAACATCAGTGTACCTTCAAGGCAAACAATCATGGGTATTCCTCCCAAAATATAAAGACCGGTTCTTCACTGATCTCAGTGAAGGTGACTTGGTCCACTTTGCCTCGTGGGTAGTAAGCTAGTTTACACTAACGCCCAAGGCTTCAAGTTAGATGCCTACTGGACTTTTGGCAACAATCATGTAGTCATATACATTATTTTAAATAATTTATGGCTTGCCTAAATGTAGGTGTGGCAAACATGGTTGTGATTATAATAAGAGGAATTTGTGGTGTGTACTTGCATCGGTTCATATATAAGCGGTGTTTGCTCTATAGATGTGACTGCAGGTTTTCTCCGAATGCTTACGAAAACGGTGATGGTTAAAACAGTAGCACTTATTTGTTCGTCCTAAATGCCAGCGATTGAAGTGGTAAGGATATTGTGTTCGATCAGCTGGCACTTAGCTTACAACCGACTAAACCTGATGTACTACTACCGGGAATCAGGCAGCACAACCCAGGTAACAATTAATTTTCAGACTGGCAAAAACTATTTTTTCTTACATGCATGTACACTTTATAGTTTCTGGGAAAATGGAGATCTAATTTTTTGAATCAAGATATAAGGCTCCCAAAAAAGGAAAAAAGAAATGATACGAATCAATTTTCAGGCACACATCGATAATTTCATCCCTGACAGTTTTCTTTTTGGACTCATTAAAACGGAGACGTTTTTTTGGCCGGACTCAGACGCCATACATTTACTTGTGGACCTTTATGTTGGTGCAGTCTCCATGCATAGATGTGTTTCTGAAAAAACAACCACTACTCTTACGGTTCTATATGCGAGTACATGCACATGAAAAAAAAGGCTCTGTATCACACACCGTAACGAGAGTAGGTGATCACCCGCTACTGAAATGGGTTAATTGTGAGGCTTTGTTGGACGCAATGGCGTTACCTGATCTCTCGCATTGCGTCTTTCTCAATGAAAATTCAAGCATCATACACCTTGCATGTTTCTGTTTTTTTTTTCCATTAAAGCTGGCTAAAGCTATAGTGGATGGTGGATTAGTGCAGTTGTACAAGTACATTTCGCAGTGCAGGATAATTTGGAACGGTTGTAATTATTTCTTCAGTGATAGAAGGAATGATCCCATCATCGTGGAGCTGGTGCACATCCATTCTCATCACCCCAAGTATTGTGTTTCTTCTACTTAATCTATACTACTATTAAAAGAGCAAACATGTTCGGGATACATTAAATTTAAGTCGTCCAATATTTGATCAACGTTCCAGATCGTTCCAATGTTTGACAACTCAACAAACCTTTTCGTTTTCGTGTTAATTACAGGAATTGCCATCGATAAAAGAAACTTCCCGACTCGCCTGGTAGAAAAAAAGGGATCGGAGTCCATCCCCGTGCATGCTAGCGATTCTGTTTTGGTACGTTTCCCTCGCATGTCGTATGTCACGAGTCGCATCATCCAAAAATTACTCCACGTCGCCCTATCGCTTTATGTGCTCGTGGAAGAAAACAACTCCACGCTAGGCTTTCGTAGCGCCCTTCAAATATGGGAGAACTATTGCCTTGATCAAATCGATCGGGTTTACTACCAGACACGAGAGCTACGGACTCGACGAGAGATCGAGCAAGAACCATGGCGGCGACCACGGCGGACAGAAGCAAAGTCGACGAGGTCGTGGCCGAGAAGAGCAAGACAAGCACGCTGGTCAGCTCTGACGGCGACCACTTCGAGATCACACACATCGAGAACATGGCGGCGGCGTCGAGAACAACAGGTTGCTGCCAATTGTCAACACCCCATCGTCACGAAGGTCGTCGAGTAGAGCAAGATGCATGCCATCGCGGGACGAACCAGCTCCGCCAAGACCACCACGTCGACATCATCCTCTGCCAACTATCTTGAATTGTTCGGGCGCAGGTAAATTTGGCTGCTGAGGAGTCTTGCGCGCCGCTGGCTGTCTCTCGCCTGACGGCATGAGCGACGATCATGATCCACGGAGCCGTCCTAGGCTCCTGGCAGCCCTGGCGTAGGACGATGAGCACGACAAGAAGTTCGAATTGTACAAGAGCTGCGGGTTTGCGCTGTTCCAACTCGATTCCTTCGGCACAGATCATCAATACAGCTAGGCGGATCTAGGAGACAATGCTGATGGGCAAGGAAAGGTCTACATCGGCGGGGAGGATTGAGATGCCAACGGCGGCGCGCTATGGATGTCGAGCGCGTTCTCCACACACAGCACAATTCACGGGAGAACTGTGGTTTCGGTGGAGAGATAGAGCGACAAACGAAGATTGCAACGCTATAGAAGGGATGTGATAGGGTGGAGCACGGTGGCGGACGAAGACGATCGGTCAGAGGATGATTTCGACGAGGCGGGGACGTCTCCTTCGAATAGCAGCGTGCTTGCTCAAGTAAAACGGCGAGTCGGCGATGACTACGTGGCCATACGAAAGGCCCCGTTCAGCTCCAGCCCACGCGACATGTGGCCTCAAACGGAAACGCGCGCGCTGTAGGCCCGGTTGATCTTGAGGCAGTGGACGAAGAATGGCGGCGGCGCTGCTGGTACTGAGGTGCAGCGCCAGTACCACACGGATCGCCCACGGCTGTACGAAGTTGGGGGCGGAGCTCGACCAGGAGCAGATTGAAGCGGGGCCAGGTCGCAGGCGCGCTTGAGGACCGGCATGAGACGGCCATGAGGCTTAGTGGTGCGCACGAGGTGGAGCTCCACGAGCTTGGTCCTGTCCGTCTGGTGGCACGCGAGGGGCGCGAGGTTGGCTGGCGTGGAGACAAGGTAGACGTCGGAGACCGAGGTGGTGAGATGCTTGGGCAGCTCAAGGAAGAGGTTGACGGGCCGTGCGCCAGACACGGCAACATGACACGCGCATGCGCTCGCGCTCCGCCTGCGCCGTGGTGATCAATCGTGGTGTGGGACAGATTCCTGGTCCAAAACTCCAAATGTGCCTGACACCGGGTTCCTTTTTTCTAATTTTCTTCCACATAGGGCGGATAGGGGATGTAGAATTTGTTTCGCACAAAGACAGCCCACCAAGTAGCTTCGTTTTGCAAGCGGGAGAGCTACTCGACGAGCATGTTCATCCGGTTCAAATCCAGGATTGACTTCTCATCACCGTCAGTTCAGCTTACTTTTCTTTTTATTTACCCGCAAGTCCAGCTTACTTCTCAATCTTAGGTTACAAGGTGCTGCCTGGAACATGCAGCATATACGTATACCATAGGTAGGTAGTTGGTGTTGGGCACCACCGCAACATGCACCATAGGGTCGTCTGTTGCAAGTGCGCAATCACTTGTAATATATTTTTTTGAGGAATCACTTGTAATATTTTGCAAGTGAATATTTTTTTTTGAGGGAGGAACCGACCCAAATATACAGGAAACCCAGTACAAGTTACACCCAGGTCCAAAGGGAAAGGAAAATTACAGAAAGACCCAGAAATTTGCACAGAAGCCCCTGAGTCGCCTGAAGAGACCACAGCCGGATCCTCATCGATCCCCAAACTCCTAGCTGAAGACGAAGCCGCCGTACCGCTCGCCGGCGGGAAGTGGACGCCGCCACACATTGTAGATAGCCGCAGAAGCCGTCCGCCGCCCGGCGCCGGAACTTGATCTCGATGAACGAGCTCGGCCACAGCAGCCGCTTCCCTCCTCCACCCTTCCTCCAGCCGCCTCCGCCCCAGCCAGGACCACCACCACCATCGCCGAGCCACCTCCAGACGCTACTCCCCTCGCCACCAAGGCCGGCCGGAGTAGAAACGTCAACGGAGAAGACCACCACATCCACCAACAGCAAAAGCAGGCCGCCCACATCCGCCGAGCCCTCCCCTCGCCGCCACGGCCGGCCAGAGAAGCTAGGAAGAAGAATCAAACCTGAGCACACCACCTCACGGGTCTCACGTCGCCCTCGGAGAAGAAGACGCGATGGCGACAGACCCGAAGGTCAGGAACTCCCAGAAGCACAGCAGCCCACGTCGCCATGACGGCCGCCAGCATGGAGTACAGAAAAGCCAACTCCCTCCCGGCGAACTCGCCGGACCGGAGAAGGGAGGGCACCTTATTAGCCACCACCGCCGCCACCGCCTCCAGCTCGATGACGCCAAAAAAGTGGACGAAACTAGGAAAACCTAGTACTAATCTACTCGCACGGACGAGATCTACAGCTTCCCCCCGTCTCACGACGCCACGCCGGCGCCGGAGACGGAGGGAAGCGGCGGAATCGCCGGCGAAAACCGAGCGCCCTTCTTTCGCCTCTCTCAGGTACTGTAGCGGACCTTAATATACTCTATTTTTTCTAAACTTTGTTAATTACACTTATATTATACGCAGTAAAGTATTATTCGATTTGTTTTCGGAAATGATACAAATTGTTGACTTGGATCAAGGAACTTTTCATTTGTAATGATAATGATATTAAGTTAGTGAAAATGATAATTATGTTCATAGTACTTTAGCACTTGCTTGTAATTAATAGTGTTGGGCCCTTTAAATGATTTGGTTTCCTTGAAAGAATATATGTGGTATCTGAATTTAACACAAGATGTTTACCTATTATATATTGGAGAAACGTGCATTGCACGTGCAACACTACTATACTATTAAAAGAGCAAACTTGTGTTGATACATTAAATCTGAGCCCTTCAATATTTGGCCAACGGTCTAAATTGCTTCAATGTTTGACAACTCAACACGTCTTTTCGTTTCGTGATAATTACGGGATTTGCCACCGCAAAAACAAAACGTTCCTTTCTAAAATTTGTATCGGAGAAGAGCGGCTCGCTCGAAGCCCTCGCACCCGCGCGAAATCAGGCTGTTGTTTTCCCACTGCATCCGATTCGCCATGGCCGGAGCAGAGTCGGCCGGTCGGCACGGGCGGAGGAAGGCAAAGGAGGCGGCGGTGGGCGCGGCCGCGAGGGCGCTGTTCAATTCTACCCGACGCTACGGCCGGAAGATATCATCCGCAGCGTCTCAGGTCGCCGCTGCCCTGCGGCCTCCGCCCCTGATCTGTTCAGTTCAACTTGCCATAGCTTTTTGGTCGCATGGGGAGGCACGACGGTAGATCGCTGGACCGCAGGACTAGAGCTAGATTGTCGCATGGGATTCACAGACGAAGGATTTTGGAATTGTTTGGAGTAGTGCTTCGTGGAGAAAAATATGGCAGCAGCACCTTAATCTCCTCCAAGTAGAGGCCTCCCAGCTCGCCGGCAGCAGGGATGCAAAACTGCAAAAACAACCACGCTTGGCGTCAGGATGCAAGGTGCCTGGTCCCGCCTTGCGAAGAAGTGTAGTCTATTCTAGATTATTTCAGTACACTCTTTGACATACACGGCAAATATTTCACCTTCTGAATCGGAGATAAAAGTAAATGCCAAAAGAATCAAGTGGACACAGTGTTTGAACGAATGATTTTTAACGTATTTCGGCCAACTAGCTAATTATACAACTTCAAAGAACAGTGGGTATAATTTTTTTGAATTTAATTAAAGACGATCACCCATTCAAGACCCGTTACTGTAATCGTATGACATAGACCAGTCATTTATCATATCTTTTTTGAATTGGTTGACTTTATTTGGAATTAAAGTACTGTGTACAATGAAATATTACTACAATTAGGTTTCAAATGCACAAAATATATTTTATGATGCATACTACTAGGATAAAGTTCATGATTCGCAAACATTATAAAATAGAAAAATTAAAAATCTGCCAGAAAAACTCACAAAGTTTCCCTTAATTCATAATATATATAAGAGAAAAACTTCTCCGATTTTTTCGGTCTGTGGAGTGTGGAGCCCACCATGGCACGGTTGCCACGTCGATTCGGTGAAAACGAGGCCACGTCTCCGAGCGCTAGGATGCAAGCAAGCATGCGGTCTATTCAGCGACCGGAGAAAGAGGCATGTGAAAGAGGTAGGACGTGGGCGGAGCAAGGCCATCGAGGCGGGAGGTTCCTGGCGAGACGGCGGAGGAACGCGGGGAGGCGGCGGTAGAGGGAGCGTCACGAGGTGCTCATGACCGCGGGCGTGGAGGCCGACCGGCGCCAGCTCGGCTCGCCGGCTATGGATGATGGATGCATTCAGACGGTAAAAAGCAGCCGGGTACTATCCATGGGAGGGATTGAGAAAGAGTAGTGCGTACAAATGGGATCGAGAAGAATGGAGAGACACAAAATGTGACTACGTTTTTTTTTTTGGCTAAATGTGTTCCCCATGCTTGGTTGTTCCAACCTAACCAAATTCCTTTGCTGGAAAAAACTAACCCAGCATTTATGCATGACCACGTTATTTTGTTCTTTAATATGTAAATCAAATGGGGCTAACTGCTATTATAATGGGGAACAAATATAAAACTATATACATGGTGTGAGTATTTCACGTTATTATTTCTTTTAATTTGACCAATTGTTATGTTTTTAAAACAAATATAAACCTATTTAACTGGCTTGGTAAAGTAACTAAATGAAACAAATATAGATTCATGTTTATATTATAATAAATTATGAAAACGTGCGTTGCACGTGCCCGATTACTAGTCCACTAAAGTACATAACAAGGTATGTCAGCCAAATGCTTCTTCACCCCCCGTGGTTCAGTTTTGGAAATGTTTTCTTTTTTTCTTGTCTCAAACTGCTCCAGGAAATGATTTAGACAGTATGGTTTACTTCACAGATCAAATACCCAATGTTTCATCTAAGGGGTTAAGCAGAGTAACCTTGATACTTGATGGTGTTAGGTTAATGCTCATCCAGACATGGTTGGGTCACAGACGCATCTAGCGGAGGAAACTCAGACTGCGACAGTGGCCAGGGAGGTAGATGACCCGCAAGCAATGGTTGAGTCGACGATGGTGACCCGTCAGTTATGCAACAACGAGAACACACCCTTGGGTCTCCTTTCAAAAGTGGACAATGACGACCATCTCTCCTCCATTTCGCAAGCTTCCTATCAATGCAGCTCGAGTCATACCGCAACCCGCCGTGGACGACTATCTCCTCGAGAGCAACCGCATAGTATGACAAAAACTTGAGGAGCCGAACTTGGAAGCAGCTGAGCTCATCCATATCGAAATTGACAACCACTCTCTTCAACGAACTCCGTAAGCAATCAAATCTACACACACAGTTGAGTGCGGGAAGGAGGTCTAAACACTCACAGCAGTATCCTCCTTTGTCACCTTCACAGACGGATCTGCACGGCTGAAAATCCGAGATGACGGCTGTCTGAATGGCCTGGTCGGAAACAGTTTCGTGGGCATAGTCCTTCCAACTGAACTTGAACCGGAGCTCATGCAACGCCGGGCAGCTGCGCAGCATGTTGGCCACAGCGGTCGCTGCGACGTCATCTTTAAGTACACACCCGCAAGTGAGCTCTTCGATCTCGAGTCGCTCAAGGTTGGGGAAAACTGGCAAGTCATCGTTGGTGATGTCAGTGATGGAGTAGACTGTGAGCTTCAGAAACCTTATGTGAGATACTGCTGCGAGCACTGAAGAACGAAGCGTAGGCCCTGCAGAGTGTGTTGCGAGGTGAACCCTTTGTAAGTTTGGGCTTGGAGACTTGAACGAGAAGGAGGTGTCGGTGCACATGGATTGAGTGTACCGAAGACTGTAGAGGCGCGGGGCGTCGAGTTCTATGTGGCAGCCACCGATTAACGTGTCGTCAAGGGTGTGGAGGTTCACCATGACAAGTTTCGCAACCGATATGCAGCGGAACGGGACCTGCCGCCCTGGGTATCCCCCACATTCCTCCAGTATGCTGATGGACTCGAGCCGGAGGTCGGCGAGCCTCGGGGCGGCATCGATCATAGTCTGGAGTGTGTCGGGGCTGCTGGCGCACCGCCGCAGCCGCAACGCCTCAAGGCACGGGAACGATATGTGTGGACGTGGTGGGTCATCATACGTGCGACTCCAGTTGTAGTGGTAGTCATCGAGATAGGGCGGCGCTACGGCCGGCTTCCATGAATGATGTTCTGGGTGGCTTGAATTATCAGAGAAGGACAGCGGTGGATACTCCAAATACGAAGACAGGTCGGGCGGCGGCTGGTACATGTAATCGTCCCAGCAGGTGTATGACACTGGCTGGATCATGTAATCCTCCTGCGGGGAGTACGTGGAGAGCTTGCAGCCGGTGAGGTCAAGAACGCGGAGAGACGCCAGCGGAAGCATGTCCAGCGATAGATTGGGGCCGTATGGTGACATGGACGGGACGGCGTAAGTGTAGTCTGGGCAGCCGCCGTCTTGGCACTCTAGGATGAGCTCCTCGACGCCGGCGCCAACAGCCGAGCTTAGGGCATCGGTAGGAATACCCTTGTCACGCAGGACGATGGCGAACTTCTTGATGACACGGCCGTCATGGTTGCCGAAGTAAAACGCGTTGTGCTCGTGGATGCGGGTGATGTGGGAGCGGTAGTCCAGGTTCACGGCAGCCGTGTCGAGCCATAGGGGGCGGCGCCATCGCCGGGACAGAGCCGTGGTGGTGGTGGCCTCCTTGCTTGGCGCAAAGGAGAGGATGTGGGTCAGGACGTCATCAGAGAGGTCAGACAGCCGGTCCGTCCGGCCACACGGCGGCGGCCACGGATTCATGTCGATCCAGATCGACCTGGAAGCTCGGCTTGCTGTGTTTAAGGTAGTCGTACATATTATATGGAGGACTGATAGTCGTACAAACTGAGTCGGTATCGGGTACGCAAAATTAAAACCCAGGCGTATGCTTAAAAATCAGCCAGCTTTAGCGCAATAGCGCGTACACGGCACGCTCCTGGATCAATTTGGTCGTCGGCCCAGCATCGATCTCTACCTGCCACGTCGGCAATCCACCGGGTAACATAGCCATGCATGTCAGTTCTCATTGGTACAGCGACTAGTGTCGCAGGGAGCCAGCCAGCTTTAGCGCGTACCGTTCACTGTCCAGGCGGATTTTCTAACGGCACCACGCACTACACATGTATGGTTTCAGCCATCGATCTATGCGCGGTGATGGAGAGAAATGCAATCCCTCATGTAAGTTGCCCCCCACACTATTTTTACCCTCTATTTGTTGGAAATTCGTGCTACTGGAATTACAGAACACCCCTCCGATCTCAGTCAACATGTATTCTTATGTCCATTGTTTTCTTGCAAAGCACCCCTTACCTTTTCTGGTTTTAATATTTTTTGTGCGCTGCCTCTCTCTCTCTCTCCTCACATATTCACAAGGACAAACTCCTTGTTAACACATACTCATTTTTATGTTAACACATATTTATGAAGTTTTTAAGAAAGAATTTTACAAGAGACGCCAAACATTTTTACAAGATTCACAGAAGATCTTCACAAAAAAATCCTAGATATTAATTTGAGTTTTCCGTTTGGACATGTACATAGATGATTCACTCTTTTTAGGATATTCAGAGAACATATTCGACCAAAATTTGCAGAATATTATTTCTAAGAATATTTCAACAATTTTTCATTCAGATAAATGAAATAGATATGTAACATGATTATTACATAAAGGAACATTCACAGATATATTTAACAAATTTTCTGGGCAGATTTCATCCATAATTCACAGATATTCATAGGAAATTCAAATAGTTAACAAACATGCAACGAAACTTGAATACATTTTTCACACCGTGCAGCGATCCATAAAAAATTCAATGGGGACATAAAAATAGAAACAAGTCAAATAAAAATTCATGCACAAATGTCACACGAAATACCCAGTATCAAGCACAACAGGATGCGCCCAATGATTATATGCTATTAATAAAAATAAACCTGCGTCCAATGAGAAAATTATAGCAGATGTGGGAGTATCACCAAAATACATTTGATTCATGCCGCTTTAACCATAGTTCGAAACAAAATGTCCAGAAAGTCATGGTTTCACGTAAAATCAAGCATAAATATTTAGGGAATATGGAAAAGGTTGAAAAAATGAAGAAAAAAACGAGTAGGTTGGATCGGGCGGTGCAGCTGGTCACGGATCTGGAGGCAGGACAAGATCCAGTGGCCTCCTACCGGCGGTGGGAGCTCTGGACTGTCTCTTGGCGACCTCCGTGACGGAGATGCAGGAGGAGGAGCGTAGGGTCCTCCATGCCCTGGCCCGCTAACCGGAGAGCACGGATCCGTGGCCACCGTGCCAAGATCCGGTTGATGTAGGTTGCTAGAGCAGGAGAACTCGTGGGAATAGGTCGACGGGGGTAGAGCCTCCCTTCCCTCAGGTGCTTGTAGATCGCTGACCGGAGAGCGCGCTGTCACCTCCGTCGCCTGGGAGCGTGGGAGGAGGAAGGCCCGGGCGCCTCGGGTTGCGGTGGGGCAGCTCCTAGCGGACGTGGCAGAGGTTGAGTGGTTGACGAGTTGGTGGCCCGGTCTAGCCATGCCGCGCTTTACCTGTTTCTAAAGAAATCTGACAAGTTTGTTGGACAGATGAGGCGGTTGTCGACGATAAACAGCGTTTTCCATACGATAATTGTTGCGAGGCTCTTAATTAAGTGGATCTTTATTTGTTTAATAACATGCATGAAATAAATCCTATGGAAAAAATGCACACATGAAGATTCATTTAAATAATTTCTACAATTTAGAGCATGCATGCATGATTTGGTTTACGGGAATTTATTAGGTTCTAAAAATCCTGCCGGATAGACGTGTGCGTGCTTGTTGGGCATGCCTTTTTTTTAGGTGCTGAGTTATGGCCCGGTAATGAGTCGATCCTTCTCCTATTATGGGAGATGCCTTATTTTACGCCGGGTCATCAATCCGCGAGATTATGGATCTCAGCGGTCCATCCATCCATCGATGGATCCCAATAATTAGCAAGGATACGTATGATATAACTACCGAAATAATCTTTCCTTTCCCGACGTACTATTGATCTCCTCTTGAAAAATTCAAACCGTCTCCGAAAAACCCCTCTCACCCCCTCTATAAAGATGAGGCCATTGCCGGCATACCGCGTGCGGTTGTGCGCGTGACTTTGTGACTTCGTGACTCGGACGAGGCGTGGCGTGGCGTGGGTGTGGGTGTGGTGGAGATTCTGCCGTATTCGTCATCGATGTGGATTCGATGGTCGGCGGCACGGGTGAGGGCGTGGCTAGGGAGCAATGCGATGACTCCGTCAGTCTTTTCCGCACTAGGAACTGGGGCCCCAAAAATTTGGGGGCCCTGTACGGTCGCCCAGTTCGCACTGGCCCATGGACAGGCCTGTATTTTAGCTAACCTAACTTAATTACCTATATGTTTTAAGATGACATTAAAGCACGGATATATAGACATTAATTGTTACCTTCTTACCTGACTATATA
Source organism: Poa pratensis (assembly GCA_947311845.1). Taxonomy (NCBI): domain Eukaryota; kingdom Viridiplantae; phylum Streptophyta; class Magnoliopsida; order Poales; family Poaceae; genus Poa; species Poa pratensis. The sequence goes on along the minus strand of CAMZMU010000043.1, from coordinate 1,199,289 downwards.
AAATTAAATTCATGGTTTAATAATGTTATAATTAATTTCCATACTTAGCCAAGAGATTGCCATACATTAATTGCTATATATCCCTATTTGGGAGAGTCTTAAATAAGATCATAAATACGAACAATAATGGCATCACACTGCCTATATATATAGTGTTAGTATTGGTAGGCATCAACACATCATTCAACAACATACGTCTAGTCTAAGTTCAAATCATCAAAAAGACGGTCCATATGGGAATATCAAAGACGACAACGGTTTTCTGCCTTGTTGTTTTCTTCTTGATATGTTCTTATTCGCAGCATGCACGAGCAAGTATTCAATCGGATAAACAAGCAATAATGCATCATTGTAAGGGAAACATGAGGAAACATTTGAACAACCCATTCCTTCACGATACCAGTGTGTGCTGCCAAGTAGTGAGAAGATGTAACGTCGAAGCCATTTGTAACGCATTTACAGCTGAGGAATTGGCTGACATTAGTCTAGCTAGGTGGGCAAAGGTTACACATGTGTGTGGTAATGCATTGCCCGAAGGCACAAACTGTGCAGGTATGTTTTTGTTGGTAATAAGCTAATATATTTACTTAAATAATTTTTCTTATAATTTTTACAACGCTGCCTTGATTAATATCTTTATGGACGAAACTAATATGGAAAACCTTATATCTCATACGCAGGTTACATGGTTCATTATGATGATTGACTGGTCAATAGAGAAACAGGAAATCAAGAATTATGTGATATGAAATAATGCATTTAATCAGAGCATATGCATACTAAGTCTTTATGTTTTGGATTAAAGTAATAAAATAGAATCATTTCCCTATATTTTATCATCTGTGGTCGTTGCAATCACAATGTTTTCCAGAATGTTTGTTTGCATAAGTCTAAATCTTCCAACTCTCTATGAATAATATGAACTTAAACATAAAATCTATCAACACGAACGGATCGACTTAGATAGGATTTAATGACTAATATGAAACGAGATGATACCCACATGTCGCAGCATCGATGTCCTTTCATTACTTAGTGACATTATAATAATCAAACTATGATGTCTTCCGAATTCAATTTGTACTAATATTGACTACCGAATATAACTAAATGACATGGAAATATATATAAGAGCTAAAACGAAGATTCATTTCCTTCTTCAATAATTGGCGTCATATAAATACCTTAATTTAACATCTTAATGATCCTGCCTTATCACCTACCAATAATCTGTTCATATACCATGTCTGCAGTCCAAACTGCGACTCAAGTAACATAGCTTAGAAGTACACTATATTCATGTACTTTTCATTCCTTCTATGCAAATTATTTATTATTTTCAATAATTACTGCATATGAACGTGGAAAGCAAAAGCCCACTCAACTACAGCCCACCGAAATTACTATAACAAGTTTGACTAAACATGGTGTAAGAAAGATTGTCCAAACACTAATTCAGTTTACTTATAAAGTAATAGAATACACTTGAAAATATTAATTAATCTTACATATATAAAACTTCTCACTTTAATTTAAAATATATTTTAATTAATTACTACCATTTTACAATCCTTATGGACGAGCGTGGCAATGCGTGCCTACAAGATCTAGTGTGGTCAAAAAACTTCGTCAACACTTCTCAAGCATGGTTGCTATCACGTTAAAGACATGGATATGCCTGTGGCGTCCGCCATAGGGCCTTCCCCGTACATGCTATCATCATCTTAAAAAGTGACCATACAATCTACTTCAATAATATCTTGTTTTCCTTCTGAAGAACACAAATTTGTCGTAGGCGATATTCATGTGTGTTTTATGACGTAGCCACATAGAGTCCTTTAGCTAGATATAAAAGGCTCTAGCCGATATTTATATGCTACGCCCACTCATGAAGGACCATAGTTATTAGGATTTTCTTAATTTGTAGAACTAGACGGTACAGTGACATGATTGAAGTTATTGCACAACGTGCACCTATTAGTTTTGTTCCGAGACAAGCAAGATTTGTGAATTAAACTCGCATTCACAATCGCGCCACCCAGCCTTTTATCCATGCAAAATTGATGCGTGCTAATTTATTCCACGCATATTAGTAGTGTGATTCGTAGGTCGAATTGGTTCTCACTTTTAGAAATGAGTCGATTGATTGATTGGGTATATTTTTTGAGTTTTCTTTGATTTGACGCCACAACAATGGCATGCGTACTGGTCAGCCATATATGTGTGGTACAAGATGAGCCACATACCAAGGACACAAATAGAATCTGATACCCTTGTGGGGTAGTTTTTCTAATTTTTCCATCCATTTGTGATGCTTTTTTTTTGCATTTGTGTCTGGTTTGAATGCTTTAGTACCATTTTTCGAGGAACTTTCTTGTTCCCAGTACTCTTGTACCGTCCATGGCCGCACACCGGACATGTGGTTCTGTCCCTGTACTCGCCCCGATAAATTGCGCAATCATTGATGCAGGCGTGGTATTTAACGTGCGTTAGGTCAAGAGGGCACACGACTTTCTTGGCCTCCTCGATACTAGTTGGCAATGTGTTCCCCTCGGGAAGACGATCGTGCATGAATTGCATGTTCTTGTTGAATCTCACATCGGTCCATTTGTTTTCCGTCTTCATCTCCAGAGCATCAAGCGTTACTTGCAAGCGCGTATCCTGTGGCCGGCACCCAGGATACAACGGAGTCTTCCCGTCTATCTCCATTTGCGTCAGCTTGGCTTTCTCTCTGGCTGGATCTCTCGCGTTGCTCGTCTCCTTGAGTAGCAGTTCTTGAACATGAGCGTCCTGCAAGGCCTCAATTAGCGGGGTATGCGTGTTCGCGCCACCACCACCATCTACTCCTTGATCATGACCGTGTCCGCCGACATCTCCTTCGTCATCATGATGATCTTGTCCGCCAACATCTCCTTCGTTGCGGTATACATAGAGCAGAAACGACCATGGTTGCCTATGTTAATTAGAACCGCAACATGCACACACACGGACACACACACATGCATGGTCGGCGGAAAAATTCGGCCTCTCCTAAAAGTAGGACATATGGGTAGTGCAAAAATTTGCCGAAACGGAAATGAATCAACATTTCGGCAAACATCCATGCACCACGCCGGCGCAAGCAAGAACCAAAAGCAACAACATGCAAATATTCATGCACACCACACAAGCTTCATGTATAAACATCGTCTCGTCATCGTGCAAACCGCCCGCGCGACAAGCGCTTCACCTACAACAATCATCCATACACATGCACCGCCGTCCACACAAAACATGCATATGCATGTCCATCCAACAATACTCACCTAGTAGATTCGTTACCGAGACGTGACCGTGATCGATGAGAGAGTGTGTGGTGTTGGAGAGAAAATAGTGGAGAAAAAGAGATGTATTGGGAGAGGAGGAGAGTATATATGGAGGCTCCCCAAGCCCTCACCAATTACCTATCAAACAAAGTAGGTTTAACTACAAAAAATGGAGAAAAGTATGGGCAAAATGGGATGGGAGGGAGGAGGAACACGAGCTGGGTGGAGGAGGAAGAAAAAGAAAATGGGTGGTAGGTAGGGGCTGCCACCTTTTTTGTATATGTGGAAAAGTTATTCTGTGGCGCATGGGGTCACATGCGCCACATAAATATGGCTTTCTGTGGCGCATGGTACTACATGCGCCACAGAAATCTAGACCCATGCGCCACAGAAAGTGCACCCACCCGGGCCCACCATATTTCTGTGGCGCATGGTTATAGATGCGCCACAGAAAGCCACATTTCTGTGGCGCATCTAGTACCATGCGTCACAGAAAAGGCGTCGGCGTGTCAGATCCGAACGTGGGTGGTGGGGCCCACAACATTTCTCTGGCGCATGTGCCCGCATGCGCCACAGAAAGGGCATATTCAGTGGCGCATGGCCAGCGCATGCGCCACAGATATCTGTGGCGCACCACAGCAGATGCGCCACTGATAAACTTCTGTGGCGCACTGCTAAAAAGGTGCGCCACAGAAAGGGGATCCACCTATAGCTAGTTTCCTAGTAGTGATAGGATACTTGTTGTTCTCTTCTTCTTCATTGTCTTCCATTATAACCCCTCTTTCTTCGTGTTTGGTCCAACAATTATAGCCGGGCATGAAACCGTACTGAATCAGGTGGACGTGAAGGGTTTTTGAGGTAGAGTAATCCGATGTATTCTTACAGGCACTACATGGACAACAAATAAAACCATTCGACCGCTTGTTTGCCTCAGCCACGTGGGAGAAAATTATGCATGCCACTAATGAACTCGGGACTGCGTCGGTCACCGTACATCCATTGTCGGTTCATCTGCATTATATGAGTATATCAAAAACCATTACACTACATCATGAATAGATACGTGACCAAATTAATTAATACAAGTTCATCACATTAAAAGCAAAGTAGATTATTGACCAAATGTAATACACAGTTCTCATAAAACATACATTAATTGAAACTAACATACAACTATCTAAATAATTTAAATCTAACAAGAAATGTAATTAAAATCGCAACTAAGATAATTAATGAACCAACAGCATAATGATACCAAGCCTCTTGATTAATGGCATATTTTCTAATCTTTTTAATCTTCAAACGCATTGCATCCATCTTGATCTCGTGATCATCGACGACGTCGTCAAGGTTAAACTCCAATTTCATCTTCTATTCAAAGCATTGGAGACGAAGATCTTCACTTCTTTTCAATTTTGCTTTCAAATCATTGCTTTCTTTTTCAAAAAACTCGACAATAGGGTCGGTTGGAATTTCCGGTTCAACTACCTCCTAGATAAAAATATATCTATGTCAAGTTGGTCGGCATAATTGTCATAAACTCGAAATGAAACAAATAGTTATAACAAACAATCATACCACATCCGAATAATAGAGCGGACGAGAGCCGGTGTGGACAGATGTCAAAACCATGGCACTATATATAACAAATAATTATACAACTAAGAAAATTATACAAGTAATAATTATGCATCTAAATCCTACAACTAAGATTTTTTAAAATAAAAGATAAAAACAAGAGGCTCACCGAGGTGGTGCCGGTGACGTAACGGCGCGGGCGATCGACGGCGGTGAGGACGGGGACGGGACGACACTAAAACCCACAAATCATAATTTTGTTTGAGCTCAAATTGCATATAAAACAAATAAAATCACTAACTTAGTCATTTCATCAAACACCAAGCTAGCACTAGAAAAATGAAATGAGCTAAACTAGCTATGAAATGAGAACGCCGGAAGAAATGATGATGTTGCTAACCCTTGGATAGATGGGTGCCGCCAATCTTGACAAATGTTGGAGAAAAATGGGATGAACTTAAGTTCGGAAGAGTAAAACCGAGATGAAAAATGGAGATGTATTCGAGCAGGGAAAAATGGAGAGATGGCTCGGGGTGAAAGATGATATAGGAGACCCTTTAGTACCGGCCGCGACCCTTTAGTACCGGTTCGTATCACGAACCGGGACTAAACGTCACCTACGAACCGGGACTAGTTCCGTGCGGCGTCCTAGCCGTTGGAACCGGTACTAATACCCCCATTAGTACCGGTTCCAATTATGACCGGGTCCAAAGCTCCAAACCGATGGCATGCTTTCTACTAGTGTTTAGATATTTTTAATATATACTAGATATGGATTAAAATAAGTGAATCTACATAATGAAACACGTTTATTGACATCCGAATCAGGAAAAAAAGTAAAACATCTAATCTCTCCGAAATGGAGGTAGTAGGTAACAAGTAGGAATGCATTCTTTCTTCTTTCTAAGAAGAATCGTCTATGTATGTATCTACGTTGAATGATCGTCATACTAAATTTCACATTGAAGGGAAATCACAAATGATTTTTCTTATACTATTTAAAAAACGAAGGTAGACTATACAACTACTTCACAAGCGCCAGGCCAAAAGCTTAGCGTAATCAATCCAAGTGTACCTAGAGAAAGCGAATCACATACCAATTGATTCAGATTAATATTGGCACGTTTGTTTGCTTTAATAGGTTTCCAATTTCAAGCTACGATCATTGGTTTACAAGATAACATTGTCTACTTCTCTTGCAAAAAAAGCGCCTAGTTCCACTTTTGCCGGAAAAAAAACCAAAAAAGCCATGATATTACAATTCGTTTTCTTTACAAAGCCGGAACACAATGTTTATAGGTCCACCATATCGCACATTTAGCAATATCTCAATTTTTTTTGGATCATAGTACACCTATATACGAACTTCTACGGAATATTTGTAACTTCAAAATGCTGTATCGTTTGAGCTTTGAAGCCAAAACCATAAACTATTGATATTGATTAAACTCTATTCACACATTTGATATACATGCAAAGTTTGTCACATATGGTTTGAAAGAACCCATCTAAGATAATATATATAGAACTTTAAGTGTGCTACAGTATATGGGATTGCACTAGCCATTTCCATCCGTTCGAATTTTTGTTTGCATTGGATATGCATGAAACTTAACATGGTATCTATGAGAGCCCACGAGAATTCGATTTCAAATCCTGACTTCGCAGTTTATTAAACAATTGATTGTATCCCCTCTTTGTGTCTATGTATAGGCCTCTTAAGCCTTGAATCATACATGAGATTCGTGCGTGGCTACTCTCTTCCGGTTTGCACGTGTTGTTCTCTTCGAGTCACACATGAGAGAGAATGTTACAGTATATGTGGATTGCATTAACTCTTCCTATCAGTTCTAAGTTTTGGTTACGGTTACTAGTGCATAAAACTTTTGACAAAGTGGTTCATAACCAAATGAAATTTCTAGATACTTGCTACTCAATTGTTTCGCATGTTTTACCCTCTAATGGCGAGTTATATGATTGGTTCGTATATGATGGTTTCTATAGTAGTTTAAGCCATATTGATAAGGTCAATGCGCGCTAGGTAAAGTACGAACAGTTGAATATGCCCACAAGACCTTAGGTCTTGAGCATCAAGTATTTTTTTTGCAGATTTTCATCCATATTTCTTTCCTTTTTTTCTGAAAGTGTGGTGACAAGGAGTTTCGGTTGGCCTGCGAACACGGATTGAACCACTACACATGGATTTCATTTCTTCGTGTAAGCAATAGGGGATAACACACACGGAAAGTTGCATGTATATGTGATTTGGGGGACTTAAATTGACTGATCGATATTAGTGTACCTCTGTTTTCTAGGCTAAAAATAGAAATTGTTAAAGAAAAGAAACTAATGTTGGATTTAAGTTTATCTTCCTATTCTCCTACATGTAGTTAATTATGCTTTCAGCTAATTTTTTACTTGGGTATTTAGCTGGACATTACCGTGACAATTGTGGACTCATCAGGCTCAAACTGGAGCATGGCTCAGAGGCAGCTGTTCTGCCTATGCTGCGCGCTCCTGCGAGAAAATTGCAAGAAACCACCACATTTGGGGCTAGGGTTTCAAAAAACCACCATGTTGCAGATTTTTTTCAAAAAGCCACCGGTATTGGGTAACAGCGTTGCAAGAAGCACTAGTCGGGTCATTTGACACACTTTAAGTGAGTTTCTAACCAGTGGGTCCTGGTGTTAGGCCTACGTGGCAGGGGTAACAGGTAAAAGAGACTTATGTTGTGAGGTTCTAACCTTCGGGGTTTTGTTTGTAAATTGGCAGGGTCAATGCTTCTCTCTGTCCCCTCTCTCTCCTAGTCCTTTCACGCCACCGCCGCCGCCTACTCTTTCTCGCCGCTGCCACCATTCCGGCCGCCTCCAGCCATGGCCACTCCGGTCGCCTCCAGACATGGCCGCTCCGGTCGCTGGCCTCTCCCTGCCCTCCGAAACTCTCCTCAACTCCCCGCCTTCACTTCTGGCAGGAGCTGGGCCAGACCGAGCTCACATCGCCACCGTCGCGTCGCGTCGGCGTTGCACGCTGCCCCGGACCAAGAAGACGCTCCGTGGAGCTATGCCTCGCCGTGATGATCATCTAAGCCAAAGGAATCGAAGAATGAAGTCATGTATCGCCGGGAATCGTCCTGCTCGTCGTCTTTGGCGGTCGCCCTTCTCGGGAAGATTCCATCGCCGTCAAGCCACATGTGTCCACGACGAGCACGTTGTTGTCTTCCTGGTGAGCTTGCGGTTCTTCTGAACCAATCCTTTCTTCCATGCGTGCCGTGAAGTGCCTTGCCGACGTACGCCGCCGCACGCCTATGGTCACCGGCGTTGCGCCAGAGTCTTGGGCTTCGGAGCGCGGGGTCCTCTCGCCGGTGTTCTTCCATAGGGTCATCACGGCGACGCGGAACCTACGACCGCCTCCGCCCCTCCTGGCTCCCGCCACCGCCTCCCCCTCCCCATATCCTCCGACGCCGTGCGTTTTCCCGGCAGACCGCACCAACCGCGGGTGGACGGCGGCAGGGCCTACCGGACGATGTTGTCCGCGACGAGGGACACGACCTCCACCTCCCCCTCCCCATCCCAGCCAGCCAGCCGCCGCCTACCAGGGATGGACGGGCCGCAGTAGCAGGCCGGCGGCCGGTGGGCTCGTCTCTATGCTCGCTTTTTTTATTTCAGCTAGAGGGAGATGATAGTGGGCCCCACTATTTTTTTACAGAAAAACCCAAAGTATATAACGTCTCATGTCTCGCTGTTTTGTCCTGCCACGCAAGTCTGACACTGGGGTCCATCGGTCAGAATTTTAATTAGACCGCACAAATGACCCAACTAGTGCTTCTTGCAATGTTGTTACCCAATACCGGTGGCTTTTTGAAAAAAATCTGCAACATGGTGGTTTTTTGAAACCCTAGCCCCAAATGTGGTGGCTTTTTGCAATTTTCTCCGCTCCTGCGGAACTACGGTGTTCCGATCTCGCACCGGCCAGATCCATACATTGATGGACTGCGACACAATCTGCTAATCGACTACCTTTTTCTGCCAGAGGTTTATACCGACGATATTTGGTGGAGTAGGAGCAGCCTGGGAAGGCGATGTGATGAGAGGTGGTCGCTCTTCGGTGAACTCGTCAGGGAGTTGTACTGCCCTAAATCTCATCATGCAAATTAAACTGACATCATTGGTGTCTAGGTAAAAATTAAACCCACGGTATGTAAGTGTATATAGGGGGCTGACAAGGAGCAAATCCCCTTTATATCCAGTAGCTCTTTTTCGTGTGATGACTGATAAATAGAACAGAAAGAATATTGTGAGTGTGAAAAGGTAAAAATGTATGATTAATTACTCTAAGATAAGAGGTAATAAGCCAAGCCAATTATGGGCAATGGAGTGCCAAATCATTCCTTCCTGGTTACACTTCGACATTCAGCCATTGCCTTTTAGGTCCGATAGTACTGGTCCATACTTGCATGCAACTGTGGGGCGAGACACAAATCTCCGTTAGTGGACCATTTGGCCTTCTCTGGGTTCCTTTCTGGCTGTCCACAGTCCACACGGCCCAAATTACTGATCCATGGTTGGATCTCTTTCCAACTTAATTCTTCATATTTGAGATTGCAGTGGGATTGAGACATGCATGCATCATGCATGATCCTATGTTATGTACCTTTTCATTTTTACAAATGATCCTATATATATGCTGCAGACAGGTACTTATTCATTTGATTGGTGATGGATAAATCGATAGAGCAAATTCTGTTGAGTCCGTCTGATTCTTAGTCTTGTGAGTATGAAAAGGTCGTGATTCATTCAATCAGTGGACGAGTCCGTGCGATCATATGAAATGGAGTGCAAAATCATTCTCTCCTAATTCCCATGTCAGGTAATTCCACCTCAACATTCAGAGTTCAGACATTGCCTTTTGGGTCTAGCAGTAGCTTAGCTAGCAGGTCCATACTTACATGCAGCTGTGGGTCTATTTGGCCTTTGCTTGGGCCGCTTTCTAGCCGTCCACTGCCCAAGACAAATCATTACATTACTGATTAGCAAGTGTTTGGATGTTTTTTTGTATGAAATTAACCATCAGTTGTGTAGATATGGATATGCCTTCTGAAGACGCAGAAACACAGTCAGGCGAGCAAAACTGATGCAGCAGCAGTACAGCACACACAACAGCCGCCAGGAGGTTTAGTTTGATGAACAAAAATAAAGGATCAGATATAGAGGTGTCACCCCGTCACTTCCCCAACACATGCACACACTGGTACTGCTACTGTTCGTGCTTTTATTTCTCTCGCGTCAGTGATGGCTGCTGAGTGAGTACCGAAATACAGGCTGCTGCTGTGCATGTGGGCTCTGCATGTCCTATGCATAGTTCCCAATGCAACCAGCTGAGATTCAGGGGAGAAAGAAAGAAGAGATATTATGCAGGACCAATCCACAGCTCATGTAGGGGTCTGCCCATGATACATGATCAGTCAGTCCATCATATGGTCATCATTCTCATATAATTGGCATGGTGCTCATCTCCCTGCCTAGTGCAGTGCAGTCAGTGCACACACACACACACATTTGCCTGTGGTCAATGTCAGATTCAGACAGTTGTAGAGGTCCCCAACTGTATCTGCATCTGCACACAGAAACATACATACATACTAAATTTAAATCTGAAACGAGCCATGACTCAATAAAAGCTCTCATCATCAGCAGGAAAGAAAAGTATAAAAGGGAGGGCCTCCATCTTTTATCACTCGGCTGCTGTCACCTAGGTCTAGCTGCTGCTAAACAGGGCTTTTAATCTTTTCACCTTCACATCATATCAAGTGAAAGAACCCATGATTTCCTTTCTCGGCTTTTCTTACCTAGGGTTGACCCTTCCCACTACTCATTGCTGTCTTTCTGCCTGCTCTCATGACACGAACAGTGTAATCTGTCAACCCACTCCTACCGATACATCAAGTGTGTGTGTGTGTGTGTGTGTGTGTGTGTGTGTGTGTGTGTGTGTGTGTGTGTGTGTGTGTGTGTGTGTGTGTTTTTAATGTTTACTTTGTCTCCACGTACAAATGGTTAGTTTGTAAGATTTTGTATATGTAGGGAATTGGTGGATGAAGGCCTTAGATGAACTCAGCTGACATGGCTAGCTGCACGTTTTCTCACAGTAAAGATTATATATGATGCTGCATCTGCATGGATGTAAAATGAAGAAAAAATCAGGAGACAAACTTACCATTGCAAAAATTAAGAGGGGAGTGATAGAGATGGGTATTATTAACTCTAAGAAAATATAACACGTTTTGGTAGGCTAAAATGGTCTATCAACATATTTTATATTTTGAAAGGGATGTTGTAGTGAAGAAGTCTCTTGCAGAGATAAAGTGGTAGATGGATTAGAAACCCGATACGGATTATAGAGATGCAATATATGCTAACGGCAAGGAAGACAAATTAAGGTTTATGAAAAGTGAGCCTCTATTTTCTTGCTAGGTAGATGTACAACATAGTTTCAGTGTGTCGAGGATGTTTCTCAAACGGGCTACTGTTAGTCAAGAAAATGATGCAAAATTAATTAGAGCTCGTTTGCACCCATCATTTCATTTCATTTGGTAGAAATGAAATGATTTGAAAAGTGAAATGACATGGTTAGGGATAGGCATTGACATAACATACAATAGCCATTTGCTGGAATTTCAAATGAAATGACATATCCAATTCCATGGCAGCCAAACAGGTTGTTCATGGAATCACAAATGAATTCCATGATTCTGTCTCGAAATGATGGCTACCAAACGAGCCCTTAGGGAAGTTGCAGCGACGCTCTAGCTGCTCCGTTTCTCTAGCACTACGGCCCATTTCTTAGGAAAAACGTCCTTGAGTGCTGCCACTGATAGCAAAAAAGTGCATTACCCTCATATCATCCTTCCGAGGGCGACTTGGTGGTGACTAGGGCAACACCCCTCCCACACCAGTCATTGCTTGTGCAGGCCTCAAGTAAAAGTTGGCGCGAGGCTCTACCTGTGCCATTTTTCTCGCGGTGGGCTCTAGCCATCAAGGCCGCGACCTTGTGTCGGGTAGTGGCATGCGCAGGTGCTGGCTGGATTCTTGGTCTCTGCAAGGGCGATGCGCTGATTGTGGTTCGAGTATTGCTTTACTGGCTTGTTGTGCTAGACCTGAAGGACAACCATTTCCCTCCAGCCCACCCCTCCTCGTTAGCCCAGTCGAACAACAGACTTACGCTCTAGATCTGGAGATGGTGGGGTGGTATTGGTAGTGTAGCCATGGGAGTAGCTGAAACCCCCAGATGGTTGTTCCGGCCACGTCTGCAACATTACACCTCGTTGGCGCCACTTTCCTGCCTGAAGGTGCCGTCAAGATCTTCCCCAATTCCCCCGACACCACTCCGGCCCCCACTCAGGTCTCCGGTTGAAAGCATAAAATCCGCTTTATGGTTATGTGTTTGCAACCCCATGGCACGTACGAGGGTGTGGTCTTCCTCTATCCATTTTGTGTGCTCGTTGTTTTTTGTTGTGTTGTATGTTGTTCTTTGACCATCCATCCATCCATCGGCCATTTGGGTCATATTAAGTTTAATGTTGGGTGTAATGGCTTATTCTCTCCGCCCCGCAATGTGTATACTTCTAACTTTCTTGTAAAGTTAAATTTCTTGAAGTTTGACCGAGTCTATAGAAAAAATCATTTATGAAATAAAATAGATATATTGTGAAAGTTTTTTTTTGCGAAAAGTGAAAGTATATTTCATCATGAATCTAATGATACTAAATTGGTGGAATAACTGTTGGTAGTTTTTGTGTAAACAAGATCAAACTTAAGAGACTTTTACTTCGCAAGAAAATAAGAACTACTCCATCCGGTTCTAAATATATGATGTTTTAGCATTTTTTTTCAGATTCATACGTATGTAGACGTATTTCAGTGTGTACTATTCATTCATTTCACTCCATATATAGTTTATTTCAAAATATGTAAAACACCTTATAATTATGTACGGATGGAGTAATCTTTTTCAGGGATGGAGTGAGTATGTCTTAACGATATACACAATATATATGCAATTCAATCTGGTAAAGCTACACACTGCACAAGATGCAGGACATGCAGATCGAGCCGTCGGTCCCTTCTTTTTATCTTTCCTAGCTACATATACTCGATGTCAACTTTCTTTGCAGGACATGCATGAAAACCAGGCACTGTCTAGATCTCATCCAAACTTTTTCCTCTTTTTGCTTTTGAGCTTTAATTAATTAGTGACATGCACGTGGATGAATTCCCTTTTCTTTTACCCTTTACAGCTTTTTATCTGGCAGTAAAAAAGATGGATCAACACCTCTCTCTCTCTCTCTCTCTCTCCCCCACATTCCATGCACAAATTTTGAACAGCGTAAGATCACTTTATACATAAAGCAAACCATGCATGGAAATCAACATCAGATACTTCACACGCTCTCTCTAGCAAAGCTTAGCCAGATTTCTCTATCTCTCTTCCACGGACACATACACACGCACACATATCTCTTTCTATCTCATCATTACCTTTGGCATTGATCAGAATACTGCAAGACTCAATCGTGTGCTTTTCTCTTCTCTTTTGCCATGCATCCATCTTAATTTCTCATAACCTCGATCAAGCTATCGTTGCTGACTGTGATCATTTTACTAATTAACCTACCTAGGAACTTGTTGTCTAATTAGTTACATAATGGTGTGTCCTCCCTAGGGTAAACTCCAGATTCGGCTGGCCGGGCGGACTCGATGTCTGATCTGAGATGCATGACACGTTCATTTCTGCCGACATATCAAGGCTCTTTGATGGAGCAGATTCCTACAAATACAAAATGCCATCGATTAGTTTATAAAAAGGTTGCATGGTAGCTGTGTAAGGTTATGCGCCTTGTCCATTAATTTTTGCAGAATTGTTTTAAGTTTTTCTTGAAAATACATAAATAGTTGGTAGTTATATGAACTATATAATTCATGGCAGAATGCTATGTATTTTTTTTCTTGGTTGCAAAATGTATTACCTTGTGACACTGCTTTTCAGTTTGAGCATTATTTGTGGCGAAATCAGGCCATCCTACCCTGCTGCAAAGCCACACACCAAAGAAAAATTAAAAAAATACTAATCATAACGCTGTAGTAACATATAGTTAATAATGTAAGTTAGTCACAGATAAAGAAAACACAAAAACATCTTATTATTGTACATGTGTATATGCTCACAGCAATAGATATATAGCTAGCTAGGCCCATGCATTGGAAAACATATATAATGCTTAATTAATTTGTTGACTACACGAATCAACATGACGTTAACAAAATTATCTATCTAGGACTACTTGGCTAGTCTGATTCTTGAGCAACTCCAAAGAAGTCCCCAACTTTGTCCTTTGTTTGGACCCTCTTTTTTTACTTTTGTTAAAATATGCTTTCATAGTATATTTCTTGGGTGGCTTTTCATGCAGGACTAAAGGAGGTAGTACTAGTAATTTTGCAGTCGGCACCCAGTACACTTTGTCATCTTGATCTTTTCTAGGACAGGTGGGCCTGCCTCATTGGTACCTGTGTACTACATGTGTCCATGCATGTACAGTAGAGAGAGAGAGATTTTCATTGCAGACAGTAAACTACTCAGGGGATCATTGCACCATCATGAGGTTTCAAATGTCCACTCTATACTGGACAAATCGAACAATGCCAAGATTTCTCTCCACTTTATCCTGAGAACACTTCTTGCATTTGCATGTGGAGAGAGAGAGAGAGAGAGATGCTGCCACTCTGTATGGCTAAAACAGAAATAGGAGCCTTTCTTGCCATTAACATGAATCAGGCAAACATCCAAAATGTTTGCAGTGCTGCTACATGTCATCTATAGCTGCTGCTACATGTCATCTATAGCTGCATGCATGCATGTATGACTCTACTACTGTCCAATCATTCTGCTTCCATTTATTTTGTAATATTTTTTATCAACTAATCATGGTGTATCGATGGATTTACTCGGAGAAATTTAATGCCATGCATAAAAATTTAAATTTTCTTAGTATATAGTTCAGCACTAATGATTATTTCGTAAAGAAAGGAGGGTATATATATATAAGAATGTACCTTGAAGAGTTGCTCCACAAACCACCATTGTAACTGCTGCTGCTGTGAGAATTTGCACCGGTTCCATTATAATCTGAACCCCGACTAGTGCTGAGGGCCTCGGGTAAGCTCTCGTCGGAGATCTCACCCGCCGATCCATTATCAAATCCTTCATTATTCTGTCCTATATGCATGTAAGTTTGACTTTCAGTCTCCTTAATATTTCTCGTTTGAATATAACTGTGGCATTGTGTGCTCGTATGAAGCTGCTCAAATTATACGACTTACAATGTACCATACCTGGTAAAACCGCAGGTTTGTCCGTACTCTTTATCGTGCGATACATCTGTAAAGATACAACGACAAGCATTTAATTTAATGATGCAACGGACACTTGTGCATAAATCAGCTCGTGCATACCAATGTAAATAATGAGTATGCGTATGTACAAATGTACTCCTATCATCAGTCATAAGTTATAAGTTAACTGCATATCAACAATCATTGGTGATGGGAGTAAGTACATACTAGTACAGGCATGCACTTACTGCCTTTCTTTGCTCAGATGTAAATACATAATACGTCATTTAGTAGTTGATTAATTCAGAGTTCCGTAAGGTAAAGACTCAACACCTGTTCACAATGTACTAGCTTGCATCCATTACAAGAGAGAGAAAATGCATTGTTCATGCATGAGTAGTAAAAAAACTATTCGTTAGTACGTCACCGCATCAGAAACATTGCAGCATGTCCTTCTTTTAATAAAGCACACACATGCACACAACACATAGACACACAGGCTCAGCTTTTTTTCCTTTCTGTTAGAAAAGCCTTCTGCTCCCTCCTCGTTTTGAAAAGCTGCTCCATTACTAAATGCAGCATGTCCTATCTGTATGCAGAGTTAGCTAGGTCAGCACCAGCAAGCTAGTATTCCTACTGCTGTTTCCTTAGTTTCCTTTTCTTTCTTAGTTCATGTGATAAATCATAATCTTATGCCTGCATGCAAACGTATAGCTAGCTTGCATAATAAAAAGATCAATCGTTGAATGAGAAGATGCAAATCTCATGACGATTTTATTACTCTCAGGAATTTGAAATGCAATAGCTAGCTGAAACAAGAGTATGTATGCTTTGAAAAACCGTGTTTACGCCTACCTGCAAGTGGGATTTGACATGTGCCAAGGTGAGATCCTTCACATCCATTAGCTCCAGGACTGACTTGGGAGTGGCTCCTGATTAGATTCAATCAAACATCAAGAATTAGTAGCTAGAAACCTCATGGCATGACCTTCAACGTAACTAATGAATTAATTATAAACAGAATCCTTAATATATATACATACTCTCATGGCCTCCCAGGAGCTCGACGGCGTGAACGAAGCGCGCGTGGAGCGTGGTTGTCCACCGCATCCGCATCCTTGGCGCCCGCACGCTCCGCCGCCCCGGCGGGAACCTCGACGATCTCAACGAGGGCAACAGGCCGCCGCCACCATTACTCCGGTAAGTCATCGTCATGTGCTGGTGCTGCTGAAGCTGGAATGGATGGTGGTGGTAGATGGGAACTCCCCTTATCGGCTTGAGCAAAGCATTCATCCGGTGGTCGTACTGGTTGCTGTGGTTGGAGTAGCTTGCGGTGGCCGCCCACGGGGCACCGCCTCTGTTGGCCGCCGTGGCAGCGATGTCGGTGCTGGCTCGCCAAAACCCAAGGTGGCTGAACTGATCCATGCTGCTGCTGTTGTTGTTGCCGGCGTCTGGTTTTCTTGGCCAGCTGGTTGGAGGCGAGGACGCCGAGGTGGAGGACGAACTGGTGGTGCTGATCTGCAGCGCCAGGTCTGGCTGCCGGGGGAACAGCTCCATGATGATTGCTAGAGCTATCTAGCTAGCAAGAGATCAAGAAGCTAGTAGCTTGCTTGCTTGCTTGTGGATTCGACGGATTGGAAAGAATTCTTCTACTTCTGATTTCTGAATTGGGGAATTTCTGGTTCTTGATGTGTGGATGGGTGCTGTTGGTGGCTGAGCTAGAGAGAGGATTTGGTGAGAGGTGTGTGGGGGCTGGGTGAGAGTGAGATGTGCGATGAGACTACTGTATATAGTGTGTGTGCGCTGGCAAATCAATGGCTCTTGAAGAATTGACAAGTGTATGCGTGTGTGTGCATGCTAGAGTCAGAGATGGAGGTAGAGAGTGAGTCTCTTGTGCCCTTTGCTTGTGTCCTTGCCCTTTTCTCTCTCTCACTCATGTGCGGTGGGTACTGTACTATACTTCTACTATGCTAGTGTCGTAGTACTCGGACATATGTACACCGGAAAATTAAAGGGGAGGAAATGCATGGGTGGTGGCGTCCTAGACTCCTGGTGAAGGTGAATTATAGAACCAAGACATTGATGAGTTTGCTCCTTCACCGTGGGGTAAAAAATGTTTGTCCCTTGCTAGCTGTGAACTCTGTCTGCAAGTGGTACTTCCAGTGCGTATCCATTGTCGAAAAACAATGATATGTCGGTGTACAATTCGTGTACTCTAGTGTCTCATGATATATCCATCATTGCATATATATACGTTCATGAATGATTGACGTTGCTCTACATTAAGTGTACATATTGTTAGGTTGATCTCGTATTGATGAGCCCAACGGCTCATCAATCCCCTTGATTACGCCCTGATCGGGGGCGTCTGTTTCCTGTTATGGAGCAGTGGGCCCCTGTGACCTGCGCTATATAAAGAGGTGGGGGGCCAGGACACACGGTACGAGGTTCACCTGTGTTGCCAGCCACCCCACCGACATCCCCTCCGATTAGGGTTAGCGCAGTGCTCACGGGAAGTACCACTGCGCCGCCACCGCACCGACGCCCACGCCGATGGCCTCCGGCTCGAGTTCATCGAGGCATGGTGAAGGTATCTCTCCGATCCTCTCTCTCACACTGCTTTCACACACACACACATGATTTCCACGTTGATCTACCGATACAAGTAATCCTATGGATCTAACAATGGTATCGGAGCGACTAGATCCTAAGTTTTTGTTTCGGTACAAATAGAAAAAGAAAAGAAAAAGTTCACCGACGATGCCCTCGGGCTCACCGGCAACAGCGCCGCCGTTCTGGCCGCGCCACTCCTCTCGATCCAATCCGCATCGGCAAGCCGAGGGACGGACGAAGAGAATGGGCAGAGGTGGGGGCTCAGCCTCTCCACTGCCGAAAGAAACCCGCAAAAGAACCCTAACCCTAGAAATTAAAAGAGGGGAAAAGAAAAGCACTCACCGGCGTCCACGACGTCGCCGGCAAAGGGCACCACCGCTGGGCCGCTTGACGGAGTTGCGCCCACCCGTGGGTTGCACGCAGCTCCGGCAAGAGGGCCACGGAGGCGCCGCGTCTTCTTGCCGCCGTTTGCGCGCATGAGTGGATGTGCGGGAACGAGGAAGAAAAGAAGAAGGCGGGGCGCGGGGCGCACGCCCTGGTCGCCGCCATGGCACGGACTTGGCCACCTCCGGTGTGGTCTCCGGCCAGCGCGCGGGGAAGGGCGCGAGGCGCCGCAAGGCGCAAATGCACGGCGCGCATGGCGCAGCCGGCGTGGCGCACGGCGCGGCGCACGGCACGGCGCGGCGTGGTCGCCGGCGGCCGGCGGCCGGGTGGCCGGAATCGCACGAGAGAAGAACAGAGAGGGAAAAGGGAGGGGAGGTTTTTGCGGCTCGGGGCGGCGTTGCTGGGGTTGACCCCGCGACGGAGGAGCTGGACCGTCCGATGAAACGGACGGCCAGGATCGCCCTGCCTGCGAACCCTAGCCAGCAGATGGCCACGGGCCGATTTTGGGCCGTGGGCCGTGTTTTTTCTTTCCGCTCCGCGCGACGGATAGGAAACGGCCGTGGGCCGCGGCTGCGTCGCCGCGCGCGACGGATAGGAAAAGCGGCCGTGGGCCGGGCCGGCCTGAAAGGCCGGTTTCAGGCTGAGTTTTTTCTGTTAATTTTTTCTTTTAACAGAGCAAAGTTTTTATGTTTTTTGTCTAGTTTTTTGGACAATTTTCATATAGTTTTGAGTTCTATTCAAATTGATCCAACGAAATATTTGTTTAGAAGAAAAGTTACAGATTTTTTTTCTGAAAAGTATAAAGTGTATATTATTTATTTAAAGTTTCCGCTGCAAAATAGTTAAAAGAAATTGCATAAAAGCAATAAAGTGAAAATTAAAAGCATGATTAAAATGATATTAATGCTGATTATGATTTTGTTATTAATTGACCAACGTTATTAATAGCATTATCATGATTTAAAGTGAGAATTAAAAGCGTGATAAAGTGATATTTATGATGATTATGATTTTGTTATTAATTGACCAACGTTGTTAATAGCATTATCATGATTTAAAGTGAGAATTAAAAGCTTGATTAAAGTGATATTAAAGATGATTATGATTATGTTATTAAATGACCAACGTTGTTAATAGCATGATCATGATTTGTTTATTATGTGTTAAAAGGTGCATTTATTTCTCTATTGCCCAACGGTGATATAGTTTTAATTGCACAAACAGTGACAGAAATGGTTATGAAAAGTATAAAGTTCATGAATTTTATTCATGTTTTTCCGCTGCAAATATATAAAAGTGCTCTTAAAGTGCAAATAGAAATAAAGAAAGAATTAAATTACAAGAGCATGTTAAAAGGAATTATTGAAACAATTATGGTTTTGTTATTATTATGACCAACGTCGTTAATAACATAATCATGATTTGTTATTGTTTTATGTGCTTTTATTGCTATTTTCTGCCCAACGGTGATGTAGTTTTAAATTGCGCAAACAGTTGCATATTTGAATTTCGACCAACGTTGGATTTTTATATGCAATTGTTGTCTCACTTAATTGTGGTGTTAAAAGGGGTACTACTTGATGAGCTGCATCGAGGATGTCCATACCTACTCTGAATGGAGAAAGAAAGTGGATTTGGTTTTTTTGTTTATGTTGAGGTCGACTGGGTTGTGGTAACTCCACAGCCAGTTAAGCCTACAGAGCCAATCAGAGACGAAAAGGATGATGATAGTATTTGGAAAAGAAAGAAGAGGGACTATGCTCCGCTGGAGATGTCCTACACCCTCGAAAACATAAAGTGGCTAACCGCCAATAAAAGGTGCATGGATTTTATAAAGAAACAATTGAGCAAGCTATTGTCTGCTCAATTGTAGAGTGTGCATTGAAATGAGTTCCTTGAAAAGATAAAGGACCAGTTCACTGGTTCTTCAAAGATATATGCTACCCAGCTGCTTCAGCAGCTGGTGACAGAAAAGTACACTGTTATTTTGGATGTGGCAAGTGTGCCATATGGTGTAATAATGATCATGTGGGTGTTGCATTACTCCACAATGAGCTTTATTTATTATTTTCATGTGAAAAGTGCATTTCAGTGTGCAAAGTGAATAAGCATGTTTTCCGGTCGGATAACGAACAAAAGAAAAGAAAGAGAACTCATGACTCGTCAAAATTATGGCACTGTTTTTTGGGCCATATTACGAGGGGAAGAATAGAAAGCCTCGTTAAAAATGACATTCTTCCTCCGTTAGTTTTCAGATATCAAACAATGCATAGATTGCATAAAAGGAAAGTATGTAAAGCAGATTAAAAAGGGTGCTAACTGAAGCACATCGACACTAGAAATTATTCACACTGATATATGTGGACCATTTCCGGTGAAAAGTGTGGATGGTTATGACTCGTTCATAACGTTCACAGATGATTACTCCCGATATGGTTATATTTATCCAATTAAATAAAGATCTGAAGCATCGGATAAAAAAATATTCAAAGCAGAAGTGAAAATCAACATGATAAAAGAATTAAAATAGTCAGGTCCGACCGTGGGGGGAGTACTACGGTCGGCACACTCCATATGGTCAAGTACCTGGACCTTTTGCAAGGTTTTTACAGGAAAATGGAATAGTCGCCCAGTATTCTATGCCGGGCGAACCACAGCAAAATGGAGTAGCTGAAAGGCGTAACCGTACTCTTATGGATATGGTGCGCAGTATGATGAGTTATTCCACACTGCCATTGGGATTATGGATGGAGGCGTTAAAAACCGCCATTCACATTCTCAACAGAGTACCAAGTAAGTCGGTGCCCAAAACACCGTACGAGTTGTGGACAGGGAAAGTTCCTTCTCTACGCCACTTGAAAGTCTAGGGGAGCCCAGCTGAGGCAAAAGTTTTTAATCCACACATTGCAAAGTTGGACCCCAAAACAGTAACTTGCCATTTCATTGGCTATCCTGATAGATCAAAAGGTTATCGTTTCTACTGTGCAGACATACACACAAAGTTTGTAGAAACGAGACAAGCGGTCTTCTTGGAGGACGAAATGATGAGGGGGAGCATGGTAGGCCGGAAAATTGATCTTGAGGAGAAGAGGGTGTGTGCACCTTTTCCGATGATCCATGAGCCATTTTTCGCCCTACCTGTTGTACCTGCACCGACAATCCCTGAGGTTGTGGTGCAAGCACCTGTTGTAACTCCACCCGTGACCACAACGAGGCAAGATTCGGAACCTGTCCGTCAGGAGCCGACTCGACCTGTTGTTGAGCATGAAAGGGAGCGACGACAGCCACATTTAGAAGAAGAGTCGCACGTTGAGACACATGATGCGCCAGAGAATGAGACTCTCAGAAGGTCTAAAAGAGCTAGGAAATCTGCTATTTCTAGTGATTATAAAGTTTATAATACAGAAACAGTTCATATGGAAGAAGATCCCACTTCATATGAAGAAGCCATGAGAAGCGTTCACTCTTCGAAGTGGCTAGAAGCCATGGAAGATGAGATGAAATCGATTGAGTTCTAACAATGTTTGGGACTTAGAGGAAATTCCTAAAGGAGCCAAAACAGTAGGCTACAAATGGGTCTACAAAACTAAGTATGACTCCATCGGAAACGTTGAAAAGTATAAAGCACGATTTGTGGCAAAAGGCTTTACGCAAAGAGAGGGAGTAGATTACAATGAGACTTTTTCTCCGCTCTCATGTAAGGATTCCTTCAGAATCATCATGGCACTAGTTGCGCATTTTGATTTAGAGTTGCATCAAATGGATGTAAAGACGGCATTTCTAAATGGAGATTTAGAAGAAAATGTTTACATGAAACAACCCACGGGTTTTTTCATGGAGGGGAAGGAACATATGGGATGCCGCTTAAAGAAATCCATTTGTGGGTTAAATCAAGCCTCTAGACAGTGGTATTTAAAGTTCAATAATACAATTAAAAGTTTTGGTTTTAAAGAGAATGTTGAGGACAACTGGGTTTATGCAAAGTTTAAAAGTGGGAAATATATTTTCCTAATTCTGTATGTGGATGATATTCTGCTTGCGAGCAATGATGTCAGTCTGCTACTAGAAACAAAGAAGTTCTTGTCCTCAAATTTTGATATGAAAGATCTTGGTGAAGCTTCATATGTTTTGGGCATAGAAATTCACCGGGATAGAAAGAATGGAGTGCTAGGACTATCACAAAAGGCATATTTAGAAAAGGTTCTAAAGAAGTATAGTATGCATAAAAGTAGTACCTCACCTGCTCCTATAGTCAAGGGCGACAGTTTTGGGAAATTTCAATGTCCCAAGAACCAAGTATGAGATCGATCAAATGAAAGGAATACCTTATGCTTCGGCTGTTGGAAGCTTACAGTATGCACAAGTGTGCACTCGCCCTGACTTAGCTTTTATCACCGGGGTACTCGGTAGATATCAAGAAAATCCAGGCCAAGAGCACTGGAATATGGTAAAGAAAGCATTGCGTTATGTGCAAGGCGCAAAAAGACCTCATGCTAACATACAGACGATCTGATTCCCTAGAGATAAGAGGGTATTCAGACGTAGATTTTGCGGGAGATAGAGATGATATAAAATCCACTTCAGGATACGTGTTAACTCTCGCTGGAGCTCCAAACAGACAATAGTTGCATCATGTATGCAGAATTTATAGCAACTTATGAGGCCACAAGGCAGGTGATATGGTCAAAGAAGTTGATACCCGACTTGAAAGTGGTAGATTGTATTGACAAACCACTAAAGATGTACTGTGACAACCAGCCCGCAGTATTCTATACTCACAACAACAAGTCGAGTAAAGCTATCAAACCAATAGAGATAAAGTATTATGTTGTGAAAGGTAAAATCCAGAATCAAACTATAAGTCTCGAGCATATAAGGACAAAGGATATGCTTGCGGATCCGCTTACGAAAGGCTTACCACCCAGCGTGTTCATGGAACACGCAGTCGACATGGGTTTAATGGAAAGCCTATGATTCCTGGATTACAGAGGCCCAAAAGTAAAAGAATTTGTTTCAAAATAGAGAGGTATATTGTAGCTGTCTGATTCTATCGGCAATTGAGCTGTGACGATGAAACATGCTCTATGTACTGATCTATGATGAAACGAGTAAAGCACAAAGTACATGGATAAAAGTAAAAGTTGAGATCAAGGGGGAGAATGTTAGGTTGATCTCGTATTGATGAGCCCAACGGCTCATCAATCCCCTTGATTACGCCCTGATCGGGGGCGTCTGTTTCCTGTTATGGAGCAGTGGGCCCCTGTGACCTGCGCTATATAAAGAGGTGGGGGGCCAGGGCACACGGTACGAGGTTCACCTGTGTTGCCAGCCACCCCACCGACATCCCCTCCGATTAGGGTTAGCGCAGTGCTCACGGGAAGCACCACTGCGCCGCCACCGCACCGACGCCCACGCCACACACACATGATTTCCACGTTGATCTACCGATACAAGTAATCCTATGGATCTAACACATATGTCCTTTTTCTTTGTAGGGATACTTGATACATGTCCTTGACGTAGTGATAAGTCCCAATATAGTTTCCATTACGAAACAATAATAATAGTAATAATAATATGAGTGCATTTGCATAACCTGAGTGCCCATTGGAGTCACGGGAATATATGTTTGAAATACATTTACTGAACGAAAAACCTTGTTCCAAAAAATTGTTAAAATGTCTTTCTTCATGAGTGGTTTTTTCTTTGTCGTCGTCCATACAATTAATTTGGTCTCCTTGCCATGAATAGTCATGCCGGCCATCTTCTGTTAGAAAATAGAATTTTCAAAAAGCGGCAATACTTCCACATGGAGTTCTCTCTTATGTACCTGTTTGTAGAACAAATGATCAACATGGATTTAAAACATTTTGTAAAATAGGCTATCATGTATGAACACTCATATCTTGCAAGACAAATGATCATATTCGGCTCAGAGGTGCATCTTGACATGACATGAGATAGTGGAAAAAGAAGTTTACAACTTTTTTCGTAACAAAATTATTTTCGATTTTGTAACCGCCGGAAATGGTTTTTAGTGAAAAAAGTGCAAATAATATAGTGTAAAATGGCACATACCTAATTTCAGACAAAATACATCGTATTGGATTTCCGTACCAAGGTATTAGGAATTGTTTAGCTTTCTAGCAATTTTTTCCCATTTTAGTTAATTTTGATCAACTTTTCGAAAGTAATTTTAATTTGAGTGTTCAACTTTATTCCTAAAAATTGCAAAAAAAATATTTTTAAGGTGACTAAGTAGGTATCAATGCAATAGTAGCCATATATGTTGTTGAAAGATTCATGCCATTGTTCATGTCGATTTCGACCATATTTGGAAAATGTTAAATATGAAAAAAATAATGTCAAGAAGGCGATCCCTTAGCACGGTGTCCTATTATGTGTAGTATTTCCTAGGTAAAATAATAAACATGGATTGTTGCATTAAAAATCATGATTTTTAGCGGACGGGACATGGCGGACCAACGGCGGAGCAGATCGGGACGGGGTGGGGCGGTGGGGAGAGAGAGAGAGAGAGAGAGAGAGAGAGAGAGAGAGAGAGAGTGGCTCCGTGCGAGGGGGTCAGGTCTTAGACTGGCTTGGGCTGGGCTACTAGTGGCGTGTCTAATAACCACACACCCTGTGGTAACGAGATGCTAGGGTGTGTTGGTATTAGACACGACACTGGTATTTCGGTTCCGGTCATCCACCGGGGGGCCATCTATCAGTGGGCGTCACTTTTAAAGGCACGCAACTGGTAGTAACCGTGTGTCACTGTAGAGGAATGACACTAATAGCTGATCTGTTGTAAATATTCTTTATTGGGCCTACATGTCGAGTAAGGGGTTGCCAAGTGTGGTTCAAAAAACCATTTGCCGAGTGTTTTGTAAGATCCTCGCCAACCAAGCGCTTCTTGAAGTCGGCAAAGCAGCTAAATCCGTTAGTGAATCAAGGAGCAAATCTATGGCTCACTTGCTTGGGGCTAGTAAATGTACAAGCGCAAATTTAGGTACTCCCTCCATTCCGGTATATTAGATGTATCCCCAAAACCAGATTTTTCCAAGAGTTAGATGCAATTTTGGCAATAAATGAGGAATTAGGAGAGAGGAAATGGAAGGTAGCCAATGCATGCGCACTAATTTGATCAATTAATGAGTTATTAGGAGAGATAAAATGAAAGCAACCAATGCATGTCACCAATTGTGCTATTCAAGGCAACAATAGTTAGCCACCTAGGTTGTAGAGAATTGGCAACACTAGTGGAAAATAGCCCATCTGTCCCGGGTCCAGAGGGCCTTTGGTCCCGGTTTTACAACCGAGACTAAAGGGTCGGGACTAAATGGGGGGGAGGCTTTCGTCTCGGGTGCTTACGAACCGGGACGGATGGGCCTCCACGTGGCCACGGCAGGGCGGGCATGGGCAAAGGTTTCTGTCTTTTGTTTTCTGCTAATTTATTTTTTAGGGATTTTGATTTTTTGTTTTCCAATTAATTATTTTTTACGAAGATCACGTTGCGCAGACAACAAGTCATACACATAAAGTATACAATACACCGAGGTCACGTTTGATTCATACATACATAAGCCCACAAGTTTATACTACACCGACATCATGTTTCTCACACGTCGAGATCACGTCAATTACATTGGAGGCAAAACATAATTGCTAGGGTGATAAAATTCTCCAGTTTTCTTCAGGACCTCCGAGTTCAAAAATCCCGCCAATTCCTCTTGAATTGCTTTTAGGCGCTTCGTTGGTAGAGCTGGTCCCGCATTCGATCCATCTAGATCAATATGAATATGTGAGTTGTAATTTATGAATGGAACTCAACACAATATGGTAATAAAAAATTGCGAATAGTGTATACATATTTCAGCTGTTCTGACTACTCTATTCCGCTCACTGACAAAAGAGCGTATGTACTCGAAAACGTAGTATGCACATAAATTAGTCCCTTGTGGCTGCCTCAGACACCACTTTACAAAAAATAGAATTTAATCAAATAATAATCAAGCATGATAATGGTATTGATACTAGAATTAAAGAGTTGCGCGGACCTATATATATAGTACTACTTACCTTGGTGGTATAAAAATACAGCTCCGGCTTCCAATCCCCTGGAACCTTCACGATGAACCGTTTCCAAACCCTGCCCGCCAAAAGAAAATGATTAAAAGAGTTATTAATTACTTGATATCAGAAAATGAATGAAAGAGGTCGATAGAGAGCGATAATGATTGAAATTACGTCTGGAGCATATCTATCAAGCTTTGGTACTCGTCCATATCTTTCCTTAACGAGTCCATGACTTGAACGACTCCTTGGTCAACTCTAATGATTAGCAGAATCCAGTGGAATCCGCGCACGTTTATATGTCCATGACTCATCGATTACACTAAACATCGAGTAAGCAAAATAGAATGTGTAGAAGGTACAGTAACACTCACTTGAAGGCGTAAGGAAAAAGTATTTCTGCGCAGGTATTTTGTTTCACTAACCACCAGAGCAAGTTTTTCTCTGTGTCCGCGGAATGGTTATTTATGGTCACTTGATGAATATAATATGGGTCAATGAACCCAGTGTCATAGATGCGGCGTTGTCTGCATTCGACAATCTTCATTCTGCATAATAGCGTACAAAAGAATATAGTGAGATAATTACAGGCAATGAATGAGCAGAGTTAGAGACTTAATTAAATTGCATAAATAAATCACTTACAAACAATAGCAACTGACGAGGGCTTTGTCGAGGACGTCTTGATTGAATAACTGAAAAATTTCAGAAAACGGAATATACATCGCGTCATCCGTGAAGTAATGCCCGGCCTTTGCGGCGTTCTCGTACCACTGATGCAATCGACGCAATTGTGTTGTTAGAGAATTGACCTGCTCAGGTCTGACCAGGGACCTCCCATAGACATATGTCCATGCATACTGATACTCTCTGGGGTCGCCTATGGTGCCAGTGTCGTGGTGTACTTCCTTATCGGGCATCACCTTGTGCGGGGGGGTCGACTGATTTGCCTGTTTTCCGAGCTGGGCCACTTGTTTCCCGCATTTTGCCGTCTGCATCTGCTCCCTCTTTAGGCGATATGCCGCCTCCTTCTCCTGCTTCTCTTGACTAATTGTCTTCTCAATAACACGATCATAGTCATCTCGCAATTTAGGTGGCTGTGGCGGTCCACACGATAGATTTTTCTAACATCTATCAACTTTTTCTGCTGGTATTATCTCTTTAGGCAGGGGCCGTTTCAGTCCTAATTGTCTTTTCACATTGGCACGCACCGACTCGTCGAGTTCCTCTGGAGTCAAGTCGTAAGGTCTCTTTGGAAGAGGCTTTAGCAACTCGCGTTCCTCTCGAGTTAACTTATCTGCACTTTTGCTCGTCGACGGGAAGTTTAGTTTCCGCTTTAACGAGAAGGACTTAGCAGTGGGCGCAATCGACGGACGGGACATCGCGGGCGATGGACTCGCGACGGACGGGGCGTCGAGGGATGGATCTTGAGGTGGGGGGATGGATCTTGAGGTGGGGGACTGCTACTCGGAGGAGTCGGTGGCCTTGGCGCCAAGTTTGGAAACACGATGTTTTTCTTGTTCCAGAGAGCGATACCCTTCTCGACTTCTCCCAGTGTCTTCTCGCCGTCACGTCCAAGAATGTCAAGGTCCAGATTATCATATAACGACACAACTTCATCCACCCCGACACGAGCATAGCCAGCTGGAATCCCGCCGAGATGGTAGCTTGCTCCAGATTGATTAGGTAAAGCATAGCCGACCGCCACCTTGAAGGACATGTTCTTCATTGACATATGTAGCTCACAGTCTGTCTTCTCCGTGATATCATCCACGGGGTAGTGAGCCGCCGGTGGTTCGAGTTCAGAATGTTCTAGCTGCGTGGAACCCACGTTGCTTTTCTGCTGATCAGATGGGGCGGCTTCGACTTCAGGACCTACTAGCTGCTGCTGAGATGCCCTTTGCTGACTTATTGTGTCTAGTTGCTCCTGCTGCTGCTGCACCTTGCGTTCCAATGCCGATAACCGGTCTGACTCCTGCTTCTTCTTTCTCTGACGGCTTCTATAAGTATGAGCGTATTCCGGAAAACCTTGCTTCCACGAAACTCCGGGTCCATAGCCTCGTACTCGTCCAAATTTTTCAGGATTCCCGAGTGCGAGTGACAGCTCGTCTTTCTCTCTGTCGACCACGTACACTCCCCTTCGAACTTTATCTATTGCGTCCACAAGTTCTTTGGTTATATACTCAATTTTTTCCTTCCATCTTCCCTGAGCAACAATCAGCCCTGTCACTGGGTCCAACCCTGCCCCATGCGCGAACAACCAAAACTTGGACCTCTCGGGCCAGTCCGCTGTCTGTGGAATGATCCTGTTATCAAGCAGTTTTGCTTCAAAGGCTTCCCACTTAGGCACGGCAGCCTTGTAGCCACCTACACCCAAAGTGTGGTGATATTCCTTCTTCCCAGCATTTAACTTATTTGTTTTCGATCGGGCCACAGCGGCCTCCGATTTTCTTTGCTTCACAAATGTGGGCCACTGCTGTTGTATCTTCACTAGTGGTCCAGTGAATTCTGGATCTTGTTCCTCCGCCTCTACATAAGCTTTCCATAAGTTTTTCTTCCAGGTCCGGAATTGTTCGGCCATCTTAATAAGAGTCCAATGCTTGACTTTCTTCTTCAACTGCTCGGGTAGACCTGGCGGTAGGTTGACCTTTGTCAAGAGCGTGTCCCAACACAAATCTTTTAGGGTCTTGCCAAGATAAGTAGTTGGCTTGTTCTTGTCCTTCGGCTGATGCCATTCTTCAAGGGTGATCGGGACCAAGTTCCTAACAACAACTCCGCATTGATTTATATATTTGCGGCAGCACTGTAAGGGTTCCATCGGTTCACCACTATCACTAACTCTGTCGATCACTATCCTTTGACCCTCCTTCAACGGCTTCGTCGGGCCTCGTTTCGACACTGCTTTCGAACCTTTCGACCCTTTAGCTGCGGATGATTTGCTCGATCCGGAGGGCTAAAAGAAAAAATGATTCGTTAATAACTGCAATACAACTCAAATAATACATCTAGTGTGATCGATCAACAGAGGCTTAATATACCTCGCCGGAGTTTGTTAAGGGCACTTCCTCCTCTCTACAAATTTCTTCTTGCTCAACCCCCTCACCGGAGTCGTTCAGAAATTGGGAGCTGTAATCTTCTCCAATTACCCCATCTTCTTCACCGACAGGCGCGGCTGCACGTCCTGCTATAATCCGAAGCATTTTCATTTCACGCTCCTCATCTCTAGCGGCGACGTCAGGAAAATTTGGATCCATTTGCTCTTCACGCTCCTCGTCTCTGCCGAAGGCGTCCGGAAAATTTGGATCCATATATAACTCAATGTCCCTGCAATCAATTTTGTAAAAAGAATATGAAAATTCATAGCAACAACACAATTTAAAATTCATAGCAACAACACAATTTTCTAAGTAGCAAGCAAATTTAAATAAAGTACAAATTCATAGCAACTATCAAATAACATAGTACCATATAAAATTAATATCAACAACACAATTTAAAATTCATAGCAACTACAATTTAATTTTACTTCTATTTGCTTTAACCTAAATTTGCTAACACTAACACTAACCTAAATCTCTTTTTTTGCACTAACAAAAAAATTTGCACTAACCTAAATTTGCACTAACAATTTGCACTAAGCTAAATTTCTACTAACAATTTGCACTAAGCTAAATTTGCACTAACACTAAACTCTAACCTAACCTAAATTCTAACACTAAACTCTAATCAATTTTGTAACAAGAATATGAATATTAAAATTTGCATCTTAGCAAAATGTGAATGCAAAATTATAGCAACTACTTAGCAAATTTAAATTCAGGAACTAAAATTTAAAATTCACAACAAGTAATACCTAATTTAAAATGGTATAATTTACAATGGCATAATTTACAATGGCACACAATAGCAAAAATTACATCTAACAATTACAAAACAAGAAAGCCTTCAATTGATTTACAAAATGAACAAGATTACAATTTTAGACAACAAATTTAAACAACAAATTTCATACACAATTTCATACAATTTTCATTTTGCATAATTTCCTAACACACTAACACTAACATTCCTAAAATCCTAACACTAACACTACATTTCTAACACTAAAAAACAACAAAGAAAACTAACTAAACTAGACAACAACAAAAAAAGTGCTCACCTTGGTACGGCCGGAGGTGGAGGAGAGGGCGGCGGGAGGCCGAGGCGGAGCAGCACGGCGGCGGAGGCGAGGCGCGCGGCTCAATCCGCGCGGCGGCAGAGGGAGGGCGGGGCCACGCCGGAGCAGCACGGCGGCGGAGGCGAGGCGGCGGCTCCGTGCGCGGCTCAATCCGCGCGGCGGCAGAGGGAGGGCGGGGCCACGCGCAGCACGGCGGCGAAGCACGCGGCTGCAGAGGTGGAGGGCGGGGCCGCGCCGGAGAATCGCGCGGGCAGGGCTTCGCCGGAGGATCGGGCAGCCTGGCGGCAGGGGAGAGGGCGGCGTCGGGGAGAAGAGAATGAGGAGAAAGAAGAGGTGGAACCGCCCAAATCGACGAAAAAACGACCTTTGGCCCCGGTTCCAGCCACGAACCGGGACCAAAGACCCTTTGGTCGCGGTTGGTAACACCAACCGGGACCAAAGGGCCGCTGGGCCGCGTAAAATTGGGCCCGGTTGGTGTTACCAACCGCGACTAATGGGCTTTTTTATTTTTTTTCTTGTTTCTTTTTCTAGTTTCTATTTCTGTTTTCTTTTTTTGTTTCTTTTATATACTTTGATTTACATGCTTTTTGAATTGTTTTTTTCTAGTTTCTTTTAAAATGTTCCAATATTTGAAAATCATATCTTTTTCTTATTTATTTTATATCTATTGATTTAATTATCTAAAAATTGTAATAATTATCTCTTTATTTTTAAAACATCCTTTCTTATTTCTGAAAAACATATCTTTTTCTTATTTCGTATTTTTTTTGCTCGAGTTTCTTTTTTATATATATTTAATTTAAATGTTTCAATATTTCTGAAAATCATATCTTTTTCTTATTTCTTTTTTATCTATTGATTTAATTGTCTAAAAATTTGTAATAATTATCTATTTATTTTAAAAACATCCTTAACATCCCCACACAGTTACATAAAAGGTTTCATAACACAGCTACACATTTCTACATAACCGGACTTGCTAGCTCTGAGGTCGTAGGATTAGGGGGAACGGCACCGGGAGGAGCCAGCCCCGTTCGCGGCCGCCTGGTTCTCGCGCGCATGTTTGCGGCGGAGGGCACGAGCCATGGAGGATGAGTCTTTCAGCGCCCAAGCCAGCTCGGAAGCCTCCTTCGCCTTGAGCTGGCAGGCAGTCCTGGCTCGCTGTACACGGTCATCGTGGACAGACTGGAAGGAAGCTTCAATGGCCTCCTGCATCTGCGGCCCGCCGCCCTCTTCCTCATGGTCGCTCCAGTCGAAGTCGTCGTCGTCGTCATCCTCCTCGTCGGGAGGGGCGGCGGCGACTGGTGGAGGTACATCGTCACCTGGTGGAGATGCGGCGGCCAAGTCGCCGTATGCGGCCGCGGATCCCCACGCCACCCCTGCGGCGTACGCATCCTCGTCGGGGTCGGAGACATCGGACCACGCGCGCTCGTACGCCCTCCGCACCTCCTCCGGCACCGGAGTAGGAGGCCGATAGTTGGGCATTCCTCTCCACGCCGGGCTCGTGGGCATACGACGGGATAGGCTCCCGCGGTAGCGCCCTAGCGCGCTCTGCCGAGCACGTTCGACCTCGTCCAGAAGGCGCTGCGGCGGGCGTGGTGGATCTATCTCGTGGAGACGATGGGTTCGTTGCTACGAATGGTGGATTAGGGTTTACCCCGTCGACAACAATACATATAGACCTCCAGGGCAGCGCTGGGGGAGGACACGTGACCAGTACAACGCTGGGGGAGGACACGTGGCCAGGGCAGCGATAGGGGAGGACACGTGACTGACATGAGTCGTGACCGCAAAGCCCGCCTTTAGTCCCGGTTGGTAACACCAACCGGGAGTAAAGAAGCACACGGATCGTGTGTTTCTTTCAAGCGCTTGTGAGCCGTTGGATCAGGGGTGTGTTTCTTTCAAGCGCTTGTGAGCCGTTGGATCAGGGGCGTGTGTTTCTTTTGAGGGCAAAATCAGTGTTGGATCAGCCACATGACCCTATATATAGCCCCCCTCTCGAACATGTTCGACACTCAGTGTAGTTCATTTATATACAAAGCATTCGGATTCCCTGCATACGTCCGACGGTGCATTTGATATGCGGGCACTCAGGAGCCACCGTCGGGCTGTATGCAGGGGAAACCGTGTGTTTTGTTCTATCTACAAATCCTTCAGTTCATCGACCGAATACAAATCATTCGGAGCGCCGTTGGAGTTTAGAGTTTTCTTCCGATTTTTCACAACACAGTTACATAAAAGGTTTAATACATTATTACACATCACCACCAACATCCCTATCTAGTGTTGTGGTATAAACTTCTTCTTCGTGTGTGTCCCTTTCTTCTGATTGCGCCGCAACCATGGACAATCTTCATCATTTAACTTGATACTTGGGTCAATGTTCACTTTGAAGGGCGGAATTTCATGAAACTTATTGTAATCTTCTGACATGTCTGTCTTGTCCTCCACTCCCACGATGTTTCTTTTTCCTGAAAGAACTATGTGGCGCTTTGGCTCATCGTATGATGTATTCGCTTGCTTATCTTTTCTTTTTTTCGGTCTGGAAGACATGTCCTTCACATAGAAAACCTGAGCCACGTCATTGGCTAGGACGAATGGTTCGGTGTCGTACCCAAGATTCTTGAGATCCACCGTAGTCATTCCGTACTTGGGTCTACATTTACCCCGCCTTCCAGGTTGAACCATTTGCACCAGAACAAAGGTACCTTGAAAGAAGGTCCATAGTCAAGTTCCCATATCTGCTCTATGTAACCATAATATGTGTCCTTTTTCCCATTGTTGTTTGTTGCATCAAAGCGGACACCACTGTTTTGGTTGGTGCTCTTTTTATCTTGGTCGGCCGTGTAAAATGTATTCCCATTTATCTCGTACCCTTGAAAAGTCAATATAGTCGAAGATGGTGCTTTGGCCAACAAGTATAGCTGTTCTTCAACAGTGTTGTCATTAATGAGACGTGTTTGCAACCACCCGCTGAAAGTCTTCATGTGTTCTCTTTCAATCGATTCTTCAGGCTGCTCCGGGCATTTAGAGCGTAAACTATTCATGTGTTCCTTGATATACGGAGCCACCAAGCTGGAATTATGTAGAACTGTGTAGTGTGCTTGATTGAAAGAATCCCAGTCCTTACACATTATTGCTTTCTTTCCTAGCGTGCCTTTTCCACGCAGTCTCCCCTCATGGCGCGATTGAGGAACACCGATCGGCTTAAGGTCAGGAATAAAGTCAACACAAAACTCAATGACCTCCTCTGTTCCATAGCCCTTGGAGATGCTTCCTTCTGGCCTAGCACGGTTATGAACGTATTTCTTTAAGACTCCCATGAACCTCTCAAAGGGGAACATGTTGTGTAGAAATACAGGACCGAGAACGTTAATCTCTTCGACTAGGTGAACTATGAGGTGCGTCATAATATTGAAGAAGGATGGTGGGAACACCAACTCGAAGCTGACAAGACATTGGACCACATCCTTCTGTAAACTTGGTAGAGTTAATGGATTGATCACCTTCTGAGAAATTGCATTGAGAAATGCACATAGCTTCACAATGGGTACTCGAACATTTTCCGGTAGAAGCCCCCTCAATGCAATCGGAAGTAATTGTGTCATAATCACGTGGCAGTCATGAGACTTTAGGTTTTGGAACTTTTTCTCTGCCATGTTTATTATTCCCTTTATATTCGACGAGAAACCAGACGGGACCTTGATACTGCTCAGGACTTCAAAAAAGATCTCCTTCTCTTCTTTGGTAAGAGCGTAGCTGGCAAGACCTTGATACTTCTCTGGATTCAGGTGGTCGTCTCGTTCGTGCATACGTTGGTGGTCCTGCCGTGATTCCGGTGTATCTTTCGTTTTCCCATACACGCCCAAGAAGCTTAGCAGGTTCACGCACAGATTTTTCGTCACGTGCATCACGTCGATTGCAGAGCGAACCTCTAGGATTTTCCAATAGGGTAGCTCCCAAAATATAGAGCACTTCTTCCACATGGGTACGTGTCCATCAGCGTCATTCGGAACAGATAGACTGCCAGGACCCTTTCCAAAGATTACTTTTAAATCCTTGACCATGTCATATATAACATCACCATGAGGGAATTTAGGATTCGTCCGGTGATCTGCCTCACCTTTGAAATGCTTGCCTTTCTTTCTTACGGGATGCTGTTTTGTAAGAAATCGACGATGCCCCAGGTACACATTCTTGTTTCCCAAATGTATACTTTCAGTCTCACTTAAACAGTGCGTGCATGCATTGTATCCCTTGTTTGACTGTCCTGAAATGTTACTAAGAGCAGGCCAATCATTGATGGTTACAAACAGCAACGCTCGTAGGTCAAATTCCTTTTGTTCGTGCTCATCCCACACAGGTACACCTTCGTCACGCCACAACTGTAAAAGTTCTTCAACCAATGGCCTCAGGTACACATCAATGTCGTTGCCGGGTTGCTTCGGGCCTTGGATGAGCACTGGCATCATAATGAACTTCCGCTTCATGCACAACCAAGGAGGAAGGTTATAGATACACAGAGTCACAGGCCAGGTGCTATGACTGGAGCTCTGCTCCCCGAAAGGATTAAAGCCATCTGTACTTAGACCAAATCTTAAGTTCCTTGCGTCAGCTGCAAATTTCGGGAACTCCCTGTCGATTTTTCTCCACTGCGACCCATCAGCGGGGTGTCTCAGCATCAGGTCTTTCTTACGGTCTTCTTTGTGCCATCGTAACAACTTTGCATGCTCTTTGTTTTGGAACAAACGTTTCAACCGTGGTATTATAGGAGCATACCACATCACCTTGGCAGGAACCCTCTTCCTGGGGCACGGCTCGCCCTCAACATCACATCACCAGGGTCATCTCGCCTTATCTTATACCGCAATGCACCGCATACCGGGCATGCATTCAAATTCTCGTACTTCTCACCGCGGTAGAGGATGCAGTCATTGATGCATGCATGTATCTTCTGCACCTCTAATCCTAGAGGGCAGACAACCTTCTTTGCTTCGTACGTACTGGGGGGTAATACGTTATCCCTTGGAAGCATCTTCTTTATTATTTTCAGCAAATTTTCAAATCCCTGTCAGATGTACCATTCTCTGCCTTCCATTGCAGCAATTCCAGTGTGGTACCAAGCTTTTTCTGGCCATCTTCGCAAGTTGGGTACAACAATTTTTGTGATCCTCTAACATGCTCTCCAACTTCAACCTCTCGTTTTCACTTCCGCTGTTTATCTGTGCATCAAGAATGGCCCGACCAAAATCATCATCGGGCTCATCAACAATGGGCTCTTCTTCAGCTTCGTCTTCCCCCATTGTAGTATCACCGTCTTCAGTGAACGTAGGATAGTTGTCATTATCCTCTTCTTCTTCATTTTCTTCCATTATAACCCCTCTTTCTCCGTGCTTGGTCCAACAATTATAACCGGACATGAAACCGTACTGCAACAGGTGGACGTGAATGGTTTTTGAGGTAGAGTAATCCTGCGTATTCTTGCAGACACTACATGGACAAGAAATAAAACCATTCGACGGCTTGTTTTTCTCAGCCACACGGAGAAAACTATGCATGCCATTAATATAGTCGGGACAGCGTCGGTCACTGTACATCCATTGCCGGCTCATCTGCATTATATAAATATATCAAAAACCATTACACTACATCATGAATATATAATAGTGACCAAATTAATTAATACAAGTTCATCACATTAAAACCAAAGTAAAGTAAATGTAATACATAGTTCTCATAAAACATACATTAATTGAAACTAACATACAACTATCTAAAGAATTTAAATCCAACAACAAATGCGATCAAAATCGCAACTAAGGTAATTACTGAACCAACAGCATAATGATACCAAGCCTCTTGACTAATGGCATATTTTCTAATCTTTTTAATCTTCAAGCGCATTGCATCCATCTTTATCTCGTGAGCATCGACGACGTCGGCAAGCTTGAACTCGTGTTCATCGATGATGTCGGCAAGCTTGAACTCCAATTTCATCTTCTCTTCTAGGCATTGGAGATGAAGATCTTCACTTCTTTTCAATTTTGCTTTCAAATCATTGTTTTCTTTTACAAAAAACTCGACAATAGGGTCGGTTGGAATTTCCGGTTCAACTACCTCCTAGATAAAAGCGTCTATGTCAAGTTGGTAGGTATAGTTGTTATAAACACGAAATGAAACAAATAGTTATAAAAATATACCACATCCGAATCATAGACCGGACGAGGGCCGACGGGGGCGGATATCAAAACCATGACACTATACATATAAAAAAACATAAGAAAATTATACAAGAAATAACTATGCATTTAAATCATACAAGTAATTTTTCTTTCAAATAAAAGATAAAAAAAGAGGCTCACCGAGGTGGTGCCGGTCACGGGACGGCGCGGGCTATCGACGGCGGTGAGGACGGGGACGGAACGACACTAAAACCCACAAATCATAAATTAATTTGAGCTCAAAATGCATATAAAAAATGAACTCCCTAACTTAGGCATTTCATCAAACACCTAGCTAGCACTACAAAATGAAATGAGTTAAACTAGCAATGGAATGAGCTAAAGTAGCAACGCCGGAAAAAATGATAAGTTTCTAACCCTTGAATAGAGGGGGTGCCTTCAATCTTCACAAATGGTGAAAAAAAATGGGGATTAACTTGAGTGAGGGAGAGGAAATGGAGGAGAAAAATGGTGAAGTTTCGAGCAATGAAAAATGGAGAGGAGCCGGGGTGGAAGAAGATGATATAGGGGGAAACTTTGGTCCCGGTTCGTGTTCCTACCGTCCCTGCACTAGCTCATTTGTCTCGGTTCGTAAATATGGTCGGGACAAAAGGGCCGAACCGATGGTGCTTTTTCTACTAGTGCAAAGGCATCCTATAAACCAGAATAGAGTGAGTAACTCTTTGCCTACTGTTGTACGTGGACATATGTACAGTGAAATATTAAAGAGTGTGGAAATGAATGGGCGGTGGTGCTGTCCTCGAGAAAAAGGTGAATAATAGAACACAACAGCGGGGTAAAAAGTGTGTGTCCTTTGCTTGCTAGCTTTAGGACTATATATCTGCAAGTATGGTACGTCCAGAGCGTATCCATTGTTGAAAAACAATAATGTAGGTGTACAATATCTGTACTCTGATGTCTGATGATATACCCATGCAATATACATTTATATTATATATACATGCATGACTATTGACATTGCTCTTAAACCTTCCATTATATGAAATTAATATAGGGGTACATTTGCACATCTTCAGGGCCTATTAGACACGTGGAAATATATTTGATGATGTCTGATGATGTAGCCATTCATTTAATGTAGATGCATTTGCACATATCCAGGGTCTACTGGGGACGCTAAAATATATTTGAAATTCATGAATTGCAAAAAAAATCATTCCAAAAATTCATAATCTTCTTTTTATGCAATTGTTTTTTATCGCTTTACAAATTTGTCTCCTATTCTAGAAAAAAGAAAGGAGGAAATCTACATGAGCGGGAAACAATTAGCTCATTTTTTAAAAGGAGAATTTAACTGCTCATTTAGTTGGCACTTGTAAATGTACAATTCCACCACCTAGTTTCGAATACTCGTGAACACATCATTGGGTTTTCTACTTAATGTCTGGACTCCATGCATATACTATTTACTTTCAGATTCTCATTTTGTATCTCATCTATATTGTGGTATAATTGAGTTTCTGATGAGCTAAATAAATGTTAGGCGTGTCTGCTCATCTTGTGAGCCATTTAGAAACACACAAATATATTTTAAAATAGAGGGAACTCTATTTAGATTATTGTAGGAAGTTTCAATACAAGAACTGCCAAATAAACCTTTGTTCGAAAAACCCAATGCACATCCAGTTGTCTTATAAGCTGGTCTCCTATTTTTTTAAAAGAGCAAGAGACAGAACTACCTCACTTTTTTGAAAATTAAGATCTTAGTGCTCACATGGTTTGAAAAGTGAATGTACAACCTCATAACATGGGTTCAAGTTTTCGCGGACACCAATTTTTGGGGTTCAAATAATCTTGCCTAGAACTATTGTACGATTTTCTAAGAAAATTAGAGAAAATAATTCCTTGCATATATCCATCATTGTGGTGTTTATATATGGATCCACATACTAAGTTATACACAATATTTAGTCCAGCCATAGTTGTATAGTAGAAAACGTAAACATTATCCAACAATAAGCACAATATTCATATTGTCAGGAAATATCGCTTATCATCACTAATTAATATCCTCAAACAATTAATATCCTCTTAATGATGTGTACGTCTCAGTACTCATAAATTTGTCTGCTCAACTGTCCTCTTTTCCTGCCTTTTGTCCTTGCTTGACCTATTCTGCTGAATGGCACCGCAGCCCTCAATGCTTCTATGTTAGGTTTTTAATTTAAAAAATCTGAAAATGACTAATGATCATGTCTGGTTAATTTCGTGGAACTATTAGAAGTTATAATCGTCTCTCGGATATTATTCGTTTGCATCCAATTGGTTTTGGGTTAAGTTCCATTCCTTTCTGGCGAACCATTCCTTTGGGAAGACTCCTTATTCTCTCACCATAGAAAGATGCCGAGAGACAAAGATGGGATAGCGAAAGAATATATCATTTTCTCACTTTGGAAGCTTTCTATCGGCGTCAAACTTATTTTTCAGAAAGAGAAACTCCAAGACTACTATCGACAGATCCATCGGTTTGCTTAGTTTCCGGGCCAATCCTCTCCAGCTTTTTTTTTTTTGCGAAAGGGATGATATATTAATTCTCCGAACTTACAGAAAGGTCCAGAAACAAAGGAAAAATTACAAGGGAGCCCTCTGGAACCCGACGACGACGACGAGCCGGAGCTGACGATGGCGCGCCGCTGCTGAAGCTCCCCAAACATTGGATCGCCGGAGCCCACCACACCGCAGACGGGAAGTCACCGAGCACCGCCTCCGAAGAGACTACTGCCGGGAACGCCGACGCCGCCGCGAAGAACCTCTGTATCATCCTCTTATTGAACTGCATCCAGATCCACTGCATACCTGGATCTGGCCGTGGTGCAGGGAAAATCGCGCGCAGGTCGGTGAAGCCCCAGGGAACGCCACCGCCGGAGGGGATCTGCGCGGACAACAGACGAACCAACAGCACCTCCGCCTCCGAAGCGCCGCCGGCCGGACACCTGCCAAGCCCTACCATGAATACACGCCGTGAGACGGGCTTCCCCCACCCTCCCGCCGCCGGAGCAGCCGACGGAGGGGAGGGAACCCACGCCTCACCGGCGGAAGAGGTGGACCGACGGTGGACTCTCAAAATCGCCTCTCAGATCTGTATCGGGGAGAGGAAAGGGAGGGCGACAAAATAATCCTCTCCAGCTTTTTTCATGCTTTGCCACATATGAGTTGTCTCTCTGACCAAGCTAATAGTTTTCGTATGGAACACTAATATCGGTACTCCTATTTCTGCAAGATTCTAATTACGTGCCTCTGCAGTACTACAGTACCCACGACATAAAAACTAATCACTACATACATACATGCATGATCGTAGCTCGCTGGCCATCTTAGGGTGTGTTTGGTTGAGCTGTAGATTCCTAAAAATCAGCTGTGGGAAATCTGTTGTAAGAAATCTGCTATGAGCTGATAACTGCACAGAATCTGGAAGTTGTTTGGTTAGAACAACTGTGGATTCGACTTTGTCTGATTTTATCCATTTGGGTCAATATTTGTCCTTTTCTATTTCATTTTTATCATTTTATATTGTACTAAGAAATAACTATTTCCACACAAAAAATCCAATATGAACATTAAAAAATAGAGAAATTTAATTTAGCAAATATTACACAAATTTAATCAAATCAGGCAGGAAAACTTGATCGAGCTAACTTGAGAGATTCAAGTCTGGAATACACGAGAGGGAATTATCCGCAACTAGTTGCACCCGCAACTAGTTTTTGGATACCCCACTTCCGAGTGTCCAAAAATCGCGAAAAAATCATGGACAAGGGTTATGTTGAACCTTCGACACCCACAAAATTTCATCCACAAATATGAACATATGTGGCCTGTGCAAAAAAGACAAATGAAAGTTTGAATTTCATATTTTTGGATGAAATTTTGTGGGTGTCGAAGATTCAACATAACCCATGTCCATGTTTTTTTTCACGATTTTTGGAAAATCGGAAGTGGGGTATCCGGCAATGCAACTAGTTGCGGATTGTCATTTCCCGGAATACACAAGCATCCCTGGCTCGCATCACACACGCGCATCAGGGCCATGGCAGCGGGCGGGACACGCACAGCGCCGCCAAGTCTCACGCCTCACGGTGCTGCCACCCACCATGGCGCACGCTCACGGACATGAGACCGCTGAAGGAGGGAAAGGTAGCGACGGGGCCACCACAACAGCGTCCAGCAGCTCGCGGATCTCGGCAATCTCGCCCAGCAGCGCCCAGATGCCGACGGCGGCGGGGTCTCCATGGACGCAGCGGCGGCGGGCTCTCCAAGGCCAGGTGTCTGCGAGCGCAGCCTCTCTCGGTGTCTGGGATGGGGTCCTCGATTCCCTACCGGCACGCGGCTGGAATAGGCCAGCGAGGAGAACCCAACCTGCCATTTTCGCTTCATGGTGCCAGTCGTGGGGAAAAAAGGAGATGCGGGAGGACAGAGGGGTTGGAGGAGAAAAGAAGAGAAAGCGAACCGGTCATTTTCACTTATCAGTGGCATGGTGGGTAATTTTCATGTTTTTGGCTCAACGCAACGCAGTGATATCTGGCGAACGCTACGCGTCAGTCGGGTGTAGCGATGGTTAGCTACAGCCGCCCTCCGCGCCGTCGGATCCAGTTAAGTGAATCAATCTCGCGCGTTCGATCTATGTAGTAAAAACGTTTCGCGTGTAGCAATTTTTTGTGTGTATGTAACATTGCATGTAGCAACAAATGTTTCAGAAAATGTTGCGTGTGATGAATGTAGCAAAAAAATCCGACGAAGCAATTTTTGTTTTCGCATGTAGCACAGGTGTGTAGCAAAAAAAAACAGTCCACAAAAAAATCCCCATTTGGTTACACAACAAAAATAGTGTAGCACGTCTCTTGTACTTACACACCAAAAACAATAAGAACATGTAGCACTTTTAAAACATCCATGTAGCAAAAACCAACACCACATCACTTTTGCAGAAATCATGTAACACTTTGCTCATGCTTATACACCAAAAACGAGTCGCGCATGTAGCAAAACTGCACACCTAATGCAACATCAACAAACCCAAAAACTGACCACTTAATGTCATCACCAATGGAGGCATGCCATGACCGATTCGAGCTCCCCTTCCATGAAATTTGCCACTCAGAGGCCTGTGGAAGCTACATGGAGGGAACCCCTACCCAATCTAGTCACGGGGCATCATCTTCTCCAAATCCGGTGAAGATACCATTCATGGCCTCCATGGTGGCGTGCTGGTCGGCGGCGCCGGCGGTTGGAATCGAAGCCGGCAAGGAGAGAGGTCTGCGAGGCCGCAGCGTCGGTGGTTGGAAGGGGAGGTGGCCGGGAGGGAGGTCCGTGAGGGAGCGAGGAGACGGCGCCGCCGTCGAGCGAGCGGAACTCGTCGCCGGCCGCATGGATCGCCGGCGGGCAGCGCTGCTTCGTCCCGATGGTCACCATGGCCTATCATTGACTTGTTGTTAATATGGAGAGAGAACGTGAGGGGCAGGGAGATAAGATAGAGAGAGAGCGTGGAGGGTGCAGCCGTGCAAGAAGATAAAGGCAACTCGTTCGCTCGCGTGCACGCGCGTCGCGACCCGACTGATGGATCAGTCGGTTGATAGATAGAGTTTCCCGTGAAATCTGGGGTCAGACCAACTTTCGCTTTGCACTACGAAAATCTGCTGCGTTTCAAGAATCTGCTTTGGCCCTGTACCCCTTTGGTTTAGATTCCAGCTTCCTGGCAGCGAATCTGGCTCCAAAATCTCAACCAAACACACCCTTAGTCTCGCAGGGGATTAATGCCTCGATCTCTAGGGCACATCGGTGTAACTTGTCCTTTCTTCGAACCATACGTAGCTAGATTGTCATTTATTTTGTAAGATCCATGCACATGCCAAGGTTAATTTCTAGGAGGATGC
Source organism: Poa pratensis (assembly GCA_947311845.1). NCBI lineage: Eukaryota > Viridiplantae > Streptophyta > Magnoliopsida > Poales > Poaceae > Poa > Poa pratensis. Next base: position 1,156,665 of record CAMZMU010000043.1, on the reverse strand, counting down.
ATGGGGTAATTATAATACAACCACAAGATGTCAACCCTCCTGGAACGTGCTAGAATGCGTTGGTAACTGTGTGTAGATAGTGACAAGGAGTGGAAAGGTACTGTAGCTAGCTAGCTACATCAAACCTAGAAATCCAAATTTGAAAATGGGTTCATATGGACCCAATCAGTAAAACTACACCCCTAGGTTAAAAAAATGTGGAATTGTTCGAAGCATTGTATCGTAACTTTTAGTATACGTTATAAATTAGCGATACCTTTTTATTTATAAATCACAAAATGGGAAGATTTGATTAAAAAAACTCTATGTGATTCTTTCGTAACTTTTATTCTGTTTTTGACCACATTACACGTAACTTGTATTGTAGAAGTATCACTTAATTTGTGATTTATCTCTAAATAGTTTGCAAATGGTCATATTTATTTCACCAAATGCTCATGTATACGTGTTTACCTGTCGTCTAGGTACGTTTTTCTTTGGATTTTTTGAAACTAATAATTATATCTTTGTGGAGTATGTAGTATTGGGTTCATATGGATGGATGCTTGTCAAATCCGTATAATCCTGATGAGCTATACACCAGCTTGAATCTTAACCCACACCAACTTGATCAATGAGCTATGGCTAGCTAGTGGGTGTGCAAAGCATCCAACCAAGGCTTGTGATAAGGTTGTAATTAATACATACTATAATAGTGGGCGTGCAACGCATCATTTGACTAAGATATACTATTATTAATTAGATGCTAGTACCAGTGATGAGCATTGAATGTGTTGTTGTCTCCCAAGACCATTTGTCTTGGAGGAAAAAAGGAATCTCGATCTAGTGAAACGGCAGGATTTGACTAGAGAAGAGAAGAAGAAGCTAGGGTTCTGTGCGATGTGTTTGACTGTCAGGATGATCTGATCTCAGCACATGACCATCTCGATCTGAGCATTATTTAACTAAATTTAATTGATTTTGGAGTAGTTCAACTAGCTAGGTGTCCTCTTACCAATCTTGGTTCTACTCCCCTGCATTAGCTAGCCAATTGGTTTAGGATGTTTTGGAATCTCGATGTGTTCATGTCAATTCATGACATTGAAAATGACAAGGAAAAATATTTAAGCTCCTGGAAGAAGAACATATGTTGGTTGTTTAGTTGTTAATATCCACTAATAATTGAGGTATCGGCATTGTCAAGGTGCATTCCGACTAGCACTCTCTACTACATCCAACTTATTCCCAAATGAAGTATTTAAGGAATATAGAAGGGGATTGTAGGTATATTTTTTCTATACATAAGTGATTGGTATATAGAAGGGGATTGTTCAACTAGAGAAAAACAACCAGTGGTTGTACTTTCATAAAACACCCAAGTTGTGCCATGCATGCCTAGACAAATTATTTACATTATAAGAAGGTCCAACCGCTATATGTATTTAGACATTTATTCTTCCACTAGTGGGTGTTTTCCGACTTTAATGTTTTAAGGTGTAACTTCCACTCGGGCAAAATTAGAGTGGCTGAAATCACGGCCTTTATAGAATTCATGCATGGTTAATTTTTAAATATTGAATTGAACACTACCATAGTAATACGCACTGCCAAAGATACATCTTATTTCTCGTGTGTAGATTCCGAACAAAAAAATTAAACCCTAATATGGATGCCAATGTTAAGCTCTATCAGATAAGATGATCTGCCCTGCTCTTCACAATGATTTTTTCACAAAGTCAGACACATGACATATGGCTGGTAGACACGCTGGACGGCTGGAGTGCGGGTTGATGCGCATAAACCAAGAGGGCCTTTTAGCAAAAGTGCGGTCGCGACACTTTTTTCGGACCAGAGGGAGTAGGAAACATGGTCATCGAAATCTCACTGATATTCCCACATATCTGGCTGATACCGGTAGCCTTGGTGTGTATGGTTCGTCTTGTATGCACGAATGGTCAATTGACAACCAACATACAATATTATAGTTTTTGTCTCAACTGTGATAAATTATAAGCCATCATTAATTTGAATTTTTACAATCATTTAGCATTGTTTCATGTACATGTGAAAATCAATACTCATTGTTTGGGTTTATAGATCTGGTGGACTAAATCGGTGTGCCCAATAGAGCTATTTGTTGGTAACGTGATTTATCTCTAGCTAGAGCAACCTCCACTTAGAACATTAAGGCCAAAGACCTTTCCAATTTGCATTGACTCCTTCCTATCTATTTTCCCTGTCCCTCCTTCCTAATTTCTAGCGATAGAAAAGGTCTCTTACATGATCCTACATACCGTCGTTTGTCCAATTAGCGTCCCGCATGAACCATATACTCTAGCTAGGCAGGTTTGATCAAGATCAACGATTTCACTCCCTTGAAATTTTGCCGCAAGCTCAATAGATGAACTCACGTAGCTAACGATTTTTTTTTCGTATTCACTTTTCTAAGGACGTCTTCCAAAACACTCGCTATGAGGCACGTTCTCCCTGCACGTACGGCAATGCAAACACCCAATTATCCGCTTCCCGCCGCATCCGATCTCACTTAGTGGTGAGCTATGTGTCGTCCCACCATTGCATGATAACCCCACGAGCAACAACTTTTTCGTACTACATAGTCACATCATTTCTTCTTGTGGTGTGTCAAAACCATAAAAAATACCACAACAATTCAAAAACACCATTGAAAAAAAAACTGTAGGTTGTAAAAAAAATGTAAACTGCACTGGAGGTCTTAAAAGTAGAGTGGTGGTACGGGGTGTGAAGTTAGTCTATTTGTATAAAAATGCATATGGGAGTCATACAAACTTGTTAAGTTTGTCACCTCAACTCCTACCCGAGGCTAAGTTGCGCATTTTGACTAGAACCACACAGGTATCTTGTACTTATAAAAATGCAAAATTTCCTATCTTCTAATTTCAATTGTCCCTGACCCATGTCTCTCTATGTGTGGGGGCAAATCGTACAAGTAATACGTACGCTAGGTGATGTTGTGCAAAAAAAAACACGCTTGTTTTTTCGTCAAAGTACTGATAATAATGTGCAATATATATTCAGAATAATTATTGCTGTAGCTTACCGTGGCATCATAATTTGAAAAGCTGCCGCTGAAAATAATTTCTACGTACAATTCATTCACCTAGTTTAGGGTATTCAGCATCTAACCGTGACCGTGAGTTCATGAAGTCGTGCTGAGGCGGGAAGCAATACGGTCTTGGGCAGCGGATGTAACGTTGAGTCCAGGGAGCAGCTTTCCATTTTTCAACCTTAAGGCAGCTCAAGTCGTACCGCTTGCCGCCAGCAACGATGTCGACCTCCTCGAGACCGGTGGCGTTTCTCGCCAGGAACCTGACGAGCTGAACCTGGAAGCAGGTGAGCACCTCTACATCCGACCGCACAGCCACCTTCCTAAGTGGATAGCGCCAGCAATCCGTTGACATCCTTGGGAAGTAGGGTACCTTGCAGCAGTCGTCGTTGTCGTCGTCAAGCGATGATCTGCATGGCCTGAGCTCCAACATGGCAGCCGCGTAGTCTGCTGGGTCGACGGAGGTCCTGTCAATGTAGGTGAATTTGAGCCGGAACTCGCGGATCGCCGGGCAACGTCGGAGTAGGTGCACCATGGAGCTCGCAGCGACGCTGCGGTCGTGGAGGCAGCCGTAGAGCTCCTCGATCTCCAGGCGCTCGAGTTTGGCGAATCTAGGAACGATGCCCCCATATAGGTATCTGTTTCTCTCATGATCGACAACGATGTCGGCGATGGAGAAGATTGTCAGCTTTACAAATCTAGCTTCACATTCGCTACTCCCACCGCCGAGGACCTACGAAGCACCGATACTTCAAAAATCTTTGTATCGCAGTATAAAACTTGTGCGATACTCCGATACGCCAATACTCCTCCGATACTCGTATCGCCCGCGTGTCCCCTTTTTCCGAATTAAAAAAAAGGAAAATAAACCTGATACTCCTCCGATTCGTCTAGCGACACGGGAGAGCCCGAACGAGCCCGCCGCGTGGAGTTGCCTCCACCTGGACTCGCGCCCCCCGCCGGCCGGATTCGCGCCCCGCCGGCCAGAATCGCGCCGCCGCCAACCGGAATCGCGCCGCCGCCACCCGAATTGCGTCGCCTCCGCCTGGATTCGCCCTTCCCCGCCACCTGGAGTCGCCTCCGCTGCCTCTCGTCGCCAGCAGCAAGGTACGGCTACCGCCCTTCTTGTTCCGTTGCCGCCTGTTGCTGCTGGCCTGCTGCTTGCTTGCGTGCTAAGTGATGCCTGCTTGCTTGCGTGCTGAACTGCTGACTGCTGAGTTGCTGCTGGCCTGCTGCCGTCCGAGCTGCTGCCTACTGATTTGTTGGCCAGGGACAGGGAGCGACTGCTGATTTGCCTGCTAATTTGCTTGCTGATTTGCTGGACAGGGAGTGAGTGACTGCTGATTTTATTATTTTTACACATATACTCGACGTATCGCCGTATTGCTGTTTTTAGAAATCGCCGTATTCCGTATCGCCGTCTCCGTATCGCCGTATCCGTATCGCCGTATCGGTGCTTCGTAGCCGAGGACTGACCGCAGTGGCGCCACCGCCGAGCCCAACTCAACCACGACCCGTTCCAAGCCGGGGGGTGGAGGAGACTTGAAGGAGACCTCCTCCAAGCCGCCATACCATACGTGCTGGGTGTAGCGGAAACGACTGAGGAGCGGCGCGTCGATCTCGACGGTGCAGTGGTCGCTCTCACGGACTGTCATATTGTTCAGTGCGAGGGTGGTAGCTGCCGGGCAGCGGAGGAGGAGATGGCGGGGGAAAGGCTGCGATTCAGTGAAACTCAGGGACTCGAGGTGGAGTTCGGCTAGCACGGGAGCTGAGGAGACCATGTCCTGGAGCATGGCGACCTCCATGGCGCACAGCCGCAGCCGAAGCGCCGCCAGGCACGGGTACCCGATATTCTGGGGCGGCTGCTTCAGGTGGCAGCCCTTGAGGTCGAGGACGCGGAGGGCGGCGAACGGCTGCGTTTCCGGTGGCAGAGAGTACATCTCAGACTGTAAGCAGCCCTTGCAGTACTGTGTCGAGCAGGACGGCCAGCGCCAATCGCTGTCTTTGCAGTCCAAGCGGAGCTCCTCGACGGCGGCCCTGTCCCTGCAGGCCGCCCGCAGGACTTCATCGTGCATTGAGCTTGCATGCGTGACAACATAGACCTTGCTGACGACGCGGCCGTGGGAGTGCTGGAAGGCGATGGCGTGTTCGGCGTCGCTCGCCAGTGAGGCGCCGCCGCCGCGGAACTCGAGGTTGACAACGCCGGTGTCGAGCCAGAGCGGGTGGCGCCAACGGCGGGAGAGGGAGGTGGTCCTAGCAGCCTCTTTTGAGGTGAGGAAGGTGAGGACGTGGATGAGCACGTCGTCGGAGAGATCTGAGAGCCGATCGAGAGCGGCGGCGGCAGCGGCCATGCATGCATGCGTTCGTCATCAAAGTTGATTAGGGCTGGAGTATATATATACGGAGTCCAAGGACACTACGGAAAGCCCAATGGATATTTACTTGCCAGTTGGGCCGGACAATTGTAATTCGGGCTAATGGAATCTATTTAAGGCCTCCCTGGTACTGGTAACGCTTTAATTTCAGATTTTCCTCGGCAAGACGGCGACAAAATAGTAAGATAGCAAAGAACATGATTCCCCCTGTTTACTCCTTCTCAATCAACGAAATGGCAGAGCTTCTGCCCCGTTTAGGGGGGAAACACAAAGTTGCCCATCACCTTGCTAGGTTGTGGCGTATGGGGTTTAGATGATGGTGTTTTGGTTGGTTCTGCACAGCCCTGCGTGGTGAGCTTGATCGATCCTGATATCCTATAATCCAGCCCTAATTAAGTTTAAACTAAGCAGAGTATGGCAAGAGATCGAACTGGATTTGTGTACTTGGAATATATATCTTTCAGTAAATTGAAAAAACTAAAATCTTTCTGTAACCTGACCTATTGATCCAAAATTACAGCATCGATTCTGAGTACAACATCAAGCTATGTTGCCAAAATAAATCCAAACCATTGATACAGAGGAAGAACTAGCATACATGCATATAGTAAAGTATATAGATCAAGTATATATAAAAAACAATAATCAAGTCCACTACCTATGATAACAAGTTCATTGTATGAAATTCAAAAAAAAAAACAAGTTCATCGTATGTCTATCTCTCCATCATATAGCTGAACTAGTATTCGAAGGGATTCTTAGAGGCAGGTGTTGGCGGTGGGATCCTTATCATGCCGGTCCACCACCTCCACCTCCAGCGGTCCTCCACGGAGTCGCCGTATCTGTATCTCGGCCGCTTCTCCTCGTCCTGATCGAGCCCCTTGTGCATCATCTTGATATAGTTCTTAAAGTGGGACTCGTTGCCCTCCATGCACTTCGTTAGCGCTGCCGTCTTCTTCATGCACTCCTGCAGGCCGGCCGGCGACTTATTCTTCCCGACGCAGGCCGTCCAGGCACCGCAGAACTCGTCGCCGCAGCCGCCCGCCTCCATGGCCGTCCTCACAACCACCCGCTGTGTGTGCCGGTACGACAGCTGGTTGCTCATGTAGTTGCCTATGGCGTCGATGATCGTCGATTGTGTGTACGTGTCTACCTACCTTGGATCGATGTTGATGTCTTGCTGCTGCTGCTGGGGAGCCGGACGATCGACGTCCATGTAATATAGGAGCAGAACGTGCAGAGTTTGATCCGACTTGGATCATATGTCGGAGTTGTAATCGAGTTAGAGTAATACAAGTTGTGTGCTTGCTGCATACGTACCCACGCACATAGTTCTAGTTCGGCCATTGTGCTTGCTGCACGCCTAGTTAGAGTCCCGTCCGTGGTCTCTACAGAAAATAACCCTAATTATATTGTGCCAACAATACGTGGTCTCTACACTAAGCGTTTTCCTACAAGTGATTCATGAACGTGTACCCCATACCCGGCGCGCCAACTGTCAAAGAAGGATGGTTTTAGGATCCTTCGACAACCTCAACTTTCCCTAGGACGAATGTCCTGGCAATCTTTTTTAGTCAAAAGTACAAAACTACCGCCGTGAGAGTTGACTCCCGCGAACACAGCAAAGAAGCAATTAGAGACGGGAATAGTGAAATAAATTTCGTCGAAATTTCGTTCGATATTCGCGAAATCAACGATTCTCGGAGCGGGGCGAGAAAAGATACTATCCTTCAAAATTTTCATACAGATTTGTAAAAATCCAATACGGAATGTTTATATATAAGGCTCAGAAATAGATTATATATCACAAACACTGCTTTAGTTGTTGGTGTAGAGTGCAGTCAATGGTCTGCGTGGTTTTGAGTTTGAATCTCCACTTTTTCTTTTATTTTGCTTATAATTTTAAGCGTCGGAATTTGAATCAGGCCGAAATATTTGGATTTTTTCTTCGAAATTTCGTGGATTTCTCGAAATTTAGGCATCTTGGTTAGGATCGAAAGAAAAACTTAAAACGAAATGTTGAACCCACGGGATCACTCTGAATATGGGTCACTCAAGCGATGCACCCTCTTAAGCGCCGTCCCATTTTCTACTGCCACTGCGTACTGCACCATCAATTATTCGTGGGGGAATGATCCCAACACTCTGACGATAGTATCACTTTTGTGGTTTTATCGAAAAAAACGCATTCGTCGTGAGCAATATTGCACACATAAAGTCTCCCTTTCAGTGGTCCAATTTTTTAATAAATTTCTGCACAATCCTCGTGAATTGATCATTGATCGCTCAATGTATCCCCAAGCAAGTTAAATGAAGATGTACACTTTATAGTTATTACAAGTTTTACGGTGATTGCCATTTTTAGAGACCGTCCATCCACCTCAATCTAACGGTAGCAAAATAGACGGTACCAGACTGATGATACCGGATGGTACCAAAAAAGTGGGAACGGTACTGAAATTACGTGGGGACGGTACTAAAATTATATGGGACCGGTACCAAAATTACGTGGGACCTGTGCCTAATTTTATTTGGAGGGCACATTGGTAATGTTGACCCCGCTCCCGGTATTATATTAGCAACCCTCTATCTTTTAGTTAATTTTCATCTTATACATGCTTCAAAGAAGTATTGCAAGAACTCGGTCTGCAAATAAACATTATTCCGCTATAGTTTTTCTGATGTATTTCCAGCTTGTAGCAAGGAGATAGATAATACTCCCTCTATTCCTGAATATAGGGTGTATAGTTTTCTGCACGAATATTAAGACAAGCGTACTTTGCATAGAGTGGACTAATATTTTTCTGAAAAAAATAACGAGAGATGAGTTCTTTACATGCACAAAATGAATACAATCCGTTAAATCACTCTTTTCAGACTAGATCTCATTTTTTGATCGGTCAAATTGTCTATTTTTAACAAATACACCTTATATTACGGATTTTTTTCAAAAAAAACTATACACCTTACATCAAGGAACGAAGGGAGTATGATTTTTGGAATCATAAATCTTGGCCGAGAAATGAAAAGCCCCGCACGCAATAAGTCAACAACTTTGGTTGCATATATGCCTTTGACGATTTTCTCATTAATACATGGCTTTTACCATCGATCGATTGGCGACCGTTACCTGAACCTTCTTTTTCATACGAAATAAAGATTAGCACCGGTGAACTTACAAACAAATTCAGATCTGAGAGTGGTGTCATCATGATTTAGATGCACACAACAAATAATCTTTTGAACAAGTCTTGGGATGCCGACAAGGTTTAAACAGTGGCCCTTTGACAGCCGAGGGGCTCTCACTAATTATAAATAATCATTTAGTTCGTGGCTTGTCTCCGTCGGTGGCCGTGAGTCGTATTGACTAGGTTAGATTGCTGTGAGGGTAGGACTAAACTACCCTTTGTGCGTGTACAGCTCACCTTTTGTGGATTGGCTTTAAACATAATAAGTGTGGAATCTTGCCTAGCAATGTTATGACTTTTGAAAAGCACAAAGATCGTGGATCATGGTCAAATTGGGTGGTGAATTAATTAGGAAGTCATTTGGCAGCACAATTACTTTGCAAAGCTCAAAAAAATACTTTCTGTTCAATACACATATGCAGACAGTGGGAGATTACAAAATGTGCATACCAAATTACCAATACAGAATCACAACATGTCAAATCAAAGTTCAAATTACACTCAGACTCGAGAATGGAGTACAGTACAAATTATGTTTCGGGAAATAGTTGCCCAAATAGATATTGATGTGCGGAGTAGTGGAAAGCTGAAACACGATTAGCTGAACCAGTGCACGTTCTAATGTGTGTTTTGCACGTCAAGTAGAGATAAAAGACCCTAGGCGAGGACATAGCTAACCACTCCCGAGACCACAAACCAAGCATTATTGCGCACAAACAAACCGAGCAACCAGCTGCTGAGAGCAGCCATGGACCTCGCAACGGGGACCATGGGCAGCCTGCTCCTCAAGCTCGGCGACCTCCTCATGGAGGAGTACAAGCTGCAGACCGGCTTCAAGGAGGACATCGAGTATATGAAGAGGGAGTTGACGAGCATGCACATCGCCCTCCGCATGGTTGGGGACGTGCCGCGGGACCAGCTCGAGGGCCGACGAGGTCAGGGACTTGTCTTACACAATGGAGGACATCATTGACAAGTTCCTCATGCGCGTCGAGGGCGCTGAGCCCGCCGTCAAGCTGCGCAAGCTCAAGCGGCTCATGAAGAAGATGGGCAACTTTTTCACCAAGGGCAAGACTCGCCACGAGATCTCAGATGAGTTCCAAGGCATCAAGATCCGGGTCCAGGAGGCAGCAGACCGACGTGATAGATACAAGGTCAACGAGGTGGCTGCTAATCCTGCTGGTGCAATCATCGCCGACCCTCGCCTATTGGCTATGTACAAGGATAAAAAAGATTAGTTGGAATTGATGGGCCACTGGACCAGCTATCCAACATGCTGAGTGACGGGCATGGTGATGCGCAGAAGCACCTCAAGATAGTCTCTATTTTTGGATTCGGAGGCCTTGGCAAGACAACTCTTGCCAAAGCACTCTACGATAAGCTCCAACCCCCTTCTGATTGTAGTGCTTTTGTTCCGGTTTGAAGGAACCCTAGCGTTCAGAAACTTCTCAACGACATTCTTTTTGAAATTGACAAGAAAAAGCAACCCGAGTTGGATGAAAGGCAGTTGATCGACAAACTACGAGGATTACTAGAGAAAAAGAGGTACTCTCCCTTTTATCCAGTTGTTGTTCCTTTTTTAGATTGAGCCTATATTGTCCAGTTTGATATACATCAAGTACAAAATCGGAAAACTTTGTTGTCAACCTCACGAAGGAAAGAGTTAGCAATACGCGATTAATTTTGTTTGTTTTCCTGGTTTTAGTAACTGCGTAATATCAAGTTTTGTAGCTTGCATTCCAACATTTGGGGCGTGAGTGATAGTCAAAAGTTCTCCCGTGTTCAAGCATCTTAGAACTTCTTACAATAGATATCGACTCCAAATATATATCTAACCTGAGAGCAGGGGGTATTCAGAGCAGTGTTAATTCAGATCCAAGCATTATATGTAGTTCAAACAAATTAATAGAAAGGTTTAGCTGGTTTGATGGCAGCAGTCTATGTACACCTGTATGAAAGCATTTGAACTGGGACTCTATTCATCTGAATTGGATTTATCAACAATGAAATGAAATCACGTACATGCATGTCTCTCTGGTGCACCTTCATTTCTCCAATTTCTTTATATTCATTAATGTCAATCTTAGATTCCTATATCTTGTTTTCTTCGTAGATATCTTATATAGTCTGACTAATTTTTTATAGCTCTTACGTTATGTATGTGGACAGGTACTTCATTGTTATTGATGATATATGGGAGACCGAAACATGGGAAATAGTCAGATGTGCTCTGGTGGATAATAATTGTTCAAGTAGGATAATCACAACCACTCACATTCTTGATGTTGCTAAAAAGACCGGTGAAGTATACAGGCTAGATCCACTTTCACATGATTTATCCGAGCAGTTATTTCATGCAAGATTATCTGATGGTAATAGAAAATACACTTCTGATCTGCCGGTGAAGGTATACGATAAAATTTTACGTAAATAAGCCAGTGGAGTTTTGGTCTAAGGTATACAACTCAATCGGTTTTGGGGATGAGGATAACAAAGATGTTGATAACACGAGAAAGATACTTTTGTTTAGCTATTATGATCTACCCTGCCACCTAAGAACTTGCTTATTGCATCTGAGCATTTACCCTGAAGATCATTTGATTGACAAAGATAGTTTGATATGGAAGTGGGTTGGCGAGGGTATTATCCATGAGAAACCAGGTGTGGGATCATATGAGATTGGCGAGAGATATTTCAACGAGCTCGTCAACAAAAGCATGCTACTGCCGGTGGAAACCCACAACAAAAGCATGCTAATGACGGCAGAAAGCCTAGATGAATACATGATAAGTGGTTGTCGATCGTGTCCATGACATGGTACTTGATATGATTTGCCTATTAGCAGAGGAAGAAAACTTTGTTACAATAGTGGATAGAAACAGGCAACACATATCTTCACATGCAATTGCTCGTAGGCTAGCTGTTGGAAAGAGACGGGACCCTCCGGCTAGCGTGCCCATTGCACAAGTAAGGTCATTCAATGCCATGTGCAATCTTGATAAGTTGCCACCACTTTCATGCTTTCAAGTCTTGCGTGTACTAAATCTGTTAGTCCATAATAATTCTGTGCACCCGAGTCAGCTTGAGCATCTTGGGAAGTTAGTACACTTGAGGTATCTTGCACTAGGGGGCTCGGCTCTGCATGCCGTGCGACACGAAATACGTTATCTGAAGTTCTTAAAGGTACTGGAAATGGATTCCAAGATAGAAGAACTGCCAGAGAGTATTGGTCTACTAAGTCAACTCAAGTGCTTGATCGCCCCCGGTGCCAAACTAAGAAAGAAGCCTGATGGCTGTATTGGGGACCTGTTATCCCTAGAAGAGCTATGCGTGTACTCCGTTGATCAGTCCTCGAACATTGCAGCGGAGGTGGGCAAGCTGACAGAGTTGAGGAAGCTCTGGATTCGTGGAGATTTATTGTTGAGGAGTGTGAGCTCGGTAAGAGCTTGGGCGGAGTCTCTAATCAAGTTGCAGAAAATTCAAGTCATACACGTGCATCGTGTCTTGTCAGTGGACACGGGTGACGTCACCTTGGAAGGCTACGTGCCCCCTGAACAACTCTGTGTATTTAATCTCGGGTACAACCAACCAGGGCTGCCGGCAAGCATCAAATTATCTTCTCTTCATCTCCTTTCCTTTCCCCTCCTCTCCGCTCTCCTTGAGAGTCGACTCTCGAACTCTGCTTTCGCCTCCGGCTCGCTTCTCTCTCCTCTCCGGCGGCGCTGCCGGCCGGCGTGGAAGAGGATGCGTAGCGCGGATTGTATATAGTAGCAGTAGGTTTAGAGTAGTGTTTGCTTGCTTTGGCTCCGTGCTGACTGGCTCCGTGCCGATTGAGGGTAGGTTGGTGGATTTCTGCGACTTGATCCACTGCGCCGGGGGCTCCTTCAACCTCGCTGCGCTCCGCTGGTGGCAGGCGGCGACGCAAGGGAGGTCGGCGGACTCCCGCATCCCTCCGAATAAGGTTCGCTCTAGAAGCTTCGAGCTGTTGTTTTTGGGCCAAACACGGCTCTGCCTCGTGGTTCTTCTCCTTGCTGCGGTACTCCCATGGTGGGAGTCGAAGGCAGTGATGATGAGCGCTACGGGCGGCTTCTTCAATAAGGCCTTGCTAGGTTCTAGAGGCAGCTCGGGGGAGTTGGGTGGTGCTGGTGCTCTTCTTCTTCTCGCCTGGCATGGTGCTAAGGAGGAAAAGGAGGTCGCTGCTGCTGCCGTCGACTACATCGGGTGGCCGTAAGGAAGCTTGATGCTGCAAATCGGAGAATCACACACGGTGGACGTGATTTGCCGCCGTGATCCATGGCTGTTAGGGCAGCCTCTCCAGGCGTCGAAGATAACGCTCCTTCTACCTCCTGTGTGGAGGCCCTGTGTTGGGCTCTCGCCGGCGTTCTACGGCTGCGCAACCCCAAGTGGTTCCGTCCCCGGTGGAGGCATGGTCGGCTGGTGTTCGAGCTCGCCTGTCGGTGGTGAAGCAAAAGGACCTGATCGCGTTTCTCTGGCGTTGACTAGGGTTCTTTTTGTAATTTTCAAGGACTGTTGTGTAATTTTGTATCTTTTAGATGTCCTCTGTACTTTGTACCCCCACCGACGGAATATATGCAGCTAGGCCCTCTGGGCCATTCCTTGTTCAAAAAAAAAAAATCTTCTCTTCCATATTTGTCCCGTTTGTCTCTACACGTTGATAATCTAGATCTGGAGATCTTTGGAAGGTTTCCGGTCCTTGTTTCTCTCCTCCTATATATGGATCGCCCCCACGACCACCCGGACCATTTTGTCATGGGCGGTGCAGGTGCAGGTTTATTCCCCAAATTGAGGGTTTACAGCACGAGTGCAACGCCCAGAGGCTATGCCGAGCCTTGAATCCCTCGAGTTCTCGGTCGATGTGTGGGTATTTTTTGCCAAATCTGGCCCTTTTCGCGAACTAATAACGTATCTGGCCGCTCGCGGAAACTATTTGCAAATCTGGCCCCTGAGGTCGGCGCCAACGCAAATGGAGCCGAACTTGTGCAGTTCGGCGCCAACAAAAATTTCAATTCTGATGCCTGATGGTTCGGCGCCATTGCCATTGGCGCCGACCTAGCTCGGCTGAATTTTTTGCTGGCGCCGAACTGCACAAGTTCGGCTCCATTTGCGTTGGCGCCGACCTCAGGGGGCAGATTTGCAAATAGTTTCCGGGAGCGGCCAGATGCGTTATTAGTTCACGAAAACAGCCAGATTTGGCAAAAAATACGATGTGTGGACCTCTAGGGATGGACGCATTCACTTTGACATTGATAGCCTAGTGAACCTCCCCAGGCTGCAGAAACTCAATGTCAAGATGTGTCGTGGTCAATATCTCCTGGGTGAGGACTGGCGCAGGGCTAAGAAACAGTGATGCACGCAATCGACATCCATCCCAACCATCCCAAAAGATGTCTACTTCCTACTTTGGAATTATTTCTTGACGTAAGTCCCCCATGACCATTGCAGATCAATGTTACTTGCTATTTATTCGTGTACCTACCTTGATTCCGGACTAAGGAAAAAAACAAAACAAAAAATCTTTGTGTATTGGTATAAATATTTGTTTCTTTTTATTAGTTCACCTAGAAAGGAAACAAATTGATATCCAACAAAAAAATTAGTTCCCACATTTACTATGGGGTGTTGCACCTTATATCGCTTACAAAATAGTCCTACTTTTTTGCCGCTAAGAAATATACATTATGTGTTTTCTTTTGCTTGAAAAGGAAATTACAAAAAAAAATCTTTCTAGCAAAGCCAAAAGAAAAATCCAAAAATCGTGTTTGTTTGGTTTATTTATTGTATTTTTATATAAGGGGAAACAAAATCATAAAAGGGTGTTATTTTGCTTTGTTGTATTATGTAGAAAATGGAAAAGAAATCACCAAAAAATTATTTGTTTGCTTTATGGTGTCAAGTACTCTGTTTTTTTTTTAGAAATATAGGCGCTGCCCCCCAGTTCCATTAACATGAAACCAACGAACAACATAGTCGCATGTCTAGCATGTTCCCAGGTTTATGCCAAGCATAGAAGTACCCAGAAAATAAAAAGTGCAGATTATTACAGGGCCTTCAAGGGGAACAAAACGCTAAGCGTTCAGGTCTTTTTATTGCCATCCAAAGGAGCAGCCTAGGCATCAGGGTCTTTGCACTTCGCTCCCAGAATGACAGGCATCGACACAGGGTCTTCAGATGACGGCAAGAACCAATTGGTGGTCAGGAGCTGTTGGTGTAGTTCTTCCGGCGTCCAATTCCCCAATCGAGAAGTCAGTACCAGGCTATCCGCAGTAGTTCCTCTCGCTTTCGCTCCATAGCTCGTACGAAGTTCATCAGCATCTGCTTCAGAGCAGGTTTGCAGAGAATAGCCCATCTTTGAACGGTGGAGACCAGTCTGTCCCAGACGTCTTGGACGCTTTTCCATTGACGACCCTGGAAACAAATCTCGTTGCGGTGAGTCCACAGGCACCATAAGGTGCCAGCTGATATCATATTCATATGACCAAATTTATTTGGAGCAATCCAAAGTCTAGCAATACTTAATGAGCGAGAGGAACTATTCTCTGCAACGATGGGTACTCCATTGTCAAGTACTCTGTTTCTCGTTGTTGAACCAGGAAAAACTCCAAAAAAATGTCTTGTGGTTTCATTACATTTAGTTTGTGTTGTTCTTTGAGTGTTGGTTGTTGGGTGGATGGGTACTTGTCTTTGGTCTTGGGGCGGGGTGGGGGGGTGTAACTCTGCCTATGCTAATACGATGTTGCACTTCATGCTGCATAGCCGGTCCCAAGCCTAGAAAAAAGAGGAGGGGCCAAACATATATACCCATGATGAACTGTCATAATGAGTCATTTTCTTACTTTCTTTTCTCTTCACTTTTATATGATATGAAAACCCGAGAAAGAAAACCATGATTTTTTTCACTTGATATGACAGTAGCGGGATAAAATATGGAGGACTCTTTTCTTTCCTGCTCATGATCATGAGAGATTTTATTGACTCATTGTTGTGATTTGCTTGTTTATACTTTAATAGAGTTGTGTTTGTGCAGATATAGATACAGTCAGGGACCGCTACCATCTGTTTGAGTCTGACATTTACCCAACCACATGCAAGAGTGTGTGAGTGTGTGTTTGTCAACGACCTCTCTACTGGGTTGGTCGGTGGGCGCCACTCTTTGGCCACGACTTGCTCGGGAGCCATATGAGGACGGAACAGAGGAGCATATATACCAGGAGGACAGTTGTGAGGAGGCTTGACATGGAACATAAGGACTGGACAGCGGCTTCGGCCGAGGACTGACAATAGGCGTGTGTCGCGTGTGTCGCGTGTGTGCTCCTTCTTTCCAATGTTCTTGTGAAATCCAAAGCTTATACTCGAATTAGTTGACAACTGAGCACTGATACTAGTGGGTACCTTACATTTGGTATCAAAGCCAGTCAATACCTCCCCAAAATTTCACCACAATTTTCCCCACCATCAAAATCCATGGAAGACAGGATGAAGGCGATGCGTGAATTAGCCATGGCTGACACAGGGTATTGCGACAAGGAGTGGGATGCGTACCTCGCGCTGGTGCATGGCAAGCCGGCCGCATCAAGTTCGTCTACGGCGAACTTACCCCGCCTCTGCACAACTGCGTCCACGGGCCTGCGTTGGTGTCGGTTTGGTCAACGGCACGCTCAACCACGTCCCTGCACGCCTCGATGGAGTATTAATCACATAAGCCACATAACTTAAATTTTAGTCCCTCCATTCCTAAATGTAATCCTTTCTGGGCTTTTTCTGCACACATGTATCTTTACATGTTTTAGTGCAGCATTCATGTGAACGTTACACTAAAACATGTCTAGTAACATCACAATGCATAATATGTATACTGGAATTATAATTGGACAAAGCAAACCCGCGAAAAAATACCTCAAACAGAGCTCTGTATGTACTTCCCCATATTACACAAAAGTGTTTCCCCATGTTAACCAAAAGTGAATATATGCTAACAAGAACACGACCATAATTTAGCATAATGTACAAATAAGGCTACAAAGATGGGATTCAAATACAGGAATGTATAAATAATTTCTCAAAGGTGCTTAATTAGAACGATCACATCATCAATTGGGAGGCTAACGGATTTGATTCAGGGAATAAAATTTTGTCATAAGACATCCTTACAATTTCAGCAGGTGCATAAAAGAAGATAAAGATCATGAAATAGACATAATGAAATTAATTTTAAGTTTCCGAAATTATCTAACTAAGATAGAAAGCTCATCTAAACATCAGACAAAATAAAACAGTATACAACATCTCCACATTATCATTGGGGTAAAAACAAAACTGATCTGGTTAAGGGCAAATGGAAGGACAGAGAAAAAAATACTCACTTTGTAATTCACGAGGCAGCATACCACATCATCGGGTGGCGATTAGGTACAACCAGGACGTCGTCAGGCTCTTCACCTACCTCATGCAAATGCAGTTGCGTACTGACTAGAAAAACATAAGGACCAACAAATCATGCTTCATCTCTCTCAAGAGTCAAGATACACATGAAATATATTGCATCACAAAAATCTGCAGATTAAATCTTTACAACCATCAATCAATAAATGATTTATGTATGGCTCGAGAGCTACGAAAAATGGAGAATCACGGTCAGAGACGGCCTAGAGCACAGTGTCCTCATTCCGCTCTGATGAACGGGGAGGAGCTCATCTCGGTGGTGCTGTAGAACGATTCCTCCTGGTAGTAGCTCTCGTCTTTCTCCTCCTCCCACTTGAGCACCTCCCTGATGTACTTGAATGCCTCATCCACCGTCTGACGGTCACGCCCCCGCGCCTGCCACACAAACAGCTTCCGGTTTGTATGGGCGTTGTAAGCCTCCTTGAACTTCATGGCCACGTAGTAGTACGCCTGCTGGGCCAGCGACTGGTTGTTGCTGTTCGTCCGGACCGGAGAGAAGTCGCTGAACCACTCGCAGGCCGAGAGCGGGGCGCGGCTAATCTTCTCCTCAAACAGGTCGTACTTGTTAAGCACCAGCACGAAAGGCGTGTCACAGAAGCATGCTTGCCTGTTGGTTGAAAAATGATGATTCACGATTTTGTCGAGTTACTAAAAATTATATCCATTTAAGAAGACCATGATACCAGTATCCAGAGAGCAGTAGTCATGGAAAAAGATTAGCATACCGGATCATAGCCTCAAATAACTCTTTGCTTTGCATCATCTTGTTTAGGCTATTGCCATTCACAGTGGGTCCCACTTGGTCATAGTCACTGAGGGCTACGCAGAATATCACCATGCGGACATCCTCAAACATTTCCAGCCACTTGCAACCATCATTCAAGCCCTTGGCACTTACTCTGATCAGCTGGTATCTGAGGAGCGAAACATACATAAGATTTACATGCTCACGATTTAGATGCATTTTGCACAAAGGCATCGAGGAGGCTAAGAGATTATACTTGGTAAGAGGCTGAGAATGCGCCTCTGGGTTGTCAATGTAAGGTTCAGACATGGGGCTGCGATCATCAAGGGTGAACTCAATGAAAGACAACCCATTCCCTTGTGTTACTCCTTCAGCAAAGATCATGTCTTTCTCTGAAGGTTCATACTCATTGCTTGATACCTCAATAGCCTGCAACAATATGCCATGTCTAGGATAAATCAGTTGAACAACTATAAAACAAAATACTGTACAAGGCAGAAAACCAACCTAATAAGAACGAGAATCTTATATGCAATGCAACAGTCCAGGATAAATACATAAACAAACAATCAGGAACAGATATGAGCAATCCATAAAAGAAGGATTCGATACGAGAATAGATACTATGTGCTCATCATTTGAAAACAGTAATACTGTGAATATATAGTAATATTAGCATAAGTTCTGGATGTAAATTAAGGTTACAGAAACTCATAATTTAGTGAAATATAGTCAAATGCTCTGAGTGCTACTAAAAGTGATGCAATATTTATTATGAAGCTCTGGTTTCTTACCCTACTCAGGAAGTACTCGGCAACATCAGGAAGAAAATGTAACTCCTCCTTTCTCTTATATGTTGCTTGTATGGCAGGATCATTCCACATCTCATCAACAAATGGAGCATATTCACGTGTTGCGGCAGGGAAGAATGCATCCAGATCGCCCATTGCAATGATATCCAAAAGCCAATCAGAGAATTTTTTCAGCCTTGCATTTATCGAGTATATACACGAATCTGAACCATTAGTTTATTTTCATCTGCATAAATAACATGTTAGGTAACAGAACATATGCTCCTAAAGAAACGAAGAGGAGCAAATGATTTGAGTACGCTACCTTTTTGTGCTGCTTCATCCTCCGGAATCGTGTGATTCAATCTAGACAAAGCCTCTTCCTCGAAACGCTCACGACCTTCTAGCAAAATTCCAAGATACTTGAACATATTGCTTTGGATCATCAATTTGATACCATCAAGTTCTTCTTGGGTGAACCTTGTTCCATAAAGGTACCTAGCCTGATACATAGAAGGAGCACCCACATCAGCATGAAACATGGAAGAACTAGCATATAGCACGTGTAAATAAGTGCGTACACCACTCCATAGCAGAGAGCACAGATCCACGGAATGTACTATGACGCCACAACTCCTAAAAATTTATGTTTTACACGTAAGAACATAATTCTGGTGATTGCACAATACAAAACATCATAGCACATCTAAGATATAGCCCATCTCAGGTCTATGCACCTGATCTTATAGAAACATAGGTCTTTTTCTTAGATAATGGAAGCGCAACTAACTTCCAAGTAATCATGGGTGATTTGCACTACAAGTAATTACTGCCGATTTGCAAAGGGCTTCTACATCACATAATTAGAGATCCATACTGCAAGTAACAGCTTACAGCTATGTATATCCCAAGAATTAATAGAACTCTAGGCATAAGTGGCATGAAATCGGACCAGACCTGCTTAAATATGGTGCTTGTACCAGCACTAGGTGGTCCAAGAAGAAGCAATTTTTGGATTCTTTTCTGGTCCAAATAATCAGGGACAGTTCTTGGTGTATAGGGAATTTCATCCTTGGTTCCATTAGAATCCCCATGGGGAGGCACCGGAAGTGAAAACAATGCACATGCAAAACGGGTCAAAGCCTGATCATAAAAAGAAGAAAAAAAGCTTGTTAGGAATAATTACACCTAGCTTGGACTTTCAAGGAAATATCAACCGGTTGGAATTACTCAAAAGATTTAAGAAAGACACATACTGACTCCCATATTTTTCCTTTGATGTTGTTCTGTCCTTCTTCCTCATAACGACCATCGTCATAAACCCAAAAATGGGTATCACGTGGACATTGAACATTTGCAACCTGCAAGCATGATGCAAATGATGTGAGAAAAGAGCTCTTCTAAGGCACTGCTGTTGCCTCAGCAGGTAACTTGCTAAAACAGAGCATTAAGCCATGTGCATTGCAAAGCGCTTGCACAGGACTTAAAGAGACAATCCTAACCATGCAGAAGCATCGGACGCTAGGAGGCAGTATTTTCTGTGCTTTTTTTCCCGAGCGCCTGACTCTTGTTTTTGCATCGCTACTAGAAAAACAGCCAGGATTTCGATGATAACCGTCAAAACAGCTGGGAAATTTTTCCTAGCGCCTCTAGCTTAGAGTTCCCGCTGTACTTGGGCTTTGGTGCTAGTGGCGGTTACTGGTCCTAGCTAAAGCAGTGAACTCCCAATCATGAGTTAATATTTAACAGAGCACTCTCAAGAACGACAAAACCATTGTATATACGAGAAAAAAATAATTTCACGTGAACTGGGAAGTCTTAAAAGGGATATGGCAGTTATCGTGTCAGATGACAATTTAACAAAACAAACTGACTGTTCCTTTTTTTTGTCAGAATTTGACATCATAGTAATGATTAACTAGATCTTTACTTTGACAATGCTCACCGATAAAACTTACAACGAATTACATAATTTCATGATCTCGAAATAAATGGCAGAATAAATCATATTTCAACTCAACTAATACACTGCGATTTGAATTAATGTGTACGAAACGTTTGCACTTGATGTGGAAAAATAGCTCACATCTCAGGGTATCAAATCACACTGCTGAGTAAAAGAATTTACTTTTCTTGTCACCTATTTCCTTGACTAATCTTGAGACTTCCTTAGTTGTCTACGTTAATAACTCACTATTTGCCTTGAAATAAAGAATGTTTAGTAAAAGTAGCTGTAATGGAAAACAAATGCTTATGCAAAGTATATAATTCAGAGTTCAAAACCTAAATTATAGTAGGGCTGTTGCCGCGGCAAGTAAAGGATCTATTTAAATCGTGGCCGTTTATCCAGTGGCGCCAAGCTAAAAGAGAGCATTAGGTGCTAGTGGTGGTTATTGGTCCTAGCTAAAGCAGCGAACTCCCATTCATGAATTGATATTTAATAGAGCCTCTCCAAAACGACAAAAGCATTGCATTTACTGGAAAATCCTAATTTGTCATGAACTGGGAAGTCTTAAAATTGATATGGCAACTAACGTGTCACATGACAATTTTAAGAAACAAACTGGTTCTTCATTTTTCTTGTCAGAATTTGATATATCTTAGTAATAATTGCCTAGATCTTTTCCTTCGAGGGCGGTGACCAGTAAAACAACATAATACATAATTTCAATATCGGTCTATAAATGGCAGAATCATATTCCAAGTCGACCAATAATATCGAGATTCAAATGGCCGGATACATGCCTCAGGGTATCAAAGCGCGTCGATGCATTAAAGAAAATTACTATTTACTATTTGTCGTCACATACTCCCTTGACTGATCTTGTGACTTGCCTAGTTGTCTACATTACTACTTAATTGTTAGCCTTCAAAGATGCTTATCTAAAAATAGCTGTAACGGAAAATAAATGCTTTTGCAAAGTATAGAATTCAGAGTTCTAGATCCTTATAGCTGGGCTAAAAGGGTCTTAACAGTTGGGGCGCACCTAACTTCACTTCCACCAAAGGACTATCTACAATAAGCCCTAGAAAAATAAATAATAATACTTCGCACATAGTGGGAGAAGATGCTAGGTGGAGTAATAGAAATGGAAAAAAAATGACCTTCAGAATTTTAGCTCGCTCTTTGTTATTTGCCTTCCATTTATGTAAACCTGGGTGTTGCCGTTACTAGCATTGGCGTGAAGCTTCCCCGTGAAATTGAGGTTAGAGCTAACAATCCTGTCTGGTTTTTGTCCTTCCTATGAGAAGTAGACAAAAATTTATCAGCGCCTTAAATTCAGTTCAACTTATACACAAGCAGAATTGTTAACAAATTTACCTTTCCCCATAATCCCGACTCCTTGTCGTACCAATATTTTCCAGGCTTCAGTTTCTGAGGAGGCCGAGAGCAACTAAGCAAGTCTGTCAACTCCTCTGACCTCAACGGGCAACCGTTCACAATAAGTTGCTCGGGCCGAAGCTGATTAGCTTGGCACTCCTTCTCGGCTTTCAATATCTGCCTTACTTCCAACGGGCTGAGCAAGCGCGCGAGCGTCCTCGAGCTCTTCCCGAGCTTCGACCTCTTCGACTCGTCGATCGGCTGCCCAATGCAGGTGACGCACTTGCGGCCTTCCGGCATGGAACCCATCATTCTCAGCACGCAGTAGCCGCAGTACCTCGCGTCGCAGACGATACATGCCTCCTTGCTCTCCCACTTCCTCTTCCCGCACCGGTTGCACGCCATCCTTCGCCTCCTCCTCCGCTTCTCCTTTCTGGTGACCGCCACGAAATGCTCCGGCGACATCTCCTCGCTCTCGTCGCCGGTGTTGTACTTGCTGTCCGGCGTGTACCCGAAGGTCACCACGGGGTTCCTCCGCGCCTCGCGGCCACTCCTTGGCCCTGGCGAGCTCTGCGCCGAGCCGTGTGACTGCGAGCGGGAATCCTCATCGTCGTCGTCGTCATCGTCGAACTCCCCGTTCTGCAGCACCGAGTTCACCGACTCCGAGCTGCCGCCACCACCACCATCAGCAGCAGCATCCGACTCCGCGCACCGGGCGATCCGCGACACGGGGAGGGGGATCGGCTCGACCACCACCGGTGCCACCGGCAGCCCTCCTCCACCGTCTTTGAGGCTGTGGGCTCCGTACGCCGGCTCCGCCGTCGGGATCGCCGGGATCTCCACGGGGTCCGCCCGGGGGAGGTCATAGGGCAACGGTGGGCCGTCGTACTGGAGGGCGATGGAGTAGTCCAGATTGGGCGGCGCCTCCGGTATGGGGGTTCCAGGGGGAAGGATCCGCCGCATCATCTCCTCCCAGCTCCCGGCGCCGGCGTCCTCCGCCGCCGCCCCCGCCATGGAGGGACCGGCGGATCTAGACTGCGCCTGAGCGGCCAGTCGCTGGACCACTGGAAAAGCTCGCACCTTTGCTCGAAACCCAATGCCCGAGATTGCTGCGGAGTCCGCGAGAGATGGTGCCGGCGGCGGAGGAGGGAGGGATTGGAGCAGCTCGGGTGGGTGGTGGCGAGAGCACGGGAGGAAGAAGAGGAAAGGTCGAGTTGCTGCTGCCGTGCAGTTGGAGAATTTTTATTTTACTTATTTCTACTTTTGCCAAAAAATGGAAATTGATTCAGAAAAATGAGTGAAGTTTCTAAGGTCTGAATCTTTTCGGTATTTTTTTGAACTTGATTTCTTTTTTTTTTTAATAGGAGTGAACCCATTTCATGTATATACTGAATCTTTTCGTATTTAATTTGTCTTAAAAAATACACTATTGTGCTTGCTTATTCATCGACCGGGCGAGAAAATTCGCCGTGATGTTGCTACATCGCAATACGAACACTCGAGACACGGAGCTTTTAATGTTTGCAACATCGTTGCAACGTTTTTCACAATGGCCAGTTGAAAAGCATGTGAATATATTTCAAACAGTCCATGGACAAAGAAGGTATGTTGTTGCAGCCAAAAAAAACTATAGAAGTGGGAATAATGGTAGAACGGAATTATAGAAGTCGTGACCATGAATCAAAAATGATTTTAGTTTGGGAAACGGTAAACCGAAAAACAAAAGGTCGATAACCAGACTATAAGGGTCTCTTTGTTTCAAAGAAAACATGGAGAAACAGAATAAAAAAAGAGTAAATTTTTCTATGTTGTCACTATTCACCCGTTCGGTTTAAAGGAATGGAACAAAAAAAAGCTGAAAATTATGATTTACTTGGACCTCTTTTTCGAATTCCTAGGCACGAGGAACTAGAGCAGATTATCTAGCGGTATAATAACACCTGAATTACACCATGCGTTTTAGACTTTGATTTTGACAATGTTTATTAAACTCACTATATTTTCCCTGTTCTTCTAAGTTCTGAGCTAAAAACCTAGGTTAACAAAAATCATTTATTTTTCAATTATCTATTATACAAATGCAATCTTATCGTATACCTTTTTCGGATCATGGTTTGTAAAATGCTATGAACCAAACAACCTAATATTTATCGGAGAGGACCATATGTGTCGCAAACCACACAAGTGTGATGTGCCAC
Organism: Poa pratensis; assembly: GCA_947311845.1. Classification (NCBI taxonomy): domain Eukaryota; kingdom Viridiplantae; phylum Streptophyta; class Magnoliopsida; order Poales; family Poaceae; genus Poa; species Poa pratensis. Next base: position 1,132,522 of record CAMZMU010000043.1, on the reverse strand, counting down.
TTCACTTTACTAGCTTTCCAGTTAAAAAGGATATTGAAAAGGTAAATCTTTACTAGTACTAGTACTAACCGTATCACCGTTGGTATTGTTTTTGTGGTTTTGCTAATTCTCAATCGTTTGAGAATTAGTTTAGTGCTCAATCACTCCATCCACCGCTCATCCAACGCGTCAAGATTCGTGCAAGACCTAGGTCTTCTTCTTCCTTGCGACAACGGCGGAGGCGACTCAGGCGAGGAGGAACTTAACTTGGGGGTGCTAGGGTGCGGGGTCGCCGGAGTCGGAGGTGGGCTTAGAGGGATGGGCGGGGTGGCGGCGGACTTTCTAACCTTTCTGCACTTTTTTCTGTTTTGTACGCATGTAGACATATTTTAGTGTGTGTTGATTCATTCATTTAGTAATGAATCAGGATAAAATCAGAAAGATCACAAAGTCTTATATTTAGGAACAACTCTCGAAATAGGCTTTCGCCCCGCTTTATAAATAAAGCAACGACCGACATACAACCAGCATACAAACACCACACCACACAAGCTGGGCAGCAGCAAACACACACAAAGAGAAGAGAAGAAAAAAGAAATGGAGATATAGGCGGGTCGACTAAACGATGGTAACCCGCAACCGCTGCGCCCACACCGAAGAAATACCACCACGCTCCTAGCACCGAAACGTCGAGTACCAAGCAACACCTTCAAGAAGGAAAGCACAAGCTACTGCCCGGACCAGCGCACTGGTCCTAGGGTTTCCCCCGGCACATCGAGGAATCGGACGAAGGGTAGACACGAGGCCCTTCAGGAAGGGATGGTGCCACCCAGAGGCGGCACCGCGTCGGTGTCAGACGAGCCGACAAGGATTTCTCCGAAAACCCTATCCACATCCTCAGACGTTCCGTAGCATAGCAGTCCGTGAGGACGAGGCCTCGACACCACCTGACTATCCGCCCACCAACATGCGCCACCACTGTCACAAAGTCACCATCGTCGTCTCACCACAGTAACCGACACGACGACTGCAAGCCAGATGTGAGGAGTAGATACCGGGGTCATCAGGACCGCGGCCGCGCGGGAGGGAACTACCTCCACCGCCGAGGACGGTAGTCGACCGGACGCGGCTGCAGAGCATACCAGTCCCCGTTAGGTCCGGCCGGGCCCGACAGGCCCGTAAAGCCCCCGCAAGGGCACACCAGTCCTAATAGGGTCCGGCCGGGCCCGGATCGGGACGGTGAAGCCCGCTGCCACGCTGCAACAGGCCGGCCGCCATGCTGTCGTCCCCTGCATCTTCTACCTTGCTGTCCGCTGCAGATCCCGCTGCAGTTCAGCCCGGCCCGACCAAGATGGGACTCGAAGGGCCCCGATCTGGGCCATGGGCACGACGCCACCCCGCTGCCCGTCGGCATCCGCCTTGCTGCGCTGCCCGCTGCTCCACGTACGCCGCCGCCGTGACTTCACCGCCCAGCCGGAGCCGAGACCCGCTGCCACCCTGAGGACACCGCCGCCTGGAGGGGATAGCCCCGACTACCGCTCTAGCGCGCGAGGGGAGGAGACGGCCGGCGCCACACGGGCCGCGCTCGGCAGCAACTGCCGGCGGCGGCGAGGGGCAGAGGAGGAGGGGGGCGAGAGGAGGAGAGGGAGGAGGCACTCTGTCGCCTCGGGGGGCGACGGGAGCACAAAGGCGGGGGAGGAGGTGTGGGAGGAGAGGGCCGGCGGCGGCGGCGCGAGGAACCCTAGAGGAGAGAGGAAGACGCGAGCCGCTGTACCACCATAACCAAGTCCCGACAACGTCAGAGGGAGTATAAAATAAAAAACCGCTCCTAGTTTAGCGTGTCGCAGTAATAATTAACAAAAAAGGTAATCTCCACTCATCACGATCTACTAGTTTATACTTGTTTGGTCTTTGTTTGTGTGTGGCTTTGCTTTGAGAGTATAGTAAAGATTTGTTGACTAAGTAACGGTATCATATGTATTACTTGACTGTAAGAACTTAACAATCGTTTTTCTAGACCAAGACTTAGTTATCATTTTGTCAGTATTATTTCTCTCATCCGGAGATGCGACGACGACCAAACAAGCGGTGGCGGATTCAGATATATAATTTTGCAGGTGGAGTTATATGTATTTCTAAGTGTCCTCGTGTATTTTTTTTATAATTATGGGGACAACTTCATCGTCTCGGTTTCCGGCGTCTGACGGCGGGCGGCTTTTGCGGTTTCTACAAGCGTGGGGTGGCTCCTTCTTCCAGTGTGGTTTGCGGTGTTGCTTCTTCTCCGTCGCCGGTGCTGCCGGTGCTGGAGAGCGGCGGCGACCGTCGCGGTGGTTCAGCGGTACGCGCTGTTGTACTGGTTCCTTTCCTCTGGCAGTTCTTGCCTGTGTATTGTACTCTGTACAAATTCTTCCGATGAATATACGCAGGCTTGACATTTCAAAAAAAAATCTCAATGTGTAGTTAATTTAGATGTTAGTCGTAAAAATAATAAAATACATAGGAATTGCATTGCCGGTTCTCTATTTTTCCAAACACAGCTTACACGTTACTTCTTGTTTTGCGCATGGTATTTGGGCCGGAGCACAGTTAGAGAGAGTGCGTTGTAGTGGGTTGGTGCATTCAGTTATTCTCTTTCTAACACAATAGCTCATGGGCTTGCCGAAAACCTCAAACGTAGCCTGAGCTATATGGCTCTCTTTTTTATTTTTTTCGATTTGCACTTTTGTGTTTCTAAAAATCGAAACAAAAATACTGAGAGGAGATAATGTTGAGATCATAGCTGTGCAAAATCTTAATGAAACATTCGTAGTATTTGGCTTGGGAAAAAAAGACAAATCTGGCAAAAGTTTCAAAATTTCTGAATCTCACCAATATTCACCATCTAGAACTGCGGATTTGTCTTTTTTGCCCAGGCCAAAATATTATGAAGTTTTCATTGAAGTTTTGCATAACTATATATCTCAACATTATCTCCGCCCAAAATTTTCATTTCGATTTTTGGAAACAAAGATGTGAAGATTTGAAAAAAAAACATGAGCCATATAGCTCGGCTACATATCACCTTCACCGTACTCATGGGCTTACACGTTACTTGTCTTTTGTTCTGGGTGTTCCCTTTTTACTTGAGGGAGTTTTTTCTAGGTGTTCCTTGTCATACAAGAAGTGATTTTGCGCGCGAGCATGCAATGCATGGGCGAGAGGAAGACATCGGCATGCTCGGCGTTCTATATATCTTTCCCATTAGTTACTTGGGCCTTGTTTGGATACACAGTTTTGATGGAACTAGTTTTCCGTGGACTAGGATAACCGTCTAACAAACTAAAATCCCGTTTGGGTGCAGCAGCTAAAACACGAATAGATAAAACTGAGTTTCCACAAAGCTAGGAAATCGGGTGTTGGGAAAAACGACTATTCCTCGTTTTAGTCAAAACGCGATTACACAAAACTCAAGCAGGACCTTGGGCGGCAGCCTGGTCGTCTACCTCTGTGACATTCGGTTAATGCTCGAAGGGGATCCGGCCGACGGAGGCCACACCGCCTCCTCGTACTGCTCGGCACCTGCGTCGTCACACGTCGTGGTCGTGCGCTTCTTCGAGCTCGGCTCGCCAGCGACGAACACATCCAGCACGACAGGGTACGTGCGCTCATCCGCGGCCTGCACATAACCGCGCCGTTTGGACTGAGCGGCGGCGCCATGCGGCCATGACGACGCCGGCGCACACTGCGACTTTGGTGGCGCTCCGGTGATGGTGATGCGACTCCACGCGGATCCGATGACAATATATGCCCCGATCAAGGCAGCCAATTCCGTTGACAGCGGCGAACACAGGGTATTCGGGCGGCCGCCGGCGCTGGTGCTGGCTGGGAAGCGACAACTCTGCCCATCGGCATGTCCAATCACCTTCAGCCATAGCAGCTAAATCGTGCCCATCTCGTGCAATCACATCAGCTCCCCAACCCCCTAGGCAATAAAAACTCAAAACCTCCATGACCGAAGCAAAGAGGACACAAAGCACTACTCCTCCACTCGTCCAGCGGCGGAATATATAGGAACAAAACCACGAAAGCGTCGAAGCCTGAAGCCTGGGGCGGCGCACCGGCGGTGTCGAGGGCGGCAGCCTGCAGTTCGAGCTCAAGCACCATGTTGCCGGTCAGAGACTACAGGGTCGCGTCGCAGACTCGCATGCAGCAAGCAACGTCCAAGGGCATCGAGGGGAGCCAGTCGGCGGCGTCTCGTTCCGACTCCTCGAGGCCCGAACATGAGGATTAGTGGAAGGAGGAGAAGCAGACTTTCATTACCCAAACATGTTTTTCCATGAACCAATTCTTAACCGAAACATTAGTAAAACCGGTTTTTCGAAAATTCAGCCTAATACTCGTTTTCTTAAAATTGGTCTCTAATCTTGGCTATCCAAACAACCACTTGAAGAAGATACAAAGTCTTGTAAACAACAATTACTGTTTTGTGGCACATGTGAAGACTCACTGATTTGGTTCTGTGACCTTCATATGCAATTTCTGTTATTTTCTTCACTTTCTTAATTTCTGACAATAATCGAGTACAAATCTCTTGATAACTAGCGGAAAATCTAGGCTATTGTCTGCCGGTAGCGATAACACTTCTAGATAAACAATCCCAGAACTTCTGAACTTGGTAGGTCGGTTGGTTTGTTGGTCGATTAGCTATCGTGTGTTGGCTTCGTTGGTTTGATGGTTACTGGGCGCGCATATAGAGCACCATTTATCGCAACACAAAGTAGCATGCATCAAGGCTTGCTCGCAATCTTCTTGTTCATAGCGGAGCTGCTGCAGCAACGACGCAGACGCAAACGCGAGATGGGGCGAGAGTAGGCTTGGGCGGTAACCGCCATAGACGTTCCACTGCAGGTCATCAGGCGTCGCAAAATTAGTGGGTGGGGGCAGCTTGATTTGGAAGTCCCATTCAAAGATATGGTTGTGCCTCTGCATCTCCTTGGTGGTGTCGTACTTGTATAGAAGGTCGCCTAGCCTGTAGCAGAGCATCTTGTTCCGGTCGTTGAGCCACACGCCGCATGGCTGGTTTGCGTCTCTTTTGGTGTCCACGTAGAAGGTGTAGCGCCGTTCCCATCCAGGCAGACATGTGTCGTTCCTGTCATCGCAGAGGCGCCGCGACTTTAGAGATGGCATGATCCAGAAACAGAGCCGTGGCCACCCGACGAAGCGCATGGCGACGCAGAGCCGTCCACGCAGCTCCAAGGCATGCACTACTACCGTTGCTACGTCCCTGGTGAAATCCTCCGGGCAATGTGCCTCGCTCGCCAATATCCTATCAAACGCTGCTATTGGTACCTCATCCCCGGTGAAATCCTCAGGGATGCAGTATGTGCAATGCGCCTCGCTCGCCGCATCGATCACCAATATCCTACCAGGCGTCCGTGAACATCCTATCATCACATAAATCTTTCCGTCTATGAGCACAGGCGGCGGCAGGCGGATGCTGTATTCGGCGCAATATGGGAACTGGCGCGGGTGACGGCGCCATCCGTCGCTGCTGCCCAACGTGTACACGTCCAAGTGGTTGTTCCCCTCTTTGGCGAATGAGATGCGGAAGAGCTTATACTCACGGGTGGACGGGCTATACCCCATTGCGTACATACGCCAGAGGACGCGCTTGATCTTGCGCGGCGCCGGGATCTTGAGCTTCTCGCCGGTGACAGGGTTGCACACGTACAAGGGCCAGTATTTAACATGGGACGCGATGAGGAGGAAGCCGTTGCAGGCGTTGACGGGGCTGTAGCCGGCGGCCAGGTCGGTGAAGCGGCAGATGGGTTTTGTCGACGCGGCGCTGGTGATCGTTGTTATTTTTTCTTGTGTTCCAAATTCCAGCGGTAGTACCGCTGGGTTAAGCGGTACTACCGCTGAGAGCTACCGCCATCGCCACCGCTACCGCTACCGCCAGAATGGCCTTCTGAAGAGCTTGTGCGGTACCGACTGGTACCGCTGGCGGTACCGCCGTCGGTACCGCTGAGGTGGGAAGAGGCGAACCAGCCCACCCCAGCGGTAGTACCTCTGGGTTAAGCGGTACTACCGCCGAGGTGGGATTTTTTCGGGTTGGACTGCAGCCGACCTAGGGTTTGATGTCTCCATATATTCCTCTTGTAAGCCGCCGTTTTGGGATAAGCCAGATCTTGTAAACCCACGGCGTTTGTAAACTCACCCGATATAGTGAAGTATTGCTGGCTGGCGCCCGTGGTTTTTTCTCCTCCATTGTTGGAGGGGTTTTCCACGTTAAATCTCGTGTCCCTGCAGTGTTTTCTTATCGTTCTTCGTTATTGTTCATCTCGTATTATAACAAGTGGTATCAGAGCCCGTGTTTGATCTAGGGTTTTGCGAGATGTCGTCATTGAAGTTCGATCTACCGCAGCTGGACTACACCACGAGATTTGCTCTGTGGCAGTGAAGATGAGGGCGATTCTCGCCCAATCTTCAGATCTGGATGAAGCGATCGATGCTTTCGGCGGGAAGGCAAAGGATACTTGGACCGATCCGGAGAAGCGGAAAGACCGTAAGGCTTTATCGTTGATTCAACTCCATCTGTCCAATAATATTCTGCAGGAAGTGCTGCAGGAGAAAACCACCGCCGAGTTATGGGACAAACTAGAGGAGATCTGTTTGTCCAAGGATCTCACGGGCAGATTGCACGTGAAGATGAAGTTGTTCTCACACAAGCTGCAAGAGGGAGGTTCGGTAATGGATCACCTATCCTCCTGGAAAGAGATTGTTTCTGATTTGCAGTCTATAGAAGTTAAGTATGAGGATGAGGATTTAGGTCTTCTTCTTTTATGCTCGCTGCCTAATTCTTTCAGTAATTTTCGTGACACCATATTGTTGAGCCGTGACAAACTAACTCTTGCTGAAGTTTATGAGGCTCTCCAGCAAAGGGAGAAGATGAAATCTATGGTGCAGGCTGAAAGTTCGTCCTCCAAGGCGGAGGCATTACAGGTCCGTGGGAGGCCTGAGCAGCGAGACAACTACCACTACAACAACAACAGAGATAAGAGTAGGACCGACAGAGGTCGCTCAAAGTCCAAGGGACGTGACAAGTTCTGCAGGTATTGTAAGAAATCCAATCACACCATTGATGATTGTTGGAAGCTGCAGAACAAGGAGAAAAGAAACGGAACTTACCAACAGAAAAATAATGATGGTAATGGTAAGGTTGCCGTAGCCTCTGGTAAGGGTGAGGCTTCTGTTGTTGCTGGTAGTGATAGTTCTGATGGAGATTGCTTAGCTGTTTTTGCTGCATGTGTTTCACGTGATGATGAATGGATTCTTGATACTGCATGTTCGTTTCATATTTGCTGTAACAAGGATTGGTTCAGTTCTTATGAGTCTGTGCAGACTGGAGATTTTGTGCGTGTGGGCAATGACAACCAGTGCAACATTGCTGGCATTGGATCTGTTCAGATCAAGACCCATGATGGGATGACACGCACGTTGACAGGAGTGAAGCACATACCCTCCATGGCGAGGAATTTGATCTCTCTCAGTACCCTTGATTGTGACGGGTACAAGTACAAAGGTGGGAACAAACTTCTGAAGGTATCATCGGGTTCTCTCATTGTTATGATTGGTGATATGAATTCTGCGAAATTATATGTCCTTAGAGGTAGCACTTTGCCTGGTATTGCTGCTGCTGTTAGTTCTGATGAATGTAAGACTAACCTTTGGCATAAGCGTCTTGGACATATGAGTGAGCTTGGCATGGCAGAATTGGCGAAGAGAGAGCTGATTGATGGTTGCAACTTGAGTAAGTTTGAGTTCTGTGAGCACTGCATTTTTGGTAAGCATAAAAGAGTTAAATTCAATGCTTCCGTTCATACCACCAAAGGCATTTTAGATTATGTGCATGCTGATGTTTGGGGTCCGTCCCGTAGAACTTCTAATGGTGGTGCAAATTACATGCTTACTATTATTGATGATTACTCAAGGAAAGTGTGGCCATATTTTCTGAAACATAAATCTGATGTTTTTGCTGCTTTTAAGAAGTGGAAAGTTATGGTAGAAACACAAACTGAAAGGAAGGTTAAAATACTCCGTACTGACAATGGTATGGAATTTTGTTCAATGAATTTGATGAGTTTTGCAGCAACGATGGCATGGTAAGACATCATACCATACCGTACACCCCTCAGCAGAATGGCGTGGCTGAACGCATGAACAGGACCATTATTTCGAGGGCTCGCTGCATGTTGTCTAATGCAAAGATGCATAGGCGTTTTTGGGCTGAAGCAGCCTCCACCGCATGTTATCTCATCAACAGGTCACCTTCCATTCCACTTGATAAGAAAACTCCCATTGAGGTATGGTCTGGTTCACCAGCTGATTATTCTGAGTTGAGAGTTTTTGGTTGCACTGCTTATGCTCACGTTGATAATGGAAAGTTGGAGCCAAGGGCTGTTAAGTGCATCTTCCTTGGTTATGGTTCAGGAGTTAAGGCATATAAATTGTGGAACCCTGAAACTAAGAAAGTTTTGTTAAGCAGGAATGTCGTTTTTAATGAGGCTGTTATGTATTATGATAGTCCTTCCACTGATATTTCTGATGCTATTGATTCTCCTAATGTTTCTGATGATGAGCAACAGAGAATTGGCGTGCAGGTGGAGCACGCTAAGGAGAACGAAATTGTGGTTCCTGAAAATAATGATGATGTTGATGTTCCACCTTCACCGCCTATTGTTCAGCAACAAGCACGGTCTATTGCCACTGGCCGTTCTAGGAGAAATACTGTGCCTCCTAATCGTTTAATTGAAGAGTGTGATATTGTTCATTATGCTTTGAGTTGTGCTGAACAGGTGGAGCAAGATGCTGAACCAGCTACGTACACTGAAGCCATTGCTTCGGTTGATAAAGAGAAGTGGCTAGGTGCGATGCAAGAAGAGATGCAATCGCTTGAAAGAATGGCACATGGGATGTTGTGCACTTGCCTAAACAAAAGAAGGCTGTCCGCTGCAAGTGGATATTTAAGAGAAAGGAAGGTTTGTCTTCTGTTGAGCCTCCAAGGTTTAAGGCAAGGTTAGTAGCAAAAGGTTTCAGTCAAATTCCAGGTGTTGATTATACTGATGTATTCTCCCCAGTTGTGAAGCATAGTTCTATTCGTGCTTTCTTTGGTATTGTTGCTATGCATGATCTTGAGCTTGAGCAGTTAGATGTTAAGACTGCGTTTTTGCATGGCGAGTTGGAGGAGGAGATATACATGGACCAACCTGAAGGTTTTGTTGTGCCTGGTAAGGAGGATCTTGTTTGCAAGTTGAAGAGGTCCCTTTATGGTCTGAAACAGTCACCACGACAGTGGTATAAAAGGTTTGATTCATTTATGCTTGCACATGGTTTTATGAGATCTCAGTATGATAGCTGTGTGTACATGAAGTTTGTTGATGGATCGCCTATTTATTTGCTGCTATATGTTGATGATATGTTGATTGCTGCCAAGAGCATGAAAGAGATCACTACTTTAAAGGCACAATTAAGTAGTGAGTTTGAGATGAAGGATCTTGGTCCTGCTAAGAAAATACTAGGCATGGAAATTAAGAGGGACAGAAAGTCTAGTTTGCTATTTCTTAGTCAAGAAAAATACATTGAGAAAGTTCTTCATCGTTTTAATATGCATGATGCAAAGTTTGTTAGTACACCTATTGCCTCTCACTTCAAGTTGTCAGCTTTGCAATGTCCTACTTCTGATGATGATATTGAGTACATGTCTCGAGTTCCTTATTCTAGTGCTGTTGGTTCCTTGATGTATGCCATGGTTTGTTCTCGTCCTGATCTGTCATATGCTATGAGTTTGGTCAGTCGTTACATGGCTAATCCTGGTAAAGAACATTGGAAAGCTGTTCAGTGGATTTTCAGGTACCTGCGCGGCACATCTAAAGCTTGCTTGAAGTTTGGCAGGATTGGTGAGGGACTCGTAGGCTATGTGGATTCAGATTATGCTGCCGACTTGGATAAGAGGAGGTCCCTCACAGGTTATGTATTTACTGTTGGTGGTTGTGCTGTTAGCTGGAAGGCTAGTTTGCAGGATGTTCCCGCACAATCTACTACTGAGGCTGAGTACATGGCTATTAATGAAGCATGTAAAGAAGCTGTTTGGCTGAAAGGTTGTTTGCTGAGCTTTGTGGAGATGATTCTTGCGTTCAGTTATTTAGTGACAGTCAAAGTGCTATTTATCTTACTAAAGATCAGATGTTCCATGAGAGGACAAAGCACATTGATATTAAGTATCACTATGTTCGCCATGTGATTGAGAAGGTAAACTGAAGGTATGCAAGATTAGTACTCATGATAATCCTGCTGATATGATGACAAAGCCTGTTCCTGTGTCCAAGTTTGAGCTTTGCTCGAGCTTGGTTGGTATAACTGTTTAGCCCAAGAGGCTGTTTGGCGCCAGCAAGTGTTTTCTTTGTTGATTCAGGTGATTGTTGAAGTTCATGCTACAAGATGGAATTTGTCTCAAGGTGGAGTGTTATTTTTCTGGTGATCCAAATTCCAGCGGTAGTACCGCTGGGTTAAGCGGTACTACCGCTGAGAGCTACCGCCATCGCCCCGCTACCGCTACCGCCAGAATGGCCTTCTGAAGAGCTTGTGCGGTACCGACTGGTACCGCTGGCGGTACCGCCGCCGGTACCGCTGAGGTGGGAAGAGGCGAACCAGCCCACCCCAGCGGTAGTACCTGGGTTAAGCGGTACTACCGCCGAGGTGGGATTTTTCCGGGTTGGACTGCAGCCGACCTAGGGTTTGATGTCTCCATATATTCCTCTTGTAAGCCGCCGTTTTGGGATAAGCCAGATCTTGTAAACCCACGGCGTTTGTAAACTCACCCGATATAGTGAAGTATTGCTGGCTGGCGCCCGTGGTTTTTTCTCCTCCATTGTTGGAGGGGTTTTCCACGTTAAATCTCGTGTCCCCTGCAGTGTTTTCTTATCGTTCTTCGTTATTGTTCATCTCGTATTTATAACAATCGTCATCTCGAGGCCCATGCCGTGCTCCGTCACCCGGAACTCCGGCACGAGCAAGCTCTCCGCATCGGTGCCGGAAACGGCGTGGTCGGAATTGCTATGCACAACTTGGAAGGATGGGTCGACGACGATGCCGCGCCATAGCCTGCACACGCAGCCAGATCGGATGACGTCCCTAGCGGGCAGTCTCAGCAGGATCTCACGTAGGATCTCTTCTGCGACGGATTCCATGGTCGACCACCGTGACCAATCTCGACCGCATAAGATTGCATATATACTCTGAAGAACTGGGATATCGATCCGAGTCGGACAAGAAACCAGTCGATCAGTCTTTGAATTCATCGGCTGCCTGCCTGCTGAGTGGCCGACACCGAGTCTGAGTCGATTTTAATATTACTAGCACATACATCCCCATTGATCGGATCGTCTCTGTTTTCTTTTTTTTTTGGATTTTCTATTTGTCAGCTAGCTGATTTCATTTTCGTGCTCAGTCAGATTTTCTTGACGAATCAGATGCTGCCACGTCGAGTAGTCTCAGTTCTGCGCGCGTACCTGTTCGATTGTCCAGTTCGTTTTGGCGCACGCCCAGCTAGTTGACTTAACGGGTTCGTTTTTGAGTTTTGGCCCAACCCGTACCCGACACATAGGGAACTGAAAACTGAACTGGACCTATTTTTGCCGTGAGGCCTTTTGCCCTGTGGCACGATTCGCTGCCATGCGCACAACAGGAAAAACAACAGAGCCAGGTGATCGTCTTCTTCCCCAAGAAAGAGGAGGAGCTCGATCACAGGCTGCCTCGCCCCATCTTACCGAAGAAGGAAAGAGAGAGAAATCCAAAAGAGAGACACACATACTGAGAATCCTTGCCAAATCTTCAGTACGAACTGAGATGCTACTTCAAGATCCTTCATGCTTCATTGCTCTTTTCCCTGAGAAATCCGCTGCAGCTTCAACTCTGCTTGTTTAGGTGAACCAGATAGTAGATTCAGTATGCACAGGAAAAAATCTGAGGAAAACATGCGGTAGAGAAAGGAAATGTCACATACAGACACTCAGAAAAATGGCATGACCTGGTACGATTACGTCACTCAGAAAGGAAATGTCAGATACAGGAAATGTCGATAGATAGAGTTCAACTTCATAGCTCTCGTATTATAGAGAGTTCGCATAAGATAGATACAAACCATCAAAATATATAGAGTTCTTCATTCCCTACTACGATTACGTCATGGCATGACCTGGCATTACATCCTACCAACAACTGATAGATACCATCACAAAGCACTCGACATGACCACCCATATTTGAAGTTCTAGAGAACATCAAACGTGACCATCAGGAAGTTGTCGTCGTTCTTGTGAAAGAGGATCAGCACAACCATCCCCTGTCCCAATCCATTCTCATCCGCGAAAGTTGACCATCCATCCCTGACACAAACCCTTCCCTGCAAGTCTTTGCACGTGTAGTATGTTGATCCTCTGTGGTTGACGCCAAAAGGATGTTTCATGAGAAGGGCATTCCCTCCTCAGGGATACTAAGAACTGAGATAATCTCCTTGGGAATGCGCTGCAAAAACAAAGATGGACAAGCATTAACAGTGTACATAACAAAAAATATAGTAATGACCAAGGTACATATGCAACATTTAGTAATACTTGTTATCTACATGGTTCTCTCACACATCAGAAAAATACGACTAATTTTGTATTTACATGGTTAAGGCTAGCACCAAAGTCTGACAAAACTGACGGAACAAACACGTAACACTGAAATTGAATCTAAACCATCAGGGTTTATCAAAAACAAGGGACAAGATATAAGAAATAATGCATGAACTATTGCAACTCCTTTCTTATACCGGACATCTGCTGTTTCTACTCTCGAGTGTGTGCTGAGCATGAACTTGGATATCCATCACGAGAGAGACAGATAATACTGAAACTAGGTGTATTATTAGCTAATGCAACGAATACCTATATAGGACATCCGCTCTCTTCATGTATTATTAGTTCGATAAAAAAGAGGATAAATTAGTCTAACGTAGGTAGACAATTTAGACAAATACATGTATAGGACATTGGTTGTTTCTACTCTCGAGTGTATGCTAAGCATGAACTTGGGTGTCCAGCAAGAGAGAGACAAATATTACTGAAACAAGGAACAGAGACACACAGAGAGAGAGAGAGAAAGAAGAGAGAGGAAGCAAAAAAAAAGATACATAGAGAGAGATAGATAGATTCAAAGAGCAAGAAATAGAGACTGAGCATGAACTTGGGTGTCCAGCAAGAGAGAGACAAATATTACTGAAACTAGGAACAGAGACACAGAGAGACTATCAGAGAGAGAGAGAGAGAGAGAAAGAAGAGAGAGGAAGCAAAAAAGGATAGAGAGAGAGAGATATAGATTCAGAGAACAAGTAATAGAGACTGAGCAAGAACTTGGGTGTCCAGCAAGAGAGAGACAAATATTACTGAAACTAGGAATAGAGACAAATATTACTGAAACTAGGAACAGAGACACAGAGAGAGACTATCAGAGAGACATAGAGAGAGAGAGACTGAAACAGAGAGAGAGAGGAAGCAAAAAAGGATAGAGAGATAGATTCAGAGAGCAAGTAAGAGAGAGAGAGCAAAAAAAGATACAGAGAGAGAGAGAGAGAGAGATAGATTCAGAGACCAAGTAATAAATAAATAGATAGAGATAGATTCATAGAAATAGAGAGAGCAAGTAATAGATTCAGGGACAGAGAGAGAGCAAGAAATAGATTCAGAATGAGAGAGAGAGAGAGAGATTGGGAGAGAGCAAGTAATAGATTAAGAGAGAGAGCAAGAAATTTATTCAGAGAGAGAGAGAGAATCTTCACCAGGTCGAAGAGCAAAAAGGAGGATTGTTGCTTCTGCTCAACGAGGGAAGAAACAGCAAAGCGGAGGGGAACAGATAAGAAGGCTGTGAGGCATTCAGGTTTTAACTCTAGGGTTAGGTGAGGGGTAAAAGTTACTACATGGGGTAATAATTGACTACAACATTTAATGTAGGTGATGATTAGCTCTGAAAATTTGATTGCGAAAACAGTACAACTACTTCTTAAACAACTGAGATTACAAATATGAATACTCATGAAAACAAATATATATAAACCATATTTCTAAAAAGAAACTGATAATGAAATCTAATATTAAAAATAAAATTAATTCTTTTATTTTCAACAGGACGGTGCTGCATATAAGGGAGCTACAGATGAACAGGACAACACATTTAGCTTCGATGATATGTTCTTCCAGGTATGTATAACAAAAAGGAATTACTGTGCTATGCTGGATATGGGTATTTAATTACTGATAACAAAATTAATTTATATGCAGCAACAAGATTTTTCGTACACAGGGCTACTTCAGGGGAATTTTGACAAACTATACACATCGCAAAATTGCAAAACTTCAACAACGGTTATATGACAGCTCTCTCGGGAGATGGCGCGCGCACCAAAACCCGAGAGCTTCGCAGGCCTGCTGCTGGAGGTCGTGATAGACTGATAGTCGATGAGGAGGTGCCCGGGAACTTTGCGAGGTCGTTGCGGTTCCGAGGAAGGCGACGAGGAACACGGGGGTGTACCCATGGCAGCGAACCGAGGCGCGACCGACGTGCACGCGACGCGAGGAAGATGAGGTCGGTGGCGACGAACGGGGGCACATGGGCTCGATTCCTTGTACAGTAACGTAGATGACCACTAGGCAGTGATCCAGGACATGATTGAGAGGCTCAGGATGGTGTAGGACGACGGGGACGACGGTGGTGGCAGGCCTCCGAGCTCCGGAGCGCGACGCCATGGCACTAGTTTGTCGCCTTCACCGCGTCCAAGCTCATCCAAACGCCTTCCTCGGCACTGAATCATCCTCTAGGAGCCACTGGATAAGGTCTCGTCGGGCTTACCTTCCTCTGGCGCCCTCTCCATAAAGCTTTGCTCCGGCGTCCGCCATTAACGGTGGCAACGGAGCTCCGGTCATCCCGGCGCATATGGACGCGTCCTCCTGCATCATCGTCGCGCTAGTGCTCCAGAGCTTCGCGTGCATCGACCACGGCCCTCATGTCGGGCCGGGAGGGATGGCTGCAGCCAGAGCTTGGCCATGGCGCAATGCCGAGCTCGAACTCAGCAGGCGTGCGTGTGCGAAGGAGGAACTGGACAGAGATAGAACACGTAGGAAGCAACCACTGCAACTCATGCTCCGGCTAGGCTAGCGGCGAGAAACCTCCTCCTGGGCTCGGACGGCCACGCCGGACTGGCACGTGCACGCAACGTGCTCGACAAAATGCGCATTGGGAAGTTGCTAGGAGAGAGAAGGGAGAGAAGTCAAACATTCGACAACGTGGCAGTTTTTGTTGACAAGTCCTGCCACATCAGCCTGATAAATGAGTCCCACTGGTCAGATTTGCGATCAAACTCAGTCGACTATTTGTACGCTTTGTAATGCCACGCCTCAGAATTGGTACTATTTAGAAAAAATCATCAAAAATGGTATTGACATGTGGTTTGGCATACAATTGTGGTAGATTTGTGTAATTTACTCCCATAGGGGCAACATATATTAACTCTAGCATATTTCTTATGCACATTTTTTATGCGCCTATTATTCAGAAAATTCAATATAGAAAATTTATCCAACATATTGTATTTTTAACTCCGTAAGTATGCAAAGCTTACATGGGAATCAAATTGGAGCATTCATGCCTTTATAGTAGCAATTGCACCATTTGCATCAGCTTACTTGGATACACGCATCAAATTTCTTAATTCCAATGGGTTTGGAGTTGACTATGAGACCCAACGACTTTAGAATTACATATGATCAGAGTACCATAACTGGACTTAAAAAGATGGACAAAAGAGAATTTCGCTAAGCTAGGCGTTGAGAACCGAGAAAGTGATGACGGGGTGTTGCGAAGGTTTAACAAAAGGCGACGCGCTGGGCTGGAGAAGGGAGGGGTGGAGTCACGACAGTCGCAGTGTAGCGTGGTTCTTCTCTTTCCCTCGACGATGGAGTTTCTAAGCTCAACTAAGGCACCGGGCGCTTCTAGGAGGCTAAAAAAGTTGGAGAGGCATATGTACGTGTATCATATTCCCTAATAAATATGTCTATCGAACTATTTATAATCATGAACCGATACCTTCATTTTTTTGGCGGGGAATCACGAAACGGTTGACTAAAACTTGGTTTTGGTATTTAGTTACTGATCTAGGACGTGGAGCGGGGTAGAGGAGCAAGATGATACATTTTTCTTCTTGTGAGGCGGGGTTATAAAAAAAGGAGGTGTGAGTTGGAATCCGAATTCATTCAAGAAATAAATCGACGCACGCCAATTTTTACATCCGTAGCAACGCACGGGCACTCAGCTAGTATATATTATGGTCGCAGTCTTCCATTCCATATGAACCACATGACTACCTACAATGTTCACCTTTCATTCAAGAATAGCTAGTGTAAAATATAACTATCATCTGTTTGCACAGATGACTTCGACTCGTGACGATAACACTAATAGTTCTTTCTTGAAACATAGCGGTGTAGTAACATGGCTCTAAAGCTAGAACCCGTAACCTGCACGGGAGAGCAAAAAAGATTAGCACGACCATTCTGATTCATGCCTAAGAAATGGCAGATGACGACGATGAGCAGATCGGTCTCCACATACCTGAACCAGCCATTGGGTTTGCAGCAGGCGCCTGCTCAGTTTCCTTAATGTCGACCACGACAGCATCCGAGGTGATGAAAGTCTTGGCCACTGATGCAGCATGCTCCAAACAGCATCTCACCACCTGTTTGTGCAGAATCAAGTTAGTTTACCGGCGGAATGCTCGTGCAAAGAAACGAGGGTGAACTGAATGTTTGGTTGGGACCAAGGAGGGGTGAGAGAACCCCTGCAAGACAAGGTATTGCCTATGGGTGATCGTGTTAATGCTTCACAACGATTTATATATACAGGTACAGGCTGACAGCATACAGGAAAACGCTCAATCTACCCATTCGCAAGCAAAACAACGGTCTCATAAGCATACTTTTCTCTTAATAATGGTTGTAACACAATATTCTTAAGAGAAATGATTAGCTCCATGATATAGTCAAGAAATCATTTTCAGTTCAAATAGAAGCCAAAAAAGCATTGCTCCTGCAAGCACATACCTTGGTGGGATCAATAATACCAGCAGCCATTAGATCCTCGTACTTTCCCGTTGCAGCGTTGTAGCCATACCTAAAGTTGTCATTAGCAAGGACCTAAATACACGCAGAGCACAAAATTAGTTACACGCAAAGTGCTGAATATGGAATTCATAATGAGAACAGATTTTAACCTTCTCGGTGACCACGCTGCCATTTACA
This sequence comes from Poa pratensis, assembly GCA_947311845.1. NCBI lineage: Eukaryota > Viridiplantae > Streptophyta > Magnoliopsida > Poales > Poaceae > Poa > Poa pratensis. The sequence goes on along the minus strand of CAMZMU010000043.1, from coordinate 1,115,175 downwards.
CCAGCATTTTTCGCGATCAACTTTAGTGGATAACTCAAGGACTTCCGTACAATTTCAGCACCGACCTTGAAAAGGCAAATATGCAGTTAGTTTATTTTTAATAAAAAAAACATCACCTTGAATTTTTTTTTTTGGTATTCTAACATTGCAAGTTCGGGAAAGAGGATCTCATTAAATATTTCCATACCTTTTGTTCATCATTCTCAAGGGTTTCTTTAATGGCATCGACTTTTGATGCAAGCCTTAAAAGGGTACAGCCACCACCGACAACAATACCTTCCTCGACAGCAGCCTGCCCACAAAGCAAGCAGTTAATTAACAGGCAATTACATGGAGTTTTCCATAAGAGTAACATCAGCACAATGCTACAATACATCAGATGCCCCTCTGAATCAATTGGGCTTGGGCACAGCGATACACAAATCCAAAAAATCAATTCGACTTGAGCCAGGATAAAGCATTACCTTTGTTGCATTCAGGGCGTCTTCAACCCTCAGTTTCTTTTCCTTAAGCTCAGTCTCAGTCTGTGCTCCTACCTACAAAGCAAGATGTATCATTTTATAGCTGCTATATCCATAGCTATCTCAGCAGTCAGCAGTACCTGAATGACAGCAACACCACCGGATAGTTTGGCTACCCTCTCGTTTAGCTTTTCTTTTTCATAATCCTGTTCAGAAGCCTGAGAAAATATAGTTTTGGACAGAACGTTAGTCAAAGCAGTTTCATCCACACACTCAAGTGACATGCTCCACAAGCTGACTGAAACTATCTGTACTGAAAAACAGAGCAACCAAAAGAGACTGGACAAAAGGAGAAGAGCCATGAAGAAAACAATAACAGAGTTTATTCAACAAATAGGATATCGAAAGGTTAAACTATTTTGTTAAACTATGCAGACCTCGATCTGGTTCTTGATTTGTGTCACCCTTTTGGTTACTTCCTCCTGTGTGGTGCCGTCTCCAACGATTGTTGTTGAATCCTTAGTAATTACAACCTTGGCAGCAGTTCCTAGGACTTCTTTGTCTGCTTTATCAAGGGACAGACCAATTTCTTCTCTGATGACAGTGCCTGCGTAAAGGATTACATTTATGAATGAACGGATACCACAATGGGACACGTTACATAACACCAAAGTTCAAACTGACCTCCTGTCAGAGTAGCAATATCATCCAGGTATTGACTCTTGCGCTCGCCAAAACCAGGGGCTTTTATGGCAGCAATCTTCAGTGCACCTCTAAGCCTATTGACCACAAGTGTGGCAAGAGCTTCCTGCTCAATATCCTCGGCGATTATCAGAATTGGATATCCACTCTTAATAGCATCCTCCAGAATAGTGATAAGATCTCTAGCATTGTTGATTTTCTTGTCCACAAGAAGCACCTGGGTAATAAAACGAATATTAGCTTAAGATTGCTAAGCTCATGCATATCATGCTAGCTGAAATAAGAAGACAAGCTAAGCTAGAGTGAACAGACCTTGCAATTCTCATACTCCACTGACATTTTTTCACTGTCAGTTACAAAGTATGGAGAAATATAGCCACGGTCGAATTGCATCCCTTCGACGACATAGAGGTTATTTTCAGCACTCTTTCCCTCTTCAAGTGTGACCACCCCCTGCCGGCCAACCTTGTTCATAGCCTCAGCTATCATGTTGCCAATTTCATAGTTATTTCCAGCACTTACAGCAGCAACATCAGCAAGCTCACTATCTTCAACCTGCAGTATCAAATGTGATTCAATAAATTTGAACCTTTAATAGAGAGTACTATCATCGGAAATTATTATATAAGATCTAAAAGGGAATCAGTGCTCTTGAAAATGTAAAGGACTAGCTAATATCTAATGTATAGTATGAGTCAGCCACTGTTTATACGTAGCAATTAGCATAGGAGCCAAAGTCACCAGAAACACAATCATATTATGATTGTATTACAAATTTACAAAATTGGTTGAGTATTTAAGAGTAATGGCAGGAAAATATAGTTCTGTATTCAGGATGAATGTATTTCCAGAAGAGAATAATGGATTGGATCTTACCTCCTTGGACATCTTTCGAAGCTCACCAACTAAAGCTTTGGCTGTTTTCTCAATACCACGGGCGATCTGTACCGGATTAGCACCAGCTGCTACAATCTGGGCACAGTGAAAGAACCCGACATTTATTTCCAGACCTGAATAGAACATCAGATGCTGTAAGTAACACAAGACAGAAGGTTTTATATTGTGTACCTTAACACCCTCGGCAATCATCCCTTGAGCGAGGATGACAGAAGTGGTTGTCCCGTCACCGGCCAAATCATTCGTTTTAGCAGCAGCTTGCCTAACCAATTTCGCTCCAATATTTTCTACAGGGTCTTCGAGCTCAACCTGACCAGATAGCCAACAATCAGAAAGGTTCATAGCCACAGTTCAACTTAAATCAGGGTTGCATTCTAAGCAGACGAGGATGAATCAGAGTCTGACATACCTCCTTTGCCACTGTCACGCCGTCATTGACAATTCTAGGCGACCCGTACTTGCTCTCGAGGACAACATTCCGTCCTTTTGGACCAAGCGTAACTCCAACCAGATCCGCAAGCTTATTTACCCCATTCTGACAGAGAAATACCATGACAGATATTAGCATCCCAAACTGGAACCAGATGACAGAAGCATGTTATGAAAAAAGTGAGGTGACTAGAATATATGACTCACTTGCAGCTTCCTGATGGCTGAGCCATCCTTGTTGAAGTAGAGCTCCTTGGCGGCATTCACCTTGACGTTGCACTTTCTTCCGGGCCTGGTTTTCTGGGGCAGAGAAACTAACGGGCGTGAAACCAGGGAAATCTGCTTCTTCGTTGCGAATCCGGCAGGAGCCACGGTGTAGAGGCCGCATGTGGAGGTGGCTCCGAATGGTGAGGCCATGCTGTATAGTGATGTGAGAGTAATTTAAAAAAATTGTATCAGCATCAATTCACAATAAAAACTTTGCTCCGAAGAACATGTCATGTGAGATATGAACAAGTCAAGTTGACTAATTAAGCAGCGACTAGAAAAAACTCTATTCGCCGTGAGAAGCAATGCATCGCTCTACAGTCTACACAGTCTGTGCTGAGCAAATTCCTGCGTTTCCGTTCGTGTCCTAGTATCTGTCGTAGCTGGGCGATCCTAACACTAGTTTGGCATGACCATTGGTTCTGCAACTAAATTGGGCACTGATGTCCTCAGCAACCCAACCTAATACCATGTGTCACCTAATTGCATGGAAAAGAAAAGGTGGTGCTCGGAACAACTTAAGAGCAGAGTATTGCGTGCAGCGCAGAGCAGAGTGTTGTGAAGCTGCGTGGACAATCTGACACTAGGTCGACACGAGTGTAGGTTCTGCGACGCCATGGTGTCGTCGGCAACCCAGCCCCTAGTAGCAGTAGGTCTTCGCATGTGCAGTGTGCTAACTGAAGATCGATGAGGAACGGCAGACATTCAGTCTCACTCATGAGCACTCGCTACAAACGCGTCCTCTCCCCTTCGTAGAATGCACACGGTCGCCATTCTCCGGTGGACGAATCGCAGAGTACGACCAGCAGCGTGATCAGTACCGAAGCGGAAGGATCCTCCTAGCGGAGTCCATGATGAAACCCTTATTGATACGTAACTACAGAGTGGTTCAGCTTGGGCAGCGGCAGATCATTATAGCTAGAGAGAGAGGGAGCATTAAATCTGTTGCCCTACCCACACGGCATTTGCCATTCGCCAGCGGACAAATCAGGAGTATTCCCAGTAGCGGGATCAGAATGAAGCGGAAGAGCTTCAAGTAGCATAGTCCCTATTAAACTCCGGTCGATCAGTATCAGAACCAAGAACCCACATGGCATCGAGGTGCACGCGAACGGTGAAGCCATACTGTATATCACTGTCAGAGCAATTTGAAAATCTGGTATTCGAAGTAAAAGAAAATCAACAGCAGTCTATGGTGTGGAAATATCAGCAGTTGCCTGCATTTGCCCTGACCCTGAACCCGCGCGAAAACCGATTCCGGTTCAACATGACATGACAGCGAGTAACTAATCAAGCCCTGATGATACCATCCACCGGAGCACGGCCTAGAAGCAGGCGTGAAATTGATATTACATCGAGAGATCGCCCCAAGTAACAGCAAGATAAACGTTCGCGCGGCATGGGGCACCTCCCCATCCCCCCACTGCCCTGCCCCTTCCTAGAACAGAGTGCTACCAGCCAGCAGTGCGTTCCAATTGTATGTGCTAAGACAAAGTTAAGCCGTGTCTCCTCATCAATCCAAATTAGTAGTGAGTAGGTGTCCCCTAATAGCGCAGCTAATAAATTTCTGAAATCGACGATGAACAGCAGCAACAAATCCAGTCGGAACAGCACGCATGACGCATGATATGAATTCGTACGGACGAAATCAAGGAGCAGCGCGGGGGATCAGAGCCGAAGCTGAAAGCCCTACTAGCAATCGATTAGCTGGGTGTGTGATAAACCCGATTGATCCGTGATTTAACAGCGGGGCATGAGCAGCAGCAGTAGAGCAGTACAGAGAGAGACAGTGGAGACCATCAATACCTGAGGGGAGAAGAACAGGATGGTCGACCGGCCGGCGCGCTGCTCCGCCGGATCTCGTCTCGCCGCCGGCTAGGGTTTAGCGGCGGGTTTTCCTCTGTTTTTTTTCCTCTTCCGTTTGATCTCTCTCTGTCTCTGTCGCCGGGCTTTAAATATGAAGAAGAGCGGAGGAACCAAGGCACGAACGAGAGCAGAGGGAGGATGGTGGAATTCATATATGACAGGTGGGTCCCGCAGAGCATGTACGATTTGCTCTGCTTTACTCTGTTTTGCTTTCCCTCTTTACTCTGTTTTGCTTTCCCTCTGTTCTGCCTTGCTTTGCCTATTCTGATCTGCTTTGCTTTTCTTTGCTTGCTAGATAGGCAAAGGTACCAGCTCCGTGTCACCGACTGGATGGGAATTAGTTAATAGGTTGATCCAATAAAAACTGATATAAAATATAGCAAAATCATGTACTCCCTCCGATCCGTTATATGTGTCGTCAGAATATACCTAATCATGTACAACTCGACAGCATAACTCGCGACAGATTTTTTGAATCAGATGGAGTAACAATTACATAATAATGGCATGAAACAATAAAAAACTATAGATTCGTTTGTGACATATCACCTTTCACCTTGGTATTCTTCGGCGTGAGTGGAGCCTTGATGTCCTGTCATCGTGAGAAGCGGACAGTCTTGTCCTTGTAGGCTTTAGAGGGATTAGGTTTGAAAATTTCTTCGCACCGATCTCTCTTCATCGGCCGTCACGAGAGCCCCCAAGAAGGGCTCCAAAAGACTATTCGCCGCCGATGGTGGCCTTGCTGCTGGGAGTGTCTTCTCCCTCGGGTCCTCCAGTTTCGGCTACATGGGCCACCCACCGCAGCTGCAGCCGAACTTCCCAACTGCCGAGGGTTGAGAGGATTTCCTACTATCTTCGGGTTTCATTTGGCGGTGTTTTATGTTACTGAAGTATTGTATGTTTGGCCCGCGCAGGAACACTATTCACGGGGTGCCCTAGGAGACGTCATACTTTTTTTGAAACCTAAACACAAGGATAGATTAGACGATCACTCCCTCGAAAAGTGTATTTGGCTCGAGCATCAAAGATTCTAGTTTTTTTTAAATACATAAAATATATTTACGAGTTTCAGAAAAAAGTTGAAAAAGATTACGAAAGTACACAATGATGTATCTCGCAAGTTTGCAAAAAAATCAATTTCAAATACTTCATATTCCGCGCTACGCCAAAATGCTAAAATTTGATAAATTTAGAGATTTAAAAATATGAATATTCAGATCCACACTTTTACAATTTATGTGTAGCCCATAATAAATACTACTTATTGCAAATACAACATTCACTACATCGGAATTTGTTTCCATTGTTTTTAAAACTCTTAATTATTTTTTAGATTTTTTTTGAAGACCGGATGAGTGGGAGCACGAAATGTCGTCGCGGCACTCCCGTGCTCCGTTCTAAGCCGCGGGCCCCCCCAGACCATGAGTGCCAAAGGTACCGAAAGAAAGCAGAGCGGCGCGGCCTCGCACCACCGTGGTGTATGCAGCGTACTCGCGTGGGACATTGGGAGGGCAAGGCTCAGGCGACCCCATGTACAACGCCGCCCGCCGCAGGTAGCCACCTCTTCCCCTCCAAAGCCATTAGCTTGCGCGGATTTGGTCGGGGAATCCGTGGCAAACGAACTCAGACAGGCGGACGGCCATCGCTAACGATGCGGCGCCTCATCAGTGGCTTCAGCCCCGATCAGGTGCTAACTACTAGTTTGTAAGATTTGCTATTTGATTTTTTTTCCCGAGGAAGACGGGGGGATTACTTCCCACCGGTTTTTATATTCATCAAAAGTAGACTGGCGGACCATGCTCTTACGACAGATAGAAATTTTACAGGGGGATACAAGAGAAGAGAAGAGAAGACGAATGAATACAGAAAAATACAACTAGAAACAATAGAGAAACACTAAGGAGGGGGAGGTTAGCAATGAAGCCCACCGAAACCCCTGTGAGGCCGACACTTCTAGAACTCGAGCCAGCCGCTAGAGGAGGATCTCCGGTGAGAACCTCAGCACCGAAAGCAAGTAGCCGAGACTGGGGCGACGTCACCGGTGCGCCGACCCCGTGGTCGAAGGGCAACGCATTCCGAGGCCACCCAGGAAGTTCGGGGAGCCCTGCACAGCCGCCGCCTCGAGCTGCACAGGGGACCGCGAGCGGGAGAGCCCCACCGCCGCCTTCACCGGCGCCGCGTGGACCCAGTCCGGCGGCAACCTCGGGGGACGGCGAGGGCGGGGACGGGGGAGGAGGTGGGGTGGCGACATGAGCTAGGGTTTCGCCCCTCCCGTCGCCCAGAGAGGAGGCGACGTGAGGGGGAGAGCTTGGCTTGGTAACGGACTATTCTTTGCTATTTGATTTGACTGCCCAGCAGTAGTAACACAAAGTCAGGATCAGAATGTTTGTCTGAATTCCCTTCTAAACACTGCTCTGCTAAATGCGCATAGATACAGTTTTTCAGAGCTTGCCTTTGTTACCCTCAATTCACGAACTCGAGATGATCAAGAACGAGATGAACACGAGAGTGTTTTTGTGCCGCGCACTGAAACTGCAGTTTTTCTGTTTCTATTTAACCATGTGAAGAAGGGAAAGAGTCTTGCCACGAGCTACAGTACCGAACGTGCCATCACACGATCCGAGCTGCGTGCTAGACGATCCTACAAACGAGCTAACTGAGCTGAAAAAACGCTAACAGAAAACTCCCTAACTGACTAAATTGAAATTGTCAAAACGACACCTATACATAACTTATTCAGAGACAGGGAGGGAGCCGGGGTTTAAGCCAACAACATTGGCCTGACTTTGATTCAGCTAACACATATATATATAAACATCAAAGCTGTGTGCATCCCGATAGATAGAACAGAGTAATTATACTAGTTGTTTCATGTACGTGTTTACAATACGGAGTACCTCTTTAGAGCAAGTACAATAAGCTTATGTAAGCAATAAGGGTTAAAATAATATTTGTTCGATGACATGGAGGAGAGAGAAGAGGAGAGAGAAGAGGAGTGAGCTCTCATGCAAGAGCCAACTCTAGCACGTGCTCCTAGGCACTTTGTGAGAGTGGGAGGTGGGCCATATCTTAATAAAGTAGCACATTCTTATATCTAACTATTGTACATGTTGGTTATATGGTTGGCTATAGATGACATGACAATCTCATATAGCCAGCTGCTGGCTATACTATTGTACTTGCTCTTAGTTTGATGTTTTAGAGACACAGATAGCTGAGATCACCAAATACAAACAAAAATCTTCATTTGGATTCATTGCTCAATCTATATTAACACAAATGCAAGAATTCCGGATTTTTTTCACACGAAAAGGACACTGACACTACTGCAGAATAGCTTATAGCCGCCATCACATTAGTGACGGGCAAAAACATGCCTGTCACTAGTAACAGTTATCAGTGACAGGCAGTATTAAGCCCGTCACTGGTAAAGCTCGGCAGGTGGCTATAGAACATAGTAGTGACGGTGGAATATCCTCGCCTGTCACTGGTAATACTAGTGACGGGTCCATAGGCTTGCCCGTCGCTGGTGTTACTGTTACCAGTGACAGACTGGTTTACATAACCGTCGCTAGTATTTCTATTACGCACCTATAAGTCTACAAGTGGAGTGTATAGGCGGGAATACGCGGGAGTTCAGCATAATGCCACATATGCGCACATAATTTAAGTGGGATGCTAAATTATGCGGCAGCCAGCTTGCCTGCATTGATCCCCTTAAAGCAAGCTGCTGTGCCCAAGTACGTCCGTAGCTTGGACGAAAAAAGCGAAGAACAAAACTAGCCAGCTTACTCTACTAACTAGCTGACATACGAAACACAGCACGTCACGGTTCATACCAAATTAGCCAGCTTTCTTCACATTACAAGCAATCAAAACCATTTAATATCCTTTTTCAATCCATGAACTTTGATTCTAGATTTACTATGAACAATCATCATCAGCTTCCTCAACAACCCATGAACAATATCTTCTTGAACCTTGCTTCTTCAAGATCATCATCAGCTTGACATCCTTGTTTCCTAAAATGAAGCTTGTTTCCTCAACTTGTCTGAGAATAAGCTAATAACAAGATAATACAGTTAAGTTCAAAAAAGCATAAGAAACTGCAGGTGTTGCTAGCAATATCAAGAACCATTGGCTCAAGAACCATTGGCTCCTGGAGCTAAAGCTCGTGCATCACAAGCACGAACTACCGTCAAGGTGCTGGGCAATTCCAATCAAGTGTACTGGTGCTGCAGCAACAGATTTGCTATATGTACATTGCTTGCTGGTTGTGATCAAAAATCAAGATAGAACATCAGGCTTAGGATCTAGGTAAGTCCGTGTTTCAAGAGTTGCAGTTTCTGGAATATCTAGGATCATGAGGTACAGTTTGTGGAGCTTCTGTGATCAGGATTAACAATCAACTTCAGGACTACATCACGGATAACAGCAAATTACTGAAAGAGCTGGGGAAGCGGCTCACACACGCTGATGATGTGCTGTGCTGGAAAAAACGAGCCGGTATTGATGATGTACTCCAGCTGCTCCTGCGCGGCGGACTTGAGCTTCCACGCCGCCGCAGGCTGCGCGACCGTTGCATGGCGGAACGCCGAGAGGACGATGCCGATGGCCGGCGCCGGATCGACCGGGCGGAGGCGCGCGGGCGAAGGCACACCGGACGCGGTCGTAGCGCCGCCAAGGCCCGGGACGACGGCGAGGATCTTGTCCTCGTCGGGGGCGGCGTGGGCAGGTCTTCGGGGGCGGCACAGAAGGGAGTCGTGCCCGACCAGGATCTGCGCGATTCCCCATGTCTCTGCCTGGATGAGCGATGCCGCGGGCGGATCCGCCCCGGAGTCCCGCTCGATGTAAAAATCGCAACCCGAGTCGGACCAGATGGGATCCACCCCGCTGTTTGCAGTACGAAATAACGAGCTCGATCTACAACTCCATCGATTTGGGCGACGCCTAATTTGGCCTAGCACACGATAGAGTTCGGCGGCGAATTGAAAGGAGATTGGGGACGAGTAGAAGGCAGTTGGGCGACGCCGTTGAAAACGCTCTACTCGAAGGTACCATCCTTTAGCTATGACATATATCTTCATTCCACGTATAGAATCAAAAACCACTCACGAGTCTCACTGGTTACCCAACTAGAGCCTTCTTGCTTGCCCAGAGATCCTCCGTTCGAACCCCGTTGGTCGTTTTTTTATTTGCTTTTTTTCGTCAGACACGAGATGTAGCGAAAATAGGAAAATATGTGCACGTGGCAGGGCGGATGGTTATAGACTTGTCCTATTTTCCGTTTATCTTGAGTTGCTCTTGCCAATTAACTTGAATTTACATCTATTTTAGGGATGGATCGAAGTTGGATGTACCCAGAGGACCGCCTGACACAAAGTTTTCAAGATAATGTGAATGAGTTTCTTGATGCCGCGGAGCGAGATATGTTGCGAAAGGGTGGCACAAAGATATGTTGTCCGTGCAGTTCTTGTGAGAACTTAACCTTGTATGAAAGGAAATCAGGGTTCTTGCACATGCACCTGATGCGTTGGGGTTTCATGGAAGGTTATACAAGGTGGACAAGTCATGGGGAGGAGGCTGAGGTGGTTACCGATGGCGAAGCGTTCGATGACGAGGCGCATCATGAAGAGTCGGCCCAACAAAATATGACGGAACCCGGAGATTTTGAACATGATGCAGAGGGACTGTAGCGGATTCACATGATTTGACCAAAATGGTCAACGACCCTCATGTGCAAGAGCAGATTCTGAAAGACACGGATAATGAGAGAGCGGCTGATAGAGAGCGGGCCAAGTTGCAAACGCTGGTAAAAGACTCAGAAACTCCCTTGTATCCCGGCTGCGACCCTGAGTACACCCGCCTATCGGTGACGCTCGAACTTTAAGGCTGAAGGCGGTCCACAACGACACAGACGGAAGCCTCGATAATAAATTGGAGTATCTTAGAAAGGTCTTGCCGAAGGGGAATGTGCTGCCTAGGAGTTGCGATGAGGCGAAGAAAATTGTGTGCCCTCTTGGATTGGAGGTGGTCAGATACCATGCTTGTCCGAATGATTGCATCATTTATCGTGGGGAGCACGAGAAGCTAAAAAAGTGTCCAGAGTGCAATGCATCCCGGTTCAAGCGGGGAAAGAGCCCACAAGCGGATACCGTGGAAAAATTGATGAGCGGTGCTCCTGCAAAGGTTGTATGGTACCTTCCCATCATTCCCCGTTTGAAGCGTCTATTCGCAAACAAGAATGAGGCAAAGTTGTTGCGTTGGCATGAGGAGGGACGTAAAAATGAGGTAGGCGTGATGAGACACCCTGCAGATGCTTGCCAGTGGAAAGCAATCGACGACGAATTCCCCTCGTTCGGAGGAGACCCGAGGAACATCAGATTTGGTATGAGTACAGACAGAATAAACCCTTTTGGCAACATGAGTAGCAGGCACAAACACTTGGCCCGTTGTTATGTGGATGTACAACCTCCCTCCATGGCTATGTCTGAAGCGGAAGTACATACACCTATCTTTGCTCATTCAAGGCCCGAAGCAACCTGGGAATGATATCAACATGTACCAAAAACTATTGTATGAGGAGTTGGAGACACTATGGAAAGGGGTCGAGCTGGTATGGGACGCTTATGGAGAAGAAACCTTTACTATGAAAGGTCTGCTGCTCACAACAGTACAAGACTATCCAGCCTTGGGATATAATTCCGGCATGTGTGTCCATGGATACAACGCATGCGTGCAATGCATGGATGATACAACAAGTTGTCGCCTGACAGGCTCTCAGAAAATCGTGTACATGGGACATCGAAGATGGCTTCTAGAAGATGACCCATGGAGACAGGAAAAGGAAAAGTTTGACAATACAGTTGAGACCCGGTCACCGCCACGTAAGAGGAGTGGGGATGAAATATTGGAACTGCTGAACTCTTGGGCCGAATGCCCTAAGGCGGGAAAGAAGCAGAAGAAGGTAAAGCCGTTGGAAGGCGTGTGGAAAGCAAAATCTGTATTTTGGGACTTGGAATACTGGCCATTTCTTGACACACGACATTGCATAGATGTCATGCATGTCGAAAAGAATGTGTGTGAGAGCTTGCTCGGTCTCTTGCTCCACTTGCCAGACAAGACAAAAGATGGGCCGAAAGCAAGAGCAGACTTGGAAAATCTCGGGATACGAAGAGAACTATGGGCAAAAGAGGAGAAGAGCAATGAAGGAAGGGGTGTTACGAAAATCAAGACGAATTGTCCCGCTGCTTGTTACACTCTTAGTAAGGCGGAACTCGATAAATTTTTCAAGTGCCTTGAAAGTGTGAAGGTTACTTCGGGCTACTCGGCAAACATACAGAGACATCTTGACATGAAGAGCCACAAACTAATCGGTATGAAGTCACATGATTGCCACGTTATGATCACACAGATACTTCCGGTTGCAATTAGGGGACTTATGGAGCCATGGGTTCGAAAGACAGTGTTGGACCTCTGTAACTTTTTCGACACTATCTCTCAAAAGTCGATTACGAAGAAGCGTTGCCGACAACTGCAAGCAGACATCATTGTCATACTATGTGAGCTGGAGATGTACTTTCCCCCTCGTTCTTTGACATCATGGTGCATCTCATGATCCATATAGTCCCGGAGATACTCGATCTAGGTCCCGTGTTCCTACACAACATGTATGCACTGGAAAGGTTCATGGTGTGGTGAAGCGCTTTGTTCGTAACAGGTCCCATCCAGATGGAAGCATCATCCAAGGTTTTCTATCGGAGGAGTGCGTCGAGTTTTGCACGGATTTCATGAAAGTAGACAAACCTATCGGTGTACCTGGTAGTCGGCACCTTGGCAGGCTTGGTGGTGAGGGTCACCGTCGTGGAAAGAAGGATCTACATGTGCACAATGCTGCAATCAGTCGATCAGATGACTATGACAGAGCACACTTAGTGGTGTTGCAGCACACTTCAGTGGTCCGGCCTTATGTTCGTATGCACATGGAAATGTTGAAACAACAAAACCCAAAAAGACAAGTGCCACGCTTATGAAAGAGCACAACACAAACTTTGCAAAGTGGCTAAAAAAATACTTTGACGAAAACCCATGTTTAAAGGATGATGAGAAGGCATTAGATGTGTACTATTTGGCACAGGGCCCCTTAGTAAATGTCGTGACACATCAAGCATATGACATCAACGGATACACATTTATACAGAGGCACAAGACCAGAAAAGTGTATACCAGAACAGTGGTGTGACGATAGAGGCACTAACTGGGAAGAAAAAAGATAGATACTATGGCAGGATCGAAGAGCTATGGGAGCTGGACTACACCATCTCTGTTATCCCCATGTTTCGAGTTAGGTGGGCAGAAAGAATCGATACTGACGAAGACAATTTCACTACCATGGTCATTCCACACCGACACCTATTGGAGAGAGAAATGTGAAAGCCATAAGCGCCAAAAAGGAGCCATGGGTATTAGCTAAACAAGTGGCACAATGCTTCTATATTACCGACCCACAGTCGCCAAACCGTGTAGTCATGAGAAGAGGAAAAAGGAGTATCGTCGGGGTGGATGGTGTCGTTGATGAAGAGGATTATGACCAATTCGATGAACCGGATACAGATGAAGATGACGAAGCTACCCAAGACTCTGGACATACTAGAAGGGATCGAACTACATTACCCGTCACTCGTCCATTCAAAAGACGCAGTCACTCCGAGGGTCTAACGTATACCAGGAAGAAAATCAAGACTACCGTTGAGAAGATTGTTCAAGATGACGAAGCCGAAACATAATTAATTTCGATGCAAGATGTTATGAATTTTTCTACATTTTCGTAAATTTTCATGTTTTTTCTAAGTTTTATGTATGTTATTAATTTTGCATTATTTTTGCTGTTTTTCCTGTAAATTCTTAGTTGTCTATGTGAACCAAAAAATAGTAGCTTAACCAAATATCTAGCGGGAACAAAAAGAAACAAAAAAAACTAGCGGGAGATGCCAAAAAACTGGCGGGACTCGCTAATCTAGTGGACTTGGCCACGATCTAAATTTTTGTATCGTGCATTTTCTCCATAACCATCCCCAGTTATATCCCGAGCCCTCCTGTCCCACGCCGACGACGCCGCGCCGCCAGTCCTCCCGCCGACGACGCGCCGCAACGCCTCCGACGCCTACGCCGCCGTCGCACGGCCCCAACGCCGCCGACGCCGCCGTCACATGTTTGTGACTTTGCATTGAACTTGGGCTGTTTATTATTGACAAAGGATTGATGAGCTTGGATTGTTCACATGTTTGCGCAGGGGTCACTGGGTTCTGATAATTCTCATGGTGAAGGAATGCAAGGCTTTTTACTTGGATTCACTTAAAAACCAGGCAAAAAGGGATTACACGGTGTTGTCACACATTCTGGATGATGCTCTCTTCGAACATAGTATGAAAGGTGGATTTGTGCCAAGGAGAGGTAAAGGTCTTGTACACTTTAAGCATTATACAGATGTTAGTTGCACACAGCAGCCGGATGGCGTGTCATGTGGATACTATCTCTGCTACCATATGGACATATTCGTGAGGTCACAGAAGACATTAAACAAAGGTGTAGACATTCAGTTGTTCGGTACTAGTCTGGAGTCCAATCCATGTGAATGGAAGAAAGAGTTTAAACGCATCCAGGACACTTTCGCAAAAATCATCAACACAGAGGTCGCCTCGGAATCTGGGCTTTTCTATGGCGGTGATGACTCACTGGAGGTTCATGATTCACGCATAAAGGCGGCCGCAACCCAGTTGATCAAGCGCAGGATCACCGAATGAGGTATGTGGCATTACTATTTGTTCATGTCTAAGTTCCTGGTCTAGTCGCTCCCTCCCTGCCTATGGTGCGTCGGCCTCATTTAGGTTCACAGCAGTGTAGTTCATAATAAGTGATATCTGCATCTCTATTTCCATGTATTCAACCAAATTGTGAAGACCGAAGGAACAAATTGGACAAATATTGCATTGCATGCATGTTAATTTTTCTCAAGATTGTAGTGTGCTGTTCAGTTAGTAATCAGAAGAGTTCTTACTTTAAAAAATATGTTATTTCCAAGTGTTTCTTCACTAGGTACTTATATTTTGTGCAGTACCCTGTGATAAATTTATAAATTCAAATGCTTTCGTTAATTCGAAATCGGAATCAGATTTTCTGTAGTGTAGAAGGAACCTTGGAGTCAATCTCGAAATACTATATCTTCAAAATAAAAAGTGCAAATAAGAAACCATGGATAAACTATATTCTAACCAACAAATACATTTATTCATACACAATCTGTAAAGGTCACCAATGGGCAGGAGCAGACTGCAACATCTCAAGGTATATGAGAATTTCCTCGTGGATTATCATAATCTAACAACATTTGTGATCAAACTAAACCTGTTCAGTCTTTGCACAGGGTATCGTTTCAACTCATGCATACCACTTGATTTCTAGTTTCTGATTGAATATTTTGTTTCATGTTCTCAGGTGCTAATTCCTTAAAATCTTGGCTTGCATACAATCAGCATATCAGCTCTTTGCCAACTGATTACTTTCCAAGCTTTGAAGTACAAGGTTCAGAAATTTCGTTCCACTTGCACAATTGATGCCGTTGTAGTACAAGGTACACTGCAACTTCTTTTGTGCATTTGATTCTACTGTTAGATGTATGTTTGCATGCGAAAGGACAACAATTGTTCTACCATCCACTCTCGACTAGCTAAATGTATCATAGTGCATGTATATTTACAAACTTAGAATACAGCAACCAGGACCAGAAAGTTGAACAGAAATGTCAGGTTTGGCTTTAAAGAAAACCACTGAATACTTACAGACTAGAAAGATTTGACAAAGAGCATCTGTTTAATGTATGATGATGCTTTTGGTTTTGATTTCCTATCCAGGCTATCTTTTACTTTCAATGATCTGGTATGTAGGCCTATTACCCTTGATACTTCAAAATCAGAGAATCTGTTTATGACAACTAATTGTGAAGAAACTTGTAGCTACATGGATTTTAATGTGTCATGTACGCAGACGTGCAAGTTACTGCTAGCATATGTAGTCATATATTTCATACTTGTACCATTTTTATATTTTAGGTGACCGGACTGAAGTCTAGGAGCAAGCTGGTAATACTCTGCTGTTGTCTGCTGTTGGCTTCTCCCAAAGCTGGAGTTTGGACGTGCTGGCGCTGATGCAACTAAGGATTATTTTGAAATGCCACTAACATAGTGGTTATTGTAAACTATTGTGCATTTGACTTTTCTTTTTTCACTTCTTTCAACTCACGATTGAGGAATCAATTAGTATGTCTTTTTGATTGCCCAAATATTGTGTAAGTGTTGTGCTAGCTGTTATGTTAGTTGACATTTGTGAGCAAATTCGAGATCTAATACATGGATTTAATTTTTTTTATTACCGAAATTCAAACCAGTGACAGGTAGAATAATGCACCTGTCACTACAAAACCGACAGGGCTGCAGCCTTCGATCGCAACTAGTGACATGCATTTCATTTACCTGTCACTAGTTTACACATACTAGTGACAGGCATTTGCGTATGCCTGTCACTGGTTCACATACTAGTGACGGGCACTTGCCTGTCACTAGTAGCCTCGTACCAGTGACTAGTCATCAGTGACAGACGCTTTGCCCGTCACTAATAGGTCTTTTCAGCCTGTCACTGCTAGCCTATTCTGCAATAGTGTGATCACAGATTTTCGAAGACCTGACTAATCTTAAGGATCGAACACACTACACATAGGGTGCCTGCATCCTATACTCAGTGGTCGATTTTCAAATCAATCAATCACTCAAACAGGTAGATAGCATCAGTCATACGATTCACCAGTGTACAGTTTTCAAGATTTGACCTGCTTTCAAGCTGGTGGCGCTGCTGAAAATAATGGAGTGGTCGAAATCCTCCATGTTCCTGGAAACTCAGGAGAGTGCCTCTATCAGGCTCTCAAGGTCCTCTTGTTTGACGAACCAGCTGCTGTGCTTCATCATTGCTATGACCATCTTCACGATGGACTTCAACAGCCACAGGTTTTCAGCTGTCATATGACTATGTTTCTCTACAATTTCCTTTAACTTATTTACAAAGCTAGGTGTACGAAACTGAAGAGCCAAATCGGGAGCTATTTCACTGATGAATGTGTCGCAGGCTGTCGCACAAAGGGATAACAAGGATGACAGCAAGTTTTCTGCCGCAATTGTTTCCTTGTCCTGCTCATCCTTTTTTGGTGTGCCACCACCTTGGTTTTCTATGTCAGTTTCGGGTTTAGCAAATGCATTTTGGTTAGACTCTATTCTTGTAGCTGTTTCGTTTGCAGCAAGTCTTTTCGAAGCACCAACAACCGCGATGAATTAACATCATTCATGTGTACTGACAATAATTTAAAATCACGAAGGATAGATTACCTCTCGCATCAGTTTAGCAATTGCTTTCTTAAGTTTCCAAGGTATTCCCATTCATCATCCTTCGTGTAATGAGTACATAGATGTTCAAGGATTATAGCCGCTGCTTGTCTGCATGCTGTTAGAACAGCCCCACGCGCCGAGTACTTTCCGGCGGCGACGACGACGACGAAACACCGACGAGACGCGCACGTACACAAAGCTAGCTCGATTCCTTCCGCCTGCTTCTTCCTTGCACACGATCAATGCAGTAGCTAGCCTAATCGATTTAGATCGATGTACTAGTACTAAGAAACAGCACACACGTACAAAAGAAGATTGGATCGCCACAGGTGCGTATCGCACCTGACGTTTCTTTATTCTCAAACTTCACGGTGTCTTTTACAAGCCCTGATACACGCATATATATATGCCAGAGAATAGCTACCGACTCAAACAACTAGCCGACTCGGTTACTAACTCCTACTCCTATACATGCAGTATACTAGTATACGAAACCAACCGCACACGACGCCGTGCCGGCCTCGGTTGTGCTTAGTGCTAACATTCACCCCTAAGCATGACGTGCGTTTCTCTTCCTCCGGGGTCCCAAATGCGCCGGTTGCTTCGCGTAGGTGTGACCCTCGGTTTTACTTTCACCGCTTCAGCCTTCATCATCGACATTGGTTTCGTCGTTTCTCGAGACTTCCATGACATCGAATTTGGTTTTGTCGAATCATCTACACTTTGATGGTAACAATCCTTTTTGACGACGTCTTCAAATATCATCTTTGCTTCGGTGCTTTTGAAACAATCTTCCGTGTACTTTATCGGCTTCACATCTGGAATAATTATCTTGAACAAATGTAGCCATGCAAAATACATCTCACCTTCATCTTGTCGTTCTTCTGCCAACGATAATGCTTGACACCAATATTCCACCTCATCCGTGTCTACAAATTCCGCCAGTTCCTCGGCGTGCGTCCTTTCTCCTTGAACACTTCCTGGCGGTACAGGTACTCCATGTTGCGTTCCCTGCATGCCGTCTTCTAGGCAGGGCGCCCCTTGAACTTCCTCTGACCGTAGCCCCTCGTGTGGTGAATCTCCTCCTTGGTCATCAGCTGATGGCTTGGACGGCCTGCTTGCTGGACTCGCTTTGTCCCCTTCTCCTTTTTCTGGACTTCCTCCTGGCGGGCTGCTTTCTTTAACTCCGCCTGTAGCACTTCTTTCTGAACCACCACCTAGCACGCTGCTTCTTTCTTCCGTAACGGCTGGTTTGCCCCATGACGCAACAATGCGCCTCACTTTACATGTCTTTGCATGTGTACATAAAAGATGCCGCATCCAAACGCTCGGCTTCCCGTTCCCCTGCTACAGTAGCTAGGAGGCGGAGAGAAGGGCGACTCCGAGTTTCTTGTTCGCGTCGGCGGATCCGCTGCTCCCCTCCGCCTCCGGTCGCCGTTCCGGCACCGTGAGGTGGGGGGAGCTCCGGCTCTTTCGTGTGTGTGTAGATTAGGTGTGAGTGCCCGGGCGGCGCCGTCATTGACGGAGGCGATGGTGTCGGTGCGTAGGGCATGGTGCTTCCCCTCCTTCCTCCGTTCCGGCCTCGTCGCCGGGGAGGCCGTGAAGCTTCTTCGGGCGCTCTTCTTCTTCTTCGTTTCTCTGGCCAGCCGTGGCGGCGAGGAGAGAATCTGGAGGTGGTCGGTGTCCCGTTTTCGTTGCAGGTGGTCCTGGGTGGTTCTCTCTGGTGGTCCTGCTCCGGCCGGCCGAGGTGGCGAGGGGAGCAGCTTCTGGAGGTGGTCTCGTGCCGGTGGTGGTGGTCCTGGGCGCCGCGGCGGCGGCTGGAAGAAGGGTGGAGGCGAGAGGATGGTGCTGTGGCCGTGTTCTTTCATCGAGTACAGATTTCGTCGCTGCGCGGCGGATGGCTCCTGCGGCTTTCTACTACATGTGGTGGTGCTTCCTCTCGGCGGTGGGCGGTACGGAGTCGCCGGCGGCGCTTAGGAGCTTTGGGCGCGGCTCTGGATCTGATTGCTATTCTCTCCGGTGGCTTAGGGTGCTTTTAGCACTTTGCTGGGTTTCCTTGTATTTTCGTGTTTGTTTGGGGACCTGTTTGTAAAGTGTTGAGCCTCCTAATATATGTATCAGATCATTCCTCAAAAAAAAAAAAAAAGATGCATTTTGCTAGATAGCACAACCGCCGGTGCATGTGTGATGATGCTAGCTAGTCGATGCAGTGCATGCATGCTGGGCTCCGTGAGTGGTCCTGCCAAGTACAGTACGTGCGAAACAGTTGTGGGGGCCATCAGAACCCAAGCGCATGGGAAAAAAAAAAGGAAAGCGACGTGCGTGCGGAAGGAAAGCGACGCGCGCAGAGTGAGCGACCTACGTTAAGGGCGGATAGGTCCGAATCTATCTATATCCTACCTATATAGACTACCCCTTAAGACCTCCACTGGCTGCACCACGTCACCGTCTACAGTGCACCGTGCACTGTAGCACACTACAGTACTTTTTTTTCCTTTCGCGATAATATACACATGAAATATATGCGCGCCGACAAGTAGATTCCATTCCCATGATCGGTTTCGGGATTGGTCGACTCTAACTCCTTAATTTTAGATCCAAATTCGCAAAAACATTTGACGAATTTTGTCAAATTCGTCGCACTCATTCATCCGTTTAAATTTCCCTTTCACGAGTAGACGAGTATCATCCTTCCGAACAATTTTCATGTTTTAACCTTTTTGGTTTAACGATCATAAATATATTTCTCTCCGATCTTCAAATTTGTTATATTTTAGTCCGTGAAAAAAAAAACAAACATCCCAGATATAATTTTTTTGAATCCGGGTATTTGGATCCAGAAATTTATCTTTTAGATCTAGCCCAGAATAGCATTTTTATTACCTACCTGTCATGTACAAAGTTTTCATGAACCAAATTATATACCTACGATCTCAGTTAATAACTCATTTTACAAAACTACGTCACATACCGATAAACAGGCGCGGCGGTGGCCGACATAACCATCGTGGCCATTGCTGATATCAACAGCTGACGTCATCAGGAGCCCACTTGCCAGCCTTTTAATATTTTGAAAAAATGATTTCGATAATTATTAAAACTCTGACAGTGGGTCTAGGTTATCATAATTTTAAACTTTCCTAACAATTTCACAAATTTGTCCAATTTTGCAAATTCAATAACTTCTGATCCGTGATTCATAAAATGTGTTCAATATACCAAAATATGTAGAAAAAATGGATTCTATCTACTTATGTTCAATTCATGCACTATCTTTCAGTTGGCAGAAACCGAATATTTTATCTATAATACCAATTATTTTATCATAGACCGTGAAAGTTAACTATCGGTATTCTAATTCCGTATGTATGTGTATATATATATATATATATATATATATATATATCTTACTACCTATATAAAACTTTATGTATATGACCATATTTAGAAAGAACACTTTACGCATCGTCATAAAATACACTTCAAATTACGCAGCAAAATTAACACCACAGGCGAAATTGAACATTTCAATTTGGTAAATATTTAGATGTAATCTAGATGAACTTTCTTCAAATATGGAATTCAATTCAATAATGTACATCGAACATGTTTAAATATTTTGAATTGGTGAATATTTGGACAAAAAACAAATGCACTTCCTCTAATTGTGGACTTAAATTGAACATTTCAATTTGATAAATATTTGGATGTAATCTGGATGAACTTTCTCTAAATATGGAATTCAATTCAATAAATGTGCGTTCCCACTCATTATGTACTTAAATTAAATATTACTGAAAATAGAAACATATTTGAACATTTCAATTTGCTAAAAAAATTGGAGATACTCTAAAATATATCAACTGTTCACAAAAATATATGCTAACTACTTATGGCATAATGCAAACGTATTTGAACATTCCAGTTTGGTGAACATTTTAGACACAATCTAAATGAACTTTACTATCTAACTACGGAATTAAAATTAATAAATGCTCACATCATGTATTCTCTAACTATGGAGTTAAATTAAAAATTAATATCCAAATACAAGCATATTCAAACATTTTAATTCACTAAGTATTTGGACATACCCTAAACGAAAAATTCCGACAAATTTTAAAAATTGGATATACTCTAAAATATATCAACATGTTCACAAAAATATATGCTAACTACTTATGGCATAATGCAAACATATTTGAACATTCCAATTTGGTGAATATTTGGATACAATCTGAATGAACTTTATCTAACTACGGAGTTACAATTAACAAATGCTCATATCATGCATTCTCTAACTATGGAGTTAAATTAAAAAATTATGTCGAAATACAAGCATATTTGAACATTTTAATTCACTAAGTATTTAGACCCCTTATGCCCCGAGCGCTCGCTGAAGAGGACGCCTTTTATATATAAACTAGTGGAATTTGGTGCGGCGACACGCCGCACCCGTTGTAATTCGAAAAAATGTTGAAATCCGTTGGAATTTATCTACAGTGCGCATCTACGGTGCAAATCTTTCTTTTTTTTTTCCCTGACAGACTCCACCCCACCTGAAAGGACATTTCTTAATCCCTTGTGTTTTGTGTGTTAGGCAACAACACTAGTGATGATTTAACATGTGAATCAAGTGATGCAGGTTTTAAGTGTGTAAAACATCTTTGCATCAAATCCAAAAAGGGAGTTGAAAAGAGCCAGTTTTGTTGCTGAAGAAAATCGGATTATCCGATGTTGGAAGATTCGGATTATCCGATTTGCAAAGTCTGCTGAAATTCTGCTAAGGACTAGAAGAAACTTCACACTGAAGATATTCGGATTATCCGAGTTGGGAAGTATCGGATTATCCGATGATCAGGATTTGCTGGAATTCTGCTAAGGACTAGAAGCAACTCACACTGAAGTTATTCGGATTATCCGAGTTGGGAAGTATCGGATTATCCGATGATCAGGATTTGCTCGAAATCTGCTAAGGACTAGAAGAAACTTCACACTGAGGATCTTCGGATTATCCGATGATAGTCTGATCGGATTATCCGATTCCATCGGATAATCCGATGTTGACTTAATCGGATTATCCGATTTACCTGTCTGCAACGGCTAGATTCTGGGAGCAGTATATAAAGGCCTTCTCCTACCTTGGAGAGGCACCACGACCAGAACTGAATCCCCCACCATTGTTGAAAGCTTCAACTCCCTAGATCTCTCTCCCTACCCACTCAAACACCTTGTCCTTCTAGGACTTGGGAGAGATGGCCTAGATCTACACTTCCACCCAAGCGATTTGATTTTCCCCTCCGTTCTTGAGAGGGCTTGAAGCTTGTAAGTTCGTTGATACTTTGGATTGTCGTTGGTCGTTCTTGTGGCTTTGGGAGCCGCGGGGACTAGCCGGGAGCCTCCAATTAAGTTGTGGAGTCGTGCCCCGGCCTTGTGATTCTTGTGGCTTTGGGAGCCGCGGGAATTTGGTGAGAGCCTCCAATTCGGTTGTGGAGTGTGCCTCATCCTTGTAAAGGTTTGTTGCCGACCTCGAGGGCATCATATAGTGGCTCGTGGAACTCCTCATCGGAGGATAACACGAGGGAGATACGGTGTGCCATATCAAGGCTATTCGGAGTTCACTTTGTGACTCCGCACCGCTCCAACGGAGACGTAGCTTCCATTGGGAAGTGAACTTCGGTAGAACATCTCCGCGTCACCGTGTGGTTATCTCTTAACCTTCCTTTACTTGTATTGCTAGCTTATCTTGTGTAGAATATCTTGCTAGCTTGTTTATTGCTCATCATATAGGATTGTTCACCTAGTTGCATATCTAGAGAACTTATATTTGAGCAATTCCCAAATTTGTATCAAAAGAAAAAGAAAATTTGTAGTTGCCTATTCACCCCCCCTCTAGTCAACCTACTCGATCCTTTCAATTGGTATCAGAGCAAGGTCTCTTTATTAAGGGCTTAACAGCCTAAAGAGGAGGATGACTAGCGACGAGGAGTTAAAACTTGCTAAGGAACAACAAGAGAAAAATGATAAGAACAACTTGAGAAAGAACTAAGTGAAGCGGGGATAACCCCTCCGATGATAATGCCCCGGTCACCATGAAAGCCATGATTGAACTCTTTGGGTTCATGAAAGGCAAAATGGTGGACGAGGTGTTTACTCGGGTCATTAATAATCAAAATGCCTCCTCATCAACCGGTGTTTCTAACGTTGAGGCCTTGGTTGTTAAGGATAACAAAGATCAACCTAAAACTGGTGAGAAGCCTCCTCATAACTTTGCTCCACCTACTTCATATCTCACTCAAGTTCCACTCACTCAACCTCATATAACCAACCTAAGTAGGCCACCTCCTAAGCTTGATAATACTCGTTATTTCACTTGGAAGAAATCTATGGAGTCTTATTTTCGCAGCTCATCGGTGCATCTTTGGAGGGTGGTTCTAAATGGTTATACTCCGGTTGATCCCTCCAACTTGACAAGGCAAGAAGAGATTGATGAACAACTTGATGCCAATGCCAAGTACATCCTTGAGAGTGCCATGACCGCCCATGATGAAGATCAAGTGCGGAATCTCAAAACCACCAAGGAGCTTGGGATTTTCTCGCATCGGTATATGAAGGAAATGAGGGCCTTCAACGCTCCAACGACGCCATCCTTCAACATCAAGTGGACAACTTCATCATGCTAGAAGAAGAGACACCATCGGATCTCTTCCGAAGACTCACCAAGCTTGTTGTGGCATGTAGGGAAAATGGAAAGAAAGATATGGATGATGAATGGGTCAAAGCCAAGTTCCTCAAGACCATTGTTCCATACAATGAAAATATGGTGATGAATCTCCATACGAGAGCGGACTACAAAACAATGTCTCCCAATGACATATTGGCACAATTCGTCACTTATGATACCTTGAAGGCCACTTCCAAGTCTTCCATCAACCAAATTCGTGGCACAAAGAACCTTGCCTTGAAGGCTCATGTGGAAGAACATCCAAGATATGAAGAAAGCACAAGTGGTCATCATGAAGAAGATTTTGTGGGTGAACTCAATGAGGTGCTTGCTCTTGCCGCCACCAAGTATTGGAACAAAAAGAATATCAAGAGCAACTTCTCCCTAGAAGCAACTTCTCCCCACAAATGAAAAGAATGTGCTTTAATTGTGGAAAGGAGAATCACCTTGTGAAGGATTGCCCCTATGAGAGAAGAGAAGATTTTGGAGGCCAACTCATCTTAAAGAAGAAGAAGTTCTTCACCAAGCCCATCAAGTACCTCATCAAGAGAGAACCTCAAAAGGCTCTTGTCACCGCAACACATGAAGAAGAGTATGAGTCCGGTGGCGAAGAGGAGGATGATGATACAAGTGAGGAAGTGGGGATGGCGGCTCTTGCAATGGGCAACCTTCCTCCTTCATTGGCACCCCTTTTCTCCGCTCCAAATGACAACAAGATCCCAAGCCTATGTGCCTCATGGCCAAGGAAACCAAGGTGAATTCCCCACCTAAAATTACTATCTCCTCTAAACCATCTCTCTTGGATTGTGTTGAGGATGTAGGGAAAAATGAGGAGAAAGAGGATACAATTACCCTCTTTATAAACAAGCTCCAAGGTCCAACCAAGAAAATGGTTGAGGCTCTCATGTACCAATATGGAGAAGCCAAACACCTCCTTGAGGAGAAGGAGAATAGGATTTATGAGCTTGAGGGGCATGCACGTGATCATGCCGATAAAATTGGTGAGCTAGAAGAGCAACTTGTTGAGGAACAAGTGTTCCGGGAGCAACTTGAGGAGACCCAAGCCAAGGATTTATCCAAGGCAAAAGAAACCCGTGAAACCTCTATTCAAGTTGCTAGTGATCTAAAAATTAAAAATGATGAGCTTGTAGAGAGTCATAACAAACTCCTTGAGAATTTTGAGCAACTTAGGGAAACCCACAAGGTGACCTCAAGTGAGCTCACCAAGCTCAAGGGGTCATATGCTAAATTACAAGCTCAATTTATATATGCTAGCTTCACCACTCCTCATAATGATAAAGATGCCAATGCTTGTGCTACTAACCCTTTATGTCTTAAAGCATCTCTCATGGAGGAGAACACTAGGTTGAAGGCCCAACTTGAAAAGGGTCTAGCCACTTGTATCCAAGGGGAAAAGAACCTCAATGATCTTTTGACCAATCAAAAGGGAGTGGTTAGCAAGGAAGGGCTTGGGTTTGCTCCCAAGTCCAAGAAGGCAAACAAGAAGAAGATGCCTACCTCCCCTTCAAAAGATATTATTTTTGTGAAGGAGGGGGAGTTGGGCAAGAAGAATGTTGAACCCATTGTGGGTGGTAAAGCCACAAGGGGCAATGCCACTCACAATGACTTTGCCGGAAAATATAACCCCTCATATGTGCTTATGAAATCTAGAAATGGTTATGTTTTTGCTAAATATGTTGGTACCTCATATGGAGATGATTATCACTATGCTATTTGGGTTCCAAAGACCCTTGTGACTAACAAAAGAGGACCCATTCCAAAATGGGTACCTAAATCAAAGACTTGATTTATTGTAGGGCTTTTCTTCCGGTGGATCTTCATGGCTCATTGATAGTGGGTGTTCATCTCACATGACCGGAAGCAAAGAAGTAGTAAAGGGCTTATTGAAACAATTACTCTCATTCTCTCATGTCACCATTGGGAACAATACAAGACTTAAGGTATTGGGATATGGCAAGGTGGTGATCACACCGGAGTTATCAATTGAGAAGGTCCTCCTTGTTGAATCCCTTTCATATAATCTACTTTCCGTTGGTCAATTATGCGATGCCGGTTACACCGTTATCTTTAATAAATACCACGTGACCATCCTTTTCACAAAATCTCTTAAAGTAGCCTTTGTTGGATTTCGTGAGAACGGTTTGTATGTGGTCGATTTCTCGAAAGAGACCACTCAAATTGCCACGTGTCTAATGGCTAAATCCGACAAGGGTTGGCTTTGGCATCGCCGGCTAGGCCATGTCGGTATGAGAAATTTACAAACTCTTGTAAAGGGTGGACACGTGGTAGGACTAACCGATGTTAATTTTTCCAAAGATCGTCCTTGTAGTGCTTGCATAGCCGGAAAGATGCATGAAAAGAATCACCCCAAGAAGACCATTATCTCCACTAAGAGGCCTTTGGAGCTCCTTCATATGGATCTCTTTGGGCCTCCCACATATGATAGTCTTGGTGGCAAGAAATATTGTTTGGTGATTGTGGATGATTATTCAAGATATTGTTGGACTTTCTACATCAAGAAGAAGAGTGAAACTCAAAAGATATTCATTGACTTTGCAACCCTAGTTCAACGCCAATATGACTCCAAGATTTTGGCAATTAGAAGTGACAATGGTACGGAGTTCAAGAATTACACTATGGATGATTTCCTAAGTGGGGAGGGCATTCAACACCAATATTCCGCTGCATATACTCCCCAACAAAATGGTGTCGCCGAAAGGAAGAACCGCACTCTTATTGATATGGCAAGAACTATGATGGCCGAATTTCATTCCCCATACAACTTTTGGGCCGAAGCCATCAACACCGCTTGTCACTACTCAAACCGGCTCTTCTTCCGTCCTCTCATGGAAAAGACACCATATGAACTCCTCACCGGTAAAAAGCCAAATGTATCTTACTTTCGAGTCTTTGGTTGCAAATGCCATGTTTACATTAAAGGTTGCAAAATTGCTAAATTTGAATCTAGATCTTTTGATGGTATACTTGTTGGATATGCCGCAAAGTCTCATGCTTATAGGGTCTACAACATATCCACCGGGTGTGTTGAAGAATCTATGAACGTGGAGTTTGTCGAGGATAATGGCTCCCAAGCGGAGCATATTGATCATGATGATGTAGGTGATGATGCTCCATCTCAAGCCATAAGAACTATGGGGATTGGAGAACTAATTCCTATTGAAGGACCTATTGATGATACTCAAGAAGAAGGAACAAGTTCTACTCAAGTTGAGCCATCCACCTCAATAGTTGATCAAGAAACTATCCAAGAACAAGAACATGATATTCATTCAAATGATCAAGAAGATGGTCAAGACCCACCCAACTCTAGTGGTGAACAAGAACATAATGAACCCACAACCCCAAGAACTCCACTTCGGGTTGACCATGAGCAAGATGAAGGCAATGATGAAGATTTGTGTTGGTGAAACAATTGGTCAAGCCATGGAACGCCGGGTCATCCGGCGTGCATCAAAATTGGATCATCTTTCCCACTTCAAAGAAAATATCCTTGGGAGTATTCGTAGGGGTGTGTCCACACGCAAACAATTATCTAACTTTTGTGGTCATGTCTCTTGTTTGTCTAGCTTAGAACCTCTCAAGGTATATGATGCTCTTGAAGATATGGATTGGGTTGCGGCTATGCATGAAGAGTTGAACAACTTCGAGCGCAACAAAGTATGGTCATTAGTTGAAAAACCCAAAGACACATGCCATAATGTCATTGGAACCAAGTGGATATTTAAGAACAAGCAAGACTCACATGGTCAAGTCATCCGCAACAAAGCAAGATTGGTTGCACAAGGCTACACCCAAATCGAAGGAGTCGACTACGGTGAAACCTATGCCCCCGTTGCTAGACTTGAATCCATTCGCTTACTAATTGCTTATGCATCTACTCATAATATTGTCTTATATCAAATGGATGTTAAAAGTGCTTTCTTAAATGGTCCACTAAATGAGTTGGTGTATGTTAAACAACCTCCGGGTTTCGAAGACCCTAAATTTCCTAACCACGTCTACTTACTACATAAGGCTCTTTATGGGCTCAAGCAAGCTCCACGTGCTTGGTATGATCATCTCAAGGAGTTCTTAGTAGACCGTGGCTTTGAAATTGGGGTAATAGATCCCACTCTTTTTACAAAAAGGGTAAATGGAGATTTTTTCGTATGCCAAATATATGTTGATGATATTATCTTTGGTTCCACTAACCGTGAATTTAGTGATCAATTTGGCAAGCTAATGACCAAGGAATTTGAGATGTCCATGATGGGAAAGTTGAATTATTTTCTTGGCTTTGAAATCCACCAATTTCGAGAAGGAACATTCTTATGTCAAGCCAAGTATATTAAGGACATGCTCAAGAAATTTGACATGAACAATGCCAAGCCATATAAGTTTCCCATGGACTCCAAGGCGGATCTTCACTTAGATCCGGATGGTAAGGAAGTTGATCAAAAGCTTTATCGTTCTATGATTGGATCTTTGCTTTACCTTTGTGCATCTAGACCGGATATTATGTTTAGTGTGGGTATGTGTGCAAGATTCCAATCAAGTCCTAGGGAAAGTCATGAAACCGCGGTTAAAAGGATTCTAAGATACTTGATGGATACTCCTAACTTTGGTCTTTGGTATCCCCAAGGCACAAGCTTTGATCTTGTAGGTTATTCGGATGCGGATTGGGCGGGTTGCAAAATGGATAGAAAATCAACTTCGGGTACTTGCCAATTCCTTGGTAGGTCCCTTGTGAGTTGGTCTTCTAAGAAGCAAAATTGTGTGGCCTCGTCCTCCACCGAAGCCGAATACATTGCCGCCGGAAGTTGTTGTGCACAACTATTATGGATGAGGCAAACTTTAAAGGATTATGGTGTCATTTGTGACAAAGTGCCTCTTTTATGTGATAATGAAAGTGCCATCAAAATTGCTCACAATCCGGTTCTTCATGGGAAGACCAAGCATATTGAGATCCGGTATCATTTTATTCGAGATCATGTTGAGAAGGGTGATATTGCAATCAAGTATGTCAACACCAAGCTTCAACTCGCCGATATGTTCACAAAGCCTCTTGGTGAAGCAAGATTCAAGGAGTTGAGAGGAGAACTTAATGTGGTGGACATAAGCAATTGGATTTAGTGGACTTCTTGCATACCTACCCATATTAGACGATATTCATTTGGTTTGGATGTAGGCATGGACATAGGGGGAGTGCGGTCCTAATCCATTGGACTATCCCTCCCCCCATTATGCCGATAGTAAGAACTCATTTTGTCTCTATATTTTCATTTCATGAATTGTGAGCTTAAATGACGAGTAGTGGCCGTGAACCCGAGATACATCTTCGCGGTGTCACACCACAAACTCATACATGGTGGCCTTGGCCACCCCCTCTTCTTTATGAAGAGTTGGTTCTTTTCGGTCTTAATTGAAAATCATTTGGAATTTTGGTCCTATTGTTGGTTTTATGGGAAACCCACTCATCTTGGCATTTCCTTGTTCGATTTTTGCAAGTTTGAGTGTGGAGTACCAATGTCAGTTTGGCAATCTTATCCCAAGCCTATCTTTCCTAAAAACACTCCATCTTATGCACACAAGTCTTATTTTGAAACTGAGGAGAAAGGGTTTAGCAGGCCAGAATTTCTAACGAAATCCTGACAATCGGATTATCCGATCAGACTTGCTCGGATTATCCGACTATCGGATTATCCGATCCAAGTCAAGATCGGATTATCCGATTTGGCGGTTCGTCGCCTAATAGAGCAGGGGTCGGGGTGAAGGGCTCAGTCGAGCGTTTCTTCCACCCCCGACCCTCTTCTCCTCCAGCGCCGCCGCCTGCTCTCCCCGCGCCTCCCCGGCATCTCCGGCCGTCCCCAACTCCGGCATTTGGCCGGATCTGGTGCTCCTCCTCCCCGGGAACCATTCACCCAAGCTTTTTCCTCAATGGACGAGGGTAACTTCTTCTCTCTCATCTCCTAGGTGTTCCTCACCTAGATCTTTGTAAGAAGTTGTTTTGGCTGGTGGTAGTGGTTCCCTTGGTACTTAGAACACTAGGCTAGCCCCCCTTATTGTCGATCTACTGCTAGACCTAGGACTTGAATCAATTTGTTGCTGCCAGATTCAGATCGGATATTCCGATTCAGTCTGAACCGGATATTCCGACCAGTCGGATTATCCGATTCATACTTATCGGATTATCCGAAATTGCTCAGTGGTATTTTTCAGCCACATTTTGATTTGTCCAGGACTTAGTAGACTCAACTTAGGGATGCTCTCCTAGTGTACATTGTACCATTCCTTGCTCTGTGACTTGTGTGTACTCATCTATGCTATCCATCTATTGCTCTATCTCACAGGTGGTTCCGGTAGTCGTGTTCGGGTAGTCCTCCGAAGAAGCATGCTAGAAAAGACAAACTGCCATCCAAGAAGAAGCAAGTTGCCCATAAACCTTCGAAGAAGGGCAAGGAAACTCGCCCCAACTACTTGACCATGAACCCCGTTGACTATGCCCAAGTCCGTCAGTCCAACTGGTATATGAATGTGCCAAGAGATGAAATATTGAAGATCCCAACTTCTGGTGCATGGAGCAGATATATATATACAATGACATCTATAAGCATTATCCACCCTATTCGCCCGATGCAGCCCTACAGAATGCGAGATATCAAGGCCAAGGCCAGTTATGCTCAAGCTGCAGATGTGATTGAACAGATGGGCATGGTTTCTCTCATTGAAAAGCAATGTCCCTACAATGTGCCAATGATTCTGCAGTTTTTCTCCACCTTGGTGATCGAGACTGACCATAAAAAGACCATGAAATGGATGACGGGTCGCACTCAGTGTACATCCTCCTTTGCTCGGTTGTCTTCTCTTCTTGGCTATTCATCCTACCGCAGCAACCTTCCTCCTAGTGGTTACCGTATGCACACTGTTGAGAAGCCAAATAAAAACATAATGAAGGACATGTATGGGGCTGGTGAATTATTGGCCAAAAACAGGGCCTCCTGCCCCTCTATGACCAGCTTGTCATCTTCCGCTCAACTATTGCTCCCAGTGGAGGTAACAATGACAATATAGTTGCTCCTCTTGCAATCTGCTTTGCCTTGCAAAAATTGTTGAGAATGAAGACCCTGAGAGGATTTTAAAGTGGATGTGATGCATTTCATCTTTCGTGAGTTGTTTGACTCTATGGTCAGTGGGCTCACTATTCCTTATGCTCCTTACATCATGATGCTCATCAAGGACACTCTGAAGAACCACAACTTCAGCCGGTATGATATGGAGCCCCATTCGTACAAGAGGGTTTATCAGAAGAGGAAAGAGGTCATTCCATCTTCTGCTGCTGCAGCTCCTGCCCGAGGTTCCTTCATGGGTGATGCTCGTCGTGGCGCCACCCGTCCGTCTCCGGTTCCTTCCTTTGCTCCGCCCAAGAATCTGAACTGGTTCCAGCGGAACATCCTGTGCATGAATGCGGACATCCGGAGGGGACAGTATGACACTTATCTTAGGCAGGAGAACATTCTCAAGCACCTTCCTCGCCTCGCAGATGACCCCCAGAGTCTGCTCCTCTCTCTTATGATCAGTGGAACAAGGGCTCTCAGTTTCCATGGACTCAGCTTGAGTCTCATCTTCTAGAGACAGCTTCTGCTGGCCCTTCCCGGCCATCCTACACTCGTGCCCGTACTTATGAGTCTTCAGAAGAGGATGAGTCTGATGATGGATGTGCTGATGGCGGTGACGTGTTGGTGATGATGATGATGATGATGCCTCTGAGTCGGAGTGATCTACTTGGGCCGTAGCATCGCTCTTTTCCCTTTTTGGCGTTTCGATGCCAAAGGGGGAGAAGTAGTTCTATTAGGTCTCCGTGGGATTTGCATGGGTTTCGGGCACAAGCATATGCTTTTACCATTCTTGTTGCGCTTGTGTCCATTTATGTCGAATTTATGTCGAACTTATTCGTGTTGTGTTTTCATGTGGAACTTATGTGTGTGAACCTTTGTGCTTAAGTTATGAGACATATGGATTTCTAATATGGTTATGGTTGTATCTTGTGCTATGGTTTTTCTACTCTATTGTGCACAAGGTATAGTCCTCTCTCAAAGCTCAACCTATTTTGATATGTCTCCATGAAATTTCCTATCTAGTTTCCTTACTATTTGGAGGTGCCCCTTCCTATATGTGTTGCATTTGTATTCAATGCAATTTAATTATATGCACACATTCAGGGGGAGCTTCTCATGTCTTAAGCTCGGGAATCTAGATAATATAATTATGCTTTCCTTGCAAATCCTAGTGTTGTCATCTAACACCAAAAAGGGGGAGATTGAAAGGACATTTCTTAATCCCTTGTGTTTTGTGTGTTAGGCAACAACACTAGTGATGATTTAACATGTGAATCAAGTGATGCAGGTTTTAAGTGTGTAAAACATCTTTGCATCAAATCCAAAAAGGGAGTTGAAAAGAGCCAGTTTTGTTGCTGAAGAAAATCGGATTATCCGATGTTGGAAGATTCGGATTATCCGATTTGCAAAGTCTGCTGAATTCTGCTAAGGACTAGAAGAAACTTCACACTGAAGATATTCGGATTATCCGAGTTGGGAAGTATCGGATTATCCGATGATCAGATTTGCTGGAATTCTGCTAAGGACTAGAAGCAACCTCACACTGAAGTTATTCGGATTATCCGAGTTGGGAAGTATCGGATTATCCGATGATCAGGATTTGCTCGAAATCTGCTAAGGACTAGAAGAAACTTCACACTGAGGATCTTCGGATTATCCGATGTGTAGTCTGATCGGATTATCCGATTCCATCGGATAATCCGATGTTGACTTGGATCGGATTATCCGATTTACCTGTCTGCAACGGCTAGATTCTGGGAGCAGTATATAAAGGCCTTCTCCTACCTTGGAGAGGTACCACGACCAGAACTGAATCCCCACCATTGTTGAAAGCTTCAACTCCCTAGATCTCTCTCCCTACCCACTCAAACACCTTGTCCTTCTAGGACTTGGGAGAGATGCCTAGATCTACACTTCCACCAAGCGATTTGATTTTCCCCTCCGTTCTTGAGAGGGCTTGAAGCTTGTAAGTTCGTTGATACTTTGGATTGTCGTTGGTCGTTCTTGTGGCTTTGGGAGCCGCGGGGACTAGCCGGGAGCCTCCAATTAAGTTGTGGAGTCGTGCCCCGGCCTTGTGATTCTTGTGGCTTTGGGAGCCGCGGGAATTTGGTGAGAGCCTCCAATTCGGTTGTGGAGTGTGCCTCATCCTTGTAAAGGTTTGTTGCCGACCTCGAGGGCATCACATAGTGGCTCGTGGAACTCCTCATCGGAGGATAACACGAGGGAGATACGGTGTGCCATATCAAGGCTATTCGGAGTTCACTTTGTGACTCCGCACCGCTCCAACGGAGACGTAGCTTCCATTGGGAAGTGAACTTCGGTAGAACATCTCCGCGTCACCGTGTGGTTATCTCTTAACCTTCCTTTACTTGTATTGCTAGCTTATCTTGTATAGAATATCTTGCTAGCTTGTTTATTGCTCATCATATAGGATTGTTCACCTAGTTGCATATCTAGAGAACTTATATTTGAGCAATTCCCAAATTTGTATCAAAAGAAAAAGAAAATTTGTAGTTGCCTATTCACCCCCCTCTAGTCAACCTACTCGATCCTTTCACCACCCACGCGCCGTTTTTTGCGGAAAAGTCCCCGCATTTTCTAACAATTGTAAATCGGTCTGGCCACAC
This sequence comes from Poa pratensis, assembly GCA_947311845.1. NCBI lineage: Eukaryota > Viridiplantae > Streptophyta > Magnoliopsida > Poales > Poaceae > Poa > Poa pratensis. The sequence continues at coordinate 1,081,635 of CAMZMU010000043.1, read as the reverse complement.
TTTTTTTTTGCATAAAAGTCCCGCGTTTTCCAAAAATTGTGAATTTTGCAAAAAAAACCCTCACATTTCCCAAAAATTACGATTCGCTCTCCTTTCCGCAATAATGTCTACATGAAATATCTGCGCGACGACGAGTAGGTTCCATTCCCGTGATCGGTTTCGAGTTCAGTCGACTCTAGCTCCTTAATTTTGGATCGAAGCTCGCAAAAAAATCTGGCGAATTTTGTCAAATTCGTCGCGCTCGGACATCCGTTTGAATTTTCCTTTCACGAGTAGATGGATATCACCCTTCCAAACAACTTTCATATTTTACCCTTTTCATTTTGACAGACATATACATATTTCTCTCTAATCTTCAAATTCGTTGTATTTTTGGCTGCGCAAAAAAGACAAATTCTTACGGATTTCAACATTTTCAATCACAACGGGCGCGGCGTGCCGCCGCGCAACATTTCCTAGTCTATATATAATACCCGTCCCTTTCAGCCTCCGATGGAGGTGGCCACGTCACCGGGCTACAGTACGCGCACTTCTAAAGTGTTTTTGTTTTGCGAATTTTTTTAAGGTTTTTTTTAATTTTTTTTTGTTGATGCGCGTCGACGAGTAGGTTCCATCCCCGTGATCGGTTTCGAGTTTGGTTGACTCTATCTCCTTAATTTTGGATCCAAATTCGCAAAAATATTTGACGAAATTTGTCAAATTCGTCGCACTCGGTCATCCGTTTGAATTTTCCTCTCACGAGTAGATGTATATCACCATTCCAAACAACTTCCATATTTTAACCTTTTTATTTTGACGAATCGGTCCCCGGAATAAAACATTTTTGCAGAAGAGTCCTCGCGTACCGTCTTATTATAGAAGAGTCCTCGCATTTCCCAAAAAATTGTGAAACAGTCTCCCGGAATAAAACATTTTTGCAGCAAAATCGGTCGTCATAATAATTTCGACTGCACTATCGAATAGTCCCTAAATCTATATTGTTCTCCGCCTTTAAGCCTGCTGTCAACAAGTACCAGATGAGCTATTTCTATAACCAATGAAGTAATTGCAGTAAAGTTCGTCCACTATGAAAAATGTTGAATATAGCAGATAAAATGTGACTCCATTTCATTCTGAAAATCATCCGAAACCATTTCTTCGATCGTAGTCTCTGTTTTTTTCCCTTTAGCACTAAGCTTTGAGACCAGAAATGTGTTCTACAGAATACAGACTGAAATTTGTTCTATGTTATGTCCTATATGTATCGAATAACTCCATGAATTGTGTAATCGGACATACATGAATATTAGTCCAACCCACTAGCTAATCGCAACTATGCATGAATATATATATCTGACCACCACTACTTAGCACTAAAACCATGTGCTCCATGTAAGCCCTTCCACCTCACCACACGCAAAGGCTGATCAGGAAGTCGTCACTGACCAAATCGTCACCTTACGAGTGCTGAAGACGGACTTAATCATCATCCTCTCATCCAATGATGAGGATAGCCGCTCAAGGTACTGACGCTTTAAAATATTTTTCATACAAAATTTGTTGTAGATTTTCCCAATAAATATTTTCCCCAGAAAATATTCAACAATACGAAAATAATGTTTTCCCAAGAATATATTCAACAATATTCAGAAAAATTTCAAACATATTTCATGCATGTTTATCTGCTTTTCTTTTCCCGGACAGGTTTCTACACGGGCGCGGCGTAATATTGTTTTCCCAAGAATATTCAACAGTATTCAGAAAAGTATTCAACAATATTCACAAAAGTTTAAAATATATTTCATGCATGTTTATCTGCTTTTCTTTTCCACTCCGCGCCGTCGATCGCGGATCCGACGGCCCACAATTTTCGGAAAGTACATGAACCTTTTCGCAACGACGCGGTCATCGCCGTTCCGAACGTCGAAGGGACTTATTTGCAATTATCGGACAGCCCAGGGATCTTTTCGCAACGACGCGGTCATTGCCGTTCCGACCGTTGGAGGGACTTATTTGCAATTATCGGACAATCCAGAAACCTTTTCGCAACGACGCGGTCATCGCCGTGATCAAGAGGGACTTATTTGCAATTGCCGGACAATCTAGGGACCTTTTCGCAACGACGCGGTCATCGCCGTCGATGACGTAATCACGACATCACAGTGGGCCTGGCCTGCCAGGATTTTTTCTTTCCAGAAACATTTACAGAAAATGTTAAATCTCTGACAGGTGGGACCGGTTTATTTAAACAATTTCCAGAAAAATGAAAAAACGTTTAAAAATCAATATCTCTGAATATATCCATTGGGAAAATATGAATAATATATCAAAACGTTCATAAAAATACATGCTAACTACTTATGCTAAAAAACAAACAAATTTGTATATTGAAATTTGGTAAATGTTTGGAGAAAATTCAAATATATTTTATCTAATTACAGTTAAATATTCATAGCAAAATACAAACATATTTGAACATTCCAACTTGCTAGATATTTGGATATTTTTTAAAATATGTCAAAAAATGCTCAAAAAAAATAAATGCTAACTACTTATGGCAAGATACAAACATATTTGAACATTCCAATTTGGTCAATATTTGGTTGCAATATAAATGAACTTTCCCTAATTGTGGAATCGAATCCAAAAAAAAAATGTATTTCCACTAATTATGTATTTAAACTAAATATTAATAAGAAAATAGAAGCATAGTCGAACATTCCAATTTGCTAAAAATTTAAAGACACTCTAGAATATATCAAAATGCTCAGAAAATAAATACTACCTATTTATGGCAAAATACAAACATATTTGAACATTTCAATTTCATTAATATTTTTACATAATCTAAATGAACTTCATCTAATTATGGATTTAAATTTAATAGGTACTCACATAATGCATTTTTCTAAATATGGAGTTAACTTAAAAATTTATGGAAACATACAAGCATTTTTGAACATTTCAATTTGCTAAATATTTGGAGTTACATACCGTCATAAAATACACTTCAAATTATGCAGCAAAATTAACACCACAGACGCGGCGTGCCGCCGCGCTAATTTTCCTAGTAAGCCTAATGGAGCTCGTCCTACAGGCAGCACGACATCACGAATGTACTCCCTCCGTTCCAAATTAATTGACTTTCATTTGCCCACATGTGGATGTATCTAGACATGTTACAAATATAGATACATCCACATTTGGACAAATGGAAGTCAATTAATTTGGAACAGAGGGAGTACGTGCTGGTGGATCTTCGACACCTGGACGTATTCTCTGCGCGTACGCGTTTCGCTCTCTACGCGCACACGTTGTATGGCACAGTACGAGAAGGCAAGACCATGTTCCAAACCAACCTGTTCCGGATGGATGTCCACGAGATCGACTGTGTCGCACATGTGCTTAGGCAGTCGGACGTCAAGTCATGATGACAGTAAGATTCAGTCCCTTTATTCTATGCGTTAAGTAGGATTAGTACAGACTTTATAAAGTAAGTAAGATTATAGCGAACTAACTATAAGATCGCAACAGTAATGTAGCAACTTATTCAAAAAAGTGAGGCGGGGGCTGACTAACGTAAATGATAGTTTTTTTTATTACTAATAATCGTGCCCGTGCAATGCACGTGTTGACTAACCTAAAATTTCTAAACGCAAAAAGACTAAATTGAAAGCATAGTTTTATTTATGGTATTGTTATTACTACTACCATTTTAAGTAAGAGGGCGTAAAACACCAAAAACATTGTTTTTCATAGATTTATCGGAGGATGAAAAAATCCAGGGCATAGCATTAACCGATGTATAATCTTAGGTGTGTATTACATAGTTCGGAACGGTAGACTCAAAATATTGTTAGGAGTAATCAAGGCTAGATGGATGGGAGTGGTGTTTGGCTCCCGGGTGCATATGCACCCTTTATTTAATTTTTTTTTGGATGTACTTCTAAATTTGAAAAAAATTGAGAAAAAAAGTCCGCACATATATCTTAACATGCTATGTGTTCAAAAAGTCGTTTCACGAAAAACCGATATTTTTTAGGCTTGTGTAAAAAAGACATGGTGCTAAAATAAGCTTTTCACGACATTTTTTTTGTCTTTCTACACAGTGCACAAAACATATCGGTTTTCGGTGAAACGACTTTGTGAACTCATAAATGTGAAGACATATCCGCAAAATTTTATTTTACAATTTTTCGACATTTAAATTTTTTTTTTTCAAATACCGAGTGCATACTAAATCTAGAAGAATGATCAGATTTTTTTCGCCATATTCTTAAGAATGATCAGTATTTCTTTTCTTGCTAATCGACGCTCGCCACAGTCATTCAGGATGTAGTTGAAGGCTAAGCTAACGGTGATCCCAACTAACCAGCCTTTTTTATATTAAACATCAACTAAGGACTATATTTATGGCGGGGTAGGGGTCGTTGGGAAGATATTTTCCAGCACTGATAGTCTAGGGCCAGATGTTCCAATTCGACGGACCATCCCACAAAGCCCGTCACGCAATTCAGGTGCCACCCCTATACGCGACACTGTGCACGCACATGTAGAGGCACCACGCATAAGTGCATTAGCGCCCTAAAAGGTACAAAAACCGCTAAATAGCGCGCTATAGCGGCGATTTAACTTTTTTTTGCAGGTTGCCGCTAAATAGCATAGCCCGCTATTTAAAACTTTGGTTGTAAATAAAGAAAATCTGATACACAACTATGAAAACATCGTGCTTGATGCTAAAATTACAGGAATTATTTATATCTCTTGTCTCTTTACCAACCAGCTCGTTCTCCCAGGCTGACAGAAGCAGGCTGCTTGCCAGCAGCCGCTCATCGCCACCACCAATCTGGTTTATTATACCATTAGCTCAACTGGCCAAGAATAGGACTTGTTAAATGGATTATTGCCACAAGCAGCTAACTGGCACGCACACAATAAATATACACACGTAGCTAAAATGGATAATCCATCATGGCATTTTAGCTAAGTTTATATGTTTCATTGACATATATATGTCTATCGATTCAAGCTTATTCATGTGAACCAGTATGGTAGTCTGAAGTCTCGCACCATTCAAGACTGCGTTGCTTGGCCCTATGAATATATTCATCATTGCAAGCAGTTCAAAAAGGAGTGCATTATCCTCAAACTAGATTCTGCTAAAGCTTTCGGCACAATTGAACACCAAGCTATTCTGAAAATTCTGAAATGCAAAGGTGTGGATGAGAGATGGCTCATGTGGATGTCTAGCATCATGAACACGGGAACTTCTTCTATTCTGCTAAATGGAATGCCTGGTAAAAAGTTTGCTTGTAAGAGAGGTGTTCGCCAAGGTGATCCATTGTCTCCTATCCTCTATGTTGCTGGCTCTGACCTGCTACAATCAATGGTGAACTTTGAATTCCATGAAGGCACTTTCCATGCACCTCTTCCCATCCCTGGGATGGATTTCCCAATTCTACAATACCTTCGCCAAGATGATTCATGTTTGAGGCCATTCCTAATGATGCAACCTTTACAAAACTGTGGAAATCTCGCTGCTTGCCCAAGATCAAGGTGTTCTGTTGGCTGTTGATCAAGGATCGGCTCAACACTAGGGATCTGATGCTTCGGAAGCATTGGCAACTGGATGGAGGTTCAGGTTGCGTTCTGTGTGATCAAGCACCGCTTGAGGACCTGGAACACCTCTTTGCGTGCCCTTTCACACCGATGCTGGAATTTGGTTGGCTTTTCTTGGAACCAAAATGTTGAAATCAAGTCCAGGATCTTGCTAGAGTCAGAACAATTCCGAGGTGTGTGTTTTTTCTTTGAAATCTTTGCCTCTGGCATGGAATATCTGGAAGGAATACAGAATAAAACCAGCCTTGGTTCAGAAACTAGTCGATTGGGTTGGTCTCAAATTAGTTTAGCCTTCTTGCTCCTCTTGTAGTTTTGAGAGAGTCTTTTGTTGTTCTTTATCCCTGTAACTTGGTTGTGACTCTCATGTAAAACTTTTATCTCATATAAATTGAAAATTACAACATAGGGTTTCCCCTACGGTACAAGGGTCCAAAAATAAACCCTGGCAACAATACAACCACGTTAGCCTACACCATGGATCGATTCCGCTGAGAAGGCAAACTAAACTGGAAGCACATTAGTCCAGACAGCAAATACAGCTGAGTGCAATCACAAGATGGATGATGAGGATGATGTATGGATAACGCAACTTGCACATATCTTACAACAGAGATATAAGAGTACAAAACCAAGCTAGGGGTACTGTATATCGATCCGCAAACATAGACATCCATCCCTCAAATGGAGCACCAAGATTAACCACTAAGAGATGATGCATTCCATTAACTACCAAGTCTTGTGCTTACAGAAAATACATCAGGAGAAAAGCGATTCTATGGACAGACGGTCTAAACCGGACAAGCACTCCGCATCAGCTTCTGGCAGCAAGTTGATAACACAGAGACACGGACAAATCTACCTCCTCACAGGAGGCGCACCGCCTCGTCCTCCTCCACCAACGGGAGGACCGCCTCCACGGCCACCAGCAGCCTGCATCAACAGATAGGGAAAATGATTAGAAACTTCTATCAAATCACTATCCAATCAATATTTAAAAGGTAAATTTGCATATTTACTATTCTTTTCTAAAGAAAAATTGATGGTCAGACTGTCTTAAGTTCGAACTAGTAAAATCAGAGTGATTCGAAATTTGATAGCATCCTGTCATATAGTATCCAATGATACTTTTTCAGACAAGATTTCAGATTCTGTAGCATCACACAGCATTTACTATAAGGAAGATATCAGGTTCCCTATTTACTTTGGATACAATGCTCTAGGAAAAAACGAAAACAGAGTATTGACATGCATATAGTCACCATTACAACAAGTTAGCAGCTAGCTAGGGGAATTTTTTACAGTAACTGAACAAGGAAGATACAAGCTTCTGTTACAACGCTGACTGCAATGCACAATATTCACATGAGGAATAAATTCTTAGAACTCTCATTTAGCCAAGTGGCGGCTAATGAGGGGTAGGATTAACTGTATGAACGATAAGTCGCTAACTCCTAACTAGATTATGCACTAGTTAGCTAACGGCTAGATTTTAAGATATATCAGCCCATATAATTCCAGACTCAGTTGCTTAATGGAATGAATTCCAGGACTGAGTTCAAACTACATGGACAAAGTCATGCTTCTAAGCATCTCCATCAGCAACAAATTATAGTATCTTACATCCGACCTGCTATTTGAACAAACGCACTGGTTTCTTTACAAAGTTGATGCAATTCTGAACAAGGCAATAGATTTTGGCTTATATGGAAATAAGGGATGAAAGTAGACATCAGAATATTCAACATTGACTAACGATCAAATGTGGCAACTCGTTTCCCTCAACAGTAAACAGACCATGCCCATCAAGATTCGAAGCAGCTACATACTTATGTACTACATGAAGCAAATACTCTCCACAGATAACAAAGTGGTGGGCATATCTGGGTATGTCTTACGATGCTTGATGTTTGATAACACCTACTAGTAGTATTTTGTATGAATTATTTATTTATGTGTCATGGGAACTCTGCTTTTGAATATAGAAGTTCAGAGATGAGCTTAATTATAAGCATGGGTAACACCTTATCACTCCAGAATGCATAGCTAGTGAAAAATCTGGCATTCATTGAACATGAAAGATAGAAGCTTGCTGGCCTTCAAAATAACACTGACTGCAATGTTCAGTATTCACAGCAGGAAGAAATTCTTATTATGGTACATAAAATACTTATAAGCAACTCTTGAGTTAACTTAATGGTGCGTAATGAAGGGGCAGGATTAACAGTACGAACGCTAATCCCTAATTAGATTAGTCAATAGTTAGATAACGTCGATATTTAAGATTTACAGGTTTTGTAGAATTTAGGACTTGCGGCGTAATGGAAAGCTGTCCTTGACAAGGATGCAAAAGTGGGAATAGTGGGATAGTACAAATTAGATGGTCCCCCACCTAATTTGTACTAGCCCACTTATCCCACTTGCTCACTTTGCACATCCTTAGTCCTGGACAGAGTTAAGAACTTAATGCACCGAACTATTAGATTCTCAAGTCGAAAAAAAGAAGAGGATGCAAACGTGATGTAAGAAACCACATGGCTGTAATCATCTCCACAAAATACAAAAGCCCCCTTGATAAATTAACATCTGGCATACACTTTTAACAAACACACCAGAAATTTAAGAAACTCGCTAGGCACGTTTCAATTCTGGACATGGGCACTATATTTTGGCTTGTGGAAAAAAAGGATGAAAGCGGGCAAGGACACATTGAACATTAATCAGAAAGTGGGGCAATACTGAACATCAACTAACGACAGAATCTAGAAACTTGTTTTCCTTAACAGTAACTAGACTGCAACCGTCACCGTCTAATGCAAGCTACCTGTTATTACCCTCAAAACAAATAGTCTCCACATATATGAACTACTGATGAGCATGTCAAAGTAATTTTTTTACAACGCTAGACTGTTGGCAAGATTACAACTCCTAGCCTTGTAAGATAACTGACATTCTGGGAACGGTCAGGGTCAAGTATTAACAAGAAGCATGGGCAACAACTGCATCAGCAGCTACATGCACATAGCAACCCAAGACAGTCTGTCCCCTCCCAAGAATTGTAAGCTATTCTAACAGTACTACCAAACTTGATGAATCGAGTGCCAGTAAAGTTAACAGCAAAGAAGAATAGTTACTGACAAAAAAGAAAGCAGAGTATACTAATTGCTGAGGCATCAATCCACAATAAGAATGATGATGATAACATGATGTTCATATGGTTACAAGCATCTCCATAAGCAACAAATTATAATATCTTAGATTTGACTTACTATTTTAACAAAGGAACTGGTTTCTTTAACAAAGTTTCTAAACATGAAGCAATTCTGAAAAAGGCACTAGATTTTGGCTCATGGAAATAAAGTAAGAAGTAGAAACAGAATATTCAACATTGACTAACGATCAAATGTAGAAACTTGTTTCCCTCTACAGTAACCGAAACATAACCCATCAAGAACACGAAGCAAATACTCTTCACAGATAACAAATTGGTGGGCATGTCTAGGTATTTCTTACGATGCTAGATGATCAATAACACCTAGTGGTACTGTATGTATTAACTATTCATCTATCTATCATTGGCACTCTGATTTTGAATATACAAGTTAGAAGATGAGCTTAATCAGAAGCATGGGTAACACCCTATCCCTCCAGAATGCAGATTCTTTAGGTAGATTTCGCATTCATTGAACATGAAAGATAGAAGCTTGTTAGACTTTTAGCATAACATTGACCGCAATGTTGAATGTTAACAACAGGAAGAAATTGTTATCACGATACATAAAATACTTGAATCCAACTCTGAGTTAACTTAATGGTGCCTGCTGAGGGGGTAGGATTAGCAAAGTTGCTAGACACGTTTCAATTCTGAACATTGGCGCTACATTTTGGAATGTGGGAAGAAAGGATGAAAGTGGGCAAGTTAACATTGAACAATAATCAGGAAGTGGAGCAATACAGAACATCAATTAACTGACAGATTCTAGAAACGTGTTTCCCTTAACAGTAACTGGACTGCAACCTTCACCGTCTAAAGCGAGCTACGCATTAAAACGCTCAAAATAGTGTCCACATATATAACCAACCGATGAGCATGCCTAAGTATTTCCTGCGATGCTAGATGGTTGGTAAGGTTCCGATTCCTAGCCTTGTAGGATAACTGTTATTCTGAGAACCATGAGGCTTAACAAGAAGCATGGGCAGCAACAGCATCAGCAGCTATGCACATAGCAACCGAAGACAGTTTGTTCCTCTCCCAACTGTAACCTATTCTAACAGTACTAAACTCGATGAATCGAGTGCCACTTGGGTAACAGCAAACTACAATAATTACTGACAAAAGCAAAGCAGAGTACACTAATTACTGATAGAGGCAGTAAGCAGTGGTTATCTTACCCGAGCACGCATGGCGACCGCGCGTCCACGGCCCACGCCAATCGCCGACCCCTTGCCCTGCACGAGTTGGAAGAAAGAGGAGCAGTTAGCAACCGAACATGTATTTTACGGGCACTATCTGCAGCAAAGCGAAACAGTGGTGAAAGAGGATCAGGTGGACGAGGTGCGTACCCTAATCCTGGCCTCGAGTCTCTTGAACATGGGGGCGTTCTTGAGCATGTCGGGTATGATCATGAACCTGACCCTGCTGCCCCTGATGAAGACGTGTTCCAGCTGCGACACCTTCCCGTCCTGTTCGAAGAAACCACATCTCAGTCAGTTCCAGGCGGCGCCGATCTGACGGGCGAGGGAGGGGAGAGGGGAAGAGAGAGAAGAGGTAAAGGTACCTTTGCAGTGAAGGTGATGTTCTCGATCTGGCAGTTCCAGTTGTCCTCGCACTCGATCATGGAGCCGCGGTAGACCTCGCCGGTCTTGAGCTCGACCGTGACCACGTGCCCCGCCGCCTCGTGCAGCAGCTTCACCGGGATCCCCAGGCTGCGGCTCATCTTCGCGGAGCAGGGAGAGCGGATAGAAACCCTAGCTTTCTTTTGGGGGGGGTGGAGTTGGAACAGGCTAGCCGCCGCGGAAGAAGAGGAGGAGAGCGGTGGCGAGCAGGAAAGGGTTTCTCTTCTTCGATCCGGTTTCGGACAGGCTTCTCGTCTACTTAAACCCGGCCCAGCCTGGCCCAACAGGCCGACGTATCTTCCCTTTATAGCACAATTTCTATTCTTTTGAGAGTAGAAAATCCACGTTAAACCCGGAAATTCACTTTCGCACCTAGGTGCATATGCACCCGGTAGTTCAAAAACATATTTTAAAATGTGAAAAAATTTTGAAAAAAATTCTTGGATGCATCTTCATATTCTATGTGTTCACAAAGTCGTTTCACCAAAAACCGATATATTTTATGCCTTGTGTAAAAAAGATTAAAAAGTGTCGTGAAAAATTTAGCACCAATTTTTTTCTTTTTTATAAAAGCCACAAAAAATGTCGTTTTTTCGTGAAACAACTTTGTGAACACATAACATGTTAAGATCTATGCGCGAACATTTTTTTACATTTTTTGAAATCTCAAAATATGTCAAAAATGCATTTTAAATAAAGGGTGCATATGCACTCGGGAGCCAAAACAACACTCCCCGTTAAACCTAGCTATAAAGTTGCACCTTACAGTATGTAAGTAATACCAAATACAAGTAATCACATTAGACAAAATAAAATGGCTCATACTGAAAGCGTTAAACTTCTCTCATACACAACCATTGAGATCCATCGATTGATCATCTCGTCTTGTGTATCTGGCTAGACTACTATAGGATTTCACTCAAAGGAATAAAAAACCATTAGCACAACTACATTGTCATATTGTAATTTCCTTTCCCCCTTTAGCACCATTGCAATACTTCAAAAGAGATGGAATCATTGTTGATATCCATAGATTGATCCTCTCTTTGGTTGGTAGCTAGAGATTTTCAATCATAGGGAAGAACCAACCCAACGTGCGATTTACCTTGTAGCCACTGGCGGAGCGTCGTTGGGGCGAAAGTGGGCCGCGACCCCCCTTCCAAACTGCAATTCTGTCCCTACTATGTATACTTAGCGCTCGTGGCCCAGTTTATCGGCAGATCCCAGCCCACTTTCTCTTTCCTTTCCACAACAACCAGGCAGAGAGACGTCCTCGACTCCTCGCCCAGTCTACCGCGAGTCCGCCTCTAGCGCTAGGTCTTCCTCCCTTCCTCAATTTTTTCTTCTGTGCCACTCGCCCTGGCTGGCTGCCTGCATCGCTGCACACAACAGACAACCGCCCACGGCCCATTCCTATAAGCTGCATCGCCCTGCCCCTGACCAGGTTAGGCAAGTCCATTTTCTGATTATTTTATTTAGGATTGGGAGGAATTGATGCCCCTTCCCAGGTTAAGGTAATTTAGATGTATTGATGCAAATTTTGATTTTCTGATCTAGTTATTGGTACTATTCAGTTGTCCTTTGGTCATTAGCAATATTATTTTCTTTGGAGCAGAATTTTTTTACATTGCCCAAGTATGTGTGAATACGTTCTATGTCCTGCTTTTGCATAAACAAAAACATATATATCATCATAACACTCCCTCAAATATATATGCTCTATTACTTGGCCGATTTTTTCATGTATATTTTGTGTTTTCTAAGGAATTGGCCCCCGCTTGTGATTGGTTCACGCTCCGCCACTGCTTGTAGCAAGGTCCGTCAAGCGAAACTAGACTAGTTTCGTCACTCACCATGTCGTACATGCAGTAGATGGGAATATCCCGCTTGGACGAGACGGGCCGTCTTGACAACCATACCCAGAAAAAATACAAGGTTCCCTCCATGAAACATCTTATCCCAGTGCTCCGTTGAGCCCGCCAGAAATGCCATGGAGCAATTCTTTCTGAGGAAGAGGACTTGGCCGCCTAGGTCCTTCACCCCCAACCACCGGCCCGTGCTACTATCTGCCTCGAACACCCACAGATCCATTGTCGGGAGACTGTCGGAACGATGCAAGGTAAGAGGCGTGTGGGACGTAACGGAATAGGGAAACGATGAGGCCAGATGAGCACACAATCATCTTAATTCATGTAAATGCATCTTCCAAGGACCATCGTGTAGGGCTTCCTCTGCATTGGCCATGTCGTCGGCGTGCGAAATTGGACGAGTGGCCTCCGGTAGCGGGTCGGGACCTCGATGACATTACTAACTATATAAAAGCTGGCCGAAATCGCAAGCTGTGAGCGATCCGGCTACTGTTCATCACTGTTCGGTCGCTCGGTGATCGGACGGTCCACGCGCATCTCCGTGACGCTTTTCCAAAAAAAACCCTCCCAAAACCAGATATTATCCCGCAGTCCACGAAATCGCCAGGCGATGGACCAATTTGAAAATTACGAACAAGTTATGGACTAAAATGCAAAAATGTCCTCACACCCCCCTCCCTCTTTCTCCTCCCGCGCGACGCGGAAGTCGCCGCGCCGGTGCCGGCGCACGCCACCGCCGCTACGCGCCTCCACGCTCAGATCGAGGCACATGGCGACCTTCACCGTCATCTCCTCCACCTCCTCGCCGAGCGCCGCCTGCCGAGACGCGGCACGCTCGCCGGATTCTTCACCGCCGTCCGCGCTGTCCGCCGCTGCGTTTGGTGGTCGCCGGCGACGCTCCGGCGACTAAACTGCAGCGGCGCCGCCACTCCTGCGCACACCATCTCCGCGCGCATCCGGTCAGCCCATGCGCGCGTCCCAGCTCACGCTGGTTCGCCGCCGGCGTGCTCGCCGCCGCCGTGGCAGAGCCCGGCCACTGTAACGTCAGCATGACGTCACAGTGGGCCTGGGCTGCGAAGACGGACTCGCTGCTGGGCTAGCCTGCTTCCTGTTCCGCTGGCTCGGCCCATTCTATTTTTTTTCCTTTCCTTTCTGTTTTGTTTTTCTATTTTTCAAAACTTTTGTAGCTTTTGAAATACACCTCCAAATCAATTCAGGCGAATTTCAAAAAATTGTAAAAATCAAAATATCCATTTCAAATACTTTGTGACCTTTTTCAAAATAATTTAATTTCCAAAAAAAATAGCCATTTCAAATACTTTGTAACCTCCTCTAGATTATTCCAAATCTTACAAATTTTAAATAATACATAGAATAGCCATTTCAAATACTTTGTGAGCCTTTCCAAATTATTTCAAATCTTACAAATTTTAGATAATACATAGTGGCTCATTTCACACCTTTGCGGCATTTCATAAAATATGGATTCCATAACTTCCTTTTGAACTCAAATAAAATCCAGAAAAAATAATATCAGTAATATCATTCAATACGATAAACCCAAAAAAAAAATTTGGTACAAAACATCTTATTTAAATAGAGTTTGGTAAATCATTTAAATACAATGACCCATTTATATCATGGGCTTTCAAAAATATCAACATAATAGTACCGCAAATGTAAATATTGAGAAATAATTTTTCCAACAAATTTTCGAAATAAATATAATTGAATAAAAAAACATGATTTACATAATTTAAAACACTTTATAAATATTGTTTTAGGGTATCTGAACAATTTTTAAAAACTACTAAAATGGTGCAAAATCAGTAACTTCAACTACATCCATCAGAACAATATGCAAAATATATCAAAATGATAAAAAAATGATTATTTACAGCATATGATCAAATTTGGAATTTGGATACTTCAAACTTTTAAATGTCTTCCAAATCTGACCCTTCTACAGACGTAAAAAAAATCGAAACTGAAAAACTTCTGAATTTCAACAAATTTCGAAATCTGAACAATTTTTACCCACAAGCTTTCTTTACATTCCAATAATTTTCAAATCTAAACAACTTTTGAATGCGTACAGCTTCAAATTTGAATTTCTCCCACCACCATATTCATAAATATGACAAATATATCAACATCAACTAAAAAAATAAACGTTTACTATTTATGCCATATGACCAAATTTTAAATTTGAAAACTTCAAAATTTCCAATGGCTTCCAAATTTGGTCATTTGAAAAACAAAAAAAACATCCGAATAGCTTCCCACTTTCGCCAATTTTTAAAATTCAATCAAATTATAAATCAATATCCCTGAATATATCCATTGAAAAAAAAATAATATCAGTAATATCATTCAATACGATAAACCCAAAAAAATAATTTGGTACAAAACATCTTATTTAAATAGAGTTTGGTAAATCATTTAAATACAATGACCCATTTATATCATGGGCTTTCAAAAATATCAACATAATAGTACCACAAATGTAAATATTGAGAAATAATTGTTTCCAACATATTTTTGAAATAAATATAATTGAATAAAAAACATGCTTTACATAATTTAAGACACTTTATAAATATTGTTTTAAGGTATCTGAACAATTTTTAAAAACTACTAAAATGCTGCAAAATCAGTAACTTCAACTACATCCATCAGAACAATATGCAAAATATATCAAAATGATAAAAAAATGATTATTTACAGCATATGATCAAATTTGGAATTTGGATATTTCAAACTTTTAAATGTCTTCCAAATCTGACCCTTCTACCGTCGTAAAAAAAATCGAATCTGAAAAACTTCCGAATTTCAACAAATTTCGAAATCTGAACAATTTTTACCCACAAGCTTTCTTTGCATTCCAATAATTTTCAAATCTAAACAACTTTTGAATGCGTACAGCTTCAAATTTGAATTTCTCCCACCACCGTATTCACAAATATGACAAATATATCAACATTAACACAAAAAAAATAAACGTTTACTATTTATGCCATATGACCAAATATCAAATTTGAAAACTTCAAAAATTTTAATGGCTTCCAAATTTGGGCATTTGAAAAACGGAAAAAAAATAACATACGAATAGCTTCCCACTTTCGCCAATTTTTAAAATTCAAACAAATTATAAATCAATATCCCTGAATATATCCGTTGGAAAAATACGAGTAATATATCAAAACAATCAGAAAAATACATACAAGCTACTTATGTTAAAAAAAATGGAATATTCAAAATTTGTCACCATTTAGAGGTAATTCAAATGCATTTTTCCTAATTTCAATTAAATATTGACTCTGAAATACAAACATATTCGAACATTTCAGACTACTAAACATTAGAATATTCTACAAAATATATCAAAAATGCTAAAAAAAAAATGCTGCATATTCATAACAAAATAAACAACATGTTTGCAAATTCCAATTTGTCCAACATTTGAGCGAATATACCGATATTCCATAAAATATATCGAGAATGCTAAAAAAAAAAACGCTATAGACTTATAGTAAATTACAAATATATTTGAACATTTCAATTCGGCCAAAATTTCGACACCATACGAATAAACTTTTCCCAAATGTGGAATCAAATTCAAGTGGATTTTTCTAATTTCAATTAAATATTGACGTCGAAATACAAACATGTTTGAACATTTCAAACCACTAAATATTTGAATATTCTACACAATATATCAAAAAACTCACAAAAAATGCTGCCTATTCATAACAAAATAAAAACATGTTTGAACACTCCAATTTGGCCAACATTTTGCCGACCAAAAAAAATTTGTAAAAAAACTCACCAAGGGCGTGGCGTCACGCCACGCCAAATTCAACTAGTCCCAATAAAGAGGGAGGCATAGGTCGTAACGGCGTGTGGCCTCATGGTAGCAGAAGAATCACCCGTCGTCGAAAGAGGCACCGACGCTATAGCCCAGTGGCATGGGGAAGCGACGTACCTTGCAGGCGGCGTGATAGCCCTTGTGCGTCGACACATGGCAGCGCGCCTTGCCGCCACTGCCGCCGAGGCTCAAGTACTCGCCGTCTCCAAGGTTGATTTACAGCATGGCCGGTGGCAGGCCCTGCTGCCGCTCGGCAAGGTGCCACTCATGGCAGACGGCACCTAAGCTGAGACGGTCGTGGTAGTTGGGGAAACAACAGATGATGAGGCCGGCGATCTCCGGCGGAAGCTCCGGCCTCGGCGCTGCCATCTCAACTTTGCTGAGGCAAGCACCCATGATGCACGTCGGAGCTGGCGCGATCTATCCTACCCTATATGCACGAGGCGAGCGATCCTAACGTATGTGACTTGCAGACTCGATATGCATATGCATGTCATTACGAAGATAATATCGACACATACTGGGGTGTTTGTTTTTGTATTTGTTTCGGCATGCAGTTTTTACTACGCTTTTTTGGGAAAGTCTTTCTCTGCGATGGACGATGATCGGTGTTTCCTTCGAGGGATTCAGGCGATGGAGGATCCGCAGGGCCATCGACAGCTTTTGTGCCCTGCACCAGCCACCAATGCAGATTCGATATACATATGCATGTCGCAGATGTATCAAAAATTGATTCCCAGGATATATCGACACCTGCGCGTGTTGTGTGTTTTTGTATTTGTTTTGGCGTGCCCTTGAGCTGCCAGTAGGAAGGGTACAATTTTTTCTCCGCTTTTTTTTGGGAAAGTCTTTCCCTTCGATGGCCGATGATCGTGCTCGTTGCGCTGAGTGTTTCCTTTGGAGAAAATTCCTTATACGACACTCCCTTAAAAACATGTTCCTTATTTGACACCGGTGAAAATTTTCTTCCCTATATGTCCTCTCTCCAAAATTTATTTCCCTATATGACACTCTAGTTCATTTGGTTCATCAAAGAGGCATAAAAAGACCTTTTTACCCCTGATACATAATGTGACCAAATTCTGTATAGAACAGTAGCTATGGTGATATTAAATATTTAAACATTGGGTTATTAATTTTTTTATTAAATCAATTATTTTTTTTACACGACGATGACGACGAGCTTCTAGCAAAGCCCCACAACATACCTACGATTCCTTCCGATCCGACACGATATCTACGCATAAACCAGTTAGCCTAGCTAGCAGCTGATCGATTGCTAATAGCAAGCACAACACGTATGCAGGCAGACAACACGTATGCATGCAGAGTATCGTACATGGGTATTTGTATTCTTGCTATGACGCTTGCCTGGGTATAAATACAACATCGATTCATGTAGCCAGCACAATACGATTCCTTCCCATCTTTTGCTGCGTCGCTTCGCTTGCCGCGTATATCTTGCGTGCGTAGTGTTGTACTTGATACTAGTAATCGATCAGCTTCTAGTTAGCTTAGCTGGTTTGCGTGTACACATCGCGTTGGAATGATCGGGGTACGTATGTTGTGCGTCTCGTTGGAAGCTCGTCGTCGTGTCAAAATATTTGATTTAATAACCTGATGTTTAATAATAAATATTTATAACCTTTTAATATTTGGTTATTACAAAAGGTTATTAAATATTAAATTGATTTAATAACGTGACCAAAATATTACTGCAGATTTAATAACGAAATATCTAATATTACGGCAGCTATTAATTTGTAAAGAACTTTGGTCACATTATGCACTAGGGGTAAAATGGTCTTTTTATGCTTTTTTGGTGAACAAAATGCACTAGAGTGTCATATAGGGAAACAAATTTTGGGAAAAGGTCATATAGGGAAGAAAAAATTCCCCAGTGTCAAATAAGGAACAAAAATTTAAGGGAGTGTCATACAAGGAATTTTCTCTTTCCTTTGAGGGATTCAGGCGAGGGGAGCCGCAAGGGCCATCGACAGATTTCTGTGAACTGCACCAAGGCATATGAGTATTAGTCAGCGACATGGGAGGCAAGTGACATACACACAAAAACACGACACAAAACTATCGTGGGCGCTGAACTTTACCGAAGAGAAAAAGGACAATAGCTATTGAGACTAGACACCCGCTAGTAACTGACAAACCTAGTTAGGCCCAGTTCTTTTGGGCTTAGGATTGTGCATAAGCCACCCTGACTGGAGCTGCCCAGCGAAACAGCGGTGGAAAGAAGCTCACCAGAAATTGGAGTCGAGTTCTTTTTGGCTTCTCATGCCATAGCTTATTGTCTCAGTTGTATAGTAAAAAGTCTATAACGCCCTTGGGATCAATTTATGATCTAACTAATAGATTTTGAGTTATTACAATAAATATAGGATTCATTGTTACTTGATTACAATGCGTGTGTCTTCCGGTCCAATTTTCCTTTTCTACAATGGGTGTCTTCTTGTCCGGTGCACACGGAAACAATTATACAATATTTTCTTCTAGCTAGCAAATCCCCATGTACTATACTACTACAAGCTTTAATCTGGATGAGACAAAAAATTAACCAGCCACGGGTGTAGCTCACCACGAGAGACAAGCATGGCCACGTATTGTACAGAGAAATCAGAAATCGGAGAAATCACAGCAAGATGCTACTTTGGGACGAGAAACAGATCGGGAAACCGGACTGCTGCATCAGAAATTAGAGAAGCTGCGACCTTGAGAGAAGGCAGGACGGCAGGACCTTGAAATTAGAGAACCGGAGATTGAGGTGACGGCGGCGGAAGAAGCAGGTCGGCCTGAGGCGGAGCGCCGGTGGAGGCGACGATGCCGGCGAGGCGGCGGCCGGCGGAGGCGACGGTGCCCGCGAGGCGGCGGCGACGGCGGCCGGCGGCGGCTGGGCAGAGGAACCCTAGCCAGGAGCTCGGCTGCCACAGGAGAGATGAGAGGAAAAACTCTTCGCTAGGAAGAGATGAAAAAGAAATAAAAGGATTCGAGGGAACCACACGCGGTACAGCTACGAGTGGCATTTCCATGTAAATTTCGTGTGAAACAAGGGCAACCCTGAATAACGCTTCGGTGGACTTGCGGGAAGTAGGGGTCGGGTGGCTTTTTTCCACCGTGAAGAAACGATGGAAGCCAGCTGCCCAGATAAACGGCTTAAATTCGAGTTCTTTTGGGCTTGTACTTTTTTGAACCATTAAGCTGTCTAGAAGCCCCAAAAGAACTGGGCCTTATACGCGTCAGGACTCAGGATTAACCCATACTAGCAAAATGTCCGTGCGTTGCAACGGGAGAGAAAAAGTGCTCGATTAAACAATCTCGGTTCCACCATCTATAGGGAAGAAATTTTCCTTGTTTCACAATGATCAAATGTACTTTCTATCTAGAAATGATCAAGTATAGTCTGCACTATAGTAACTAATAAACTATTTATGCCACTAAAAAATCTCATGATATATACTAAAATACGGAAAATTAATACGGTGAGACCCATTTTCTTTTTTTTGTTATGCTTGTAGACGATAAGCATTTCACACAACAGTTCGTGGGTGACATATTCAACCCAGCTATGTCGTGCCATATGAAAGCCTACCTGCAAAAACCTAAGAACAAGGATCATTGGCAACATGGTGCAGAACTTATTGGTTCCAAGGAATCTTGAGAACAACCTGGTTCCCTCAATTTCAGTCAATCGTCATTAGCCTTCTCTGAATTCTCCTTCTTTCTATGAAAATTAGCACACTGCCAACTTAGCAATTACCATGTGCAATAGTAATTAAATTTCATGTGTTTGTGTTCGTTCCCTGTTTCAAATAGCGGTTGCTGTCCAGATATGGCCTTTTGTGAGGCTTAATTATCTGCCCAATTATAGATTGTATATGCAACCTAAAACGAGAACCTTAGCTAATATCGGACTAAGGTGACGGAACAGAATACATGAGGACAGAGATATAAGTCCCAGATCACATCCAAGTAATAAAAATCATTCTGATGCGTTAATTAGTACAAAATTGAAATCAAGGTGGATTGAAAAATATTCTCAGGTCATCACCAAAGACACGACCAGGAAAATCCATCACATTCAGAAACCTAAGACACGACCAGGAAAGTCCATACACCTCCATTTGTGGGACAAACCAGATGTATTATACGTAATCCAGATCTATTACAAAACAATTATACCAAGGACATATACTCAAGAAGTAAAAATACTTAAGTTAATTCCCCGATCAGTAATTTATTTTCAACATACTGAATTTTATCATCCAAATATTGAACTCGGGAGGGATTGCAACTGTATATATGTGCTCCTTATCTATATTTACCCTAGGAATGACGACCATAGCTATCTCTGCCAGCAAAATTGGACTTCGCCTTTCCATCCCCCACAACCGTATGTATGACACTCAACTGCAGCGAGCTAGCCATATCATTTGCCATGTGCTAAGTTGGCTAGCTAGCCCTTTAAAAAAATGGCTACCTAGATGATTGATGGTTGTGCTCTCGTGCCTACATTTGTTTTACCTCGCTGATGACTCTAGTGCTTAAAAGATTTAGAGATTTTATTTTGCACTATAAAAGAGCTGTCAAAGGACAGATGCATGTCGCGCTGCTACGAGATCTCTAATAAAATCACTCATCTTAAGCTGGTTAGGCGTTGTTTTTGTGATCCATGACATCCTAGAATTATCTCACCACACGTCCTAGTTTTTCGTCCGATCTAGGTTGCTAGATTTGGGTGCACTGTGTACCCTTTTTTAGCGGACACTGAGTACCTGGGTTTTTTTTTTTTTATATAGTACCTAGCTAATCCGAATCAAGGCAATACGTGGTAATTTCGTAACTGCTGCCTACATGGGCTGGTGGAGTTAATTTCGTAATTGTTGCCTACGTGGGCCAGTGGAGTTTCTTAGTAACGGGCCTTTTGAGTTTTCTTTCTTAGTCTGATTGACATACATCCATCGAAACAGACATGGATTAGGATTTCAGCTCCGATCCTGAACGGATCGTGCTTGCGAGGCCCGATTTTTCTACCGATCAAAATCCTGTGGTGGCTGGATGCGACGTACCACGGTCGGGCTCGATCGTTTTTCGCTTAAGCAGGGGTATAACTGGAAAACAAAAAAACGTACCAACCATCACCTGAAGACATATTATATAGTAGAGATAAGCATGAAACTGCATACATCGTACCTTTTCCTTAGGACAATGGAAATTCTTGAAGAGAAGAGAATCGATGTGTAACTTTACAAAGTTCCACCTTAACTAGAACTAGAAGAGGTAACGGAAAATACAAGCCATCACATTGACAAAATAAAATGGCTCATAGTGAGAGCGTATTAAAATTCTCTTGTACATATGATTGATATCCATCGCTTGATCCTCTCGTGTAGGTAGCTAGAGGTTTTCACTCGTAGGGAAGAACCAACCCATCGTGTAACCTTCCAGGTAGTCAGATCCATTGAGCGAAATTAGACTAGTTTTGCCACTCACCATGTTGTATACGTAATAGCTATCCCTCTTACACGAGTCGAGCTGCCACAACCACGACTCGCTGCCCACAACAAACACACTGTTCCCTCCTTGGAACTTTGGACCCCAGTGCTCCATCGAGCCCGCCGCAAATGCTAAGGAGCAATGCCTCCTGAGGAAGAGAACTTGGCCACCTAGGTCCTTTACCTCCAACCATTGGCCGGTGCGGAAATCGGCCTCGAACACCCAAAGATCCATTGTCAGGTGGCCATCAACATTATCATTGCTTCTCCACCTGACCATGAGTAGTTTTTTCTTGTCGCATGATACGACCAGGTGCTTGTTGGCAAAGGCGGAGCTGGGCCCAGGCCACGGCCCGGGGCGTGGGAATGTTAGCAAGACTAAATTTTAGATGTGGCCTGGGACGCAGCCCAGTAGGGCGAAGCCAGCCCACCAGATGGAGAAGGCCTAATCGTCTGGTCCTGCTCGCGGTCGTCCTCGACTGCTTCTGCTCGTGCAGGAAACAGAAACAGAGCAGGAGTGCAGGCAGGACAGTAGGTCAGCCGCCGGCCGCAGCCGCCCACTCGCGCCGCCGGCGCTTGTCCATCCGATCCGCCGCGACTCCGCTCAGTCGCCCCGCCGGCCTCCGTCGTCCACTCGTGCCGCGACGCCGCCGCCGAGCGACCCCGCATCCGCATCGGCGTCTCCACGCGACCACGGCGCCGTTGCCCCGAGGTAAAAATCCCTCTTTTGCTGCTCTGCCCCCACCCTCCCAAATCTCTTATTTCTCCTAGATAGACTAGTTTAGACTTCAATTTGCCTTCTCGTATGCATTGAAAGTGGGGTAATTTCTTGGATGATTTTTGTCCTTAGTTTTTGGCCCGGGGCGTGAGCCATTCCTGGCTACGGCGTTGCTTGTTGGTACGCAGCATAGTAGGCCGCGCCTCACTGACATGCTTGACAATGGACCTCGGCAGGTGCTGGTCTGGCTCTCCATCGACGTCATGGCAGAAGAGCTGTTCCGAGCAAGAGAGAGCAAAGACCTTCCCTTCATGAAAGGCAATGTCCGTGTAGAAATAATCTGGGTAAGGATTATCGCGGGGCTGCACGACAAATGACCATACAGGCCGCTGTTGATGGAGCTGCGCTGGTCGGAAATATGCAAGGTAAGAGGCACGGCGGTAATGGCGGAATAGAGCAACAACGAGACAAAGCGAGCACACGACCATCTTCATGTCCCTGAATGTCCCACAAGCCTCCATGTTGGACCGCATCCGCAGTTCCCATCTCCACGTCGTGGGAAATTCGACGAGTGACCTGGGGAGCTCGATGGCAGCACCGAAGAAAGGACGGCGAAGGAAGCATCGGCGTGAACACTCGTGGTAGTAGAAGAGCCAGCCATCGTCCAAAGAGGCGCGGACACGATAGCCTTTAGGCGTGGGGAAGGGGCGTGCCTTGCCGCCGTCGATATCCTTGTACGCACCGTAGGCTAGTTTGACGCCACCACGGCTATCCTTGTACACACCGTAGGCTAGGTTGACGTATGGCATGGCCGGTGGCAGGGGCTGGCGCCGCGCGGCGAGGCGCCACTCATGGCAGACAGCGCCAAAGCTGAGACGGTCGGCGTGGTCCGGGAGACGGCGGAGGACGAGGTCGGCGATCTCCGGCAAGAGGTCCGGCCACGAAGATGCCGTATCAGATTTCCCGAGGCAAGCGCCCATGATGCCCGTTGGAGATCGCGAGGCGATCGATCCTCCCTTATATGACTTTGCAGACTCGATAAGTCCTACGATGTTCCTTCCAAAAATAAAATGAAAATTAATTTCCTATCGGAACATGAATCGGAGACTGAAACCTTTCCATGCATCAGGACTTTCTAATCTCCTTGGAAGCGCCACGCTTTTTCTTCTTACTAAAGGTGTACATGTGCTGCTAAGGTACGTATGTGTGGTAACACTTGGTTTCCCGACCAGCTTTTTTTAGAAAGTCTCTCTAGGTCGTAAAATATTTTCAATCCAAGTTGTTGAGACAATCTTTTGGGTCTCTCTAGTCCTCGGTCGACTGAGATCTTATTAAATCTCAGTCTATTGTGTTGTAGGGTAGACGTGGTTCATATCGGCTCCTAAATTAGTGATGTTTTGGACACGGCGGTTTAGGTTACGGGTGTAGATGCGCCCGTTGTGTAAAACATTTTATAATTTTTTAAAATGTCAAAAAATTCTATAAAAAGTCGGATATACATAAGCACATTTTGTGTTAGCACAAAAATTTTAAGGAGAAAAAATATATTTTGTGACCTGTGCAAAGTGATGAAATATTGTTCAAATATTAGGATGGGCTTTTTAGCCCATTTAATAATTCCAGAAAAATCGCTAAAGGGCCATACTGTTTTGGCAAATGGTGAGAGTTTAGTCCCAAGGCTAGTTGAGAGAGATTTACACCAGTTAAAAGGTGAGCTCTTCTTCCACATGTATGAGGTATTGGCTGTGAAGTGAAGAGAGACGTTCCACATGCCACGCCACGACGCGTCGCGCCGCGGGTTGCGGAAATCTCGCCGAGCCGAGCGTCGTTTTGCCTTAATTAATGGCGTTGATGGAGAATGAATTTGAGCTGAAACGTTTTGTATTAAGTGCTCTTAAGTACGGTTGTCTCCAGTCTCTTAATTCTCCTCTTAATTGTGTGTGTTTCCGTTGGCCTTCCGTCTGCGTGTGTGCCTATATGAGAGAGGTCGCTCCTCTCCAGCAGACACACGAAAAAGACTGCATCTGCTCGCGCCGCCACCATAGTTCCTCTCGTTCTTGCTGCCATCGCTGATTCCATCCTGTCCACCGCGTACACGACTGGCGGGAGAGCAGGACTCCGAAGCTCCGCCTCTCTAAATACTATACGGGAAAGGGGCGATTAGGTTTTTGGGGAGCGTCTCCTACGCGACTGCTCGCTCAAGTTCGTCCACTTCAAGTACATCCGCATCAACTACGTCCGCGTCGCCTTCGTCCTCACCATGGCCACCGAAGCCGACAAGGAGAAGGCTGCTGCTGAAAAGAGGATCGCCGACGAGGCCACCGCCTCTGCTGCTGCTGCGGCCAACTGGCCTACTGGAGGGTATAACATGTTTACCCCTCTCCTGATTATTTCCATCATTGCAGTACTAGGAATATGCGTAGATGTTTCTACTATCTGTCTAGTACGTAGTTTCATCATCAAGTTTCAGTATGTCATTAGCACTGTTTACGTCATGTTCATGATTTATTATTGGATTAATTTAATCGAACAATTGACTATATACTCAACAATCCAAAAACCTAAAATGTGTAGGCAATATTCGATTCAAGGTTTTGCTGTTGCACTGAAACCAGCCCTGTTTACAGAGACATATTTTAAGCGTTGGCAAACCAAAACCACCTTATGGCTCACTGCAATGAACGTGTTCTGGGTCGCCGGTGTTACTCCACTGGAACGATTGCTCCTGAACAGGAGAAGGCGTTCAGGGAAGCCATCGTCGTCTTTGTTCAGGAGAAGGCGTGCACCTTGAGACGTTCGCCAGCGGTACGTCTACCACCAGTGGTGGGCACTGCAAATCGTCCGCCAGCGGTAATAGCACTGGCGGGCGCCCAGGACTGTCTGCCAGTGGTAGCGTGGTGGCTATAAGCACATTCCTACTAGTGAGATGTGGAATAAAAACTTTAAGGTTTGCTTTTATAGCCCTACGCGATTGTCTTGGTGTTCTATGAAATTGTGGTGTTTGTTTACTCAGACTTTAAGGTGTGCTCTTCGTAGACCTACGTAGTAGATTGGTATTTCTATCCAACGAGAGAACAGTTCAGAGTAGCATAGTGAAGAGGAAAGTATTTATGTATTCACTTATATTATTATTGTTAAGAGTGTCTACTAGTGAAAGTATGATCCCTATGCCTTGTTTCCAAGCATTGAAACACCGTTTACTCTCAGTTCTGCTGCATGTTTGCTCGCTGCCATTGTTATTACAGATTGCAATTACCACTTGTAATCATCCATATCACTTGTATTTCACTATCTCTTCGCCGAACTAGTGCACCTATACAACTGACATGTGTATTAGGTGTGTTGGGGACAAAAGAGACTTCTTGTATCTTAATTGCAGGATTGCTTGAGAGGGATATCGTTGACCTCTACCTCCCTGAGTTCGATAATCCTATTGTTACTCACTTAAGGGAAACTTGCTGCCGTTTTACAAACCTCTGCACTTGGAGACCCAACATTGTCTACAAGAATAGAAGTTATAGTAGACATCAGTCGCACAGACCACACACATCAACGGTATCTCTGAAGCCAGCAATCTGACTCCAACTCCGCTCATTAACACCTTCAGGCTCCTCGCGTATTTGCACCCACCATCCCTGTTACGATTGGCTTCTTTCTGTATAATTCCGGGATGTCATGTATTTGCACCCATGCCTGGATGCGATGTAGATCAACCTCTGATGCCTTACAACTGCCATCATATTTCTCAATTAGCAGTCCATGGTCCCTAAAGATCCAAGGACCCTGCTCCGTTATCCTCTTCCAGTCGCCAAGGCAACTCGCCTGGACTATGAACTTATTCTCTTCCAGATCTCTAAAGAAAATCTCTTGCGCTGGTGCCCACGCAAATCTCATCGTTTTCTTCAACGACGTAGCGCTGAAAGCTTTTGAAGAAAAAAGCTTCATCACCGCCATCCACTTGGTGTTCTCTTTCAGTGCTTCCACCTCGCTTTTTGCCACAAAAACTCCACAGATGTCATCCCCTTTTAGATTCAGACTATGCAATAGTTCCTCGAGAGTGGGCTCCTGCACAGCCTGACCCTTCGATCCACTACCTTCACCTTCCTCCCTAGCTGCCGCCATGATCAGACCCCCATACAGCCCTAAGAGAGAGAGGGGCGGATCCGATCACGGTGGTTCTTGCAACCTTTCGCCGGAGATCACAGATCGCCGGAGAAGTACAGGAAACCCTAGTCGCCTCCATGCTTTTCGGAGCGATTAGGTATGACTATCCAGGGCATTCGTCACCCGCCTTTCTGAAAAAGGAGGTGAAGACGGCAGTATGGTCCATGCGCGCGGACAGCAGCCCCGGCCCCGATGGTTTTGGGCCAGCCTTTTTCAATGGGGTGTGGTCAAGGAGGACCTCCTCGCATTTCTGGACGAGTTTCACACTGGATGTGCACACTTATCTGGCGTCAACCAAGCCTATATCGCTTTACTTCCGAAGACGGAGGTGGTGACCACTACAGATGGCTTCCGGCCGATCTCGTTGCAAAACTGCGTCATGAAGATTGTCACTCGGATCCTCACCTCTCGCCTCCAACCGTTCATTGAGTGCCTTGTTGGGTTTGAGCAATCCGGGTTATTGCTGGGCGTTGCATCACAGATAACTTCTTATATGCTGCTGAGCTGGTGCAATGCTGTCACATCCGTCGGGCCCCCACGATTTCTTTGAAACTGGACTTCAAGAAGGCGTTCGATTCGGTGAATTGGGGCTCTCTCGATGCAATTCTTGATGCGCGCGGCTTCAGCGAACTTTTCCGCTCATGGATATGCAAGACTCTGACGACAGGGCGAGCAGCGGTCCTCCTCAACGGTGTGCCGAGGAGGTGGATTGAATGTATGAACGGGCTTCGCCAGGGTGACCCATTGTCAACATATCTGTTCTTGATCGTGTCTGGGCTTCTTCAACAGATGGTCGCGGTTGGAGATGGAGCTTCTGCGCTACTCCACCCCTTAGTGGATGACCTTCCCTGCCTAGTGATTCAATATGCGGACGACACTCTGATCCTGATTCGAGCCGAACCAACCCAAGTTGCCTTGCTCAAAGCTGCTCTCGGCGCGTTCTCGGCAACTACGGGCTTGACGATTAACTACCACAAGAGTACATTCGTCCCCATCTGTGTGCCTCCCGAGGAGGCCGTGGCGCTCGCTGCCGTCCTTGGCTGCCCAGTGTCCTCATTTCCGCCAACCTATCTTGGGCTTCCCCTCTCGGACCGCAAGCTCCCAGCCAGTGCATTGGAGTTCCTAGCTGAGAGGGTTGCTGGCCGTATCCCACGCTAACGCCTGCACACCCTCGACCCCAGCAGCAGGCTGACGCTCATCACCGCGGTACTATCGGCGCTCCCCTCCTTTGCGATGTCTGTGCTCCCCTCCCCAAGGGTATCCTCAGCAAGATGGATCTGCCGCGCCGTGCCATGTTCTGGTACGCCTCCCAGACCTGTTCTCGTGGAGACTGTCTGGTGTCGTGGGAGACGGCATGTCGCCTGCGCTCAGAAGGGGGGCTGGGGCTCCTTGATCTCGGCGTCCAGAACACGTGCCTCCTTCTCAAGGTCGTCTAAAAGTTGGTGTCTGGGGCGGATAACCCCTGGACTGTGTGGATTCGTCGTTGGTACCTCGGACAGTACAACCCACCCGCCTACTCCGTCGTGGAAATTCTTCGGTGATTTGGTCACTCTCTTGCGCTCGCTCACTAGGGTCCGTGTGGGTGACGGCGAGCTCACCTCTGTCTGGTTCGACAATTGGACGTCGCTCGGCGCGCTCGCGACGGCGCTCCCCCCGGCCTTTTTGCACTGTCTCGCTCAGCATGCTACCGTGGCCGATGTGCTGTGGGACGGTGACGCTGCTCTTGCAAGACGCCCCGCCTCTCCCCGCTGCCCAATCTGAGTTCGCCCTCCTCTCAGGGGCGCTCGCGGGGTTCGTGCCCTTTACCACGCCTGATGGACGCGGCTGATTGGCGCCTCACAAGACAGCTTCGACACTCGTGGCGCATACCGCCTCTTGCGCAGCACGGGTGCGGGCCTCCACTCCATGACCTCAACTAGACGAACTTTGCGCCGTGAAAGTAAAGGTGTTCCTCTGGATCCTGCGCCACAGACGAACGTGGACACGTGCTCGCCTCCACCGCCTCGGCATCCTCCAGTACTCGGACTGCCCGTTCTGCCCGCCATGATGAAGACATGCACCACCTGTTTGTTGTGTGCCCCAGGCTGAGTGTAGTCTGGGGGCGCGCTATCGGTGTGCCCATCTCCCCTGCCTGCCCGCCACTAGTAGAAACAGGGCCTTTGGTCCAGAGTCATTTTGGGCTCTAGTCCCGGGTGGCTTTTAAACCCGGACTAGAGAGGGGGTGGGGGGACTAGTCCCGGTTCAATAGCTAGAGGCCCTCCCCACCCGGGACTAAATGTCGGTTTCTACTAGCGTGCTCGAAGAGGTCATCGCCATTTTCTCCGAACAACATCGAATGTGGCTGCTACCGCTGCGAATGACGGCCACCGCTCTTCTCCTCTGGATCATATGGAAGACGCGAAACCGCCTCGTGTTCGACGGAGTGCACACGCCGACCCCGAAACTCTTCGCGATCGCCAGACAGCACCTGATGCTGTGGTTGTCCCGGGCTCCTCCGCGACTAGACTGCGCCCCACTAGTTGCTTGGTGTGCGTCCCCCCCCTGACCTCTCTTGTAACTCTGTCTTCTCCCCATCGGGGGGCTGAAAACCTCATGTACCTGGTTTGGCTCTGGCCGTTATTAATTAATACAAAAAAGTTCAGGTGGGCTGGCTCAGCTCAAGATGGCAATTTTCCCATGGAGCCGGGTACCCGCGGGTATTTACCCGCTAAGGAACGCTGATGGGGGGCAATTTGTCCCATGGGTATACCGGGGCGGGTACCCGTTAAGCTGGCGGGGCGGGTACGGGGGGCAAACTGGCTCCATGGAGTCTCCATGGATACCCGGGACCCCACCTGTCAGTCACACATAAAACTAAATATATAAGCAGATCATCTATGTTCCCCAATCCCACCCTCTCGCCGCCTCTCCTCTCCAGTCTCCCCCGATCTAGATCGAGCACCAGCCACCCGTCCTCTTCCTCTGCTCCTTCCCCTGCTGCTCGCACCGCACCAGCCACCCGCCCACCGCCGTCTTCCTCTGCAGCGCACAGCCACCCGTCGTCTTCCTCTGCAGCGCACCACCGCACCAGCCACAGTCACAGCCGCCTCTCCCCGATCCCCATTTCATCAGATCGAACAGGACTACAGGAGGCCGTCCCCGATCCCCACATCCACCCGCAGGCTCCCGCCGCCACGTCCCGCGCCGAGCACGCCCGCCTGCTCCCCAACGCCGTCCGCTCCTCCACATCCACCTGCAGGCTCCCGCCGCCGCCGTCCCCGGCCTAGCCGCCACGCCCCGCGCCGAGCACGCCCGATGGACCTGATGGGCCCGCCGAGCACGCACCAGCGCATCTCCGGCCGCCCCTCCCCCTGCTCCACTCCACGCGACCACACGCCGGCGCCACCTTCCCAATCTCCATCCAGCACCTTCCCAATCCCTGCTCCACTCCATCCTTTCGAGCTCCCCATGGAGTCCCCGGTGGGGGTCGGGTACCCGCCAATGTCGGGTACGGGGACGGTTTTCCCCCACGAAGGTTCATGGGGATCGCGGGTACGGGGATTGACGGGGATCGGGGCGGGGACGGCAGAGTCATCCCGGTCATACCCGTCCCGTTGCCACCTTGAGGCTCAGCCCTCCGTTGTTTCTGTTTCAAAATATATATATTTATAGGGATAGGGGTAAGTATCCGGCCTTCTGGTTTTCTTTTTACCTCAATTGTTGCTTCAGCATATGACAACATATTGTTGTGAGGTTGTAGGTTAGATATATATGTCTCTGTTGACTTTATACCAATTCCATATATGAGTTGGTTATCTAATATTATTTTTATTTTCATTATTAGCAATCTTACAATACCGAATAAAGTTTTTTTTTTGCAAAAATTAGTGATCGTGGCTTGTGCCTAAATATTCCGTTTCGGTAGTGAAGATATTCATGGCCTAAAAGATATTCAATAATAAGATTGTTTTTGCAAAGAGTGTAGTTGATCATGACTTGTGTCCCCTTCCCACGTATCGTTTTTGGGATTTGCTAAATGTGGGTGAAAAATGTTTCCGTCATGTTCTATCTATCAGCAGAGAATCGGCAACATTATAACAAGCCCATGAGCCATGAAAGGTGATGTAGAACACGTAATCAGATAGTATTATGGCTTACTTAAAACTTGACAATGATGCTTGACGTGTACAAGAACACCCGTTGCAAAGCACATGCAATTAGCTAGTAACTAAAAATGTGGCTTCTCTAGCAACCAAAATATCAATATAACGATAGGTGGTTGGGTAGTTGGAGGATGTATATAACGTGTATTACATATTTACATGTAAATGAGAAAGTGCATTCGTTATATGATGAAACGATTGGCCAATTACATGTATTCATCTGTACGAGTTATATGCGTGTAAAAAGAGACACTTAGCCCCATTATCATGTCGTGCCAATTTAAGAAGAGAGGCATGATCAAATTCTCATGACAACGCTCACATGAAAGAGAGACACTTGACTTAGCAGCACATGTATACACCTTTAGTAAAAAAAACGTGGCGATTCCAAGGAGATTAGTAGTAAGTCCTGATGCATGGAAAGCTTTTGGTCTGCGCATCATGTTCCGATACGAAATCGATTTCCATTTTTAATTTTGGAAGTAGCATTGAAAGGTCGTATCGAGTCATATACGGGAGGATCGATCGCCTCGCGGTCTCCAACGAGCATCATGGGAGCTTGCCTCGGCAAATCTGATACGGCAGCGTCGTGGCCGGACCTCCTGCCGTCTGATACGGCAGCGTCGTGGCCGGACCTCTTGCCGGAGATCGCCGAACTCGTCCTCCGTCGTCTCCGGATCACGGCGACCGTCTCAGCTTTGGCGCAGTTTGCCACGAGTGGCGCCTCGCCGCGCGGCGCCTTCCCCTGCCACCAGCCATGCCGTACGTCAACCTTACCTATAGCACGTACAAGGATATCGGCGGCGGCAAGGCGCGCCGCTTCCCCACGCCTAATGGCTATCGTGTCCGCGCCTCTCTGGACGACGGCTGGCTCTTGTACCACACGAGGGTTCCTGCCGATGCTTCCTTCGCCGTCCTTTCTCTGGTGCTGCCATCAAGCTCCCCAGGTCACTCGTAGAATTTCCCACGTCGTGGACATGGGTACTGCGGATGCGGCCCAACATGTTTGAGGTCTGTGGGACATTTATGGACATGAAGATGGTCGTGTGCTCGTCTCGTCTCGTGGTTGCTCTATTCTGCTGCTATTACGGCTATGCCTCTTACCTTGTATCTTTCCGACCAGCACAGCCCCATCAGCAGCAGCCCAAATGGTCATTTGTCGTCCAGCCCCGCGATGATCCTTACCCAGATTATGTCTACAGGGACATTGCCTTTTATGATGGGAAGGTC
Source organism: Poa pratensis (assembly GCA_947311845.1). Lineage (NCBI taxonomy): Eukaryota > Viridiplantae > Streptophyta > Magnoliopsida > Poales > Poaceae > Poa > Poa pratensis. The sequence continues at coordinate 1,049,710 of CAMZMU010000043.1, read as the reverse complement.
TTTGCTCTCTCTTGCACGGAACAGCTCTTCTGCCATGGCATCGATGGAGAGACAGACCAGCACCTGCCGAGGTCCATTGTGAGGCATGCCAGTGAGGCTCGGCCTGCTATGCTGCATACCAACAACCACCTGGTCGTATCGGCTGACAAGCAAAAACTACTCATGGTGAGGTGGAGTGGTAATGATAATGTCAATGGCCACGTAACAATGGATCTTTCGGTGTTCGAGGCCGATTTCTGCACCGGCCAGTGGTTGGAGGTGAAGGACCTAGGTGGCCAAGCTCTCTTCGTCAGCAAGAATTGCTCCTTAGCATTTGCGGCGGGCTCGATGGAGCACTGGGGTCCAAAGTTCCAAGGAGGAACCGTGTGTTTGTTGTGGGCAGCGAGTTGGCACTGTCGTTGTCGTGGCGGCTCAACTCGTTTAAGAGGGATACCTATTACGTGTACAACATGGTGAGTGGCGAAACTAGTCTGGTTTCACTCAATGGATCTGACTACCTGGAAAGATGCACGCTGGGTTGGTTCTTCCCTACAAGTGAAAACCTCTAGCTATCATCTACACAAGAGAGGATCAAGCGATAGATGTCAATGCATATGTGTACATGATCGAGAAGCTTTCATACGCTCTCACTATATATGAGCAATTTTATTTTGTCAGTGTGATGGCTTGTATTTTCCGTTATCTCTTAGTAACTAAGGTGCAACTTTGTAAGGTTACACATGCAGTCTCTTCTATTCAAGAATTGCCATTGTCCTAAGGGAAAGGTACGATGTATCACTAGTAGAAAAACCACCTTTCGTCTAGAGCCGAACCAGCCATTAATCTCGGTTCAATGAAAAACCGGGACGAATGCCTGGCACTGGTCCCGGTTCGAGCTGCCAGGGCATTGGTCCCGGTTCGGTTGGGGACATTGGTCCCGGTTCGTGCACGAACCGGGACCAAATCTCCAGAGCCGGACACGTGGCGTGCCGCGGAGCTTTGGTCCCGGTTCGTGCTCGAACCGGGACCAATACCCCTCCCCTGCCTATAATAACCCACCCCCTCTCTTCTCTCCTCTGTTTTTTTTTCTGTTGGATTGGTGGGAAGTGGGTGCTAGTTTTTTTTCCTTTGCCACGCACAAGATGTGTTCGATGAAATGCCCGAGCCACACTTAAGTTCACACAAATGATATCCTCGGCCGAGGTTAGCAACTTTATCCTTTTCATCTGTAATTGATACAGAAATATTGCACGTGTCGATGTACGGTGGTCATTTCACTATTCAAGATGTTATTGTAATGGTATTTGATAAACTTAATTATATGATGCAGATGGATGCACGGATGCGATGGATGTACGGCGAACGACGCAGTTCCGAGTTTATTGCAGGCCTGCATAAATTTCTCGAAGTGGCTGAGGCAAACAAAGTGGATAATTTTATGCCTTGTCCATGTGAGAAGTGTCGGAACGTCAGGGAGTACTCTAACCCGAAAACCATTCAAGACCACGTGCTTCGGAGAGGTTTCATGCCCAGCTATAATTGTTGGACCAAGCACGGAGAAAGAGGGGTTAGGATGGAAGACAATGAAGAAGAGGAGGATGATGACAACTATCCTATGTTCCCTGAGGAATGCGGTGATACTGTAATGGAAGACGTTGAAGAAGAAGGAGGTGAACATCGGGCATCAGATGAGCCCGCTGATGGTCTTGGTGGGGTCATTTCTGATGCAAAGCGAGAATGCGATACAGAAAAGGAGAAGCTAAAGTTGGAGGCCATGCTAGAGGATCACAAAAAGTTGCTGTACCCAAATTGCGAAGATGGCAGCACAAAGCTCGGTACCACACTGGAACTGCTGAAATGGAAGGCAGAGACTGGTTGTTCTGACAAGGGATTTGAGAAGTTACTGAAAATAATGAAGCCGAAGCTTCCAAAGGATAACGAATTGCCCGAGACTACATACGAAGCAAAGAAGGCTATCTGCCCTCTAGGATTAGATGTGCAGAAGATACATGCATGCATTAATGACTGCATCCTGTACCGCGGTGAGGAGTACGAGAATATGGATAAATGCCCGGTATGCAATGCACTGCGGTACAAGATCAGACAAGATGACCCTGGTGATGTTGAGGCGATGACGAGCCCCCCCGGAAGAGGGTTCCTGCTAAGGTGATGTGGTATGCTCCTATAATACCACGGTTGAAACGTCTGTTCAGAAACAAAGAGCATGCCAGGTTGTTGCGATGGCACAAAGAAGAGCGTAAGAAAGACGGGAAGTTGAGACACCCCGCCGATGGGTCCCAGTGGAGAAAAATCGACAGAGAGTTCCCGACATTTTCAGATGACGCAAGGAACTTAAGATTTGGTCTAAGTACAGATGGCTTTAATCCTTTTGGGGAGCAGAGCTCCAGTCATAGCACTTGGCCCGTGACTCTATGTATCTACAACCTTCCTCCTTGGTTGTGCATGAAGCGGAAGTTCATTATGATGCCAGTGCTCATCCAAGGCCCGAAGCAACCCGGCAACGACATTGATGTGTACCTAAGGCCATTAGTTGATGAACTTTTGCAGTTGTGGTCCGAACCAGGTGTACGTGTGTGGGATGAGCACAAACAACAGGAATTTGACCTACGAGCGTTGTTGTTCGTAACCATCAATGATTGGCCTGCTCTTAGTAACATTTCAGGACAGTCAAACAAGGGATACAATGCATGCACGCACTGTTTAGATAAGACTGAAAGTATACATTTGGGAAACAAGAACGTGTACCTGGGGCATCGTCGATTTCTTCCGAACAGTCATGCCGTAAGAAAGAAAGGCAAGCATTTCAACGGTGAGGCAGATCGCCGGAAGAAGCCTAACCTCCCTGATGGTGATGTTATATATGACATGGTCAAGGATTTAGAAGTAATCTTTGGAAAGGGTCCTGGCAGTCTATCTGTTCCGAATGACGCTGACAACCACGTACCCATATGGAAGAAGAAATCTATATTTTGGGAGCTACCCTATTGGAAAGTCCTAGAGGTCCGGTCTTCAATCGACGTGATGCACGTGACGAAGAATCTTTGCGTGAACCTGCTAGGCTTCCTGGGCGTGTATGGGAAGACAAAAGATACACCAGAAGCACGGGAGGACCAGCAACGTATGAAAGACCCATACAACAAGCAGACGGATAAAGGGCGTCAATACTTAAGCAGCTACGCTCTTACCAAAGCAGAGAAGGAAATCTTTTTTGAATGCCTGAGCAGTATCAAGGTCCCGGCTGGCTTCTCGTCAAATATAAAGGGAATAATAAATATGGCAGAGAAAAAATTCCAGAACCTGAAGTCTCATGATTGCCACGTGATTATGACGCAGTTGCTTCCGGTTGCATTGAGGGGGCTTCTACCGGAAAATGTTCGAGTACCCATTGTGAAGCTATGTGCATTCCTCAATGCAATATCTCAGAAGGTCATCGATCCAGTAACTCTACCAAGTTTACAGAAGGCTGTGGTCCAATGTCTTGTCAGCTTCGAGTTGGTGTTCCCCCCATCATTCTTCAATATTATGACGCATCTCCTGGTTCACCTAGTCGACGAGATTGCCATTCTCGGTCCTGTATTTCTACACAATATGTTCCCCTTCGAGAGGTTCATGGGAGTCTTGAAGAAATATGTTCATAACCGTGCTAGGCCAGAAGGAAGCATCTCAAAGGGCTATGGAACAGAGGAGGTCATTGAGTTCTGTGTTGACTTTATTCCTGACCTTAAGCCGATTGGTGTTCCTGAATCGCGGCATGAGGGGAGACTGAGTGGAAAAGGCACGCTAGGAAAGAAAGCACTGATATGTAGGGACGGGCATTCTTTAACTCAAGCACACTACACAGTTCTACAAAGTTCCACCTTCGTGGCTCCGTATATCGAGGAACACAAGAATTATGTACGCTCCAAGAACCCGGGGAGGCTGACTCCTGGATTAAAGAAAAACACATGGAGACTTTCGGCAGTTGGTTGCGATTACAGCTCATGAATGACACCACTGTCGGAGATCAGCTCTACTTGTTGGCCGCGTCACCATCTTCGACTGTATTGAATTTCCAAGGGTACGAGATAAATGGGAATACATTTTACACGATCGCCCAAGATAAAAAGAGCACCAACCAAAACAGTGGTGTCCGCTTTGATGCAACAGACGAGAATGGGCAAAAGGACACATACTATGGTTACATAGAGGAGATATGGGAACTTGACTATGGACCTACTTTTAAGGTCCCTTTGTTTCGGTGCAGTTGGGTCAACATGAATGGAGAAGGGATAAAGGTAGACCAGCTGTACGGAATGACAACAGTGGATCTCAAGAATCTTGGTTGTTACAGGAACGAACCATTCGTCCTAGCCAATGATGTGGCTCAGGTTTTCTATGTGAAGGACATGTCCTCCAGACCGAAAAAAAGAAAAAATAAGCAAACGAATACATCAGACGATGAGCCAAAGCGTCACATAGTTCTTTCAGGGAAAAGAAACATCGTGGGAGTCGAGGACAAGACAGACATGTCAGCAGATTATGATAAGTTTGATGAAATTCCGCCCTTCACAGTGAAAACTGACCCAAGCATCCCGTTAAATAATGAAGATGCTCCATGGTTACGGCCGAAGCGATCATAGGCCAGGGACATACGCGAAGAAGGGTTCATGGCATTTATGTAAATCAATGTAATGTATTAAACCTTTATGTGATGTGTAGTAATGTATTAAACCTTTATGTGGTGAAAACCATAATACATAGCTCGGGTCCATTTTTATTTAACCATAATACATCACGAATAATATCACTAACTTTTGTCGGGTCCTAAGCCACGGGGTGCTGAGCGGCCGGCGCTGCGCACCCAAAGAGCAGGAACCATCACAGGGTCAATACTCACGTGAGAAGGATCCCTATGAAGAACCATCCACCAACCGGGACATCGTCGCCGAGATCTGAAAAAATGAGTGGGGAATTTGATCAAACACCTAGGTAGGGGAGGGAGAGGGCAGCACCTTGGTAAAAACACGCCCAAAACACACGGTTTCCCCGTCATACAGCCCACCGGTGGCTCGTGAGACGGCAAATCGGCCTTCGATCCAAACAGCGGCAAGACGTCTCTGATGATTTGCAACCGTCCGAACAAGTGTTGGGGATGTTGCTAATCATCAGAGCGCCTTGCCGCTGCTTGGATCCGACCGAGGGGAGGGTTCACCTTCAGCCTCCGCTCTAGGAACTCCTGCCTCTCAGAAATCTTGCTCTCTGCTACCCGTGTACTGCCAAAATGAAGTACAATGAGTAGACACTGAGTGCTGAACATGTCCGGGAGGGGGGCTATATATAGGGTACGTGTGCTTCTTTAGTCCCGGTTGGTAACACCAACCGGGTCATGTGGCTCACGAAGTGGTCGTGATACTGCTGATCCAACAGCTCACAATCCCTCAAAAGAAACACACCCCTGATCCAACGTCTCACAAGCGCTTGAAAGAAACACACGATCCGTGTGCTTCTTTAGTCCCGGTTGGTAACACCAACCGGGACTAAAGGCGGGCTTTGCGGTCACGACACGTGTTCTCCCCCAGCGCTGCCCTGGGCACGTGTCCTCCCCCAGCGCTGCCCTGGAGGTCTTTATATATTGTCGCCGGCGGGTAAACCCTAATCCACCATTCCTAGCCACGAACGCATCGTCTCCACGAGATGGACCCGCCACGCCCGCCGCAGCGCCTTCTGGACGAGGTCGAGCGTGCTCGGCAGAGCGCGCTTGGGCGCAACCGCGGGAGCCTATCCCGCCGTATGCCCACGAGCCCGGCGTGGAGAGGAATGCCCAGCTACCGGCCTCCTGCACCACCAGGTGCTAGGCCTGGAATTCGAGCCGAGCCAAGCTGACTCGGCTCGACTCGTTCAAGCTCGGTCAACAAGCGAGCGAGCTCGGCTCGTTTAACAAACGAGTCCAGAATTGAAACTCGGCTCGGCTCGCTAAACTCGCGAGTTTGCTCGTTTAACTCGTTTAGCTCGCTAAAACTGTTAACATGCATTATAATAAATTTTATGTATATTTTTTCCTAATTATTTGGGCTGTATGATGTAATTATCACAACAATCTATAACAATATGACAATATCAAGTAATATCTAGTCGTTAAACTATGATAATCATGAAAAATAATTCAAAGAGATAAGAATAATATAATGATTTATTTTTTACCGAGTTAAACGAGCTAAACGAGTAGCTCGGAACTTGGCTCGTTTAACTCGAACTCGTTTAGCGTCTAAAATGAAAACTCGGCTCGGCTCGTTTAGCAACGAGTTCGAGCCAAGCCGAGTCGAGTTCCGGGCTACTCGTTTAACTCGCGAGTTTCGAGTTTTAGTTCCAGCCCTACCAGGTGCCGCCGCACCTCCACCTGGCGCCGCTGCACCTCCACCAGGCGCCGCCGCTCCTCCCGCGGAGGAGGAGGAGGACGACGACTTCGACTGGAGCGACGACGGGGAAGAGGGTTGTGGGTTGCAGATACAGGAGGGCATGGAAGCCTCCTTCCAGTCTGTCCGCGACTACCCTGTCCAGCGAGCCAAGACTGCCTACCAGCTCAAGGCGAAGGAGGCTTCCGGGCTGGATTGGGCGCTGAAAGACTCATCCTCCATGGATCTTGCCCTCCGACGCAAACGTGCGCGCGAGAACCGGGCGGCCGCCCACGGGGCTGGCTCCTCCCGCCGTTCCCCCTAATCCTACGGCCTTCGAGCCAGCAAGTCCGTTTATGTAGAATAATGTTGGTGATGTTGGATCAGAGGTGTGTTTCTTTCAAGCGCTTGTGAGACGTTGGATCATGTGTATTAAACCTTTTATGTAATGCATTCTATGGAATGTATTAAACCTTGATGTGGCTCACGAAGTGGTCGTGATACTGCTGATCCAACAGCTCACAATCCCTCAAAAGAAACACACCCCTGATCCAACGTCTCACAAGCGATTGAAAGAAACACACGATCCGTGTGCTTCTTCCTTATTGGTGGGATTCACTTTAGTCCCGGGTGGTGGCTCACAAAGTGATATCCAACAGCTCACAAGCCTTCAAAAGAAACACACCCCCTGATCCAACGGCTCACAAGCGCTCGAAAGAAACACACGATCCGTGTGCTTCTTCCTTATTCGTGGGATTCTCACTATATATATGTAGTCATGCATGGCCTCCATTGGCATAGCACATCTAAACTCATATCTGCAACCTCATCACTCTCCCATGGCTTCCACCATACCCACTCTAACCTACTCGGAGGCGGAGGCGCTTTGCGCCTCGAACTACCCCTGCCCTCCCGGCTACGACGTCCCCGCCGGCTGGAGGCTGAGCACCGGAGGCGTGCCGGTCCCTCCTGTCCCTCAAGGTTTGGCGCGCCGGGCGGGCATCACGAACCACTACTACTTCGAGCTCACTCCGGAGCAGCGGATGGATCCCCACTGGCATCCCGACTACCGCCCGACTTGGGACGCCTTCTTCATCAATCGGCGTGAGAGGGCGCTCGCCAGGTACGAGGAGGACGGCCCGCCTCCTTCGAACTTCAACGAGGCCGGCCGTCGGCTGTGGTGGAGCGGCCGGACTCTCCAGAGCGTCATGAACTACTTCACGGCCGGCGATAACCCCCGCCTGCGCTACCCTCGCTTCCAGTCCAGGCGAGCGCCGCCCGACGACAGCGACGACGACGATGGCGACTACGACGACTACGAGGACGAGTATTATAGGCCTAGGCAGGAGTATGACTAACCTATGGTTCGTCTATGTACCCAAGATTGTTGTCATTAACTACTTCTGGTCTAGCTAAGACGACGATCGTGTAAAATTTATTCTTTATCTCTGCATTTCCAAGTCTATGAAGAAGTTTTTTCTAAACTATGTCAAAACTCAAGTTTATCATTTATCCTACCAACTAGTACACATGAAAGTACTCCATGCCAAAGGATTTCATTTTTTGAGTAATTTTTCACTTTCTTTGACTTTTTTAAAAAACGGTCAAAATGGCCGCCGTTACTATTCATTGTAAGGGGTCAAATTATCCAAAACTATCGACGGTTCTGTGATATAACCACTACTTGTGCACCTTAAAATCATTTTTGAAAAAATTTCAGAGCAAACTATCACACACTTGTAGTTCAAATTTGAATTACTTTCGAAAAATAGGCATAAAGTCGTTTAAGTAGGCGAAATTAGCTAGAAACCGAGAAAATTACCAATATTTGTGGATTATCCATAAAATATGGTCTACTTTGTGTGATAATTGGATGGGTGCCATTTTGCACCATATTTGTTGTACTTGCTTCACAAAAAATGTCATTTTTGACAAACGAAAAACAAAAAAACGATATTTAGATAAGTAATTTGAAAACATAGAAAATGGTTTTGGATTATTTATTCAAATTTAAACACTTTTCATGTTGAAAGTCTTTTCAGATTCAAAACCATTTGAAATTCATATTCAAACACCTAAATAAGAAAAAAAGGCGGGAAACAACATTTCAGAACTGAAAAGTTCGAAATAATTTTGAAAAAGGACTCTTTGGTCCCGGTTTATACGAAGAACCGGGACCAATGAGTCCATGGACGCGCCACGCGAATCTGGCATTAACTGACCAACTCATTGGTCCCGGTTGCTGCCACGAACCGGGAATAACTGCCTACGCCCTTCTTCTTCCCCATTCCACCCAAAATCGACTAAGGACTCAGCGCGCGACACCGGAGCGAAAATCACGCCGTCAGGCTGCCCGACCTCGCCCTCGGCGCTCCCTCGACGCCGGCGCCCTCGACGCCGGCGCCGCGCCGCCCGCGCCGGCCGCCCGTGCCGCGCCCTCGACGCCCGTGCCGCCCGCACGCACGAGCTCGCCACGCTCACCGCGCTCTCCGTCGTCTACGCTCGCCGGGGAAGGTGAGCCGCGGCCGCACTCGTCCACGCTCTGGCCACGGCGGGGCCGCCCATCTGTGGTCGCCGCCGGCGCGCCCTCGCCCTCGCCCCTCGCCCTCACGCGCAGAAAAAAAAAAAAGTTGGGCCGAGCCCATTGAGCTGGAACCCTCTCGGCCTGTTTCTTTTTTTTTTTCCTTTCTCGAATTAAGGAATTAACAGAAACCTTTTAAATCTGTGCCATGTTTAAAATTCAATATCTTGAGATTTATACGTCCAAATAAATCGAATAAAAATTCTATGGATAGCTTAGGGAATTTTTTATCCAACCCAATTGGTTTCATCCTGTTTAGATCAATAACACATGTGTAGAAATTAAAGTACCACAGAAGGTTTAAATAACAAACTTGTTTGTTTCTGATGCTCTAGAACTCCAAATGACTTGAGGTCAATTTTGTTAGCTTAGTAATGAAAAATGTTAGTTATCCCTAGTTTTGTAGAATTATTAGAACAACAGAGGCAAAATAGAAAATCAAATAGTGACGTATCCTTTTCTGTAGTATAATAAATATAGTGGAATAAATAAGCATCCAAATGGACCTAGACCAATTTTGTTGGATCATAAACAATCAATGTTAGTTGTCCCTAAATTAGCATAATTTTGTGACAAACATAACTTGAGTTGTGCATTAAACTTGTGTGACAAGTTTCTGCCATAATAATCATACATAAATAATGGTTAATTAAATTAAGTTGAATCCAATTGTTTTGCCTTGTGTAGGATTTAGGATTATTGTTGTGATGCTTGGTTGGGTAGTGTGGTGATTGTTTGAATAACCTTGCCATTTTTATGGGAAAATATTTTCTTAATTTCAAATGGCTAGGTTTTGAATTAACAAATGTACACAAATGCTTAGGTTTAGAAATTCAAACCTAAAAGGATTTTTTGCTTAGGTTTAGAATTCAAACACTTAGGATTTTTTGTGTTAGGGAAAAAAATTTGTGTTAGGAAAAAAAATTTGTGTTAGGAATTGTTAGTACTGTGTTAGGAAAAAATTGTGTTAGGAAAAAAATTGTGTTAGTAATTGTTAGTACTATGTTAGGAAAAAAATTGTGTTAGGAAAAAAAATTGTGTTAGGAATTGTTAGTGCTGTGTTAGGAAAAATTAAGAAATAGCTTGTTTAAGAATATTTAAAGTGTTAGCAAAATTTATGTGTTAGCAAAATTAGCAAATTAAGGTGTTAGCAAAATTAGCAAATTTAACTTTGTATTCACATTTGCATTCACATATCCGATTCACATTTGTATGGAAAGTTACCCAACTAAAGTTTTGTGCATTGTTCTTAATTTGCAGAAACTATGGAACGAGACGAAAATCAGGAAAACATCCTCGAGGATATAATCCGCGGGCCGGAAGATGTTGGCGATGTCACCTCGCAGTTTCTGAACAACTCCGGTGAGGGAGATGAGTCTCTCAACCGAAGAGACGGCTCCGGTGAGGTAGAACCCGACGGCTGGGGTGAGGGAGAAGTCGGCGAGGGAGAAGCCGACGAGGGAGAAGCCGAAGGCTCCGGTGGAACATTAAATGTTGCAAACTCCGGCGAGGTGCATATACATATATTAATGAAGCCGAAGATTGTATTAATTAAGCCTCTGCTGTCTATATACATATATTAACGCTCTTTCTTCTTTTAGCCCTCCGGATCGAGCAAATCTTCTGTAAGGACAAAACGAGGCCCAGCCAAAAAGTTGGGCGACCAAGAAAGGTACAGGATCGAAAAAGTCGCTGAAGACGGCACACCGACTGCTCCCCCTGATGTTAAAAAAAAATGGTAAAGCAATGCGGAGTTCTTGTTAGGGACTACATCCCGATCACCGTTCGAGAATGGCATCAGCCAAAGGAGGGAGGAGTAAGATATGTCGGCGAGGTGGGCAAAGAAAGACTTTGGAGAAAGCTCATGCTTAATTTCACCCTGCCGGCGCCAGAGGTGGATCCAGATGAGGAGGATCCAAATGAGGCAGAAAAGATTGCCCGGCAAAACATGGAGCAAAAAGTCAGGACTGGGCTCTTAAGAAGATGGCCGAGCTATTCAAGAACTGGAAGAAAAGATTGAACAACGAGTTTGTCGAGAAAAATAAGACTCCGGACTTCGATAAAGGGTATGAGAAGATAAGGGACGACTGGGAAGAATTTGTGGCGTACAAGAAATCGGAGGAAGCTCAGGAAAAGTCTGCAAAAAATAAGGCAAATGCTGCTAAAAAGATCTACCACCATACTATGGGGCCTGGTGGCTACGCCTTTAGCATGCCTAAGTGGGAGAAACTTGAGGCGGACCTGCTGGCTAAAGGGATCACTCCAGAGCCACTCGCATGGATCGAACGGGCAAGAAATTGGTTTTACGGGCATGGGGGCACGTTGGACGCAGAAGGGAAGTGCATATATAACAGAAGACACAAAGATAAGCCCCTACTACCCATCGAAGGCATTAGAAATGCAGTAAAGGATGTTGCAGAGGGACGGTTCATTCCCGATAGAGAGGATGACGAGCTCACACGCGCCCTTGGGAATGAGGAACACGACGGACGAACACGAGGCGTACCAGGCTCCAAGCCCAAGACAATTGCGATTCCCGAGCACAGGAAGAAATTTCCTGATAGAAGCCATCAGAGGAGAAAGGAAAGGGAGGCAATGGAAGCACGCGCTGCTGCAGACCGGCTGCGTAATATAGAAGAAGAATTAAAGCGGCAGAAGGATCAAATTGCCGCACTTAGCCAGCAAGGTACTAGCGGCCAATCTCAGCGGCACATGGTAGAAGCTGCATGCGATGGTACCGGCGGCCCATCGAATCGGAAAAGCAGCGTGGCTTCCACGGAGCTCCAGGATGGTACTGATGATGCAGTGACGGTGGCTCCACTTCGTCGCTACCCAGTGGATGATATCACGGAGAGCACACCTTGTGAGCTGCATGTGAAAGTTTTTAACTTAACCATGAAGGTGGCGGTCGGCTATGCCGTACCAATTGGACCTAATCCAACTTACCATTTCTCTCCGGTTCCAATGGCTACGCTGTTGTCGGGGTGGATGAAGTGATGAAAGATTTTGAGGAGCTGAAGCTGGAACACCCTGCAGGTGAAGATGGGGAGGTGCTTGAACTTGGAGAAGCCAAGAAAGCGACCATTCTATGGCCAAAGGAATTCATCGTGCTTCCGAACTGGCAGCCAAGGCCATCGACTCCTCACCAGTCTCCAGCGCAACAGTCCTCTTCACCGCCTCAGCATCTCCAGCGCAACAGTCCTCTTCACCGCCTCACCAGTCTCCAGCGCAGCCGTCTCCGCCGCCGCGTCAGCCGTCGCCCCGCCGCGTCAGCCGTCTCCGCCCACCGCTGGTACTATGAGGGGTAAGCGATCACCGAAACGTAAAAGGTCGCCCCTCCCAAAAGTACCTCATAAGAATCTTCCCATGAGACCTTATGACTACGGTGGAGGAAAATGCCGCGACGCAATGCCCAACATAAAGAGTGGTTGGCTAGCCTGAAGAAGCCGAAAGCGGCAGAGTTCCCCTCCACCCCAGAAGAAAAAGCCGCCGTCTTCAAAATGCTGAAGACCCTTGAACAACCCCCGCCAAGGCTGACACCAGACTATGACCGCCAGATTCGCAAGTCGGTTCAGGCAAATAAGGAGCGGTCGAAGAGTAGTAGTGCAAGCGGGAAAGGGAAATCAGTTCCCCAGCTAGGAGAACAGAAAAACAGTCGTGCCCCCCGCTCAAAGTGTTTTCCAATACCGAGGAGGGGTCGAGCACAGGTGCAGTCCATCGATCCTGAGTTTGTTGCAATATACGGAGAAGCGGCCGCTGCTCATGGCATGTCTATTCAGGACTACTTAGCACAATTAGAAGTGTTCCAGGAAGTAGCATACATTACCGGTACGGGCATAGTCTCGTCAAACCTGAGCTAGTCAACGGTCTACCAACAAAAATGCGAAGATTGCATAAGTGGTACATGCGAGCCTGTGAGGAAGGGCAAACTGGATCTACGTGGCCTATAGAAACGAGCATTACGGGCATGGAAATGGCGTGGTAATGATTGAATTTCTGAATTATTTCAGTTATACCAACAAGACGCCATCGACAAAGCTATCCTCAGTGCCTATTGTCTGTAAGTATTATTTCTGTAATTAAGTCTCTAGCTAGCTCAGCTCGTTCATTGCATGTATAATCTTACTCATCACTATATTAATTATGCAGAATGAAGATTCTCCAATGCAAAAGAGGACAAATCTATGACATTGGGTTCATTGACCCATATACATTCATCAAGTATCTCTCAACGTCATTACAACGACACAGAGGATAACTTGGTAAGGGCGTTAAGGTTTAACGAAACCAAAAGGGAAATACTATTTCCTTACAACTACGGGTGAGTGTTACTGTCTTGTACACATTCTATTTCGCTTACTCGATGTTAAGTGTATAATTGATGACTTATGCGTGCGCAGCTTCCACTTTATTCTGCTAATCATTAAACCTGACAAAGGAGTAGTACTTGTCATGGACTCGAAACGTAAACCCCTTGAGGAGTGGGCGGACATGCAGGAATGCCTCCAAGGGTAATTTCAATCATTATGGCACTATATCGGCAACTTTCCGTTCATTCCCTGGTAGCAAGCAATTAATATATAACTCCTTTATTCATTTTCTTTGCCGGACAGGGCTTGGAAACGGTTCACCGCCAAGGCTAGGGGTATTTGGGAGAGGAGCTTACATTTGAACAAATAAGTGTAAGTTATCATGCTTGATTATTATTCCGCGCATCTCTTTGATTTTAGTTTCAATACCATTATCATGCTTGATTATTATTTTGATTGAACTCTGTTCTCGTAAAGTGCTTGAGGCAGGAACATGGGAATAATTTATGTGGATACTACGTTTGCGAGTTCATTCGCCAGACGACCCAAGAGCGATCCAAGAGCCGGTTCTTAGAACAACTTGAAGTACGTAAACAATATTCACAATTTTAGTTTATTGCCATCAATTGTGTTTAGTTTCATTCATATATATTGACCCCTTCTTTAAATTAGATCGAACGGCTGCGGGACGGTCTTCTACCACAAGATCGCGTACGAGCAATTCAAGAGGAAATTGCGGGATTCTTAGATGCAGAGGTCCTAGATCCGAAGGGACAATATATGCGTCGGTTCAAATGCGAGTGTAAAAGAGATGTATATATGCATGAAACTCGTGTGTACATTTAATATGTTCGACCAAGCACGACGAATGAGCTGTGTGTAATATATTCATGACGATGATGTGTAATAGTGGTTCCTTCATTGCTGTATGTAGTACCATGCATCGAATTGAGTGCGAGATGGAGAGCCGGCGAGTGAGAGATGAGCCGGCGAGTAGTACCTGCACAGAAATATCGAAGCTTGGCCTCGATATGCCGGCGAGTGAGAGATGGAGAGCACGTCGGCGATGCGAAGAAGGGGGAGACGACGGAGGCACCGGCGAGAGGGAGAGGGGGCACCGGCGAGAGGGAGACCCTAAACCCTAAATACAAAAAAAACACTCATTGGTCCCGGTTCTTGTTAAGAACCGGGACCAATGAGTCTCCCCCCACGCCCAGCCAGAACTGGCCACGTGGGCACCCATTGGTCCCGGTTCGTGGCCCAACCGGGACTAGCATTAGTCCCGATTGACCAGTCCCGGTTGGGCAACCGGGACTGATGGCCCAGCCGAACCGGGACCACAGGCCCTTTTTCTACCGGTGTTATGCAATTTCATGCTTATATTATATGGGTTGATTGGTTAATCCTGACGCGTCTATCTAGGTTTGGTAGTTTCAAGTATATAGTCTGAGTACTAGGAGAAGTAAGTATGTACGTGAGCTAACACTTGGTTTCCGGACCAGTTTTTACTGTGCTTTTTTAGGAAGTCTCTCTAGACCGTAAATATGTTCAATCCATGTTGTTGAGACAATCTTTTTAAGTTTTGATCGAGGTAAAACACTATTACAGATCCGAAAATCGCACATGTATGAAATAAACGGTTACCGAACCGTCACTACGTGAGGGTTGGTGATGGCTCGGGGCCGTCGGATCTAATTTATAAAAGCGTGTCCGACAACAGATCCATTTGGAAAACATTTGTTTAACTAAACATGTACCGTCCATGAGGCGATTTGTGTACACGCTTTACTTATAATGAATCTTGTGAGTTTCTTGAGGGTCTTAATAGTTCTTTTTCATTAGCTTATTTAGGGATTTTGTCACATAATTAGGTGAAGTCAATTGTTTGTACCATTCAAAAAAAAGTCAATCGTTTGTGTTTTGCGGATTATACTCGTATCCACGGTTTTATCAGCTGCATTGATATCACCATAGCCGGAGGAGGCGTACGACCTGGATGATGTGGAGGAGGCCACACAGAGGCATATCGAGGCTACATCTCTATCACAGGCAGCTCGATTCGGTTTCTTTGCACGCGGATGTGTGTCTTTTTTTTTTAGTGTACGGATTGAATATAACTGTTTGACCGGTCAAACGTGTTTGGTGCTCGATATTGGGACAATCTCGATCGTTCATTAACAATTAAATGACTTAGATTTAATGCATCGAAGCATGTTTGCTCTTTTAATATTAGAATAGATGGATTGATCCTCTCTTGCGTGTATGGCTAGACTGCAAGAGGATTTCACTCGTAGGTGAAACCAATTTAGCATTATTGCAATCTCATAATGTCTCCACCTTTAGCACCATTGCAATACTTTGAAAGGGATGTCATAATTGGGAGATCCACTGATTGATCTTCTCTCTTGTGTAGGTAGATAGAGGTTTTCACTTATAGGGAAGAACCAACCCGACGTGCAACTTTCTATGTAGCGTAGTCCATCGAGCAAAACCAGACTAGTTTCTCCACTCACCATGTCGTACACGCAATAGCTGGGGATATCCATATTGTAGGAGACGAACTCCCCCAATGACCGTGCCCACTCGGTGCCCAGAACAAACACACGATTCCCTCCTCGGAACCTTGGACCCCAGTGCTCCATCGAGCCTGCCGCAAATGCCATGGAGAAATTCTTGCCGCCTAGGTCCTTCACCTTCAACCATCGTCCCATGCCGAAATCTGCCTCAAACACCTGCAAATCCATTACCGGGTGGCCATCGGTATTGTTATTCCTCCTCCACCGCACCATGAGTAGTTCTTGCTTGTCAGATGATACAACCAGATAGCAGTTCGTAAGAAACGTATCTGGGCGAGCCTGGCATGCTGGACGATAGGTTGACGGTGGTCGTGGTTCGTCTCTCCGTTGGCGCCATGGCAGAAGAGTTGTTCCCAGCAAGACAGAGCAAAGTCCTTCCCGTCGTAGTTGGCAATATCCATGCAGACATAGACCGCGTGCGAATGATCATGAGACTGGACGACAGATGACCATACAAGCAGTGGCTGCTGTTGCCGTGATGGCCATAATGATCCATGATAGCAACAGCTAGGGTGGTGAAATAGCGCAACGATGAAACAAGAGAGGAGCATATGACCATCTTCATGTCCATGGATGTCCCAAGACTACAGTGGGAATGTCGCCTGTCGTCGCGGCGGATAAGCTGAGGAGTGTCCTGCGGACCTCGATGGCAGGGCCGAAGAAAGGACGACGTAGGAAGCATCGGCCGGAATTCTCGTGGTAGTACAAGAGCCACCCGCCGCCGAAAGAGTCGCTAGCGTGACAGCCCTTGGGCGTGGGGAAGTGGCGTAGTACCTTCTCGCCGCCGATGAGGCTTTGGTACGCGCCGCTGCCAAGATTGATGCGCGGCATGGCCGGTGGAAGGACCTGTTGCCCCGCAAAGAGGCGCCACTCGTGGGAGACGACGCCAAAGCTGAGACGGTCACTGTGGTCCGGGAGACGGCAGAGGACGAGGCTGGAGATCTCCGGCGGGAGCTCTGGCCACGGCGGCGCCGTCTCAGTTTTGCTGAGGCAAGCGCCCATGATACACGCGCCGGATAAGATATGACCAGGCAAGCGAACTCCCGTATATGGCTTGCAGATTCGGTACGGACTTTCGATGTTCCTTTTAAACAAATTGAAATCAGTACATATGTAAGATATACTCTCCCCCTTTGGATTTAGCTAGTCTACATCCTGCGAAATTTCAGACAATTTAGGCTAGCATTTATTAGTACTACTTTTACACATCCCACCATGCATCACAATTATGGTCTCACCAGAAACAAAACACCCATTGGTTAAACCAAGATTAATTAATACAATCTATGTATGGGAAATAGCAAACCGGTACATGCATGTCGTGTGGACTCTCTCCCTCTTGATTAACAAGGTGGGACCAACCCAGAATGTAGACTAATTCGGAACAAATTTTGGACCTAGGATGCAGACTAAATCCAAACTTAGGGAGTATATATATAGTCGTGCACAGATCGGAAATATGCGATTCGAGAAAAGTAGACTTGAGCTCTACTTGTGTACGTGCAGCTTTTACAGTTTAATCTGTTTTAATAGGGTAATCAAAAATACCTTTACTGTCATCGGAAATTCATATGGGGTTATGGGTGTAGATGCATCCACTGCTAATGTTTTTTTTTTCAAAATGTCAAAAACTTCAAAACAAAATTTTCAGACAAAATTCAAGACATTTTAGTTAGCACAAAAGTTTCGGGAAGAAAAGACATTTTGTGTAACCTGTGCAAAAAAGTCAAATCCAGAAGCTTCAAAATGGTTGTGTACGAGATATTTTTTTTGTCTTTTGTTCACACGTCACAACAAAAATTCTCCGCAAATTATTATTTGTGTTAACACAAAATGTCCTCATGTATATCTGAATTTTTTTCTGGATTTTTTCAACATTTTGAATTTTTTTATAAATGTTTTACACAACGGATGCATCTGCACTCATGACACGAAACGTTGTGTCCTGCTGTAACAGTCTAGACTTACCTTTTCATGCTAGACTTACTTTTTTCATGGTTACTACATGGAGCGGATATGTCCCCTTTTTTGCTTGTTAGTTCATTTTGAGGGAGAATGAACTAGTTTGCAAGTTAAAAAACTAAATGCAGATGTGCGAGGTACAGAAAGAACTCTAAGCCGTAAATATCTTCTATCCACATTGTTTTGGTAGCAAAGATTATCATGGGATAGGTTTTCAAGAAAAATAGAATATAAAATCATTTTGAGAGGTGCTGATCATGTTAAACTTTCATCATTATGTGGGGTTCCATTGCCCCCATAATTAGGATCTCTATTTATTTTTGGGTCTCCTTTTGCTAGATTATATTCGTTTATCTCAGATTTTGCTTCTTTTTATTTTTCTCACCTTTTCTTCCTTTTTACCACTCTCTCTATATAAGAGGGTTTGTGACCTCACCTTTTTTACTGCTATTCTAAAAGGTTGTTGGGTCCGTCAAGTTTGTGTTCCACCCCCCCCCGCCCCCCCCCCCCCCTATTTTTCTCGATGAGCTGTGAGCAAACATAATTTTGTAACGTCGGACGAACCCTTTACTGGAGTAGGAAAAGACTTTTTGGAACACCCTTGGATAAAAAAGGAAAATGAAAGTGAAGACGATGCACCCGGCAACACTCTGATGCAATTGGAAGCGATAGGGAAGCCCCCTTCCTTCTCCTCCTTCCTTGGACTTCTCATCCCTGAGGGAGAGGTGTTCTCCCTATGTTCATTGTGGTGGATAATCAAAAACATTAATTTATATTGGATCTATCCTCGAGGAGGGTCCCTCTTCGCTTATGTTTCTACCCCGACACCGTATTATATGATGACATGGACCTTTCCACCCGAAAAAATCAGTACAAGACTAGGTCTATTAAGTAACTTGAGGGCCAAGCTTTCCCCGGTCACCTCTTTTCGCGGTTGCCTTCGTCCATGGTCCTGCTGGGTCTAGTATAAGTCTTGGTTTTCTGTTGGGTTCAAAGGTAATGGAACAAAATGATAAACGAGGGTTTTTGTTTTTTCCAAAATTAAATAGCAAAATAAAGGAACTTTGGTTTGTAGTGTCATGAATATTTTTACTTTGACATCATTCATTTTATAATCCATCCAAAAGTCTTCATGTATCACATATGGGTCTAGTATATATGTATATATATATAACTTGGTGAAACCTTTGATCCATAGGAATTATCATCCATTAAAACTCTATGGATATCTTTATATTCATGATATTCATCCATGAGTCTGTCAAATGGTCTTCATGTATTACCTCTGGAAAATCCATTCATAAATCACCTAATGAAATCAATAGTACACAAAGATTGTTACTAATACCGACACCAAGTCTAGAAACTCTTATAGGATTCCCCCTCCAAATCTTTCTATTGGAAACCTTTGTGCAAACCTCCGAGTTGAGCCTTCAGTCCACTCGAGTCTAGGTTTTCTTCCAGGTCGATCTCAAGACTTAAAATGCTCATAAACAGCTCTTCCCCCTTTGACTTAGTTTTCACTCTCCTCTGTTTCACTGGATAATCCCGGATAAATCCTGGAAAACAATAAGAATCCAAAGTGCCCCATAGCCCATAAGTTCAACCCGGAACCTTCGGGCCATAGCTCCAAACAGACAAAAAACAAGATTTTAGGATAAAACTGGAGTTTCTCACTATTTTCTTTTATGTTTCCTCTCGAGCTTGAGAAGTGCCAAAAGACATTTCTAGAAAAGATATCCATCCTCAAGTTCATCTCATTTCCCATCTTGATAGTCGGCTTTCCTATGGCTCAAATCATAAGATAAAACTAATTTAATGTAAATAAATTTTCTTCCTTCTATCTTTTTGAATGGGTGTTCTCCAAGCACATATGTTTTTCAACCATATGGGCTAACACTTGTTCATAGAGGGGAGAATACCTATTTCTACCATTGCACCACCACCTCCATTTATTCTCACCATTGGAGTTTTCAGTTTTGCCGTCCCTCCATAAGATGAGGTGAAACCCACGTTCAGAATTCCGCCAAGCTAGAGGCATGTCGTGGAGGTTGAGGTGTTCCACGTAGTATGCTATTTTATTTTCATGTGTTTTATTTTTAGTTGGTTCTAACCATGTTTGGGTTCAGCCGGTTTGAGTTTGTGTTAGGTTCGGTTTGGGCATGTCCAACCGAGTTAGGTTTTGAGTAACCCATATAATGGGTTCGGCAGCCGCCATGTATCCGGAGACTAGATTTTGAGATAAAGAGTTATCGTGAGGTTCGTCCCAAGATGGGCCGCCGTATCGAAGTGTTGCTTGTTTTTTATTACTGATCGTTTTGATCTGTTCTTTGCGCATCGCGTGGGATTGATTCCATTGATCCAACGTTGTTGTTCTTGGTTCGCCGTGAAAGATTGGGCCTAAAACCCTTTTCGATCACGTTGATCCTTATCAATATCACTTGATAACATGGTTAGTATTGGGGGCTAATTAAGATGTCCTTTGATTGCGACTACATTCTATCTGAAGAAGCAAATACACATTTGGTAGTTTGCAACTAGCTGATCCTCAAATCCTTTAGATTTTCATGGTCCAATCCCACATCATTATGATTTCCGTGTCACTATCTGGTCTTACATTATACTATGTGAACAAAATCCAACTGATATTGAATCAAAAATATCAGGCACTATATTAATCAACCATCAAGGGAATAAACCAAAGACTAACTTCCAACCTCTCCTTTCTCTAAGAGATTAGGTAGGCGACTAGATCTCTAGACCTCCAATCGACAAGGCCGATAGTTCTCCCTCATTCGGCCGGAGGTGTAGGAACCTCAGGTCTATGCGTCTGACATATAATTAGTGTTAGGTTTTGGTGTCGTGGTGGCGTTGTTCAGACGGTGATGGTAGTGCTGTGTCGAATAATGGTGCCCCGGCTACAACCCATCTTGGCCACACAGTCGATGGCAACAAGGAGTCAATGGGTTTGTATCATGACTCTTTTTACCCCGGTGTTGGTTTGGTAGCCGCCCTATTGACCTTATCCTTATGTGGGCTGGTTTACCAGCCATGTTCGTATGCGAATGGAGCACTCGACTCATACCGCCAAGTCTAGCCTGACAATCAGCACAAATCAAGAGCGTCTCCCCTGCAGATTCAGCTTCTCCAGCTAGATCTCGCCGCAGGCAACCACAACAACATCTACTAGGAGTACATTTCCCTTCAAAGTTTGTGTGCTCGACCCAGGTACTGCTAGATCCGGGCAAACCTTGTGCTGGGCAGGGTTTCGTGCCGGGCTTGTGAAGGCCCGACCTGCAAAAGCCAATCACGAGCCCGGCCAGCCCGAAACGCCTATTTTGTATTAAAATATATTGAATAAACCATTTTTGGAGTATAATTATACATTTGTTTTTGCAAAATTCTAAAAATCAACAAAATTTTCAAACTGGGCTTGTTGCGCAATAGTGTAGCCCAAGCCCGACCCGGCGATGGGCTTTCGGGCCGGCCTGCCCATGCCTATGTTTAGGTACCGCTCAATCCACCGATGCAGATCCATGATGGTCTACCCTAAAAAAAAAAGATCCATGGTGGTCGAGGTTCGAAAAGTTTTTCCTAGGAGCTTGGATGCACTTTTAAGTTTTCTCAATGTCTTTTTCGGTAAAATGCGAGGACTGCAAAGAAAATGCATGGAATGGAAGAGAGTAGGTAAAACCAAGTTTCACACCTGTCCCTCCGAACACCACGACGCGCGCGGTTCTCTCGCCCAGCCACCCCCGACGCTCCTCCATTCCATCCATCCACCCATTGCTCGATCCACCTTCACTCCCGCGTCGCCCATGGATTTCATCCCCAGATCATCCAACTGAGCCGGCCGCGATCCACCAGTCCTGGCCCGCCTTACGCCGGACGTACGGCAATGCTGAGCTCGTCGGCATCGAGGCGTGATGCCTCCTCCACCGCCTCTGCCGCGACGGCAGCCGCCTCCTCATCCTCCACGGCCACCAAGACCGCCGAGGCGCCGGTCCCCACGAAGACCTTCGCGCAGCGGGCCGGGGACGCGCTGGCGGCGGCCGCGTCCCGGAGCGGCGAGCTCACCAAAAACGCCACCATGGCCGTGTCCCGCAGCGGCGAGCTCACCAAGAACGCCACCATGGCCGCCGTCCGGGACGCCGCGGCCGCCAATATCACCACCAAGGCCACGGCGGCGGACGCCTTGGCCGCCGTCCGGGAGGCCGCCGCCAACGCCGTGCACCACGAGGGGTGGATGGTGCGCTACGGCCGCCGCAAGATCGGCAGGTCCTTCTTCCACACGCGCTACTTCGTGCTCGAGACCAAGCTGCTCGCCTACTACAAGAAGAAGCCCAAGGACAGCATGGTACGCCACGCCCATCATTCGATGGAATTAATGCCACATAAAGCTTGGATGATTTTTGGGTTTGATCGACACAATGTTGTGTTCTCTTAAAGTGACACCATGCTGTGTTCGTAATATGGCCGCCGATCAAATTGTATTTCTTATGAATGCCAACCTGACAACTTTGTCTCACAAATGCCAATGAACTGCAATTTGTTGTCTGTAATAGAATTGTACACCTTTTGCTCCTCTGACACATAAGAAGTTATTTTATATTTGCGTCACAAAAATAATTCTGCATTTTTTGTTATATATCCTAACGAAACTATCAAATCTGATCATGATGTCTTTTGGCTAAATGCCAATAGCTCACGAAACCTCTGGTGTTGTTAATTAAGTGTTTATTAAGACTTCTATACATACAGGTGCCGCTGAAGTCGCTGCTAATCGATGGGAATTGCAGGGTGGAGGATAGAGGGCTCAAAACACATCATGGGCAAGTGAGTCGGCTTTTCCCTTTTCTTGACAACACGAGTTTGCTAGCTGTTACTTGTTTGCATTCTGAATGTTGGGCGTCGAATTATCTCGATGAAGCTGACGAACTGTAGATGTTACTGTATCCTACAGTCTACTGCAAGAATCTTAATAGATGTTGTATTTGCTCTTTAAATAAAAATATGATTTCCTTAATTTACCTGTAGCTTGATCAAGAATTGTTCTCATTCTGGTACCGCATTTGTTTGGAACAATTATATATCCTACGATTCTGACAGTGTAAAATGCTTAATCTTCCATGCACACATTATGATCACTTCTTCAGAAACATTCAGTGTTCTTTTTTTTGGCAACATGAAGAGCTGATTTTTGTAATGATCTATGTAGCTTATTCATGCATTTTTTCCATGATCACCGTAATGTTCTTACCCTTTACATTTTCCTATATTTACTTTTCTGTTCTCATCCCTCCTTTTCAATATTTTCAGATGATTTATGTCCTATGTGTTTATAACAAGAAAGAAAAGGAGCACCAAATCACGGTTTGTTCTGAAACTGAGAACCCACACACTCACTTTTTGTTTCATTCAAATTTATGCCATAATTAATTTCATTCTCAGATGGGTGCATATGACATTGAAGATGCGCTGGCTTGGAAAAAGAAGATAGAGCAGATCATCGATCAGGTGCAGTAAGGATTTGCTTCAGCGGAACTTGTACAACAGTAACATAATTTCAAATAATATATCTGAGAGATGCTCAAATTTTACGAGGCTTTTATGTTTCATTTATTTTCATGTTGGGTCCTGAAATAACCCCATAGTTTGACAATTAAACACTAGAATGTATTGATGTACGATAAATCCTAGTGGTAGGACTAGCTGAAATAATCTGGACTGTGTAGTGAAGTTTATAAATTAATGGAAACTCTCCATGTTGTTTCTGTCAGATATCACATCTCTACATTCTTGCAGCAGCAGGACAGTATGACAGCTAAAAACCGCAAAGCCTTTGCTTCGATGGACTTCGATGCGGAACTTGGAGGGCAGTTCTCATTCTCAGATCATGACAGCGCGTATGTGACATTCTACTCTTAGACTACCTTGTACCTAAACGTTTCGCTGAATTTTTTTTTTTTTTTTTTTTTTTGAACGCTTACTGTGGGGGAGCCCCCCACAGCCTTTTATTGAAATTTAAAACTGTACAGACAGTTACATATTTACAAACTTACAGGACTAACTCAAGAGAGGTTCTTAAGCCATATATCTACAAAAGGAACTACATAACGCTTTAACCTGTGCATAAGCAAGGTCATATCAGAAACAAACCCAGCCTTCCAGCCTCTAAACGAGGGACGAATGTTTTTGAAAATCCATCCATTACGCTGCTTCCAAATGTTCCAGCAGGCAATTATCAGAACTTCAGCAAAACATGGCCCTGGGAAACCTTTCTTGGCAGTGCTTAAGCACTGTGGGATTGTATCACCACTCCAATCAAATTGGAGGTAAGCCCAAATACGCGCACTGTACTGACATTCAAAGAACAGGTGGTTTCTATCTTCCAACACATGAGCATGGCAGAGGACACAGTCATTGTTGTCAGTCACCTTCCACTGCCTACGCAGCATCATATCTTTGGTGTTAATTCTATCATGCAGAACCAGCCATGCAAAAACTTTATGCTTTGACATGCATTTGGACTTCCATATTAATTTGGATGGACCATGGTTGGGCACTGCTGCAAAATGGAGTCCATAAAAGGACTTTGGAGTGTATTTACCCTTGTTAAACTTGTATATCCAGGAATCAGGCTGATCATTTAGATTGATATCCGTCAGCAAAATCATCAGATCATTATACTCCTGGAATGCTTCCTCCGAGAGAGGTAGGTGTAAACCATCAGCCAAGGATGGAAGACTCATAATCTCATTAACAGAAGCTTGTTTGTCACGAGCAAAGGAATATAGCCTAGGGAGGCTGGCTGAAATAACACTCCCTAGCCATAAATCTTCCCAAAACAGAACTGAGAACCCAGAGCCTACAACGCACTTAGTGAGTCCTCTCCAATCATCAGCCAGCTGGATGATTGAACGCCACCAGAAAGATCCACTGAGAACCACAGCATGAGGAACAGCTTCAAAGTAGTATGAATCTCTGATCAGCTTAACCCACGGAAGATCTGCATTATTGTAGAATTTATCCAGATGTTTTAACAGCAGAGCCCTGTTCTGAACCTGCAGATTAATGATTCCAAGACCTCCCTTGTCTTTTGGTCTGCAAACCATTTCCCATGAAGCAAGGGAATTTACTCTTTCTTTGTTTTTATCCTTTCTCCATAGACATCTTCTCCGTGCTCTGTCAATGATTTCAATAATTCCTTTTGGCAACACCAATGTGCACATGAAATATGTTGGTAGCGAGGAAAGCACAGAGTTAATCAGAACCAAGCTGTCACCATAAGAAAGGAAAGATACAACAGAAGATAATCTCCTTTCAATTCGATCAACCAGAGGTGACATGTCCTTGATGGTAGGTCTAGTGGAACCCATTGGCAGTCCAAGATATGTGAAAGGCATAGCTGCCATCTGGCACTCCATGATCTGAGCAAGTGCAGATGCTTCGTCGGTATCCAAGTTAATTGGAATCATGGATGATTTATGAAAGTTGACCTTGAGTCCAGTGAAAGCAGCAAAATTCACTAGAATGTCCTTAAAGATTTGTAACTGCCCAGGATCCGCAGGGAGAACAATGAGAGTATCGTCAGCATATTGAACAATTGGATATTCATCTCCCACAGGAATTGGCAGTTGCAACAAACCATCTCTCAAAGCTCTATTTACCAGGGACTGCAATAAATCACCACCCAGCACAAATAACAAAGGGGACAGAGGATCGCCCTGTCTTACTCCCCTTTTGCAATGAAACATTCTGCCTGGTATTCCATTCAAGAGTATGGAGGATGAACCAGAAGAAAGAATTTCTTTTACCCATTCAATAACCAGAGGAGGAAAACCTTTGCATTCCAGAATTTTCAGAATAGCCGAGTGCTCAATTGTGTCAAAAGCTTTCTCAAAATCGATTTTGAAAAGAACCACCTTCCTCTTAGACTGTTTGCACTGATGTATATACTCAAAACTCCAGGCCAAACAATCTTGAATAGTTCTGCTTTTAATAAAGCCATATTGATTGGCATGAATACATCTGGTGATCTCCTTCTAAAATCTGTTTGCAATAATTTTGGTGAGAAATTTAAGGCAAGTGTTAGTCAGAGAAATTGGCCTGTAGTCATTCACTGTTTCAGGGCATTGCTTCTTCGGAACCAGGGTAATCAAGGATCCATTTATGCTCTGCAAAGAGGCTGCTCCAGAAGAGAAATCCGAACAGAGTTTATAGAAATCACCCTTTATTATAGGCCAACATTGCTTTATAAAATGACCTGTAAAACCATCGGGGCCAGGAGCTTTATCAGGCTTCATAAACTTTACCACATTCTCAATCTCCTCAGAAGAAAAAGGCTGGGCCAGTCCATCTAGATCAGGTACTTGTTGTATGACAGACGAGATGCCGAAGCTGTCAGAGGTAGTACGAGTGACCCCCATTCTCCCCTTATAACACTGCCAGAACGCAGTGGCCTTCTCTTCATGATCAATAAGGACCTCACCATCTTGACCAATGATAGAAGAAATTGTGTTCTGTCTGAATCTTTCTGTAGCTCTGGCATGAAAGTACTTTGTATTCTCACCATTCAGCTGTACCCAACGAACCGTGCATCTCTGTTTCCAGTAATCTGATTGAATGCCCAATAGTTTCTTGAGATGAACTTTGACAATATTTCTGAAATTGAATTCCGGTACTGTCAGGGTCCTCTGATCCTCTAGCTGATCCATAAATAAAATCACCCAGTTACACTTCTCAATGAGCCCCTTGATATGCGAGAGACTCTTGCCCCAATGCTTTAATTCATGCCTTAAACGTTTCAGTTTTGCAGTGATGATACTGACAATAGAACCATTCCTGACAGGCAGATTCCAAGAATCCTGCACCAGTTTCATAAAACCAGGCTGCCTAGTCCAATAATTTTCGAAGCGAAAAATCTTAGCTTTAGGAATCTTGGTGGAAATGTTGACTAGCAGAGGAATGTGATCAGACATAGGTTTAGACATAGGATTTACAGATGTATTTGGGTAAGCAATTGTCCACTGACAAGAGGTAAAAACCCAGTCCAGTTGCTCCAAAAGCGGCTGCTCCTGCATATTAGACCATGTATATGCCCTGCCTTTAATAGGAATCTCCTGTAAACCCAGATGGCTAATAATATCATTAAACAGAAATATGTCATTCATGTTAGCCCCTGGTTTATTTCTGTTCTCCACGGAACGGATGAAGTTGAAATCTCCCAATATCAACCAGTTTGATTGCAGTGGTATTTGAAGATTATATAGCCATGTAACAAAATTATCTCTCTCCAAACCAGAGCAAGGACCATAAACATTAACCAGCGTCCAGGATTCAGAGTTGTGAACTGAAGTGAAATCAATTTTTATTGCAGAGCGATGAATTTCCAGAAGCTTCCCATTAAAAACTGAGCTGTTCCATAACACAATTAAACCACCAGACGCCCCAATTGAAGGGGAGAAAGCAAACTGATCAAATCTCTTTGGACAGAATTTCCTAATAAAGGAGTGATCAAACGAATCACATTTAGTTTCCTGTAGACAGACTATGGATGCATTGCTCTCATCAATTTTATTGTAGACTGCAGTTTGTTTATCCTTATCATTCAGTCCTCTGACGTTCCAATCAAAGACCAACCAAGCAAGATTTTGAAGTGATGTACTATCCATTATTCCTGGGGTGGGAGTTTGTGGGTTTAGGAGCTGCTGTAAGCTTGTCCTTTGTTAACTTGGCCGGATCGATACCGAGCTGAATCCCAACAGACTGCATCACTTTTAGAGGGGTTTCAGGTATGACCTCCATGTCCTCCTGAGAGTTTGTGCCAACGTCATGTTCAGTGTTTTCTGTGTTTTCATGTATGTCATCTTCAGGCAGTACCACTGCCTTGTGCTTCCTTGCCCGCTTGCGTGGCTTCAGGGAGTCAGGAACCACCGATGTTGGTCTGTGCCCATTATTTTTCAGTATATTGCGCAGGCTCCTCCTCACAGGAGTATCAACAGTGAGGGTTGTGATCTTCTTACGACTAGGTTTTCTGCCAGTTGCTTGGACAGGCGAGGCAGCAAAAACAGGAGGCAGCCCATCAGAATGTTGTGTTGTATCAAAACAGAGGGCTCTTGCCACCGATCGATGCCTGGGTGTGGAGCGAGGAGGTGGCTCTATGCATGTCATCTGAAATCCCAATGTTTCATCAAAAGCAATGGACCAGTTTCTTTTAGAGAGAACCACGGGCGCCAGTGGAGGGAGTTGCATCGAGACTGGAACAGTCCTTGACATAAGAGCTGGCATCATGGACTCAAACATGCGCTTCCAGATCATTTCAGGCGGCAGGGATGGACCAAAAGCTGGCTTGAATATGGCTTGATAGTGCCTGAAATTCTGAATCTGACTACGAAACGTACTTTTCATGCCCTGTGTAGGCACGAAGCTGTAGCCGAGCTATGAGGGCTGTCGGCGTAGTGGAAGCCACATGCGAAGCCATTTTTGGGCTGGTGATGAGCATGGACGTGACGAGATACGAGTAAGCGTCTGACCTCTTTAACTCTCTGCTGTTCCAACTACCGATGCTGATGTCGATCTTTATTCTCCACTATAGGTGGGACTGTAGCTTTCGCTATGGAAGTTTAGTCGAAGAGGTTGATGGCCACACCGCGATACTCTATCATAAGTTGCAGCTGCACTGGTGTCCAATGTAACCACATTTTCACATGACTTTGTACCGTCTGTACATTTTTGGATTGTCTGTCAGACAGAAATTTACATTCTTCCATCCTACATTAATATGCAGGCTAGTGTGGCCTAGAGATCTCTGTTACGTTCGTTACTGGCGACGCAATGATGATGGAAGCTATGGTAAACCCTTGAATTTTTCATTTTCCTGTCCCGTCACCTTCGCTGTTTGTACCATCTTTTGACCGACAATGTATGATCGTTCTTACACATACAGTTGTGCTCTTTCGATCTATCGAACATCCAAACTGTGGCCGCCAACGAGGATATGTAAGGGCTTTTATTGAAAGTAAGTCCTGTTCTGAGACCATCTGATATTCTTCATTTTTACCGGAGAGGAACAGACAATTAAAATAAACAAAATTAACTTGGGTTACTTTCTTTCTCTGAACTTCCTACTAGTTCAGGTGGAGGGTTCAAGATTTCTCCTCTCAAATGTCGCAACGGACGACCACGTACTCAAGTTCAACACCTTATGCAGATTGACCTGAGAGGATGGTTCCTGAACTACTCCCCTTCCTTTCAGTATCACTCTTTGTTGCAGATACAAAACTGTGTTGCTGGTACTGCATTTGGTTTTCTCTTATTAGCAACCTGAACACAGTCACCAATTCATACTTGTACTTGTGGATTTAACTGACACTTACTGCCAGGGCTGCGCGAATACTTTTCACAAACAGATGAATGCCATATAACTCCAAGGATTCCTGTGATGGAAAACATGGTTGATCCGTCAATGCCCCAAAACCAGAAGCTTCACGAAATGGAATCCAAGTCTAAGCCAGCACATGGAGGACAAACAGATAATAAGAGCATGTCGATAATCGATGAAGAGTCAGATGAGGATGAGGACTATCAAGTTGCTGAAGCTAACATAGAGGTTACATATACTGAGAACACACTATGAAGAACTAGTTTTCATGACCAGTTTTACATGTTTTTTCAATTTATATTAAACCGTTTAAAAAAATAATGTACAGGAAGACTCCACCAAGTCTGACAATGATGCTAAGCGTACAGGTTTGATCCTTTCCGACAAATCACGTCAGCTGTCCAGTTCTCAGGATAGATTTTATTTTTTTCTTTAACGGCCGATATCTTTGCCGTGGCAGAAGAACCTCCAGAAAAAATTGATCTGTCTTGCTTTTCCGGCATCCTTCATCGTGACACGGATGAGAAAAGCCGTAACTGTTGGACAGTACCCGATAGCACACTCTTTAAAGTCCGTAGCAAGAACTTCCCTGCTGATAAATCAAAGGTCTAAATCTTCCAATTTATGCTTAATTTTTTATGAAGAATATCTGAGGAAGAAATTCAGGACACTCACATTAAAGTTGCAGATACCTGCACCAAGTTATCTCATGGAGCTTGCCGCGATTGACTGGTTTAAGGACACCAAGCGTATGGATAATGTTGGCAGGCAGAAAGGTTGTGTTGCACAGGTAAAGTTGACAATTTTCCTATTCTATCTTATTCTTGTATTTATGCATTTTATTTCCTTAAATATTATTTTCAAAAGATCTCATTAACATTGTGAATCTGACCATCCAACTTATGAAGCAGCATCTAGAATCTATTTCTCCTGTCGAGCAAGATCAGAACACTAACAGTCTTTTTTTATGAAAAGTGGTACAGCTGCATCGTGCTTCGCTATAGTACTAATTATCGTGTTGATAGCTCTAAGTTTTTAATTGAATGCTTAAGAGAGGTTCACGGTATTATAACTTTGAAATCATTTAGTACACTGAGAACAAGTATTACAGAAATTTAGCCAAATGTTTCAGATACCAATCAGAAACTCATGCTTGTTTATGTATGAAGTGTAAGACAAGAAAACTGAGTCATTGTTCATAATTTAATTGCTCATGTTACCTGCTTTGTAGGTTGCTGCTGAGAAAGGGATGCACACATTTGTTGCCAACATACAGGTGAGCTATTCCGCTATAAATTTCATTGTACTGTTATTCATGCGTTTGAAGACTGGTATATATCAAACTTTTTTTTGAAAGGAAAGATTTTTTTGGTGAAGTTAATTAACTTAATATCCTATTGCAGATTCCTGGATCAACTCATTACAGCTTGGTGATGTATTTTGTCACGAGTTCCATGAAAAAAGGATCATTGCTGCAACGTTTCTTTGACGGAGATGATGAATTCCGCAATAGCAGACTGAAGCTTATACCGGCCGTTCCAAAGGTCTGTTTTTTCTTCATAAAACTCATGTGGGATGCGAAACAATTTTACTCTTCATGTCAACTTTGACACAACGAACAACAAAAATAAATCATCAGGGCTCATGGATAGTGCGGCAGAGCGTTGGAAGTACCCCATGTTTATTGGGAAAGGCGGTCGATTGCAGCTACGTGCGTGGTCCGGGTTACTTGGAAGTAAGTCATGCATCCGTTTTCCATCTACTGGCGAAATATCATAGAGTACTAGCAAAATTTTATCGTCGTTATTATTTCCATTTTTAACATGGAATGCATCCTGATCGGTGTTTTCTGCAGGTGGATGTTGACATTGGTTCTTCGGCGGTGGCCAATGGGGTTTTGGGCCTGGTGTTTGGTGTTGTCACAACATTGGTAGTTGACATGGCCTTCCTAATACAGGTAAGAGACCCCAGTTGATAATGCAAAATCATGAGTTGACTGAAGAAGAGAAAATCTGGTATGGTCTTATCATTGTACGGTTCATCTTATGAACTTGCAGGCGAACACGTATGACGAGCTCCCAGAGCAGGTGATCGGTGCAGCCCGGCTGGCCCACGTTGAACCGGCGGCAGCGGTAGTACCTGACCTCGACAATAACAGTGATAGTAAAGATAGCAGCAACGATGACAACAACAATAACACTTCCTCGGAGGACGACTCGTCCAAGAAAACCAACTGATTTCTCTTTTGTACTCGCCCAGATTATTTGATTCTTCTCGTTATCCTCTTCTTTAGCCACTCAGCCATTGCATCAACTTGCAGTCTGGGCATAAGACAACACTGAATTTCTCATTCTTTTTCCACTTCAACTTTTGTTTATTAAAGCAATTCGATGTAGATTACATGCTCGCAGGATCCTAATTGACGAATGCGTTTCGCAATGTTCCACACTATATATTTTGTTACCATATATCCAAGATCTGGTACTTCCAATGCAGGTTACTATATTTTGGGGGACTAGATCCATAGTCTCTAACCTAGCCATTTCTATCGTGTCTGTCGTGCGTTGTCCCTCTCTTAGGTGTGCCTTGGGATTCATCACTCCCACTCACAATCTACCTGTTGATTCGTGGTCAATTCTGACATTTCTTCTCTTCTAGCCATGCTATGAGTGTTGCGATCTCCTAAAGGCACTATTAAAACTTTTGATAATAGAGACAATCACTAGTAGAAACAGGGGCTTCAATACCGGTTCCAGAGGTCCTTTAACACCGGTTGTGCAACCGGGACAGTTAAATAGGGACTAAAGGCCCCCACCCTTTAGTCCCGGTAGGCCACGAACCGGTGTTAAAGGCCTCCACGTGGGCGGAGCTGTGCGCGCGCGGGCGGAGGACTTTTGGTCCCGGTTGGTAACACCAACCGGGACTAAAGGTTTCTGCTTTTTTTTTCGCTTATTTTTCAGGGTTTAGAGTTTCTGCTTTTTTTCGTTTTGCTTATTTTTCAGGGTTTAGGGTTTCGGAGGAGATCACGTCGATGCACAAAAAAAAGTTTTCGCACACGTGAAGATCACATAACACACATACAACTTGGTATATATATGTACACATATAAAGTACTCATTACATGGAGATCACTGCTAGTACATGGAGGGAGGCTATTTTTCGATATAGTGGAATTCTCCGGATTTCGGTATGATCCGCGTAAGGAAAAATCCCGCCAATTTCTCCGCAATTGCTTTTACGCGGTCCTTTGGTAGGAGCTGGTTCCGCTTCCTTGCCATCTTTAAAAGAGGGAGATCAAATCAATTATGAAGGAAACTAAACACAATTGATGGTACCAAAATAAAGTTGTGAATGATGTTTACGTCCCTCTTGATTTCTTCGACTATTGACTCTCTCATTGATCTTCATGTGAATGTACTTGCAAACGTAGTATCCGCATAAATCCGTCCCCTGTGTTTGTCGCAGGCACCACTTACGAGAATAGAATTCAATCAAATAATAATCAAGAGAATGATAATGGTATTGAAACTAGAAATTAGAGAGATACGCCGGATCTAGGTACATAGTACTACTTACGTTGTTAGCCTTAAATTCCAGCTTATCTTTCCATTCACCGCGTTCTTCCGTGATGAACTGTTTTCAAACTCTGCCCGGCAAAGAAAATGAATTGAGTAGTTATTACTTACTTGATATCAAGAAATGAACGAAAGAGGCCGATATAGTGCGATTGAAATTACCTCTTGAGCATATAACGCACGCTCTTGTAATCATCAGGGTCTCTCCTTAATGAGTCCATGATTTCAACTTCTCCAACCTTGATTCTAATGATCATCAGAATGAAGTGGAACCTGCGCACGTTTATATACGCAGTTATTCATAACTCATCAATTACACTTAACATCGGGAAAGCAAAATAGAATGTGTACAAGACAGTAACACTCACTTGACGTTGTAAGGAAAAAATATTTCTTTTTTGGTACTTTGTCGCTTTAAAAATGTTAGCAAAAACTGCTCTGTGTCCTGGGCATACTGCTCTACGGTGACTTCATGAACTTTATCCGGGTCAATGAACCCAATGTCCCAGATTCCTCCCACTCTGCATTCACGAATCTTCATTCTGCATAATAACGTACAAAAGAATGTCGTGAGGATAATTACAGGTAATGAACGAGCTTAACTAATGAATTAAATTACACAAATAAATCACTTACAAACAATAGCAGCTGACGATAGATCTGAAAAAGTTCGGAGAACTCAACCTGCACAGCGTATTCTCGGAAGTAGTGCTCTTCCTTAACTCCCACCATGAAATAGAATTTCCCTTCCTTTGCGGCGGTCATGTACCAGTTATGCAATTTCCATAATTGTGTTGTTAGAGCCTTCGTATCTGTGACCAGAGGCTGCCCAAGAACAAATCGATATGCTATCTCAGCAATGGCGTAACCTGAGTCGCCTAGGACTTCATGAGCAACATTGTCGTAGTGGACGGCCACCTTATCAGAAAACACCTTGAGCGGGGCGATCGATTGTACTTCTTGTTCTCCGAGCTGGGGAACTTTTTTCCCGCATTTCTTCTCCTCCATCTTGAGCTATGTGTCTTCTCAATACAGCGCTCATAGTCTGAAAGGGGGCTCGCAGGAGGGTTATATACGTTTTCAACGGTGCGACCAATGTTCTCCTTTGGTATAGTGTTCAGAAGTTCCTTTATGGGGTCTGTAGGGGGCTTTTTCGGTGCTAACTGGGCTTTCACATCGGCACGGATGCTCTCTTCTAATTCCTCGTTAGTCTTCTCGTAAGATAACTTCTTAGGAGTCTTGGCTTTCTTGGGTATCTTTGCACGTTTCTTGACAGGAGACCTGTCTTTCCTGAGCATAGTACCAGTCGACGTGAACTTCAGCTTCCGCTTTGTCAAATTACTAGTGGGCGCATCAGTCGGCTGACGGGCCGGCGCGGGCGATGGACTCGCGGTGGGCTCCCAATCGTCGGGGTGGATGGACTTTGAGGTGGTGGATTTCTACTCGGAGGAGTCGGTGGCCTTGGCGCCGAGTCTGGAAACAGGATGTATTTCTTCTTCCATAGAACGATACCAAGCTTGACTTCTCCTAGTGTCTTCTCGTCGTCACCTCCAGGAATGTCAAGATCCATTGTCTGGAATCCCGGCATAACTTTTGTCACCCCGACACGAGCATAGCCAGCTGGAATCTGACCAAAATGGAAGATTGCTCCAGGTTGATTTGGTAAAGCATAGCATCCGCCACCGGATAACTAATGTTCTTCATTGGCATATGTAGCTCACAATTTGTCTTCTCCGTGATATCATCCACAGGGTAGTGAGCCGCCGACGGTTCGACTGCAGGATCTTCTAGCTGCGTGGACCCCACGCTACTTTTCCGCTGAGATGGGCAGGCATCGACTGCAGGATCTTCTAGCAGCAGCTGAGATGCCCTTTGCTGGGTAATTGAGTCCAGTTGCTCCTGCTGCCGCTGCACCTGGCATTCTAACTCCGTTAACCGGTCCAACCCCTCTTCTTATTTCTGGAACGGCTTCTATAAGTTGCAACGTCCGCCGGAAATCCTTGATTCCAATTAACCCCGGCTCCTCTGCCTCGACATCGTCCCCAGTGTTCAGGATTCCCGAGGGCGAGTGTCAGCTCGCCGTCCTCTCTATCGGGAACAAATTTTCCCTTTCGGACTAGGACTATTGCGTCTACTAGTTTTTTTACGACTCTTGTAATTCTTTTCTTCCATTTTCCCTTTGCAACAATCAGCCCTGTGTCTGGGTCCAACCCTGCCCCATGCGCGAACAACCAGTACTTGGACCTCTCGGGCCAGTCATCTGTCTGTGGAGTGATCCCTTTTTCACGTAGTTCGTTTTCAAAGGCTTCCCACTTAGGCAAGTCAGTCTTGTAGCCACCTGACCCCAAAGTATGGTGATATTTCTTCTTCTCAGCATTCAATTTATTTTTGGCCGATCGGGCCACAGCGGTGTCCGATTTCTTATACGCCACAAATGCGGGCCACGCATCTTTTATCTTCTCTAGATGTCCAGTGAAATCTAGAGTTACTTTCTCATATTTTCTCCACAATGTTTTCTTCTAGCAGTTGAATTGCGTGGCCATCTTCTTAAGAGTCCACTCCTTGACTTTCTCCATCTTCTTCTCTGGGAGACCTTCCGGTAGGCTGAAATATGTCAAGAGCGTGTCCCAAAGCAAATCTTTAATTCTTTGCTCGACATAACTTGCTCCAACGTTGACTTTCTTCGGCTTATTCCATTCTGCAATGGTGATCGGGATCGTGTCCCTAACAAGAACTCCACATTGACCTACATATTTACGGCAGTTGTCTTCGGGTTTCAGCGGTGTGCCATCATCAGCAACTATGTCGATCGACAACTTTGCACCATCTGGCAGCTTTATCCTTTGGTTCGGGCCTCGTTTCGTCTTTGGCGGAGTTCGAGGCTTAGGGCTAAAAGAAAATTAATTCGTTAATAAGTGCAATATAAATCAATTAATGCATCTAGTGATCAACAGAGACTTAATATATATATATACCTCGCCGGAGTTTGCTAAGGGCACTTCGTCGTCGTCTCTTATTTCTTCTAGCTCAAGTCACTCACCGGAGTCGTTCAAACATTTTGCGCTGAAAGCATCGTCTTCTCCACCGGAATCTTCTCCATCGGAATTTACTCCAAGGGTCTTCCCATATATAATTTCTGTCATTCGCTCTTCATTCTCCTCGTCTCTGATGAAGGGGGCGTCCATAGCTCAATGACACTGCAATTTACAAAGTACTTAGCAAATTTAGTAACAACAATCGATAGAAAAGTGCAAAGTTTTAACAAATTTGCATTGCCCAAATTTAGTTTTATTGTTGTTTAAGCGCATTTTCTAAAGTGCAAAGTTTTAACAAATTTTCATTGCCTAAATTTTTTCTACTATGAATTCTATCACTAACTATTAACACTAACAAAAAAATTCTACTAACAATTTTTTCTACTAACAATTTTGTCTACTAACAATTTTTGTACTAACAATTTTGTCTACTAACAAATTCTAACAAATTATATCTAAAGTGTTTATCACACTAACAAATTCTATCTAAAATTTAAACCACACTAACAATTTTTCTACTAACAATTTTTTCTACTAACAAATTATATCTAAAGTTGTTCAAACAATTTAAACCACACTAACAAATTCTATCTAAAATTGCTAAAATTAAACTACAAATTAAACTATCACATTTCATACTAGAATATTGCTACCACTAATTTTGCTTCTAACAATTTTAGCAAAAACTAACTAAAATAGTAGCTAAAACTAACTATAACAGTAGAAAATTTCACACATTTTAAGAAGTGGATTTTTGCTAACACTAATTTTGGTACCACTAATTTTGCTTCTAACAATTTTAGCAAAAACTAACTAAAATAGTAGCTAAAACTAACTAAAACAGTAGCTAAATTCTTATACACAATTTTTGCTAACACTCAATTTCCTAAAATTTATACTAACTTCTACAATATTTTCCTATTTAAAATTTCTACACTAATCCCTCTCTTTAATTCAGTTTCTTCAACCCAAATTAGGGGATAAATGATGTTCTTTAATTCTAACTTTTTCCATGGTATTGGAGTATTATATTAGTACTTCATAGTAAATCCAAGGTTTTTCATGTTGGGATTTCCCATGATATTTAAATGATGCCCTCAAGTTGCTATGAAAAATCAGCACTGGAAAAACAGATATAACATACCATTTCTCTCCAATTATTTCTCCTAGCTAGAATTCTTTTCTCGATGAATTTGTTGATTTTCATTCATGCCTATGGTGTATACTGATTTATAAAAATCGTATCACCCAAATTTGAATTGCCCAAGGCCTTGATTTCATCAGGTCTATATCGCTACTTTTTAACTAAAAACTGAGACTTAGAAATTTTCACTAAGTCATATCTCTGAATTTTCTGACGAAACTGTTTTCGGCCGAATTCAAATTTGGTTAGAATCGAACAAGAGGAAGGGTCCTTGAGGACCGTAGGCTCACCAGGAAGCCGATGGAGGGGATGGAGGCGTATCGGGCATGGCGACGGTGGCGGTCGAGGTGCAGCACCTCGATGGCGGCAGGGGAGGCGCGTAGGAGGGGAGGCGACGGCGGCAGCACCTCGGGCGTGGGGAGGGGAGGCAACGGCGGCAGCACCTCAGGTCGACGGAGAGCAGGACCGGAGGAGGTGAGTCAGCGGGTCGACGGCGATTCGGCAGCGGAGACGAGCATGGCGGCGATGGAGCAGGAAGGAGAGGCGTCGAAATGTGAGAATTGGTCAATTTTGGGGCAGGAACCACCCAAATCAGCGCGAAATCGACCTTTGGCACCGGTCGGTAACACCAACCGGTACTAAAGAGGGCTCTTTAGTACTGGTTGGTGTTACCAACCGGTGTCAAAGGTCTTTTGGGCCACGGCGAAATTTTGCGCGCGAAGCCCACCTCTTTAGTACTGGTTGGTATCACCAACCGGTACTAATGGGCTTTTGATTTTTTTTCTCATTCTTTTTCTTTTTGATTTTTTCTGTTTATGTTTTCTTTTTTCTGTTATATCTATAATTGTTTTGTTTCTTATGTTTTCTGTTTTGCTTTATATCTATTTGGTTTCTATTTTGTTTTTTGCTCTAGTTTCTTTTTCTTTTATATCTATTTAATTTAATTTCTATATTTGTAAAAATCATATCTATATAGAAATGGCCGCCGTGTCTATTCGTTGAAAATGGTCGAATTTTTCAAAACTATCGAATGTTCTGTGATATAACCAATACTTGTGTACCTTAAAATGATTTTTTTTGAAAATCTCAGAGCAAACTAACACACATCACCAACAACAGTTATATAAAAGGTTTAATACATTATTACACATCACCAACAACATCCCCCTATCTATTGTTGGGGTATAAATTTTGTTTTCTTCGCGTATGTCGATCCTTTCTTCTGATTGCGCCGTAACCATGGAGAATCCTCATCATTTAACGGGATGCTTGGGTCAGCTTTCACTTTGAAGGGCGGAATTTCATGAAACTTATTGTAATCTTCTGACATGTCTGTCTTGTCCTCCACTCCCACGATGTTTCTTTTCCCTGAAAGAACTATGTGGCGCTTTGGCTCATCGTATGATGTATTCGCTTGCTTATCTTTTCTTTTTTTCGGTCTGGAAGACATGTCCTTCACATAGAAAACCTGAGCCACATCATTGGCTAGGACGAATGGCTCGGTGTGGTACCCAAGATTCTTGAGATCCACTGTAGTCATTCCGTACCGCGGGTCTATCTCTACCCCGCCTGACAGGTTGACCCATTTGCACTGAAACAAAGGGATCTTAAAAGAAGGTCCATAGTCAAGTTCCCATATCTGCTCTATGCAACCATAATATGTGTCCTTTGTCCCATTGTCGTTTGTTGCATCAAAGCGGACACCACTGTTTTGGTTAGTGCTCTTTTTGTCTTGGGTGCCGTGTAAAATGTATTCCCATTTATCTCGTACCCTTGGAAAGTCAATATAGTCGAAGATGGTGACTTGGCCAACAAGTATAGCTCTTCTCCAACAGTGGTGTTATTAATGAGATGTGTACAACCAACCGCCGAAAGTATCCACGTGTTTTCCTTTAATCCAGAAGTTAGTCTGCTCCGGGTATTCGGAGCGTAAAATATCCATGTGTTTCACGATATACGGAGCCACCAATCTGGAATTTTGTAGAACTGTGTAGTGTGCTTGAGTGAAAGAATGCCCGTCCATACTTGTTGTTGCTTTCTTTCCTAGCGTGCCTTTTCCACGCAGTCTCCCTCATGGCGCGATTGAGGAACACCGATCGGCTTAAGATCAGGAATAAAGTCAACACAAAACTCAATGACCTCCTCTGTTCCATAGCCCTTGGACATGCTTCCTTCTGGCCTAGCACGGTTATGAACGTATTTCTTTAAGACTCCCATGAACCTCTCAAAGGGGAACATGTTGTGTAGAAATACAGGACCGAGAATGGAAATCTCTTCGACTAGGTGAACTATGAGGTGCGTCATAATATTGAAGAAGGATGGGGGAACACCAACTCGAAGCTGACAAGACATTGGACCACATCCTTCTGTAAACTTGGTAGAGTTGCTGGATCGATTACCTTCTGAGAAATTGCATTGAGGAATGCACATAGCTTCACAATGGGTACTCGAACGTTTTCCGGTAGAAGCCCCCTCAATGCAACCGGAAGTAATTGTGTCATAATCACGTGGCAGTCATGAGACTTTAGGTTTTGGAACTTTTTCTCTGCCATGTTTATTATTCCCTTTATATTCGACGAGTAGCCAGACGGGACCTTGATACTGCTCAGGACTTGAAAAAAGATCTCCTTCTCTTCTTTGGTAAGAGCGTAGCTGGCAGTACCTTGATACTTCTCTGGATTCAGGTTGTCTCGTTCGTGCATACGTTGCTGGTCCTGCCGTGCATCCGTGTATCTTTCGTCTTCCCATACACGCCTAAGAAGTTTAGCAGGTTCACGCAAAGATTTTTCGTCACGTGCATCACGTCGATTGCAGAGCGAACCTCTAGGATTTCCAATAGGGTAGTCCCAAAATATAGATTTCTTCTTCCACATGGGTACGTGTTCTCAGCGTCATTCGGAACAGATTGTCCGCCAGGACCCTTTCCAAAGATTACTTTTAAATCCTTGACCATGCCATATATAACATCACCAGTAGGGAGGGTAGGCTTCGTCCGGTGATCTGCCTCACCTTTGAAATGCTTGCCTTTCTTTCTTACGGGATGCTTGTTTGGAAGAAATCGACGATGCCCCAGGTACACATTCTTGTTACCTAAATATATACTTTCAGTCTCACCTAAACAGTGCGTGCATGCATTGTATCCCTTGTTTGACTGTCCTGAAATGTTACTAAGAGCAGGCCAATCATTGATGGTTACAAACAGCAACGCTCGTAGGTCAAATTCCTCCTGTTTGTACTCATCCCACACACGTACACCTTCGTCAGACCACAACTGTAAAAGTTCTTCAACTAATGGCCTCAGGTACACATCAATGTCGTTGCCGGGTTGCTTCGGGCCTTGGATAAGCACTGGCATCATAATAAACTTTCGCTTCATGCACAACCAAGGAGGAAGGTTATAGATACATAGAGTCACGGGCCAGGTGCTATGACTGCTGCTCTGCTCCCCAAACGGATTCAAGCCATCTGTACTTAGACCAAACCTTAAGTTCCTTGCGTCACCTGCAAAATCCTTGAACTCACTGTCGATGTTTCTCCACTGCGACCCATCAGCGGGGTGTCTCAGCATCTCGTCTTCCTTACGGTCTTCTTTGTGCCATCGCAACAACTTGGCATGCTCTTTGTTTCGGAACAAACGTTTCAACCGTGGTATTATAGGAGCATACCACATCACCTTGGCAGGAACCCTCTTCCTGGGGCTCGGCTCGCCCTCAACATCACCTGGGTCATCTCGCCTGATCTTATACCGCAATGCACCGCATATCGGGCATGCATTCAAATTCTCGTACTCCTCACCGCGGTAGAGGATGCAGTCATTGATGCATGCATGTATCTTCTGCACCTCTAATCCTAGAGGGCAGACAACCTTCTTTGCTTCGTACGTACTGGGGGCAATACGTTATCCCTTGGAAGCATCTTCTTTAATATTTTCAGCAACTTTTCAAATCCCTTGTCAGATAGTCCATTCTCTGCCTTCCATTGCAGCAATTCCAGGGTGGTACCCAGCTTTTTCTGGCCATCTTCACAATTTGGGTACAACAATTTTTTGTGATCCTCTAACATGCGCTCCAACTTCGACCTCTCGTTTTCACTTCCGCAGTTTATCTGTTCATCAAGAATGACCCGACGAAGATCATCATCGGACTGATCATCAACAATGACCTCATGTTCAGCTTCGTCTTCCCCCATTGTAGTACCACCGTGTTCAGAGAACACAGGATAGTTGTCATCATCCTCTTCTTCATTGTCTTCCATTATAACCCTCTTTCTCCGTGCTTGGTCCAACAGTTATAGCTGGGCATGAAACCTTCTGAATCAGGTGGACGTGAAGGGTTCTTGAGGAAGGGTAATTCCTCTTATTCCTACAGTCATCACATGGACAAAACATAAAACCATTCTGCTTGTTTGACTCAGCCACACGGAGAAAATTATGCATGCCATTAATGAACTCGGGACAGCGTCGGTCACCGTACATCCATTGCCGGCTCATCTGCATTATATAAATATATCAAAAACCATTACACTATAGCTATATCATGAATAGAGATACGTGACCAAATTCATTAATACAAGTTCACCACATTAAAACAAAAGTAGAGTAGTGACCAAATCTAATACATAGTTCTCATAAACATACATTAATTGAAACTAACATACAACTATCTAAAGAATTTAAATCCAACGACAAATGCGATCAAAATCGCAACTAAGGTAATTATTGAACCAACAGCATAATGATACCAAGCCTCTTGACTAATGGCATATTTTCTAATCTTTTTAAGCTTCAAGCGCATTGCATTCATCTTGATCTCGTGATCCAAGCGCATTGCCTCCATCTTGATCTCGTGATCATCGACGACGTCG
Source organism: Poa pratensis (assembly GCA_947311845.1). NCBI lineage: Eukaryota > Viridiplantae > Streptophyta > Magnoliopsida > Poales > Poaceae > Poa > Poa pratensis. Next base: position 1,007,910 of record CAMZMU010000043.1, on the reverse strand, counting down.
GCAAACTTGAACTCCAATTTCATCTTCTCTTCTAAGCATTGGAGACGAAGATCTTCACTTCTTTTCAATTTTTCTTTCAAATCATTGTTTTCTTTTTCAAAAAACTCGACAATAGGGTCGGTTGGAATTTCCGGTTCAACTACCTCCTAGATAAAAATATATCTATGTCAAGTTGGTCGGCATAATTGTCATAAACACGAAATTAAACAAATATATAGTTATAACAAACAATCGTACCACATCCGAATAATAGAGCGGACGAGAGCCGGTGTGGACAGATGTCAAAACCATGACACTATATATAACAAACAATTATACAAATAAGAAAATTATACAAGTAATAATTATGCATCTAAATCATACAACTAAGATTTTTTAAAATAAAAGATAAAAACAAGAGGCTCACCGAGGTGGTGTCGGTGACGGGGCGGCGCGGGCGATCGACGGCGGTGAGAAAGGGGACGGGACGACACTATAAAAACCACAAATCATACTTTAATTTGAGCTCAAAATGCATATAAAACAAATGAAATCCCTAACTTAGTCATTTCATCAAACACCTAGCTAGCACTACAAAAATCAAATGAGCTAAACTAGCAATAAAATGAGCTAAACTTGAAATGCCGGAAGAGAGGATGAAGTTGCTAACCCTTGTATAGGTAGGTGCCACCAATCTTGACAAATGTTGGAGAAAAATGGGGTGAACTCGAGCTCGGGAGAGGAAAGAGAGAGCAAAAAATGGAGTTGTGCTCGAGCAGGAAAAATGGAGCTGGGCTCGGGTGGAAGAAGATATATAGGGGAAACTTTAGTCCCGGTTCGTAATACGAACCGGTACTAAAGATGGGCCTTTAGTACCGGTTCGTGTTACGAACCGGTACTAAAGGGTCTCGCCGTGGGGCCCCCACTGCAGCCGCCTGCCCCAACCCTTTCGTCCCGGTTGGTATTACCAACCGGGACAAAAGGCTCTGCACCAACCGGGACGGCTTCGGCCTGCCACCTCGCCTCTGGAACCAGTACTAATGCCCCCTTTAGTACCGGTTCCTGTCCAACCGGTACAAAAAGGCCGCACCGAAGCCCCTGTTTCTACTAGCGAATGCTAACCTCTGCACAAAAGAAGACCTTGCCACGATAGTGACTCTAAATTTTCTAGACTCAGAGTATTGTGTCTCTCCACTAAAAACGTCTCCCACTTCTCCAAATCCTTGTCAAGCTTTACTATGGATCTTCTGCTCCTTGGGATTCTCGGTTCCGTTTATGCGACGGGTAGTCGACTTCTCGCAAACTTAGAGAGAACAACTTTCTTCGGTACTCATGTTTGGAACGACATCTTTTCTGCCATGCCCGACTTTTGCTCCAACTCCATTGCCAAAGTTGGCTAGGGCGATTTCACATCCTTTTGGTTTGAAAATAGGTGTGGCTTGATTTCCCTTGCCAAGCATTTCCCTACCCTTGCCGCTAATTTCACTTTATTCGCGCCTGATTATTTGATTATTTTTGTTCTTCTCTTTATCCTCTTCTTTAGTCACTCAAGCACTGCATCAACTTGCAGTCTGGGCTTAAGACAACATTTATTTTCTCGTTCTTTTTTCCACTTCAAGTTTTGTTTGTGAAAGCAACTGGATGTAGATTACATGCTCGCAGAATCTTGATTGGTGAATGGTCTTCCCTGCATTACACAGTATATATATGTTACCATATATCCAAGATCTGATATTTCCAATGCAGGTTACCATTTAGTTTGTTTTGTGAGCTTAATTAACAATGTAATGTTCAACTGCTATGATACCATATTTTGGAGGATTTGATCCTTCTCTCATGTGTACCTTGGCTTCGTCTCTCCACTTACAAGCTTGGTGTTGCTTCGTGGCCAACTCCAACATTTTTGCTCTTCTATCCATGATATGAGTGTTGTGATCCTTTCTAAAGGCACTATTGACACTATTGATAAACGAGACAATGCAAACCTCTGCACGAGACACTTGCCACGAGACTGTAAATTTTCTGGACTGAGGTTTTCTCCCCAAATGGCTAATGGTGGGCTCGGAGTTTTGTGTCTCTCCACTCAAAACGTCCCCGACCTCTCCAAATTTCTTTCCAGGCTTCACTATGGATCTTCAGCTCCTTGGGATTCTTGGTTTAGTGTGTGCTAGGAGTAGTCGGCTGCTCACAACCATAGGGACAACCACTTTCTTCGGTACTCATGCTTGGAAAGACATCGCTTCCACCATGCCCGCCTTTCCCTCCAACTCCATTGTGAAAGTTGGCTCGGGTGATTCCACTTCCTTTTTGTTTGACAATTGATGTGGCTCGACTTTCCTTGCCGAGAATTTCTAGGCCCCTGCCGATATTTTTTGTCGATTGTTGCAACCATGTACACATGGTGAGGTGATTAGCCGAGCATAGACATCTTTGTCGAGTGTCTCTCGGCAAAGATGCAGGTTTTGTCCAGTGTTGCATGAAGAAACACTCGGCAAAGAACCCATTCCACGAAGTGTCCTGGTGTGTGAGTGTTTTCTGCTAGAGCTCGGCATAGGTGCGGGTTTTCCCGAGTGCCCGTGAAAAAACTCTCATCAGAATAATCGAAACTCGATAAAATTGTGATTCCTGGCGGCGAGATAGAAATATATCCTCATAAGTTTAGCTTCAAGCATGATGTTTTTCCGTAGTTGTGAATCAGTTATTATTATTTACAACTCGTCTAATCAATATTGATTGAACCGTCTTGATTAAATCAAATACTCACATTTATTTAATACTAATTGATCGAATTAATGTAGTGAATATAAATGGGGATGTAGCTCAAATGGTAGAGCACTTATCATTGCATTGTAAGAGGAAGGGGGATGGATACCTCCCATCTCCAAATTATTCTTTTTCCTTTTTCCGATCGCTTTTTTTTTGCCCTCTCTTAAAATGAGACCAGAGGGAAAAACAAATAGAACTCGATCTATTGTCACGCTGCATGGGCTGCTGGTTAGACTTGGGCCGGAATGTAGGAAGAGGATCGGCCAACGTTTTTTAGGTACCTACGAAGCCTCTGTAGTTCCCCTAAAAAAACGAAGCCTCAGTAGTACTTGTGCAGAAACGGGAATTGTTTAGGTCTAGGTTGGCAACAAAGTTTTTCTAAAACTGAAGTATTTCAATACCAAAGTATTCCAACGCCAGGCAAAGCAATACTTCAGTTTTGTCTCCTTTCTCAGTTTCGAAAAAAGAGGGTCAGACCTCTTTCTCTAATATTTCAAAAAAAACTACAGTTTTGGACAATACTTCAGTTTTAAAACCACATTATTTATTGGATCCAAACACCTTAAAGTATTCAATACTTCAGTATTTTATAGAAACCAAAGTATTCTCTATATACTTCAAAAATACTTTGATGCCAAACAGAGCCAGTGTTTGCATATCACGACTAAGAGAAAATCTTGACACCAAGTAATATATGAACCCGTCTAGTTTCAAAAGCCTTATGTGCATATTTTGAGCCATGCGCGAGCCAAGCCCAAGCCTTTCGCCAAGCGCCTCGTGAAGCTCAGCAAACCATCTCGAAAGCTCGGTGCGCAATCAGAATGACGTTCGCAAAAATACTAGCAATTCACAATCATAATCACAATCTAACAAGTCTCACCAAGTAAAATGTGACATTTATACATACATGCCTCCCGGGTCGTCCAAGGCAACTCGGGAGGCCATCGCGCCGCCGCCCAAAAAGACAACTCTTCGCCGCCCTGAAATCATCCTCCTGCTGCCGGAAGAGGCCATCGCAAGACAGTGCCGATGGGGTGAGCCATTCTCTTGGCGTTTCTCGACTTTTTTCTAAGCTCTAGCAATTTATGCCGCCGCCGCCATGTGCGACCTCTACCGAACAACGCTGGACTAAATCAGGAGGAGGGATCCACATGTGGCCTCCCGCAACAGTTTCCTGGCACCAATCTTGCGACTCCGTGATCCCGAGGGATATGCTTTGACCGGGCAGGTGCACTGCAATTCTCCGAGGAGGAGTTCGTACATGTTTGGATTTACAGGCGTCAAATCGACGTGTGTGGTAGGCAGAGTTCTAGGCTCTTCGCGCGCTGTGCCTTCGCCATGGGTGTGCGGCCCGATGTGATGTTGTCGTTGATGGCATTATGAAGATACATGTTCCATTGGCTTGTGACGACCCCGATTCACCTTAGATGCATCCTGGCATCTTCATTGCCGTGATTAGTAAGGTGTTGATGGGGAGATCATGGCGGCCGTGATTACTGAAGACTGGTTAAACTGTAGAAGTTCCTTCTTGCTTGCTTATGTCGAATCAAGAGCCGGTGAAGTTTTCAGAGAGTACTCATAGTGGATTGGGAGAAATATGTTTGTGAGACGATAGGTGTTTTCCAATAGTGTTATTTACGAGTGGAATGGTGAAACTGGCAAACCCCGTTTCTGGCGTTCTCAGTTTCTAGATACAAAACGCTAGGTCATATTTTTTTGGTCGTTGTACCTGAAATGGCGGTTCACTGGTCGTTTCCTTGTTGAGGCACTAGCTAGAGACTAGACCTTCTCCATGCTGGTTAGACCGGACGACCACGATATTTATGCACTGTTACCTTCTTGCAGGAGTAGTTCTGGGGAACCTTTTTCAAAATCTAGGTGTCGTGCTTTTACTGTTGTGAGTCTCTGATTGCTTCGACGGTGTCGTTGTGTTTTTTAGCTTTGTACATCCTTAATATCTAGACTTGATCTAAATATTATGTTGTTGCAGAGGCTGGGTATAATTCATATCATATTGGTATTAATATATTCTCTTTATAAAAAAATACATACATATATACATGCACTTTGCCCAACAAACAAAATATAAAATGTTGCTTCAAAAAAATATTATTGTGAACATGATAAGTTGTTCATGCAACCTCTAGGGAACGAGCTAGTCCAGGAGCAAAAATGACAAAACAGGAGCATGTATTTTTGCCTTTGATCACACTATCAAAATGCATGAGCTTAAAGAGAAGAGAATATTGTGGAGATCTATTCATGCAGGTGACCAAGATCTAATCTCTACACGCGGTGTGGGTGGACTTGGCATGACCCTAAACCCTAACTAGCTATAGATCTGGAGCAAAAATCCTCATGGGAGGATCAAGACTGCCCCTCACATAGTACTGTACTGACATGATCCCCTGGACGTTGTTATCAATGATTTTGTCTTCCTTGTAATATACCCGGTGATGGCCATTGTTGTCTGGGATCCTCAGAAACTCCTTGGCGCAACCAGGCATTATATCCTCGTGCGTGAAGCATTGATAGTGGGAGTAGTAGATGTGATTTCTTTTTGAAAAGCCGTGTGTGGCTGCTGGCACGTGTACCGCCTTGGAGCATGATGGCCCCAAGAACAAGGCATGATCGCCCAGGCTGGTCACCTCTGACCACTTGTACGGGCGACGTGTGGTAGCTTCCTCACTCCATCGTCAACTAGCTCAAAAACCGTGAAGAAATGTTCTCGGATCCATCGGCCCTTGGTCCTCCTCACCGCAATCACAATCCTGCCGCATAGCTCAACGACGTACATGCTATGCATCTCAGGAAAGATCGCCCAATGGGGCTTTTGCATAGTCAGACAATGGACAGCCTTGAAGAACAGTTGTCCATCTTCGTGCATGCCGATCTCGAATTTGTTAAGCTCCTTTCTGTAATGAGTTAGGCCATAGAGTTCACCCTTGCAGAAGGCAATATCGATGATGAACTCTCCATATAATCCTCCACTTGATATCCATCCGCCCTCTTGGCAGCCAACCATGCAGACCGCGATATCCTCGTTGTCGGTGAGGGCAGCAAGGACACATCCATGTGAGGTAGGTGCCTTGGAGAAAATTATCTTTTCAAAAACTAATGGTTTTTTATTTCGCCCCCGCGCGCCCCTCTTTTGCTCCGGGGAGAGCGCCACCTCAGCACCCGAAAAGAGATTCATGATCCGAAGCGAAGGCTCCGACCTTAGAGCAACCCAGCGCTATCATGACAGCCAATGAAGCAACCACCGCCACTTCGGAGCGGCAGGACCATGTCGTCCTGAGGATAGTACGACGAGCGCTTTTCCTTGTTCCCGGCTAGTGGTTCGAGCATCAGCCATGGGAGAGCACGCAGTGGTGGTTGCGTCGAGGCGGCGGCGTGCCACGACCTGCACACGGCGGCAAAGCGTGCCCGACAGAGCAGGGTAACGACCCTTTCATAGACCTCGCCGAGTAGATCAGCGGGGAGGCTTGACCAGCAGTGCTTCTCTGCCAACGCCGACAAGGGCAGCTGGTTGATACCGTGGGGGCCGGCGGCCGAGTGCATCAATGGCATCTTTTGTTTTGGCACGTTCCAGTCGATCGTAGTCTAAAAGCTTAGATCGATCCACGAGCAAATATATCTCTTTCAAAACCCAACTCGATCGCATCTCAAAAGAAAAGAAGAAAGCCCAACTCGATCTGTAGCAGTATCGAAGAGTTAATATAAGGAAACTGACCGCAACGTGCAGGGCATATTTAGTCCGACTTGTTCTCTAATTTCATCCTATTGGGTTTAGTATAAAATAGATTTCCGAAAAGAAACAATCAAGACGTGAACGTCTCGTCTTTTTCTTTACTAGCACACATGTCCGTGCGTTGCAACGGGAGGATAAAAAAGATTTGTAGCGAGACATGATTGAACAACAATTGTGACAACGGAACTAAAGAAGTCTCGCATGTTTTGTAAAGGGAGTGTCTAACGGTCAGCTGGCTGAAAACGCAATTCGCCATCAGACAGATTTTTCCCTTCATTAATTCATTCTGGACAGTTTTTCACGCCCGTTTTCAGTCCGATCAGTTCCGAACGAAAAAAACCACTGCTAGCCCAAATCAGTCCGGTTTTTTCTGCACGTATGTATCGTTTTGATTCCCTCCTGCAAATCAAAACTTGGACTGAGTATGGGCCTGTGGGCCTTAAAACTGTGTACTCATTGTTGTGTCTGTCAAATCTCCGAACAGATGAACCAGTAGACCCAGAAGTACTTAAACCAATAATTTTTTCAGGAAAAGAAATAAACAGTCACATCTATCCAGGCTACTTTAAATGATTCCAGAAGAAACTTTTAGCCAGAAGAATAATGTTAATAGCAGTCACAAGAAAACAGGCCACTGTCATTCTCCAAAAAAAATTAGCCAAACAATGAGTATCTCTATAATATATATCTATCTCATCATCACGAATGCAAACCCATTCTCCAAAGAGTTACTGCGTACAAACAGCAAGGCTTTAGTGCAGAAAAAACATTGGACATAGACACTGAACTAATTCTTGGTGAATCTCCCAGCCAATTACATTCTGAATGTAAACAAGTCCAGGTGTGTGCTAAATTACAAGTAAATTCCTTTCGCAAAAAAAAATTACAAGTAAATTCAAAGGTAAAAGGGAAAAGAGAGCTAAAGAGCAGGGAACTATCTAAAATTAGTTTCACTTGGAAACTTGAACTACCTACGAATTGTTAAAATCATCCGAATCTCGCCACATAAGTAGTACGACATCCAGGTATATATTTGCATATGGACATATAGAATAACCTTAGGTGGATTTAATTTTCACACAATCTCAAAAGAAAACGTAAATTAACATAGAATAGGAATAGAGCAAAATTAGAGAAAATTTATGCAATGGGCAACAATTTTATTGAGACTGAGAAAGCCTCCAGTAGTGCGGTATCATTGACATCAGAAGCAAGATCGCCCACAAATATGGAATGATCCGAAGCAATATCAGAACGCCTATCTCCCATGCTAAATGACGCCCAGTTTATCCTAAATGGTTGGTCAGGATTTGGCATTATATGACCAGAAAAACCATCAAATACTTTTTCAGCTGCAGCATGACTGTACACATTAGCAACAGAGTGGCCCGATGATTTCCAGTGACCCGGAATGAACTCGCAGCCGGGCCTGAGCAAATATAAACTGAGAGATAGACTAAACTGAGGAAACTGAATAATACTTGAACTGACATAATAAGAATGACACTGCGAGACTAAAGAAACTGAGATGAAAGAGGAAATGACCGAAAATAAGACTAAAACTAAGAGCTGAAAAACTGAGAGACTAAAGAAACTGAGCCCAATGAGAATAATACTTGAACTGACCAAATAAGAATGACACTGAGAAATGAAAAAAAAATGCTCAAGATAGACTGAAATGATAATGAGAGACCGGGAATGAAACCAAAGATGAAAAATGAAACCAAAGAAATGATAATGAAGAAATTAAAATAAGAAATGAAGGACTGAGATAATGAGACACCGAGAATGGAACTGAAAAAAAATCATACTGAAGAAAATAAGATAGGAAATGAATGAATGAGAAAATGAAGCACTGACAAAGAAATGAAAGGAAACTAAGAGAAATAATGAGGAAACTAAGACTGAAAAAACCGAGAGAAAAACTGAGACAAGGACTGAAAACTGAGAAAATATGAATGAGCAAAGACTTATAACTTAAGAATGACAGGAGAAAAGACTAAGACTGAAAAATGAAAAAATGAGAGAAAGATAACGTAGAGAAAATAAAATGAGGAAATAAGACTAAGAAAGAGAAAAAAAATGAGGAAATAAGACTCAGAAGGAAAAAACAAAGGAATGAAGCACTGAGACTGAAAAAATGAGAGAAACACTAAGACTGAAAAAATGAGATAATGACCAAAGAAACTGAGAATGAAAAATGAGGTAATGAACAATGAAAATTCATGAAAAATTCAAAGAATGAAGAATGAAACCGAGGTACAAAAAAATGAGATAACAGAGGTAAATAATGAGAGACTATTTAAAGAAATTAAAATGAAATAAAGAGATAAAATAATGAAGAATACAGACTGAAAAATAATACTGAAGAAAAAAATGACGAAGGAATAATGAGATAAAGATAAATGACAAAAGAGTTGGACTGATATACAATATAACGGTTCAACATATAATTGTTCGATGTAGAACTATATAACAAGATTACAAATATAGAAAAGAAAACTATGTTCACGATGACGAATAGATGTCACGCAGATCAACATGTACGAGCAAAATTGCGTCAACGGTCTTCATGATCAGTGTAGCCGGCGCATGAAGGCCTCCTAAGGGATAGACAAAAAGGGACTGAGAGACTAGGACTGAATACAAACGAAGGATATGAGCTGACAAAAAGTGACACTAACTTGTTGTAATAATTTGTAACCAGATGATGCAACGTCAGAAACATCGCCCCTATGAGTGTGGAAGCGCGCTGCCCTACAGTGAAAAAATCTAGTTACAAACAAGAGATATTATTGTAGACGACGATGAGCAGATACAAATAAACATTGCAACCAAACAAAAAAAATGAGAACTATATGAAGGATAGCTGGGGTTACTACAAATGTGTGCTCTGACTAGATGAAATGCTCCATAACAACTACAAAAAAAAATTGATACTGACTGATAAGCATTGATACTAATTGGCACTAGAAAAAAACTGATTGCCAAACAACGAAAAACATCTGAAAACTGTTTCAACTAGAACTACCTAAGCTGAGCAGCTCCACCAAACAAAACCTGATACGATACAATACCAGGCTAGATTTCTGAACCCTATCAAAACCCTAACCTCACCAGGCAATCTGATGCCATACAAAATCTAATCTCTGAACCCTAACAGAAGAGGGATTGAGACGGCAGAGTACCACCACCACCTAAATAATATCGATTAAGAACACTAGAACACAACGAATCAAAAAAATCTAGAGGATTCCCCACACTATGAGCACGAGGTCGCCGGCCGAGAACAAAGCTACACAGATGCAGAGGACAGAGCTCGACAAAGGCTAGATCTCTGAACCCTAACAAAATCGGGACTGAGACGGCCAGGGTACCACAACCTAAATCAGATCGATTAAGAACACTAGAACACAGCGAATCGAAACAATCTAGAGGATTCCCCACACGACGAACACGAAGTCGGCTGCCGAGAACAAAGCTACACGTACAGATGCAGTGGACAGAGCTCGGCACTACAAAAATAAACAAGGAAATAAAAGGGAACTGAACGAACAATGAACGCGTACCTGATACGGCGCCGGCGACGACGCTCACGGCAGGCTCCGCCGTGGGAAAACCTCGAGCCTCGACCACCTTCGGTACACATCGAATCCCCTCCTAGCCACGCTTCTCCTGATGAGAGGCGAAGGAGGTGGACGCGAGGTGCAACGAGCAGCGAATTTAGAAGCTTCGAGCTCAATGGACGAGAAATCGCCGGCGACGAGCGCCGCCGCACTCAATCGCCTCTCCGTCGCCTCTCCCGTCGCCTCTATCGGATTTGGGTCCCGAATGAGGATTCCTTGTCCACTCCTCACACGGCATGGTTCAACTAAACCAGAAGAAACCGAACGAAAAAAGACCGGACTGACGAAAACCAGTGGGGCTGACGGGCCGTTCCAAGATTCGCGCCGGGAGGGAACGGACGGCTACAGATCCGTCTGAGAGCCAATTGCAAATTCAGATGGCTGAAAATTAGAAAGAGTGTTTGTAAAACATACGCCCAGTTCTTCTCATTATCCTTAGTAAGAAAAAATGGCTCAAGTTGAATTTTATTGACTGTTTTTAGCCCGTTGAATCGTGAATATGTACGCGGTCATTTGCATAACTCAATTTTCAAGATATCTATATTTAAATTCAACCGCCGTATACAATGCAGCTAACTATTTTTTTAATTCAACCGCCCATACAATGCAGCTAGCAGCCACGAGCTCCTATTTCTTCTTCACACAAAAGAAAAAGAAAGAACGCTACTCCGCGTTTCGCTTCTTCTCGTTCTGGTAGCACCCACAAGCAGTCGATTCCTCGTTCTGCTAGCACTCACGAGAAGCTGCTACGCATGCAGGCTACGCGCCTGATGAGGATCTGGCTATCCCGTGGTTGCTGCGCCGACCGGTGTACCAGCGAAAGGGAGACAAAAACGAAGGAGAGGCACCGGATCCGTGCCCGTACGTTCGGTAGAAGTTCAGAACCAGTGTCGCCCAGATTCAGTAGAAGCAACAACCCTGAGTCCCTAACGCTCACTCTCGATATTTCTGGAACCGCTCTCTCTCTCTACAGTAGCTCGGAGGCGATCTCGAGGGCGACTCGGGGTTTCCCGGCGGCCGCCGGCGCATCCGTGGGATTCCTCCCCCTCCGCCGGCCGCTTCGGCGGCGGGAGGGTGGGGAATCCCCGGATCTGCGTTCCGGCGATGTAAATAGAGGGTTTTGCAGCGGCGCGGCGGAGGCGGGGTGGCCGGCGTCGTCGTTTTGCAGCTCTGCGGCTTCCCCTCCACGGCGTCGTCCGTGACGGCGCCTCCAAGTCGCAGGTGCGTCCCCGTTCTGCCGCTGCTTCTTCAGGCCTCGGCGGCTGGCGGGTGTCGAGTGGGTGCAAGGCCGGAGGTGGAGATGCGAGGCGGCTGCTGCGTGGTGGTGCGGCGTGAAGGTGGTGGATCTGCGGCGCAGGCCCGGATCCAGGGCAGAAGTGGCTTGGGGCCACGGCCCCGGCCGATGTTCTACATCCGTCTTCAGATCCAGCTCGCTGGAGCTGGTGGTTGATGCGGCTCAGCAACGCCTTCGGGCAAGGAGCTCTTCTGCTCCATGGGTGCGAGCTCCGGCTGGAGTTCGGCGAGGCGAGGATGGCGTGGTGCAGCGGTGTCTGCTCTCTGTATTCTCCTTTTTTCTTGTTTGTAATCTGACCTTGTACTGGTTCCCTTTAGTATGAATACAAGTATGAAAAATTCAAAAAAAAAAAACAACCCTGAGTCCCTGAGGCCAAGCCCCAACCTCCCTGACCAGTATGAATACTGAAAGCATCGTCTGAATTAATCTTCAGAACACTGAAGGTGGCCTGCAACCCTGAACCATGGGCTAGCGAAGGGGTTGGACAGCCAAAAATTTCACAAAATGAGAAGAAAACTCCCAGAGTGGCACCATCCACCGGCGAGGCCGCCGCCATACGCCATATCCAGTGCGAGGAGAACGGATCCGGGCCTTCCGATGGCGGATCTCTTGGGTGGAGGCGAGGCCCCGCCGGCCGCCGCCTCCCTTCTCATCGGTGGACGTCTCCACCTCCCTCCCCGTCAGTGGACGCCGCGATCTCCATCCCCTCCGTCCCTTCTTCCGCTGTCGGACGGAGCGACCTCCATCCCGCCGCTCCTTCTTCCGTTTTCGGAGGCGCGGCGTTGATGCCCATCGGCGCGCCCGACCTCGCTGCACCGTGCGGCGTTGGGTGCTCGGGTGGTCGTGGACTCGTGGGGCAACTGGGGAAGGGCCGAAGGGGATCGCTTCCTGCCTATCTTAAACGAACAGTTATTTCCACTTCCGTGGCAGTTTCAGTAAATGCGAGATTTAACGCGAGGGCAAATTGGTAAAATCGTGACAGACGAAAAATTCGCAAGAAACCTTAATGCCTTTATTATTAGGTAAAGAGTAAAGATTATGTCTATGATGAAAAATTAGAAAATGCCTGACATGTACGAGCTGGACAACAAGAGAATTTCTCAAAGGTCACATGAACGGTGCGTCCATAAATGAAGGTTATAATTGATAGTGTCAAGTAATTATTAATGTACAAGCGCCTGAATAGATTATGGATTTGATTCAACCTTCGAATGTAGCTTGTTGCATTGCGGTGGATTATGATAAGTTTATTCGCCAGTTTTGGTTACATTTTCCTTACAATTTGATTCGAGAGAAGAGACATACAAAGGAGGATGTCCTACACTTTTGATAGTTGGTAGCTAGCTGATTTTCAATTTGATGTCATTTTTATCATTGTCCAATCGATGAAAATAAGCAACATGCGGATTATCTTATGTACCCTTTAGAACACTACCCTAGTTGGTAGTTGCCATAACAAATTCTGGTTTTCGTTGACAAAATTCATGAAGATAGTAGATGTCTTGTCTAGAGTTCTAACGAACTCAAACTAGGAGCACAAAGAAGAGTAGTGCAAGTCTGATTCACTAGAGTAAAAGTGGTTAAATAAAAAAGTTGTTTTAGTAACTTTTATACGGTTGTCGACCCTAACCAGCTACAGGTTCTGGAGGGAAATGCCATATGGGTAGATGAGCGCCACCCGACACATGTGGTACCCTACTGACTCGGTATACATCAATGCTTTTGTCTTTCTTATACTACACATGAAAATCACCGTTGTTCGAGCTCGCAAAGAATAGTTTGGCCTCCCCAGCACATGCTTCTTGTGTGTGTAACATCGATGGTGGGAGTAGTAGAGGGGTTTTTTCCCCGGCCGCCATGGCAATGCATCGAGATGTGCATTGCCCTATATTAAAGCATGCATGACGGCCGACGAACAGAGCGTAATCACACAAGTTCATCACCTCTGCCAAACAATACAAGCGTTGGGGGTTGCTTGGTCTTCATGTTTGATGAGTGTTGCCTCAAGAAACACTCGGCTTAGTCAGCAAAGACCTCCTTTCGTGGACTGGCGTTGCGTGCCGAGTGTTGCTTTTTGCGTAATTGTGCATCAGATTTAATCTTATTTACAAGTCGGTTAACCAATATCGATTTCCCTGTCTTGATTAAAGTAAACAAGACTCGTGGTTATTTAATATTAATGAACCAATTAATTAATGCAGTGCACATTAATGTAGTAGAGCACTTTCAATGCATTGTAAGAGGAAGGGGGATCGATACTCCCTCCGTTTAGGTGTACTAGGAAAAATGTCCGTGCGTTGCAACGGGAGAGAAAAATCTGGTTGGAGAGGCGCACAAACTAAATTCTTATTCGTACGTCGCCTCCCGTCGTTGGTTTGCACGAGAGATTCATTAAAATATAACGGTGCGATTTTTTTTGAACAATATAATCCACTTCAACATTGGGTTATCCACAAATGGTTCTAACCATACATTTATAAAACACTGTCTATAACAAAATTACACTCTTCATGTAAAAAAAAAATCCAAGCTCATGAGCTTCTCGTATCAATTTTTTGCTCGACTCGACATCAACTTATAAGTTTCGCAATTTGGTAGCAAATGCGCCCGGACGTTGCAACGGAAAAGAAAAATTCTCTCTCGAAGATGCAATAAGAAAATTATTTTTGCCATTCCTACGATTTTTTACAAATGCAATTTAATGAAGTTAGCCACCATGTTGATTAGGATCCTTGTCGCCTTATCCTTATTGGCCCCATTGGGTTGCGCAAAAGCCTGCACCATGACACGTGGGACACTTTCGACGTGTCTAGTCCCATTCGTGAAGACGTCTAGAAGTTATTCCAAAAAGCTTCGGATGACCTCGAGGCAAGCCGTCACACTTGACATTTAATGTAGCGTAAATTTTAATTTAAATCGGAACTGATAGACCTAGAATCGAATGCATAACCAATACATTCTTTCTTTTTATAGATGTGTAGACATTTCATAAAAACCTAACAACATTTAAGAAACCCTAAAAAGTATATTTGCAAGACCTATTTTTTGATACAACATTCTTTATCATTTTTAATTAAACCAAAATAATATGGGGTACGTTTGCAAAACTTTTCTAAGAACATTGCAAAGTTTTCCAATTTTTCTAACTTGTTTGAACCTTTTTTTTCAAACCCGTTGCGCCAAACCGTCGAGCCATCCGCTCCCACGCCGATATCGATGTTGGAGAGGGCCATTGTCGGAGATATGATTTGAAGGGTTGGGAAGAAAGAAGGGCGACCAATAGGGGTTGCATAATTTGACCACATCTTACTATATATAAAAGCTGGTGGAATCCGCTTCCTGTCATTCGTTCACGTCGCTGGCGTTCGCTGGCCGTCCGATCCACGCGACGGACGGCCAGGATCGACCCACGTCGGCCCCCTACGCGCGCACTGTAGATTAGCTACAGTGACGCGAATATCTACCAACCGCGTGGTGCCACGCGTCCCCAGTCACCGGCCGGTCGTCCCGGTTCCAGCCGGTGACCCGCGTGCACGTTTTTTGACGCACGAGATTTGCAGAAAACCCCTCCGGAAGGACTTAAACACAATTTCGTAGAAATCCGAGGTCCTTTCTGCAAAATTGTCCGCGAGCTCTCCTCTTCCCCGCTCGACGCCGTGGTCGCCGCCGGCGCCGGCGCGCATCGCCGCCGTCCCGCCGCTTCCCGGACCCATCGGAGGCCACGGCGAGGTCCGCCGGCGCGCCCTCTACCTCCTCGCCGTCGATCGCGTCCCGGGGCGCCCTGGCCGCGCGGGAAACACCGCCGCCGCGCCCGCCGTCCTCCGCCGCGTCCCCGCGACGGCGCGCCCCCTCCGGCGACCAAACGGAGGCGGCGCCGCCACGTACGGGTCGGCCGCGAGGAGCCGCGTCGGATGCGGGCAGCCTCGCGTGCCAGAACGCGCCGGCGCGCCGGCGGCGGCTCCGACCAGATCTTGCCACTGTGACGTCAGCAGTGGGCCCACCCTGTCAGTTTTTCCGATTTTTTTTAAGGAGCCCAAATTACTCATACAATTTTGAAAACATTCTACATAATGTACACCACTAATTTTAGATATGTCTACAAAAAAATGACAAATATGTCAAAGTGGTCACATAAAAATAAACATGCACGAACAAAATTCAAATTTCAAATTTCCATGTGCCTTCCAAATTTTTGTATTTCGTACACGTCAAAAGGGATTGAAATGCGTTACAACTATTCAAAAAATGGATGACTTCCGAATTTGAACGATTTCCGAAAAGCGGACAATCTTAAAACGGAAGCCTCATTTGCATTACATTAATCCCCGAATCTGCGAAATTTTTAAATGCGGACACCTTCAAAATTGAATTTAATGGGAGGACAAAATATAACAAATATGTCAGCATGGACACAAAAAAAACCGCTACCTACAACATATAATCAAATTCCACGTTTGAATAATTCAAAATTTCAGGCGGTTTCCAAATCTTCGCATTTAATAAACAAAAAAAAATCAAATACAATAAACGTGCGAACATAACCAGACACAAAGAACGTTCTTAAAAAATGTAAAACCAACTACCTTTGTAAAATAAAACAAACACATTTGAGAAATTCAAATTTGCTAATATTTGGAAAAAAATTAAGAAGAAAAAAAACCATACCCGAGCTTTCCAATCCAAAATTCAAATTTAATCCTTCCAAAAAAAACTAATATTCTTTAGAGTCCACGGGCGCGGCGAAGACCGCGCTTATTCCCCTAGTTGAACATATAACAAAATCTACAAAAAAAACATACTTTAAAAGGTTAGACAAATAATCTATTATCAATTGCCACAAAGCCATCTGGGTGATTGACTACACTGGAATTTACGACCGAGCGCTAAATAGGGACATGTAGGAGCTTAAGGTGAATATTACAAAGTGAAAGAACCAAAATGAGAATTTTTCAAAAGATAAGGTTCTTCCGCGTGCGTTAATATGGTAGCAGTTTTCCCCAATCATCGCACTGAGTGATGCTGGTCCGAGAAAGCGCAGTCCCACGCCTGCCATTGGAGGTATTCGCGTTTATGCCCGCCACTGCTTCCGCTCAATGTCGTTTGTAGACACGCTGGGAGGAAGTTCTCGCGGGCGTCGTCGCGAGGTTGCTTTCTGAGGACTGCATCGCCTGGTCCTGTCGCGGGGAACTTCCGCGAGGGCGAGAGCACATCACCGGGACTGAGGGCCTTCCTGCACCCGCCATGGACGCTCCTAGGCCTCCCCGACCAGCACACGAACATCAAAGGGGAAGGGCAGGGCCGTCTACAGGAATTCGGGGCCCCCGTGCGAAATATAAAATAAGGTCCTAAATTTTGATAAGTTCATAGGAGTCAATCATACTCATCCTTATATTATATGTTATTTTGTATACTATATAGGAATTTATCAAATTATAATGTAAAATTGCAAAGGCAACAATGAAGCATTAAACTAACCTAAGCACCATTCAATATGGAATTTCTTGAAATAAAATATTTTCAGTTAGCGGCAAAAACAAGTTAACTACGAGAGTTTGTAAAATCTGACCCCAACTCCCCATTACTAACATTTTTTAATAATAAGTCCCCATTATACTAACTCAGAATTCCAAAGCATTCCATCAACCAAATACATATTTTTTTACATGATTGAAAAGTAACAAAATCCTTTAAGGGCATCAATTTTCTGATTAGTCGTCGATAAATCAAACATGCAAAGTAGCACTAACCTCCAATCACTGGATATGTGGAGTCTTAATAAATTACCAACAGTAGAACAAATCTGCTCCTTAAGTCTTCTTTTTAGCTAATTTCAACAGCCCAACAGATCACGCGCAAGAGGAAACGACGAGGTTGGAGTATATCTCGGACCTTTGCCAACAGTGGAACCGCTGCCACATCCCTTTGCCTCGGTAAGAATTCCCATCAAAACAATCCTGGCAAGCAGGGACGTTTGCGCGGATGGTGGATGATCCTCAGAAAGCAACCTCGCGACGACGCCCGCGAGAACTTCCTCCCACTACGTGAGCCAGCTAGCATATTCGATCGATCGATTCGTGCAGCAGAACGGACGCATGCACGTCACCAGACACCCAAAAATTGCCTAACACAAACAATAATGCAGTATTGGCTCGCTCAAACACTACGTCCTGGCATCATCGATACTTATCATCGTACAATACAGTACCAGCGTAGTCCTGAAATTCCTATTTCAACGCCCGAGATGAGGTCCTTGATCCCGATCGGAGGCTCCGACAAAACGAACCAGACGTGGTCATGACAGCTTGGTCTCGCCGGACAATATGCGCGCTTGGTCTCGCCGCCGTCGTGCGGGTCGAGGATCAGCCACGGGTGGACGCGGGGGCGTGGGGGACGCGTCGACACGGCACCACGCCACGACGTGCACGCCGCGGCGAACTGGACGCGGTCGAACGGGGAGTCCAGCCTGGTGTAGACCATGGCGAGGAAATCGTCGGAGAGTCTTGACCACAGTCGTGTCGTTCCGGGCGAGGTCCCCCGGATGCTGCTGGCGGCCATGTACTTCGGCTCCATCATTGTGTCCGATCGTAGGATTTCTTTGTTTACTTTGTCCGATCGTAGTTTGGTGAGGGTTTGACGACGAGAGAAATAAGAGCTCACGTCGGTGTGCGTCATGAACCTAACCGGACACGATTATTAGGCAAGCCCTTCCTTATTGGACGTACGTAGAGTGGCCTGTTGACTGTTATAGCCGCGCCTGTGCCGGCCCATTATGGATTCTTCTTTTATTTATTTTTAAAAATTTGTGTAACTTTTCCTCCTTTTCACTTTATTCCTGTTAGTTTTTCCATTGTTTCTTTTTTATTTGTTTTCCATATCTGTTACTTTTTTCCTTATCTGAACATCTTTTCAAATATGAAAAAATGAAATTTAAAAAAGGAAATAAGAAAAAAGAAAAACCAGAAAAGAAAAAAGAAAAAAGAGAAAGAAAAAATAAATAGAAAAAATGACCGAAAAAGCAAGGTGACCGCCGACTCCGCCGACCCAACAAGGGTACGCAGGCGTTAGTAACACCCACAGTACGCGCTTTATAGGATTTTCCGCGCCTATATATCGCTCGCTAGCGGCAGCGTAGCCCTGCGCCGACTGAAGCAGAGCTGGAGACGGGCAGCTCATTAAAACTCCGGTCTTGTTATTTTGCTTTCTTTTTACGTTTTTCAAGATCTGTTTTTAGCTGAATATATTTAAACTTGAAATTTTCCAAGAAAAAATCTAAATTTCTTTCAAAATCTGATAGTTTTTCTAAATCTCAACGTTTAAAATTTTGAACAATTTGTAGAGTGAACAATTTTTTGAAATAAAGAGTTTTTAAATTTGAACATTTTTTGAGTGAACAATTTTGAAATTTGAAAATTTCAGATTGAACATTTTTAGATATTTTATTATGAACATTTTTCAAATGTGAACATTTTTATTTTGAACATTATATATAATGGAATGTGCGAATAAACAGAAACTTTTATTTATGAATATTTTTAAAATTTAACTTTTTAAAAAAGCCAACAATTTCAGAAATCATAAAAACGAAAAAAAAACTAAAACGAAAAAAGAATCAAAAAACAGATAATTTAAACAAAAAAGAAAAGAAAAATTAAAAACAAAAGAAAAAGAGGAGAAGACAAAGGAAGAAAAAAAAGGAAAAACTGCTTGTTGGGCCGCCCCGCTGCAAAAACGCTTCAGGCAGCATTAGCGTCAAGCGCCGCTAACGGGCAATATATAGGGCTTTGTGCAAAAAACAGTACTCAACCATGCACATCATCGTCATCCATTCAACTGGTGATTGCACATAACCCCAGATTGTTATACAATCCGTGTTTGGTCGATATCGTATTTGATATTTAAGATAGAATCAAGTTTTTGAGGTATATCATATAATCATTTGCAGCCGGCTGACATGGGAGTTTTAGCCATATCAGATTTTTACCGGTCGGACCACTGGTTCACTGGTTCAATGTTTGGTTTTTTAAGATATAAAATAATAATATTTACCTTATAAATGCTTTGATAAATAGATCAATACGTGTAGAAAAAAAAGATATAGACTTTGTAATTTTGTATAATTATTTGCATAACAAATATACATAATTGGTGTTTTACACTTTTACTAGAAAATCGGCTCCCAGATTCCATTTTCCCAAATGCCAACCGCACAAATACCAGGTCCCAACCGCAACCAACTGGTACCAGGTTCCACTTTTCAGCCACAACAGCACGCAACCATATACTGATGTACATGCAAATTCGATATAGCCATTTAGAAGCAATAAGCATGCAGCCATTTTGATAGACATGCAGCTCAACTAAGAGGCAAACAGCAAGGTGCAAAAGGACAATTTTAAATGTGCAATGCACACAGACAAGTGCACAACAGCACAAACCTCAACCATCAGGACTTTCAACATGGAGGGCGCTCTCAGGCAGTGGTAAGATGGTGGTGGTTGGTCTTCGTCGCCGGCGCCGGTGGAGTTGCTGTGCTTCGGTCTGGTTCCTCTTCCCCTACGTATTGTACTCTCTCCTTTGTATTTGTACCGTATACTCTGTATGTGGTGCTGTGGTGTTGAATATACGTAGGCTTTTCAAAAAAAATTCGGTTCTTAAACAGTATCAAACTGTTGGTCACTAAAACAAATAACAAGACCGGAATGGGGACTCCACCCCGGCTTTGTCATTAAGCTAGAAGTGAGGAATCGAACCCGGGACCTGGCCCTTATGTGCTTATGCACGGCTACCACTAGTCCACGGAAGAGTTCTCACTGTTGGTCACTCAATTATCAAATGTTTAGAACTCTCGAACACCATAGTGCACGGAAATGAAGATACACACGGTCTCATAAATATAACACATGCAAGAAATAATCTCTCAAACTCTCTCAAGTCACGGTGCTTTGATTGAACGCCGCCTCTTGACCAAGGTAACCTGGAGACTGCAATCATCCAAATCTGGTCCACTGAAAGCATCTAGAGCATCTCTTGGATGGGCATGCACCGTCGATATGGTTAAGAGACCAAAACCACTGGAGCCGTGCTTTGTCCTTTTGAAGTAGAGTACCTTGGCATCAAACACTTTGCCATACTTGCTGAACAAGAGTTGAAGTTGAGAGCTATTCACCGTGAGAGGTAGCTCACTCACCTTCACCCTAAAACAAGGCTCATGTTTCATGATGTGAATGATGCTTTTTGGACTAGTAATTAGATCCGCCTTCCGCTTCTTCTTCTTTAGGTCTAGAGCCTCCCGCGATCTCTCAATAATTTCCTGATCCAACAAAATTGATGTCAAATTTGCAACAGTCTACAACTTCAAGTTCTTACTCATGATTAGGGGATAAAAATTTGTGCAGTTATGGAAAGATTAATTTATCCGAAAAGATCAATTATTTGTATATACCTGAATTGAAGCAATAGCAGGTTGTGGGACGAGCCATGTGCACTTGTTGTTATCCCATCCTGGAGGCACCCGCTCAAGGAACTCAGCCTTGCCGCCAACAAGGTCGTACCTATACACACCAAACAGGTCATGTGGCAGAGCCTCACTATGTTTGTAGTAGACGAAGTAGACGCAGCCGCCTTGAGTACCCAACCGCGAGGTCTCTATGACGCAACTGCTGGGCGATCCGAGGAACAACACACGATTGGCGAGGCTACAACCGTCTTTCTTCACCCATCGTGCCTCCTCTTCTAGCGCGTGCACCAACACGTAGAAGGTTCGTCGACACGAGCGGCGGCCTTCTTCCCCATTTGTGTATGTGATCCATGGATGAATTGACACCCAAAGAAGCTCACCGCGGGACTCCACGACATAGTTATTGGAATGACTCGGGTAGCTGGTGGGTGGCATCCGGACCAGCACGTCATGGGAGACGGAACGTCGTCGTCTGGCGTGATAAGGCGCCAATGGCTATCCTCCATGACTAGGATCTTGCCACCATGGTACGCAGCACAGAACCCACCGTGCCACTTCTTAAGGGTCCTCACAACGAGCGTCCACTTTACGTCCCCAGCGCGAAGTAACGCTGCCCTGAACCTGACAGCGGGTAACGCCGCCCTGAACCTGGCATCGTCGCTGTCGTGGTAGAGTAGGATGGCGCCGTCCGCGTAGATGGTACCGTGGAGATTATCCTTGCCGTCAAGGCAGAACGGGAGTTGAGGAACGTGGGTGACTTCTCCGGTGAGTGGGTTGTGGAGGCTAGAGCAGAGCTGCTCGACGGTGAGGTACCGGATGGCGGTGAAGTCAGTCCTGCCCACCCAGTACCTCGGTGATACCGATGGTGGTGGTGAAGAAGCCCGATAGCTTGCCTTGGAGAAGATGCACCTAAACCTGAGGGGGGTCGACGTCGACGATTCTTTGGCGTTGGCCGGGAGAAGCCACGGCAAGAACTGGGTCGTCGTCTGCGCGTCGCGCGAGCACCGCCATGGCTTGCAGACCGCGCTGAGGCGGACGAAGTCGCCTGCGTCGTGCAGGCGGCCGGAAACGTCGCGGACCAAGTCCGGCGCGAGGCCTGGCCACTGCGTCTCCCGGTTCATGGCGGCGCCGGGATGGAGAAGCAGAATAGATCGAATCTGGACTACGAGCAGTACGTACGTACGGAGAGGAAACAGAGAGGTTTCGTTAATTTGGTGACGTGGACTCGTTTTGACAGTTCGACATTACGTTCCGGCGTGGTTAGTTTTTTTTGCAGGGTTCCTCCTCTCTCCTCGTCGCCTCCCCTCTGACATGGCGGATCGGTAAGGCCTCGTGGTCGCCGTCCAGGAGCTGGCATGGAGGAGGCCATCCGCGGTGCTAGGGCTCTCGCCTCGATGGCGACGTCCTGCCCCAGCGGATCCATGTACGGCAGCGGCGGCTGTATCCGTCCCGGAGGTCGACGAGGCAACGCACTACGAGGAGATCGGCAGCAGGCCTCACGGCAGGCCTCCCAAGCCACCTGGCCTCCGCGACTCCGCTCCCGGCGCGCCCCATCCCCATCCGGCCATCCCTGCTCGGTGGAGACCAGAGCGCCGTACGACGAGTTGCTGCCAGCCGCCGTTTCCTGCCTTACCCTACCCGGTGCGCCGCCCTGCTCCTTCACGGCGATCCAAGTGCTGCTCCTCCACGGCGCGCCTCCCGTGCTGCTGCTCGGCGGTCCGCCCTGCACCTCCCCGGCGCGCCTCCTGTGCTCCTTCCCAGCGACCCGCCGTGGTGTGCTTTGAATATGGGAACAGAGGACTTACTGACATTCATATGTAGGACAGGAAATAAGATTAAGAGGGCTAAGAATTACAAGACTAAATGATGACCCCGTATTCCTGTAATTTCTGAATTACGTGAGCTATCCTATTTCTTTGCTGCTTTTGGATTGGTGACAAAGCTGGATTTTCCCTTGAACTGAAGACACTTCGGAAGTTTTACTAAAGATACTAATATCTGTTATTATGCTTGTAGTGTAATTTTTCTAAAGATAATATTTTTCCATGTGTTGAACTCTCCTGCTACTTCCAGAGAAAGTGGGTTTCAGTGGAGCAAAGGAAAAGAGGAGAATGGAGTTCAATAGGAAGGATAGTATGAGAAAATATATATCCGAAAGCACAACAATAAAAAATGAGCTTGCCATTAGCTCCTATTAGCTCTTATGCTACAACAAGAACTGGGGAATGATCAGAAAGTAAGTAAAATACAATGTGAAAATATGAGGATCCAAAAACATTACTAATATTCTAAATAACTTGTGCATTGATAAAGCCCGTAGCAGCGCACGGGCATGTTTGCTAGTAGATCGAATCTGGACTACGAGCAGTACGTACGTACGGAGAGGAAACAGAGAGGTTTCGTTAATTTGGTGACGTGGACTCGTTTTGACAGTTCGACATTACGTTCTGGCGTGGTTAGTTTTTTTTGCAGGGCTATAATAATTTTTCGCGAAAACCTTAAAGTAGCGGTTATTTCAAGATGCTGTAACGAACTATCGATGTACACTGACTCTCTCTTTCCTACGTGCTGGTAAGCTTCCCCACAGATCTGAGACAGACTGACAGAGTTCTTGTTCGCTGCTTATCACAGAGCAATTTTTAGAGTGGAAGAATTGCGCACAGTTTCTAAACTCTGGTGTTTTGTTCGTCTCCTTGGTAGGCTGAGACTGTCATTGAGTGTAATCACGCCGCCACGGCAAAGTTGGCACGGTTGAGACCAAAGCTTTACCTTTGACCAAAATTTCTAGCATACAACAATGCAAATAAGTGTGTTTTTACTTTTTAGTTGCTTTAGATTAAGAAGCTCTAGTGATGCGTGTTGACAAAGCCTCGAAGTCTGATAATTTTCCAATACAGTCAATCGATTCAAGGTCTTGGTAACGTTAAAAGCAAGAATGAGGCACTTGAAAAAATCTAGCTGCTAAGACACGACTAACAGAATTGGAATTGTTCTGGTATGATGGTATGATTTATTAGAAGTTCAAGCAGAGGCATTTGAGGGTCTGTGCCCACCCAAGGTCTGAGGAACACAAGTTGGATGGTGGGTATGGAGAACGGCTGCCCAGAGTACCTAAATACACTTCTTGTCAAGGCATGGGATCAATTGGGACCTGCTCCCGAACTCTTCTGAGTGTTTTATTCATCTTCGTGAGTTCACGATTTCGGGTAGCCACTAGAATTACTTGCCATACACTGAAGTATCTCATGTGGCTCAAGAGCCTGATTGCCTGACTATTGACCGCTGCCCAGATATTAAATCGCTTATGGAACTTCCCCGTTCTCCGATTGGAATATTGTGATCAAGACTTCATGGAGTGATGCGAACAGGTGGACCATCCAAACTGGCAAAAACATCAGAACGTTAAAAATTGTAGTACTATTAAGCAGTGGGGATTTTGACCACTGTATTTATTTGCTTCCTATCTATGACTTGTCATATCCTGAAATGATGGCCATTCGACTTGTTCCATCACTATGGTTTGTAATAATAATCACGATGATGAACACGTTACTGATGAAGTGTTTCCAACTTTCTCATTGTGATCCAGAGTGTGATGTTTGTTAATAAAGTATCTAACTCCAATTTTCCAAATACAACCAATTAAATAATGGTAACCAAAGTCTCAACCATCAACAATACATGATCAACAATAACATGTTGCAAACAATCTTATTTCACACAGATATGCTCAAGCACCGTGGCCTGGCATCATTAGTATATCAGAATACAAGCAAACTACAAAGCCAAAAGATAAAAACTCACACCGTGTAATCGTCGTACACTACAATACCAGCGTAGCCCTGCAAAGACTAGTTGTTGCAGGTATATATTTTAAGATTTTCACGCAGACGGACGGAAGTAAACGTTTCCAAGATTAACTGAAGACGGCTCTTAACATAGAAGATTATTGTAGACTCTTCTTGGATAACTCCTCTAGTTCTCTGAGCTGAAGGAAGAAGCCTCGCCGCTGGAGTCGCTCTCGTCCTGAATGCGCTTCATCTCATACGCCCACTCTAGCCCGGAGCAGTAGTGGAGGGGTGGGTTGAACCTGTGGTCGTTCAGGTCAGGGGGCAGGAACGCACCGTTCTCAACCAGGAACCTGACAACCTTCTTGTTCCTTTCCTTGGCAGCAATGTGGAGAGGAGTCCCTGAATAGAGACAAAAGTGGAAATTTTAATACTCCAAATAGTCAAGTAGATTCTGTTGAATGAAGCTTGAGAAGCTGCATACCAGAGAACGATATGACTTAAAACATAGATAACAACATATGAAGACACTCACACCATACACATCCTTTAAAACAGAGAAGTACATACTATGGTCTGTTACACGACCTCATCTATATACCTAACAGAGCTCAGATTTAACAGAAAAAATATATTATATTTGGATAAGTGTTTCCTCAGCTCAGCAGGTGCATTACAAGCAGCAAGCTGGAACAGAACGCAAACTGAAATCACTATCCACTAATAAAAGCAATGTGGAGAGGGCTCCTTGAATTAAGGAAAATGTGAAATTTTTAATACTTTCCCCCTCGTCTATAGGATGTTCGGTTAAGTAACCTAGAGAAGCTGCATAGCAGAGAAGTGTATGACTTCTAAATAGATAACAATATAGCAAGACACATTCACAACTTTCATATCCTTTAGGCTTTAGAACAAAACAATACATACTCTGGTCTGCTACAAAAATTCATGTACATACCTAGTACATCAAACAGAGCTCTGATAGACCATAATGTTTAAGGTATATTTGGATTGAAGTACTTCCTCAGCCCAGCCATCAGATTAGTATATGCACAGACAACTAAGCAGATGTACTGCTAGTAACAGCGTGACAATACTTGAACTGAAAACAGTAATATTACTTGACTCCAAAAGAATAGTCAACTTACAGCCACAAGCTCCTTTTGTTCGAGCGTCGATATTAGCACCGCGCTCCAGTAGTTCATCCATGACTCTGACATGTCCGCCCTGAGCAGCAAGGTGCAGAGGCGTGGCACCAGGGGACTTTGGCCCCATGCAGGGGCATTGACATCCATCCCTTCATTCAGGAGACGTCTCACCTAAGAAGAAGCCGAGCAATATAACATCACATCAATTATTTTCAGAGCTAGATTAGTAAGAAAATAAGAGAATAAGTAAGATGTGGTATGGGATCAATTTGTCCATGCTTATGGGTTAGGACTGGCAAAATAAGCGAACAGCCTTTAGTTGGAGATGTGATATGGGCTCGATTTGCCCATGCCGTTGTGTTAGGACTAATAAAATTGTAATTTTTAGTTCATAATAAATGGACCTATCTTAAGGGGTGCCTCCAAGGATTCGTAAGAGCAAGGAGTAGCAATTGAACGACTGGTACTTAAATCTAGTTATTATAGATGAACACAGGCCGAAGAACTGGGCATGCCTAATAATGAAATGAAGGTCACGAGGAGTGAAGTCCAGAACAATCAGCATGTCCAGCCAACTAGTAGCCTCGGGTGCATTTTTCAAATCCTACTCACAGACATCAGCAAAGCTGGATGCAGAACATCAACGCAGCCTTAGACTCCCTGAAGGACATCATAAAATGCTTCTGTACAACGGCTAACAATCCACGGAAACAGTTACGATATGTGCTGGTCTTTTTTGTTTTGTCAATTGCTCACATGTCTGTCCTTTTATCTTTATAGGGTGACACAGTTTTGGCTTTTTCTCCTAACAACTGTCGACATGTGTAATGGCTCTTGTGCATAATACTCGAATCTGTTTAAAGGGCTAGAATAATCCATTTCTTCTCGTGTACACGTACAAGAAAACATATGACACATCTCATCCCTGATACTCCTATTATTGTATTGCGTAGAAATTGTATTTCTTTGTAGGAACAAACTGTGATGCGAGAACGGTTAGAGTAGGGACGTACGTACCTCCTTGAGGTTGCCCTTGCGTGCAGCGACGTGGAGCTGGTTCCAGCCGCGGTCATCGGCGTCGTCGCCGGATGTGCGCACCCTGGTCATGCTGAGCGAGCTGCGGAACTGCACCATATTCCAATCTTGCTTCCGAGAGGCGGCGAGGCCGTCCCCAGATCCAAACTTAGCCAACCGGACGTGGAGACGAACAATCGAATGGAATCGAAACAGGGGAGGGGGGAAGAAACAGGAGGATCAGAAATCGAGAGAAAGAGAGGGGAGAGAGGGGATTAGCGG
The DNA here is from genome assembly GCA_947311845.1 of Poa pratensis. NCBI lineage: Eukaryota > Viridiplantae > Streptophyta > Magnoliopsida > Poales > Poaceae > Poa > Poa pratensis. Next base: position 980,805 of record CAMZMU010000043.1, on the reverse strand, counting down.
GAGTAGTTGCCCATGCCGGCGGGTGCGAAGGGATTCAAGCCGGGGCCGAGCGCGCGGAGGTTCTTGTGCTGGAGCATCGGCGAGGAGGTGGACGACGGCGAGGGGCGGCGCACCATAGTATGTGGGATTTCTGGAGACGGTGGATCTGGGGGCAGATCAGAGGAAGGTGAAGAAGGCGGAGTTGGGGATCATGCTATCCTTGGGCAGAAAATCCCAAATCGGAATCGAAATCGGAGCGCGGAGGATGGATGAACACGAGAGAATTGGATGGGATGAGCGTGAGGAGGAAAACCTAGGAAGAAATCCAAATCGAATCCAATCCCTTCTCTTTCTCTCCTCGCCTCTTTTTTATATCGCCAGAAAATAATACTCCCTGTCCGTGTGACGGGCCCTTGAAGCCCAAACTAACCAAGGGCCCAAATCGTTTAGCTTCGAGTGAATGTCTCCAAACTAGAGCACTACCCCTAAAAAAATTAGAATCTGACTTGTTATTCCCCACATGATATAGTTGTGCTTGAACACCAACGAGACCATTCCACGAATTTCTGGACCTCTCCTCCCCCTCTCTCTCTTGCTACAGTGTCCAGAGGCGGATCGGAGGCGACTCCGGTTTCCCCAGCGGCCGCCGGCGTATCCGCGGGATTTCTCATCCTCCGGCAGCCGCCCCGGCGGCGGGCGGATGGGGAATCCCCGGATCGCGCTCCGGCGATGTAAATAGGGTGGAGTTCGGGCGGATCGTGGGCGTCGCGGCGGAGGCGGGGTCGCCGTGGTCGTCGTTTTGCTGTGCGGCAGCCTCCCCTCCTTTCCGGCGGCGTCTTCGACGACGTTGTTTGGCTGCTGCTGCGCCCGGCCGGCGCTGCCTCCGGTGTCGGCGGGCTGTCCGTGGGTGGTGTATAGGGGTGGAGCTCAGTTCTTGCGGGAGTTCGCCGGCGACGGGCTTGAAGACGGTGGCTTCTCCGGCGGCGCGTCGGTCCTTGGTGGCTGCAAAGGCGAAGGACTTCCGGCTGCTGGTCTGTACAAGGCTCTTTGGAGCGATGAAGACGGCGGCGTGCCTTCTGCGCGTGTCGACGGCGGCGGCGGCCGTCCCTGTGGGCTTCGTTGTAATTTTCCTTTTGTTCAGGGTTGTCTGTAACCGTGCAATTCCTTAATAGATCTGGGTTTTTATGTCAAAAAAAAAAAGATATAGTTGTGCTTGAATCATCTTTTCAAAGCATATGAATTTACACAAGTACAAACCTAACTCCTTGTATCCATATTCTGTCACCCGCTCCAAGTTTCGAGGTAACGAAGACTGAGTGAATGAAGAATAACGTACTGACGGGATGCGTTAGGGAGCTACCATTTGGAAAACCTCTTACCACTAGTAGGAAAAAGCCATTATGTGGCGCACCCCTAAAGCTATTATGTGGCGCATGGGGGGTGCGCCACAGAATACTCGCCACTAAATTGTAAATTCTGTGGCGCACCACCCTGTGCGCCACAGAATGGTGCGCCACAGAATTACTTTCTGTGGCGCACCCCCTAACCGTGCGCCACAGAATAGGGTGCGCCACAGAAATATTTTGGGTGCGCCACAGAATTCCTGTGCAGTATTCTACCCATACGTATACCAGAATACAAATATCCGTATAATACCAGAATACATGTATATTTCATATTTACACAGATATAACAGAAACAGAAATATATATTTCATATTTCCACAGATATAACAGAAACAGAAATATATTTTCACATGTATATTAAAACAAACACATTACAATGTCATCGCATTACTTATATCCCGAGATACATACATATATAGTGACAATTGGTACAAAAGTTCACACAATGTCACACAAGTCTTAATGTCACACAATAGTTCACACAACTAAGATCAAATAGAGAACCACCCGTATGATGGATCCTTCTTCCTGATCCGCTCCGGAAACGGATTATAGCCGTCTTTCGTCATCCACGTCCTCGTGTCATTCTGCATATCTAGGCGTTCTTCGATCTCCCACTTAGACAACCCTGAAAATCGATTGGGATATATATTTGGTTAATGATATAACTAGAGTATGATTTATTCATCTAATATAGAAAAGAAAGAAGCACTTCTTGCGAGTGAGGCAAGGTTTTCTTTTATAATACATTCTACCTCTGGCGTTGTGTAAGGACCCCCCTGCTGTCTTGACATCTTCCAGGATGATTTTCGATAACTGTAACTGGATGCGATGGAAGTCTTCTCTAAGCTCATCATCGGTGAGATCCTCATCATATTTGGTCCATTCTTGGAGACTAAATGGCAACCTCGTTATCACTGCATCCCGGACAAACCCTTTCATGTGAAAGAGGACGTAGAAGGCATCCACTGCCAGACTTTTGCTTGAGGCAATGGAACCCAGTCCCATGGTGAAACTTGTGTGTGTTGTCCATTACACGTTCCCCTTTCTTCTCGAAGGGACCTCCGTTTTGGGCGTAGCCCTCGAGAGCCTCATCGAGAACACCCTTAATTCTAGTGTAGTCTTTCGGCACGTCCAAATTCCCTGAGTCAAAATATGTGGCAACTGACCACTTCGGGCTTACGACGATGAGTACTGAGTACTTGTCACTGCTCAACACAATTGAAACGGAATATTGGAAAGGATCAACACAACAGAAGAAATCTATAAGAAAGCATAAGATACGACAGCGGCGACTAGATGCGGACTTACTTGAAAAAGAAAGGCACAAGAAGGCTGTTCTTCGTGTTCATGTTCAGCATGATTCTCTGGAGGTACTCTGTGGCCCTGGCCCGTGTCGTTGATCCTTCCTCCAGCTGGCTGTCCCGCATGTAGTAGGGATCCACTACCTTGACGTAAGGGGTTTGTTCTCTCCTGATCTTCATCGCCTGGTTGAGCGCGTATAGGCGGACCAAGTTATAGTCCAGCCGTTTATAGTGAAACAAGTTGAAGACGTCCTCGCACGATATGAAGAACAGATCCGCGGGGGATTCATCGACGAAGTCAACCAAGTCCTTTGGCACCTTGACAGTGAACACCGGGTAGTTTGGATTCTCGTCTTTAAGAAGGTTGTCCTCTAGCTTCAAGATAGCATGTTGCAAAGGGACCATGCATCCATCTGCGAGGTGGAGCAGCTCCGGAGGCAGTATCGGTTGACCAGCTTCATGCAATCGGGACGACAAGCCACCCGCACGGGGTGGTATCATGGGTTCATACCCCAAGATAGGTTTCGGCTTCGGAGCTGGCTTACTTCTCTTCCTGTGCTTCTTCTTCTCTGGTGTATCTGGTGTATCTTCCGGAGGCAGTATTGAGTACTGTCTGGAGCCGAAGCTGATCACTGGGGGAGGCCCTTTTTTCCCTCCCTCAGTCCAAACCCTGACAGACTCACATATGGTAGTAAAGAGCGACGTGAGCGTCTTTGTCACCGCCTCTGCGATGAACGTCGGAATGATACTATTTTCCTCTATCGGTTCCTCGCCTCTTGTTCGAGAAACCCCGGCCTCGTCATTGTCGGCCATGTTTGCACTGCATTAAAAAGAGGCAAAAAGTTAGTATAACAAATTTAAGATAAAAAAATCACCTAACTAATTAGTACTAAGATACCCCGGCCCATGCATTAGTCGCAATACCCCATACGTCCTATTTTTAGCAAAGTCATGCCAAATTTCACAAAAAAATTCGGCATGACCTTTGCTAAAAAAGGGACATATGGAGTACCCGAATTTGCCGGAACGGAAGTTAATCGACGTTCCGGCAATCTCAAGGGCCTCTCGGGGTACCTGCAAGCATTTCCAACAAAAAAAACACATCTCTGGCCGGCATCTCCGGCCGGCATCTCCACGACACGATGGTCGCAGCACAAGCACAATACACCATATGTCCTTTTTTTAGCAAAGTCATGCCAAATTTCACGAAAAAAATCGGCATGACCTTTGCTAAAAAAGGGACATATGGAGTACCCGAATTTGCCGGAACGGAAGTTAATCGACGTTCCGGCAATCTCAAGGGTCTCGGGGTACCTGCATATATTTCACAAAAAAAAACACATCTCCGGCCGGCATCTCCACGACACGATGGTCGGAGCACAAGCACAAACACCCAACTCCACGACACGATGGTCGGAGCCACATCCACATCTCCAAAAAAAAAATCCACATGTCCGGCCGGCATCTCCGGCTGGCATCGCCACATCCCACATCTCACCTGAAAGAACGCGGTGCTTCTTCCCAACTTCCTGCATACGGAAATACAATATATTAGTTTACAAATGAAATGCATTTCAAAAATACAAGTAAAACTAACCTAACAGCAGCAGCACTAACCTAGCAACACAACTAGAAACTAACCTAGCTAGCACTAGCAGCAGCAACTAACATCAACTAACATCAACTAACAAGCAGCAACTAATTAACAGCAAGCACTAACAACTAGCAAAAACTTAGCACTAACCTAACACTAACCTAGCTAGTAGCAACTAACAACTAGCAAGCACTAACCTAGCTAGTAGCAACTAACCTACTACTAACCTAACAGCAAGCAGCAACTAACAGCAACACACCTAACAGCAACTAAACTAACCTAAACTAACAAGTAAAATTATCAACTAACTAACCTAAACTAACAACTAACCTAACAGCCTAAACTAACCTAAAGCACAAGCAAGCAAGCAACAAACTAACCTAAACTAACAACTAACCTAATAGCAACTGAAATTATCAAATTCGTACAAGAATTTTAGTGTAGGCATTTTGACAAACACCATCGGTGCTAGGAGGGAGAGGAGACCAGGGGAGGAGGAGGGGTCACCTTCGGTGCTAGGAGGGAGAGGAGGTGGTCGGCGGCGGTGTCGAGGGCGGTGCGCCGTGTCCAGGCGGTGGCGGCGAGGTCGTCGGTGGCACGGGCGCGAGGTGGGCGAGGCCGAGGCGGCACGGGCGCGAGGTGGGCGAGGCCGAGGCGGCACGGGCGCGAGGTGGGCGAGGCCGAGGCGGGGGCGTCGGCGGCGGCTCGAGGTCGACGGCGACGAGTGGGTCGAGAGCACGTACAGAGAGCGAGGAAGAAGAAGAGAAAGAAAACCGGCGGCGGGGACGCGAAATATGCCTAAGTGTTGGAATTCTGTGGCGCACCCCCTAGTGGATGCGCCACAGAATTTTGATATTCTATGGCGCATCCACTAGGTGGTGCGCCACAGAATTCCTTCGCCAGAAATATCATAAGCCTCTGGTCCCTGATCTTGACAGAACCATCTCAGTAGCCCACTGGTTAGCTGTTCTGTAACCTGGGGCAGCCAGGTTCGAATCCTGGCTGTCACCCATATTTTTTTTTTGTTAAATTTTGTGTTTGTCTTATATTAATTAATACACAAAAAAAGTTTCACACACACAAATTAATACAAATATTGAACTTGTGCCATATATCAAAATATTGAACTTGTGCCATATATCAAAATACATAGATATTCTTGTCTCACGCACACAAACAAATTATATATAATACACAAAAAAGTCTTCTTCTTCCCGTCCGGTTCCGAGCTAGCATCTCTTCTTTCCCTTCTTGGCGGTTGAATACTTTAGGCCGGTCACCTTGAGATTTCTTCGCGTGAACGGACAACCTTTCGTAGGTAGGGAGGTCTTCCTTTTTTCTTTACAAGTAGTAGGCATGTCGAAGTACTTGTCGAATTCCTCCTCGATCTTCGGATCGCCGTTCTTGTCCAAGTCCTCCTCGTTGGCGTCTCCTTCCATTCCGATGATGCTCCTCTTGCCCCTCCTCACGACAACACGGCTAGGCTTTGACGGGTCGGTAATGAAGAAGCATTGGTCGACTTGGCTAGCGAGTACCCATGGCTCATTTTTCGCGGAGGCGTTCTTCGATTTGGCTTCGGGTATAACCATGGTGGTGAAATACCGGCCTTCTTTTTCGACGTTCTTGGCCCATCTCACACGGAACATTGGCACCGACTCTCCACAGTAGTTGAGCTCCCATATCTCCTCTATCCTTCCGAAGTATCTTTGCTTGACGGTAGCCTCGTCATCGGCGTAGGATAGCATAGTTACTCCTGAGTTTTGATATTCGCTACTCCTGTCCTTTTCCTCGGTGCAGAATCTGTAACCACTGATGTCGTACGACTGATAGGTCTTCACGTTCTGCCGGGGCCCTGTGATATGGAGAATATGAGTTTTTCATCTTCGTACATGGCTTTCTGACCCGTGATTCAGACAGTTGCCTTTTCTTGAACCATCTCGTGAAGCTGGAGTTGTGCTCTCTGGTTACATCTCCGTTCTTCCTCGGCCGGCCCAGGTCGATGTAATTCTTCTCGATTAAGCTTCTGTGCTCTTCCACCCAAGGTTCGATCAATTCTAAGTGTTGTAGCGCGACCCGGTGAGCCCTTTCGAAGTCGTCGCGTCGACCATCAATGAAGACAGGGAGTGAGCGGTAGCCCTCGCGGTGACCAAAACCAGCGAGCCTGCCGAGGTGCGTCCTAGTGGGCAGACCAACATCCTCGTTCTCGGTGCTTAGATAACTCTGGCAGAAGGAGATGCACTCTTTGGTCAGAAAGCCCTTGGCCATGCTTGCGTCTGGACGGGCCCTGTTGCGAACGTATCCTTTGATGACACCGTTCTGCCTTTCGAACGGCATCATGTAGTGCAGGAACGTCGGCCCGAGCTTCAGTATGTCATCAACGACATGGAGAAGGAGATGCACGCAGATGTCAAAGAACGCGGGCGGGAAGTAAATCTCGAGCTCGCATAGTATCCCCACGACCTCATCCTGTATCTTGTGGAGCTGCCTCACGCCGATCGACTTCCGGTTGATGACGTCGAAAAAGTTGCAAAGTGCAGACAGCGTATCACGGACGTGCTCGTCCATTATCCCTCGGATCGCAACGGGAATTATCTGCGTCATAAGCACATGACAATCGTGAGACTTCATCCCGCTGAACCTCTTCTTTGTTTCGTCCAGATATCTGCTTATCTTCCCGCGTAACCGTAAGGAAATTTGACTCCTAGGAGGCACATGTAGAACTGCTTGAGCTCCTCCGGACTCATAGTGAAGCAGGTAGGGGAAGCACCACCGCGTTCTTCTTCCTCCTTTTGCGGCGACCTTGAGTCCCTTCCGTCTGGTCATCATTATCATCATCATCACTATCGGGGCCTGAATATCTTTCTTGATGCCAAGCCATTTCAGATCGTATCTTGCTTTCTTCCCATCCTTGGTCTTTTCCGGCATGTTCGAAAGAGTGCCAAGAACAGCCTCGGTAACATTCTTCGTAATGTGCATTACATCGAGGCTATGGGGCGTGTGGAGGACCTTCCAGTACTCCAAGTCATGGAAAGCACACCTCGCTTTCCATACACCCAGCAGCGGATCTACCCTCGGTCGCTTCTTTCCCGGCGCAGGGCACTCCTCCCAATTTGTCAAAAGCTCATCAATTTCTATGCCGCTCCTCGGGCGGTTTTGTTCGAGCTCTTCTTGACCATCGAACAAATCACCGCGTTTTCTCCAGGGTGGTCCATGCGAAGCCACCTTCGAGCCCCTGGGTACACGGTTTTCGAAGACCCTTGATCTTGGTAGCTGGATATGCGGGGTCTCATCCATGCACCTGACACATCGCAGAATCCGTGCCCACCTGGGCCGATACATACGAGATTCCAGGATAGTCCTGCACCGTCGTGAGCAACGCGGCTCTCATATTGAAATAATCTTTAGTGTAGGCGTCCCACGTACGGACTGGCGTCTTCCATAACGTTTCTAACTCCTCTTTCAACAGCTCGAAATACAGATGTATGTCGATACCTGGTTGTTTCGGCCCCTGAATAAGCATACTCATGTGTATGTACTTTTGCTTCGTGCACAGCCACGGGGGAAGGTTGTAAGGCCATACAAACACGGGCCAGGTGCTATGTGCGCTACTCTGGTTGCCGAACGGATTCATTCCATCTGTGCTCATACCCAGCCTGACGTTCCTTGCGTCGCGCCCAAAATCTTCGAAGGCGATGTCCAATGCTTGCCAATTGCTAGCGTCTGCAGGGTGTGTCAGGATGGTGCCCTTCTCCGGATCTTCTGCGGGCTTCTCCCTTTCCGCGTGCCATTGCATGAGCTTTGCTTCCTTAGGGTCCACGAACCACCGCTGAAGACGGGGAGTGATAGGAAAGTACCATACCACTTTTCGAGGATTTTTCTTGTTTCCACTCTTGTACCGTCCGTGGCCGCACACCGGACATTTGGTCAAGTCCTCGTAATCGCCCCGATAAATTACGCAATCATTGATGCAGGCGTGGTATCTCGTGCGGTAGGTCAAGAGGGCACAGGACTTTCTTGGCCTCCTCGATACTAGTTGGCAATGTGTTACCCTGGGGAGAATATCGTGCAGAATTTCAGGTTCTGTCGAAGCTCTTGTCGGTCCATTGTTTCCCGACTTCATCTCCATAGCATCAAGCGTTACTTGCAAGCGCGTATCCTGGGCCGGCACCCAGGATACAACGGAGTGATCCCGTCTATCCCCATTTGCGCTAGCTTGGCTTTCTCTCTGTCGTTGCTCGTCTGACTGAGAAGCAGTTCTTGAAAATGAGCATCCTGCAAGGCCAAACTTAGCGGGGTCTGCTCGTCTCCTTCGTCATGATGATGATCTTGTCCGCCGGCATCTCCTTCGTCATGATGATGATGATCTTGTCCGCCGCCGGCATCTCCTTCGTCATCATCTTGTCCGCCGCGGCATCTCCTTCGTCATGATGATGATCTTGTTCGGCTTGTTCCAGCATGAAACCGTGCCTGAGCAGGTGCTCCTCCAATAATCCAGAATCAGGGTTCATCCACCTCTCAAGTTTGCATTTTCGACATGGACATCTTATCTGGCTCCCGTTGGACCGAATCATGTCCGCCTTCGCTTCTTCCTTGTATGTTCTGATTCGACCGGAGTTCATCATTATGACCATGGTTGACTACGCGCTATACATAGAGCAGAAACGAGAGTACATATGTTAATTAGAACCGCAACATGCACACACAAACACACACATGCATGCAAGGTCGACGAAAAAATTCGGCATGACCTCTCTTAAAAGTATGACATATGGGTGGTGCAAAAATTTGCCGAAATGGAAATTAATCAACATTTCGGCAAACATCCATGCACCACGCCGACACAAGCAACAACAAAATGTTTTTTCCGGACCAATTCATGCACACAACACACAAGCTTCATTCATGCATGTCCATCCAACTTTCCTCACCTTGTAGATTCGATCCCGAGACGTGATAGTGGAAAAAAAAAGATGGGGAGAGAGGAGGAGAGTATATATGGGGGAGTCTATCAACCAAAATAGGTTTAACTACAAAAAATGGAGAAATCTATGGTCAAAATTGGATGGGAGGGAGGAGCACCACGAGTTGGGAGGTGGGTGGAGGAGAGGAAGAAGAAGAGCAAATGGGAAATGGGTTGGGTAAAGTGGGGAGATGCCCCTTTTAAAATATCTGGAACACACATTCTATGGCGCACCCTTTCCTGGTGTATTCTGTGGCGCACCGCAGCTAGTGCGCCACAGAATGTCTCTCCCCCAATTATTGGTGGGGCCAGCGCAAGTAATTCTGTGGCGCACCCGCACGAATGCGCCACAGAATATGCAAATTCTGTGGCGCACCCCGTGCGCCACAGAATTTGCATATTCTGTGGCGCATCTGACGCGTTTGCCACAGAATGGGCCCAAAAGTGGCTGACCCGTGGGTGGGTGTGGGGCCCGCACACTTTCTGTGGCGCACCCCTATTGGTGCGCCACAGAATAGAGACATTCTGTGGCGCACCATGCTTGCAGTGCGCCACAAAATTGTGACATTTCTGTGGCGCACTGTGACAGATGCGCCACATAATTTGTTTTGTGGCGCACGGCTTGTTTCGTGCGCCACATAATAGGGATCCATAGAAAAGCTTTTTCCTACTAGTGTACTCGCCTCCGCTGTGCAGGTATAAGCACCTAAACAACATATATGCACCTGAAATGGTGATCTGAAACAACAGGACGCACAGTGCTAAATGTGCCTCTTGCGCATGTGACAGGCTTTCCGATGCCGCCCATTCCAAGGAAACGAGAAAACTTCGCCTACCCACTAGCATCGAAGGACCACTCTAGCCAAGATGATCGAGCTTGTTTTCTTTTGTTGTTGGTGAACCGTAAAGCTTGTGTTGTTTCACACGAGAGGAAAAGGAGAGATGTACATATATAATCGAAGAGCGGAGTATTCATGGAAGAATCATGAGAAGATGTTGTTATTTAAGATCGGGCCGGGATATTACTCAGATATAGGAGGAAATGCAGTACAAGTTGTTGAGCCTTTTATGACGCGAGTGAAGTGTCACTGGAGCTCTGGCACGTTGATGCATTGTTCACACATGCACCAGCCCACATGGCATGGACAAACGTAAAATATTTGGAGATTAGCTAGTTGTGACCCAAGTACGTATTTGCGGGACCGGCCCCTCTCTCTCCCGCAAGGAGAAAGGCGATTTGTGCACCCTCCCCGCTGCTCCCACCTCGCCGCCGCGGATCCGTGCGATTCCTCGCCTCCGCCGGCCGCCTCGGCGGCGGGAGGCTGGGGAATCGCCGGATCCCGGTGTGTAAATAGTGTAGGTAGTAGTAGGGCTTCAGCTGGCGGCGTCTTGGAGGCGGTGGCTTCGTCGGCGGTGTGTTTGCGGGCGGCGTTCGTCCCCTCTGGCAGTGGAGCTCCGTGGAGATCCATGGCGGAGCGGCGCCCTCTTCTTCGTGCTCGCGGCCCTTCGGGGTTGCCGTGCGCGGAGTTTCCCCCTCCAGATCTGCTTGCGGCGGATCTGGTTGACCCTTTGATTGCAGGTGCTCATGGCGCGAGCGACGACGACGATGGAGCTGGATGGAGGCCTCTCGAGGTTCGAGTTTCGGAAACTTCCCGTCCGCCTGGGGGATGCTTCTGTTCCAAGGTTTCGAAGCAGCGGCGGCGGCGCGTATCCGATGCGTCTTCTTCACCGGCGACGTCGACGCAGAAGAATCGGTGTGTTATGTATATCTTCTGCTTGTTTTCTTCTGCCTACTCGATGTAATTTGCATCTGTAATCTCGCAAAAAAAAAAAAGTACGTATTTGCGTAGAAGGGGGACCTCCGCATCATCCCTTCCAGTTTTTATACTGTAAAAAAATCTAATAGGAATGTTATTTCCAAGTGACAGGCCTTCAAAGCCCAAACTAACAAAGGGCCCAAATCCCATTTCAGGCCACAATCGTGGATTCTCTCTCATCTTTTAGGAACTCGGAGAGTTTTTTATCGATAAATTCAGAGAGCTCTACATCATTCTCTCTACTATATCTTGAATTAGTGCGATGAATCATTCTCGAATTTACAAAAAAAATCACGTTTGGCTTCGAGTTTTTCCAAACTAGAGCATGACCCTAAACAAATTTTAGAACTTGACTTGTTATTCCCCATATATGATATATTTATGTTTCTAACGTGATAACCATCTTTTCAAAGTATATGAATTTCCGCAAGTTCAAACCTAACTCCTCGTATCCATATTCTGTTACCTGCTTTAAGTTTCGAGTTAAGGAAGAGGCACAGAATAATAAGGTATGGACGGGATGCTTTGAGGGGCTGCCATTTGGAAAAATTCTAACTCGCCTCCGGTGTGCAAGTATAAGCATCTAAACAACATCTACGAACCAGAAATGATGATGGGAAACAATCAGACACACAGTGCGAAAGGCCAGCCTTGCGCAGATAACGAGCTTTCCGGTGCCGCCAATTCCAAGGACACAATAAAACTCTGCCTACACACACGCATCGAAGGACCACTCTTGCCAAGATGATCGAGCTTGTGTTTTTTTGTTGGAGAACTCTCAATCTTGTGTTGTTCACACGAGAGAAAAGGAGAAATGTATATATATATATTCCAAGAGCAGAGTATTCATGGAAGAGTCATGATAAGATGAAGTTATTTAAAGCGGGGATATTACTTGGATACAGGAGGAAACAAGTTTGAGTTGTTGAGCCTTTTATGACGCGAGTGAAGTCCCACGAGAACTCTTCAACATTGATGCATTGTATGTAAATGAACAGATGCACCGGCCCACATGGCACGGACAGACATACGTACAATACTTAGGATTAGCTAGTTGTGACCCAAGTACACATTTGCATAGGAGGGGGACCTAGTCCATCATGGAACAAAGACAACCGCGCCACCCACTTTGACGACCCTTGATTTTTACATGAACCATCAAACATAAAGAAGGCAGATCGGAGGAAAGGTGAAGAAGGCGGCGTTGGGGATTATATCGAGGAATCCAATCGAAGGTTGTGGGGATACGACGAACACGGGAGAGAGAGCAAACCCTAGGACAGGAATAGAGAGGAAGAAATCCAAATCGAATCCAATCCCCTCTCTCTCTTTCCCTTCTCTTATTTATACCGTCAAAAGATAACTAAAACTAAAACGAATATATTACTTCCGTGTGACAAGCCCTCGAAGCTCAAGCTAACCAAAGGCCCAAATCCCATTTCACGCCACAATCGTGGATTTTTCTTATTTTTAAGGTACTCAGAGAGCTTTTTATCGATCAAATTCAGAGAGCTCATTTGGTAAATTGGCGAGTACGGCTCGTAAGAAGAGGAGAAAGATCACGCGTCTATCATCATCAGACTATTAGAGCTGGCAAGTGCACACACATATCAAGTGAATCATTCGTAGACACACCATTTTTATGTATTATGAATTAGTACGATGAAATATACTACGTTCAAAAAAGTGTCGTGAAATCGGTACATAAATTCAGTAGCGTTTAGCTTCGAGTTAATTTCTCCAAACTAGAGCATTAGCCTAAACGAAGTTGACTTGTTATTTACCATATGATATATTTATGTTTGTACCGTGAGAATCATCTTTTCAAAGTGTACGAATTTCTGCAAGTTCAAGCTTATTAACTCCTCGTATCCATATTTCATTTTGGTTTTACCCGCTCCACGTTTTGAGTTTACGAAGAGGGAGGGAAGGATGAAAAACGAAGGGGATACGTTGTGGGGCTGCCGTTTGGAAGAATTCTCCTCCAGTGTGCAAGTATAAACATCTAATCAACTTCTATGCGCCAGAAATGATGATGTGAACAACCCATAGGTAAAGTACTAAGTGTCAGCCTTGCGCACATGACAAGCTTTCCGACGCCACCCATTCCAAGGACACAAGAAAACTTCGCCTACATACTAGCATCGAAGGACCGCTCTTGCCAAGATGATCGAGCTTGTGTTTTTTGGTTGGCGATCTTTCGAGCTTGTGTTGTTTCACACGAGAGGAAAAGGTGAGATGTACATATATTCCAAACAGGTAGCAGAGTATTCATGGAAGAGTCGTGAGAAGGTGAAGTTATTTTAGAGCTGGCATATTACTCGGATACAGGAGGAAACAAGTTTGAGTTGTTAAGCCTTTTATGACGCGAGTGAAGTCCCACTATAGCTCTTGTACGTTGATGCATTGGTCATGTAAGTGAACAGATGCACCAGCCCATTGCACGGACAAACGTAAAAAAAATAGAGGTTAGCTAGTTGTGACCCAAGTACATATTTGCGTGGAGGGGGTCCTAGTCCATGATGGATCAAAGACAACCGCCGCGCCGCCTACATCCATCACCCTTGATTTTTACATGAACGTTGTCATAGTAGTGTGCACGTGCAGCAACGCACGCATCAACTACTATGCAATTAGCCAGATATTATGCTATAAACATAAAAATGCACATTGTTGTTTGTCGTAAAACCAAATTAGTTCTTGTGTCCAAGGCTCCAAGCTACAAAAAGAAATGTGACAAATTTCCTTGTTAAAGAATGTGGTCAGGGAATGATCCAAATTCGTCGATCGAGTTGTTCGTGTCAGCTGCAAAGTTCATTTTATTAAACAAATGCATCCGGAAGCAAACACGGGCCCCACACTAACAAAACATTAATTCTCATCCGAAGTATTGTGAAATAAATAGAAAATATACATGAGCATGTGTAATAACATTGAAATTATCGACTATCAACCTGTCTAATCCGCTAGAGTAGCACCAAGCAAATGGAGCATTATTGTGGACGAGTAGCAACCTCGACAATGATCTTCATCAATTTGATGCCCGTTATCCGTTTCACAGGAAGCTCTTGATAGTCAATATAAAACAAACTCCTCGTATAATCAAATTGAGCTCGGTAATGCTACAACAGAGAATAAGAGGATAACGGGAATATGTGGTCATATGGATCATACTCTCTAGGTGCATTATGCATGCATGTTATGATTTAAGTGCCAGGAAGCAAGCTAGAGGGCACAAGGGACAAACCTCTTGATAATTTAAGAAGCCACAGCATAGCAAGAGTGACAAAAGTGTGTATCTTAGTGTGGTGAATAGCGCAGATATCAAATTCTGATACAGAATAATTTTTATTCTAGGGTGATCAGAAATGACAAAAGTGTGAATATGAGAGTGGTGACTAATTCACATTTTAAAACAAATTGACAGATTTGCCATTTTCAAATAGCCTAGAATACAAACTATTTTGCACTGATTTTTTTCGCACTGATAGAGTTAAAAAAAATATCTACATCTGAGATATTTTTTCATCAATTTTTGGAACTTTGATACTGAGATTTTTAAATTTTTTTTAAAAAATGGGTTCCATGGAGTCCGAGCTCCCTTTCGGTCGCCAGTAGTAAAAACCCAAGATGCCACGTAGGTCTAAAGGGCCTATTAAGGGCCCACGTAGGTCGTTAGCTTCACCATCGATTGGTCGTAGCAACGCCGCCATGGCCGCCGGGAGCTCCTATGCTCCGACCTATGCGGACGTAAGAAGGCTCCGCACACCCCTCCGGCAGAAGTGGGCTCGGCCCACTTTGGGCTTCTGGCTCCTTTCTGCGAGGTTCCTACATGGGCCGCTCCGAACACGGCCCAATAGCAGGTACTGCTTTTCTTTTTTGTTTTTTTATTTCTGTTTTATTTTCCGTTTTCTTTTCAGTTTTGATAGTAATAATATGGGCTCACGTTTTTTGAAAAATAAGTAGAGAAAAAATTCGTTCTGCAAAAAAATATTCACATATGTAAAATAATAATAAATGATATTGATCATATTTGAACAATTTTTAAATATGAACATATATGTTATTCAAACAATTTTTAAAATATGATAATTTATGTTATTTGAATTTTTTTTTACTCTGACATTTATTTAATTCGAACAATTTATTAAATATGAATATTTACCTCACTTTAATGGTCTAAAAAGTGAACAGAAAATGACGGTGAACGAAAACTATTTTTGAACGATTTTGAAAAATTAAAAGAAAATGACGGTGAATGAAAACTATTTTTGAACAATATTAGAAGTGAACAGAAAAGGTCGGTGAACGAAAATTATTTTTGAACGATTTTTAAAAATGAACAAAAAATGGCGGTGAATGAAAACAATTTTTGAACAGTTTTTAAAGTGAACAGAAAAGGCCGTGAACTTTTGAATGATTTTATAAAATGAACAGAAAAATAGGGTGAACGAAAACTATTTTTGAATGATTTTTAAAGTGAACATAAAAGGCCGGTGAACGAAAACTATTTATGACCGATTTTATAAAACGATCGGAAAAATGGTGAACGGAAACTATTTTTTAACGATTTAAAAAGTGAACGGAAATGGCCGGTCAACAAAAACTATTTTTGAACATTTTTTAAAAATGGGCAGAAAATGACGATGAACATAAATTATTTTTCAATGATTTTTAAACTGAACCGAAAAGGCCGGTGAACGAAATCGATTTTAAAAAGTGAACAGAAAAATGTCTATGAACGGATATTAGTGTTGAACGATTTTTAAAAGTGAACAGAAAAACTCTATGAACATAAATTATTTTTGAACAATTTTTGAAATATGAATAATTTGAAAATTTGAACGTTTTTTAAAATCCAAACAATTGTCAAATCTGAACATTTTCAAATATGGAAAATTTTCAAATCTGAACTTTATTTAAATTTGAATGTTTTTCAAAAATGAAAATATCCAAAAAGGAAACAGAAAAGAAGAAAGAGCCAAAAAAGAAAAACAAAAAATAAAAGAAACAGGAAAAAACCCAAGAAGAAGAAAGAAAAAAAAGCAACAAAATTACGAAACCAAAAAAGAAGCAGATGCACTGATTGGGCCGGCCCATATAAGCCACAGGTGAGCGGAGCGGAATGCGCTCCGACCTGGTCGTGAAATAGGATTCGCCATGGCCGCCGCCGCCGTCGCCGCGAGGTCGCGCCTTCTCTCCCGCCACTACGTGTCCTCCGCCACATCCACCTCGCTGCCCCACCTAGCAAGCAGCCCGCGGATCCTGCCCCACGCTGCCACCTCGCCTTCTCCGCCTCTCCCGACGGCGGTGGCGGGGTAGACCGCAGCAGAACCCGATGCAGAACGAGCGGTTGGTATACGAGCTGCTGGCAGAGCAGGAGCGGGAGCGGAAGCAGGACCGAGAGGATCAGCGGCGGAAGGCCGGGGAGGAGGTGGACGGGGAGGCGGAGGCCACCGACGACTTCCTGGGCATGAGGCGCCGCTGCTAGAGAAGCTAGAGCGTCGGAAGGCCAAGGAGGCCCGCGTCCCTGACGACGTCGTCTTCTGGGAGCCCACAAGCGCAAGCGCACGCGCCACTCCCAGCTCCTCCGCTCCTTCCTCGAGGCCGGTAATAATAGCCTCTCCTATACAAGTGCTCAGATGTATAGCTGGCCAAACGTGCCGCCCGGCACGGCACGTCGCATGCTTGGCCAAGCACGGCACGAATGTGGCACGGCACGCTACTAATCGTGCCGTGCCATGTCGGCATGCGGGCTCGATCTTCGGAGGCGGCACGGCACGACGGCACGGATGCGGCACGACGGGCCCGACACGGCACCCATTTAGGGCCCGAAAACTGGAAAATAGGTAAAAAAAATAAGACAAAGGTAGATATGATTTTAATAATTTTTATTAAGCTAGCAAGCCGCCTCATTAAAACCTTCCAGTCCCGTTAGGTACCCTGGTAAGCAAAAAGAGTACGTCTGAAACTTGCTGCTGTCCGACTTAATTGTTCATATTACAGACCGCGTGCCGGCGTGCCGCAACCGTGCCGTGTCGCCCACCCGACAGCGGCCCGGCGTGCCTGCTCCAGCACGGATCCCGCGCCTCGTGCCCGCTCCAGCACGCCATGCCCGCGTGCCGCGTCGACAGTGCCGTGCCCGTGCCGGGCCGCGTGCTGGCACGATTGTGACGTGACGTGCCGGGCCAGCCCGCGGGCTCGGAATCCAGCCTCGGCACGAGCACGGGCGGGGCACGGGCCTGGCACGACCCGATTAGTTCGTGCCGGGCCGTGCTTGCGCCGGGCTGAAAATATAGGCGCCTCAAAACCATCGATGTGCAGCCCTTGGTTGACAAAGTGGCCTCTAAGCTTGTTCCTTGGCACGGCAAGAACATCGCATCGGCCGGACGAGGAACTCTTATCAAGTCGGTAATTACATCGCAAGCCATCTACCACTTGACGCCTCTTGTGATCCCCCGGGCATCCTACAATCGGTGAACAAGATTGAGAGGGCGTTCTTTTGGGCAGCGGCGGAAAATGTGTCTGGAGGGCAATGCAAGGTTAGTTGGAAAATCGTTTGTAGGCCTAAAGACAAGGGCGGACTGGGTTTTATGGACCTTGACAAGTTCGCTAGGGCGCTTCGGCTTCGATGGTCGTGGCTTCAGTGGAAGGACCCTAACAAGGAGTGGATTGGCAAAGAAAACCCTTGCAATAAGGAGGACATGGACTTCTTCTATGCAGCCACCACTATCACCATCGGGGACGGCCGCACCGCCAATTTTGGCGCTCCCCGTGGCTGAACGGGCTGAAGCCGAGTGAGGTGGCCCCTTCCATCTTTGCCCTCTCCACTAGGAAAAACTTCACCGTCAATAAGGGAATCACGGACGAGTTTTGGATCAGCAACATCAACATGGCTGAGGGCATCACCGCCCAACATATCACCGAGTTCGTCAATCTCTGGACGAAGGTGAGTGAGTTCCACCTAGTGGAGGACACGTCTGACGACATTACTTGGAAGTTCACCAATTCCGGCTTATACACAACGAAATCCGCCTACAAGGCCCAATTCGAAGGCCTGACAAGATCCACTATGCCGGAGATGGTTTGGAAGAACTGGGCGCCTCCCAAGTGCAAGCTGTTTGCTTGGCTTGTTCTCCAAAACCGGGTGTGGACGGCCGACCGGTTACACCGTCGTGGCTGGCCAAACTGTGGTCTTTGTCAACTTTGCAAAAGGGAGGATGAAACTGCCACACACCTTTTTTTCAAATGCCGCTACACCATCCGCATTTGGAACATGGTGATCACTTGGCTCGGGCTCTCCACATGCAACACTAGCCAGTGGCACTCTTTCGACTCCATGCACGCTTGGTGGGAATCCGTCATCTACACCAACGGCACCCGGCGTAAATCCTTGGCTTCTCTCATTATGATCGTTTGTTGGGAGGTTTGGAATGAGAGGAATGCGCGCGTCTTCCGCCACGTTTCTACCATGCCAACGGTGATCTTTGAGCGGATCAAAATGGAGGCGGCATTGTGGAGCGCCGCGGGAGCTAAACACTTGGGTTCCATTATTCCCGGAGAGTAGTTTTCGTATGTGTGTGTGTGCGAGGGTTGTTTTCCTCGCTACGCCGGGTTTGTCGTTCGAGCGTCTCTTACTCGTTCGGCTGGGGTTGTAAAAGTGCTGTAAAACTCCTTATTTAATCAATAAGGCAAGTCTTTTTGCCTTCGTTAAAAAACTACAGTAAAAACAAAGACCTTACAGCCCCAAGGTCCATTTGTGCGAGCAGCAATATTGGCGCCACGATCCATTAGTTCATCCATGACTATGACATGCCCCCCTGAGCAGCAAGGTGTAGCGGGGTAGCTACAGTAGGCTTTGGCCCCGATGCAGGCGCGTTGGCAACCATCCCTTCATTCAAGAGACGTCTCACTTAAGGAGAAGCATGTCTGTCCAGTTACTTGCCTCGGATACAGGTTTCCAATTTCGCGTATGGAACATTTTCCGCAAAGCTGGATGCAAAATTTCAACAATGACAAGTCCCGGAGCACAAGTACGAGTGTTTTCTTTGCATGGATTAAATCGAACTAAAACCGTGTAGCATGCGGCTTAGTTATGGTATTCTGTACAACTGTTCGCATGTCTAATGGTGTATCGTATTGTGTGAGGTCAAGTCAGCTCTCTATTTCAAAGGCTACAAAACCAATCTTCTCTTGAATTGAAATGTGGTTCATCTCAACGGTGGTACTAGTAGCAGGAACATTATATTTCTACAGTAGCTGGAAATTATGATGCTGAAAGAGGAACAAGCAAGGAAGCATAGGTACCTCCTTGAGGTTGCCCTTGCGAGCGGCGACGTGGAGCTTAAACCTAAAGCTCCAACAGAATGGTAAAAAAATTGTTATGGACTACATATTCGGTATTTCCACAGCTCAGCCAGTAAATTACATGTACAGACAATTATTCAGATGCATTGCTTGTAACACAGATATGAACAAATTGCATTTTAAAACAATTCTGGTCATCTACGAGCAATACTAACATACATTCCTAGCACATCAAACATGGAGCTCACATAGAATGGAAAATTTAATGATATGCACCTCAGCCAGAACAAATTAAGCGGATCAGGAGATGGAACCATTCAGATCGGTATATCCAACAAAAAAGAAAAAAATCGAGTAAAACTGGAAAAGCAGGCGGAATCGTCAGATGATGGATATGTGCACTGATGGGAGGCCGAGTGAGAGATAGCAAACTATGCTAGGGTATCATCGGCTTATTATTGTCATTTATTCATCTTCCGAATAATACTTAACTATTAAGAGAGAAAAAATGAGACTAAGCGCCAAAACTCCTTGCCGCTCTCTGCCAAAACTTCTGACACACAACGGTCTGGCTATAAATATATATACTACATCATACGTTCATGCACGCTTGACCGCTATGGCGGCGATCCTACCTTTTCTCAACTCTTCTAAGCCCAGACCTACCGAGAAAGTCATCCTTTGTCTTGGAAGACGATGAGTTGAACCACAACTATGATCACCACCAGCATAATAGGAAGGTCGTCCTACTCTCCTCTCCGGTGATGACGCATCTGTGAAAGATGACAACGGTAGCAGCGAAGACGAGAAGAACAACAGTGACGGCGACAACATCAAGGGCAACGACGGCAACAACGGTCCGATGGCACCCCTTCAACAACGAGGAAATAACCTCTCCAGGCCGAAAACTTCTCGGAAATGGAATCCTCAGGATGAACACATGCTGGTGGGGACAGACGAGATACTCCACAAGGAGAATATGGTTATGTATGTCTCCACTGTAGAGCTCGGCCTACTCGTGCTGGCACAGTCCACGGAAGATGTGCTTTCATTGTCCCCCTATCTTCCGTTCTTGGATAGTTTGTTGAGTTTTTCTTTGATATTACACCCCTTCTCCCAAATTGTTTTGCCATCAAGAGGATAGTAATCTGCCTTCTGCAGCTCTTAGAGAACTTTGCCGGCGCGAATGGACTCATCCATATTCTCATGTTGGAGCATCCCGCCTACCCTCACCAGCCTGTATTTGTCCTCACGGTTCCATTTGCGGTAAGTTTTTATCCGTTTGTACCTTGTCTTTTGCTTTTCAGGAAGATCAAAGAAAGCACGATCGTCTTGGTCATCAGGAGTGGTTTCTTCCTGGTCAGAAGGGGCTCCATCGGGGTCATTTTGTTGTTGTTAACGTCGTTGTTGTTTCCTTCGTCAAAACTGTTGTTATTGTCGCCGGCTCTGTTGTCCTCATCGCCGTTGTTGTCCGATGATGGGTCATTCTCGGAGGTGGAGAGTAGGACCAACTGACATACTATGTTTTGTGGTGATCATAGTTGTGGTTCACCTCATCGTCATCCAAACTAAGGATTAGTTTCTTTTTTTTTTTTTGAACTGTAACTATGGCGGGCTCTTAGAGCCAGCCTGAACTTTTATTAAAAATGAACACCGCAACAAAGCGGTTTAGAGTACAGGGTGAAAGAAACAGAGAGTTAAGTTACAACATGGTTTGATCTCACGGGGGATCAAAGGAAATGCACCAAGTACTAATAAGATGAGCGGTGGTGGTGGATGGACAACGGTGAAGCCAGAGGCGTAGATCATCAATGCATCGACGCCGAACTACAGAAAGAGGCTCGTCGATCCTGTTGAAGGAGAGTGCATTGCGTCTCTTCCAGATACTCCAAGAGATCGCGGTGCAGATGGTTGCTTCAGCTTGGTTGCGGCAGCGCGTGCTCCAAAGCTCGGGAACGGTTTGGATTGGCGGATGATCGGCTGGCGGGAAGAAGCAGTCCCAAACCTCCTTGGCCCGAGGGCATCGAAGCAGGAGGTGGTCAACATCTTCGTCTTCAGGGCAGGAGAGACAGCTTGGCGAGGCAGCGAGCTGGTGTCGATGGCGGCGCTTAAGGATTAGTTTCTCGCTAGGATTAGGCTTGAAAGAGCCGAGAAAAGGCAGGGACGGCGTCATTGCGATCAGGTGTGCATGAACCCTCTGTCTCATATTAATTTTCGCCAAGGCCGATGTATCTAGCACTAAAATATGTCAAGATACATTTGTTTTAGCGACAATTACTATGATACTAAGGGAATAGTACCTATATTTATATCCTAGATGGCACGTGTACGTGTTAGAACATTTTGGCGTGGAGCGACGAATAGTTTTGGTGCTTAATCCTAAATTTTCCCCTCTTATTAGTTAAGTAATACTAGACAGGTGAATAAACGACAATAATCATCCAATTTTATATCGTATCACAGTTTCCCATCTATGATACAATCTCTCATGAGTGCACACATCCATCACCTAACGATTATAGCTGCTTTTCCAGTTATCCTCGATTTTTTCTTTTACGTTGGACATACATGTCGATGTGATTTTGTCTCCTCCACTGCTCAATGTATTGCTACTAATAGCGACGGCCAATACATGCATAGACAAAAAAGAACAGTACAACCTCTTTTAAGAAGGTGAACTTACAGCCGCAAGCTCCTTTTGTGCGAGCATCGATATTCGCACCGTGCTTCAGTAGTTCATCCATGACTCTGACATGTCCACCCTCAGAAGCAAGTTGCAGCAACAGGGGAGTTTGGCGCCCATGCAAGGGCCCTTCAGTTATCCTCACGACCTTCAGTTATCCCTTTATTTCCAGAATCTAAAATCATATATACAAATTTTAAAAAGATTGATAAAACTGTTGAATGTAGTGATATGACCACGAGCTATCCGGAAATGACATTTCCCAACATTGGCAGGCTAACATCAGCCTTTGCAGATACCGGCAGAGAGTGGTTCCTTGAGCTGATTTCTCATGTCTGGGTACTGATGCGCACGAAGGTTATTTTTCTCCTATGTCGCACTTGGCATCATCGCAATAATATTATCCATGGTGATGGTAAAGCATTGATCTCTGCCTCGGTTCCGCTTCTCCAGAATTATTTGGGAACTCTGAATGATCCGAAAGGAAAAGCCGTTACGTGTCATCATGTTATGGTTAGACCTAACTGGCAACCTCCTCCAGAAGGTTAGGTGAAGGCAAATGTATGTTGATGCGGGATGGAATCATCATAACAAGGCTAACATGATGTATTGCTTTTAGCACAAGACTTGGTAGTTAATGGAATAGATTATCTCTTTGTGAAGCTTTAATGCCAATTAATGTGGGTTGGTTCCACCGTTGTAAGAGCAACTCTAGCAAATACCGAATAAGGCTCCGATCCGGAAAATAACTGGGTTTTTCGGGTCCGGGGCAAAATCTCGGACAGAACAGATGCTGCATAAGCCCCCGTACAAAAAAAAAACTTTTTCCGGGGAGCAGGATATTTCAACGCCGGTACCCAATCACTTCCATTTTGGAGGGGATTTTTTCCTGTGAACTGGAAAGCAAAGTGGCCGTTGGCGGGAGGGAACTTTCAGCCCAACCGTCACCGGACCGCCCTCCTACTGGCCGGAATCCGGCGAAATTCCACGGCGGCGCTCTGATTCTAACAAAATTGCTTCCAATTTCCGGTGATTTATTTCGATTCCGCAGCCCAAGACGGACCGGAGGGGCAGACTTCGCCGGCGGAGGGCGCCACGGCGGCGCGGGCAGAACACGGCCGAAACCACGATTCACCTGCTAGCTAGCTAGCTGCGCATGGCTGGTGGACGAATCGATCGATTCACCTGCCTGCTAGCTACCTAGCTGCGCGCACGGCCGGTGAGCGGCCAGGTGCGGGTGGTGCGTGCGCGGCCGCGGCCAGGCACGGGCCAGCGAGGGTAGAGGCGGACGACAATCATGCGGGAGGCGGAGGCGGGCGACGGGAGGAGAGAGGAGGAAGATGGGAGGAAGGAGAAGAGAAAAAAAAAGGAAAACATGCTGATTTGTGGGTCCAATGCGTTTAGGGGTATTTTTTCCGGTATCTATTCTACGAGAACAAAATGTGATACTGAAAACGGTTTTCAGTTGAACCGGATAGGAGTTTTCCGGTACGAAATTATCCGGTATCTGCTAGAGTTGCTCTAATTCGGAAAGATGGTCAGCACGGACCGAATCTTGATGCTCCATGTTAGGGAATATACAGTACCCTGTCCACGATGCATCATCATCATTATCCATTCGTCTTGCACGTAGCCTTGCTGTTTCATCTTATCAAAATTATGTCGTATTTGAAGTGTAAGATGAAATCAGATTTTCGAGATAAGTTTATGATAAAATAATTTGCAGCTGACCTGTTTCTTGCGTATATTAAATCAGGGTAGTGGTCGCCAACTCGCGATGGGCGGCATTGACCAAGCGATGCAGGGCCCAGGGAGCAGTGGGACAACGAGAAGTCAACAACGAAAAACTTTAATCTTAGCTCCCAATCCTCTCCTTCGTCTCATCTGCAGCCTTTGGTCTTACCCTTGCCGATCGCCAAATCCCTCCACGATTCAATCGCCGACGGCGACCGTGATTGCAGCCGGCCGGCCGGCCGCTCGCTGCGCTTTCAGGCGGATCAACATCTGGGCGAGGGGAGCCCATCTCCTCCAGTTGGTTACGCTGTCTCTCTTGTTGGCTTGTTGCTGGTCTTGCAAATTTCTTGGTGAGCTGTGTTTTCTTTCTGTGATGTTCGAATTAGACGCGAGTCCAAAATCTTGCCGACAAATTAGAACAAGACTTGGGCATATTAGTTCAAGACTTATCAATGAATTATGCTAGGAATTTACATTAATTTTGTTTGGTACAAATTTCTGCTATGACGAAAGCCAACTTGGTAGAACCATGTATAAAGGACAAAAACATGATCATATACTAATTTTAGCACGTGGATATTGGTTATTTTTCGAGAGAATATTCATGAGCGGTACTGGAATTTTTTACCGTAACCGGTAGGAGCTCTACCATTGCATTATTAGAAGAAAAAGTCGGTCCAGTTAATATGGGAAACCGGACCTAAAAACTATACAACACTCGGTTAATTAAGGGGAACCGAGCGAAAACCACACTCCACGGCCACACAACCTAGCTACACTAGGATTGGAACACCACCGCGCAACGCGAACACCTGACACTAAGCACCACAGTCGCTGCAACTTCGACGCCCAAGAACGCGCCGGCGACCAACATCAAGAGCAACCTTGTCGCCCACACACACAAGGTCAAACCCTCGAAGCTACGAAGCTCTCGGGGCCGCCGCCCCGACATCCAATTCTCCAGCATGCCCTGCATACTCCACCGACACCACCTTCCCCACCCCGACATACCACCGCTCGAGCTCGAGCTGCAACACCGCACATCACAGCTACCTGTAGCCCGAGCTACACAGGATCACTGCCCACAGACCACGGCCGCCACACCATGCCCGGGGCCGCCGCCCCGCATACCGTCCAGCCATCCCCTCTGGGATGCACCGACCGAGCCGATGACCCTGCCGCCCCTGCGCTTATGGTCACCACCCAAAGCTTCGCCAAGTCGAAGCCCTGCCCCATGGGGGTACTACCGCACAGCCGCCGAGGCCGCCGCCTCGGCGCACATCCGCCATCTCGGGGCCGCTACCCTGACATCCACAACCTCAGAAGGAATAAACCCCTGCACGGCAAAGCGCTGCAAAGGGCTGCACCGCCACCGTCTGTGACACTCGACCGGCCGACACCACGCCGTCACTACCGTGCAAACACCAGCGCCCTGCACGGCCTCGTCAAGCTTCTGCGCAAGACCACTCTGTCGGCAATTCCTCCACACTCTGAGCATGCCACCACATCGGCCCTCCGGGCCCAGATTGGCCCCAGATCGAGCCCGACGGCCTCTGCCCCGCTGCCTCGCAGCCCCGGCCCCGGCGGCGCAACAGCGCCACAGCGACGCCCTGGCCACCGCTCGACGCGGCGACCGACGCCACCCTCCTGCACTGCCGGAGCAGACAGGGACGACCGGGGCCGAGCACACCCGCCCAGCCCAGATCCGCCGCCACAGCGTCGCCGGGATGCAATGCTTGACGCCGCTCCGCTGCCCGAGCAGCCGAGACCGTCGTCGACTCCAGCTCGCCGTCGAGCCGGTTTCCGGGGCCGCCGCCCCAGCGTGCCCGCGCCGAAGAAAGCGGGCTCCTCCGCTCAGGAGCCCTGCGCTTTGCCCGCTTCCTTTTTTTGGAAGACGAGCGCCGCCGCCACCGCGCGGAGAACAGCGGTGACGGCGGCAGGTGGTGGCCGGGGAGGTCCGGCGGCGGCTAGGGTTTCAGGGCGACGCCCGCTCGGGAGCGACACGGGGGGGGGGGGGGGGGCACGTTACTCTCAAGGAGCGGTACTGGAATATTATGCACGAAATAAGGCAACGACATGCGCGATCTTCAGCGAGTTCACCGGTGAGGTTGCTGGAGAGGCCCGAACACGCCGACGGAGTCGCCAGCGGCCACGAGTGGGCCTTTACGCAAAGGAAAATTTCTCCAGCGAGCCACGGTCGAGTATATTTAGGGATCAAGAGGTGGCTGGAGTATAAATTATGCCTCTTAACGTTTTTAGGGGTTCCGCTAGGTGCATGTTAGAGGAAAAAACAGAATTTTTACTCCTCTAACCACTTTTGAGGGATCAGCTAGAGATGTCCTAACTTGTTGGGACATGGGTAGGGACTTCTACGGTGATGGAGGCCAATACTATGCGCCTTGTAGATGGCATACTGCATTTATATACAGAGCAATACTGCTGTATTATGCATGATAATCGCTGGCTCAAAAATTGTTCTGAAACAAACCTGCTTATTAACTCAACAACCATCTCTCCCAATTGGTTCTCATTATGTATTCGATTTGGTGCCAAATAATTATTTGAAATAATGTATGCATCCAAAGAGATCTAACTTTTTCCTATTTCTTGTGATATTCCACAGTGTTCCTAAGTTGCCTGCAGCTAATTATTAGGCAGAGTTCTCTCCCAGCTACCTCCCGACATCGTTAACTAACCATTCTTAGAATGCACACATAGCCTTCCCTCCTACCTCTGAAAAGGCCCAATGTCTCTCCAAGCTGTGGCATGGGGAATATCCGTCGCAGGCTGGATCTTGTCGCCAATCATCTCCAAGCTACTAGAAAAAGTCATGTCCCACTCAAAAATGACAAACAAAAGACACTTTCCAACCTATTGACGGACGTTCTCCCTCGACTAGTGCTCACACTAGAAGCTGTAGAGGCCATGGAAAAAATGGGTATCTTCGAGGAGATGGTTAGGGGTCTGAAATCAGCTTTCTACTACATCGAAGACATCCTTGATGAAATGGAGTACATTCGTCACCAACAACAGCTAGATGCGCATGAAAAGTCAGATAAAAAGAAAAGGGAAAAATTAACGTGGATGCGGAAGCTGGCCCGTCAAATCAGGTCATTTCTTGCTATCTTCACTTTTCGTTAAATATTGATTTATCCTATCCAGGTTATATTTTTTTCTCATGTATTTTGGTAGAATGGATGTACTAATGTGTTCTATCCGAATAGATTTTCTTTCATATATGGAAAATCCTCAACCAAATGTAGAAAATATATTTTGCTAAATATTACTATTAGGACTAAAAACTGTTACTTTTACCTGAAACTGCACATACAAGACATGAACATGTAAACTTCTGCTAAATGTTCACTACTGTAATTTGTGACATGATGTATGCATTGTATCATTAGTATTTTTTTTTCTTGACTTCTTAATACTGAATAAAGGCTTACTGTACTAGTACACCTAAAGCTGCTAGTGCACACTATGTCTTGCCTGGGTGCATAGAGAATTATTTTTGTATCGATCATTTTTCCCCATTTTAACTAGGATCATTTGTATGCATACATCAACGATGATCACACTAAGACTACGATCACGTAAAAATTATGCGATTTAACCGGCAGGTCTTTGGAGAAGACCGATGGTGCTAATTGGTTCGTACAGAACGGGCTTGGAGTGGTGGAGGAGACCGCATCCGTCTCAAAGTCAGGGTGCTGCACAGCTGCAGGAGAGCACATCCAGGATTCTGTGTCAGATTGTGGGTGGCTTAAGATACATGGTATGGCTCAGGGTGGTGTGGAGGCAGTATCTTGAAACGTAGGCTTTCTCCATCATTGGTGGCACGGCGGGTGTCCTCCTACTATCCTATCCCCTCCTTAGGCTGACAGTGCGTTCATCTACCTCCTGCTCCTTCTCCTCCTTTGGCGCAGGGCATGTACCCCTACCTCTATATCTCCCTCTCTACCCCTCATCCTCGCGGTGCTGCAACCTCCTTCCTTATCCTTCTGAGGATGCGAATACCTATTTTTTCCAACCGGCTTCGCCCCTTATCATTAGTAGAACGGAACTAACAGAGTTTTGTTCCCTACAAAATAAACAGAGTTTTGTTCAGTATTACAGTAACCGAAGGAAGGGGGAGGGAGCTAAGAAGCGGGTTGGGACAGCACAGGAAACCCTTGCACGACGTCCCGACTCGATTTATTTCTCCATTTCTGGTGGAAGCGCACCTAGTCCTCATGCAGTGCGCCGGGCAGTGAGCTTCGTCCTCCACTCTTGGCATCCAACAATCTAGGCACAACCTGGATCTAGATAGGTCCGTTGATAGTGGGGTGGTTTATCGGGTTGAAAATGACAATGGAGCGGGAAGGTCACAAGACTTGGGGTTAAGTTTTGTAGAGGTGGTTGGATATGCAGCTATGTATGTTGTGTGAAACATGCATAGCTTGCACGCAGGGGTGGATCCAGTGGGGGTGCCATGGGTGCCATGGCACCCCCTCCAAAATACACTTTTTCAATTACTTACTAGTGTTTGGAGTAATCCTATGTATATTTTTGGATAAATGTGAAGTCTATCCCACTGATTTCATACTAGATCCGCCACTGCTTGCACGAGTGCGATGAAGTTTCACCCAAAAAATGTGACGTTGTATGGTTAGGTAGATTTTGCGATATACGGACTAGTTCTACCAAAAAAAATGTATTATCTTTAGAGTAAATTCTACTTTGCACCATAAATAATATACAAACTGATAAACATAACTACATGAAAAGAAAAATTATTTAAATCTGAAAAAATTTGTGCGTGATCCTCAGATATGTATGCATCTTTCGTTAGTTCAAAGTTTTTCGATCTGAGCGTCGTAAGTGCCTCGAAAAAATTCGTCTTTGCGGACTATTCTGTTTTACACAGATTATGCCTTTTTATTTTGCATTCTCTCTTTTACTAGTGTTGAGTGAAATTATTTTTTGGGTGGAAGAGCTTCACATAACATCCGTGGCTGTAGCTAATGTTTAAAGTAACAAGTCATATTGCGTCTTTATAGAACTTGTGAATTTTTGATTATGCACTAACCCTCTAATGAGATTTACTTTGAGTTTGGTGTGACGAAAGTTTTCAAGGGTCAAGAGGGAAGGATGATATAATAGGATGGAGAAGAGTGAAGTGCTCAAGCTTGGGGAGGCTCCCATGGATCTCCCCAGCATATTTCAAGAAGACTCAATCGTCTAAGCTTGGGGATGCTGATACGTCTCCAACGTATCCATAATTTCTGCTGTTCCATGCTTATATTATACCATTTGCTACATGTTTTATATACACTTCATATCACTTTTATGCATTTTCTGGGACTAACCTATTAACAAGATGCCACAGTGCCAGTTCCCTGTTTTCTGCTGTTTTTGGTTTCAGAAAGTTACTTCTGGAAATATTCTCGGAATTGCACGAAACAAAAGGCCAGTCCCTATTTTTCCAGCACGTACACGGAGTCCGAAGGAGAGACGAAGGAGAGCCACGAGGTGGCCAAACCACCAGGGGGCGGCAGTGGGCCCAGCCGCGCCCCTCGGGGGTCCGCCGACATCGCCCCTTCGCCTATTTATTCCCCGAGACGCGAAAACCCTAAAACACCGAGCCTTTCATCCAGAACATATTCGCTGCCGCCGCCGTCGTCAACCCTAACTCGGGGGGTTTCTGAAGCTCTTCCCGGCACCCTGCCGGAGAGGGGAATCATCACCGGAGGGCTCTACATCGCCATGCCCGCCTCCGGAGTGATGCGTGAGTAGTTCATCCTTGGACTATGGGTCCATAGCAGTAGCTAGATGGTTGTCTTCTCCACTTGTGCCATCATGTTTAGATCTTGTGAGCTGCCTATCATGATCAAGATCATCTTATTGTAATGCTACATGTTGTGTTTGCTGGGATCTGACTTATATTGATACCTATGTGGAGCTGAATATTATATTATCATGTCTATGTCATTTGTGATCTTGCATGCTCTCCGTTACTTGTTGAAGCCTTGGCCACGTGAATACTTGTAACTCCAAGAGGGGGTATTTATGCATGATAGTTGGGTTCAACCTCTATTTAACCTGGGATAGTGACAGCAAGTTCTAAGGTTGTAGATGTGTTGTTGCCACTAGGGGTAAAACAGCAATGCTTTATTCAAGGATGAATGTATTGTTTACATTACGCACATTACTTAATGCAATTGTCTGTTGCTTGCAACTTAATACTGGAAGGGGTACGGATGTTAACCGGAAAGTGGACTATTTAGGCATAGATGCATGCTGGATAGCGGTCTATGTACTTTGTCGTAATGCCCAAATGAATCTCATAGTAGACACCACAGCTCACACATGCATGTTATATGCACTTATCAATTGTCAATTGCCCAGCTGTAATTTGTTTACCCAGCATGTTAGTTATCTTATTGGAGAGACACCACTAGTGAACTGTGGACCCCGGTCCATTCTTTTACATCTGAAATACAATCTACTGCAATCATTGTTCTCTACTGTTTTATGCAAACAAACATCATTTTCCATTCGATACGTTTAACCCTTTGTTTTCAGCAAGCCGGTGAGATTGACAACCTCACTGTTAAGTTGGGGCAAAGTAATTTGTTGTGTTGTGCAGGTTCCACGTTGGCACCGGAATCCCTGGTGTTGCGCCGCACTACACTCCTTCACCAACACCTTCGAAGCAAACCTCGTTTTCCTACTGGTTCGATTAAACCTTGGTTTCATACTGAGGGAAAACTTACTGCTGCACTCATCATACCTTCCTCTTGGGGTTCCCAACTGACGTGTGACGTACAAGCATTGTTTCTGGCACTATTGCCGGGGAGATATTCCCTCGTCAACTAGAGCCACCAACACGTTTTCTGGCGCCGTTGCCGGGGAAAACCGAATTGCTTCTGCAAGGGGAGTCTCTCACACCAATCTTTTACTTTGTTATTTGTCTTGCTTAGTTTATTTTTATTTAGTCTTGTTTGCTCTCTTTATCAAAAACAAAAAAAATTAGTTCCTTTTTATTTCGAATTACTATTATGACTAGTTGTTTTCAATGTCTTATCTCTATGAAACTGGGTCTCGTTATAAGAATTACCGCTTCTCTCAAAAGGAAACATCTATGGGAACAAATAAGAAGATTGAATGGTTTTGCTAAGAACTTGTGTTCTACATATGATGAATCCTACTGCTTTAATGAATCTCTTTGCTATAGAAGGCACAAACATCTCCCTTTCCAATGTGAGTATACTGATAATGAAACCTTGGCTGCCTATGCTAAAGGAAACTATGATTTTGGTAATCTTGAACAAATTGAAGAGTTTATTGTTTTTAAGGGTGCCCTTGAAATTAGTTCTTATCTTGAACATAAAACTGATGCCCCTTATAAATCTGAATGTATTGCCATACTTAAATATTGTTGTGATACCTACAAGGATAATAATTCTTACATTACTGAACATCTTGAGAGGATGTTTCCTCAAAAAGATGAAACTTGTGCCTTGCAGGAACCTGAGGAAGAGGAAATTGCTGAAACTGTGATCTCATTGGATGAAAAAGAGGAGGAGAGTGAAGAACAAAAGGAGGATCTACCTTCTAATGACAGTAACTCTTCAACTCTTACACTATTTAATTGCCCTCCATGCCTACCTAAGGAGGAAGAGTGTTATATTGTTGAATGCCATGATTCTTTTGAAATATCTCCTTTTGATAAATTTTACGTAACAAGCTCCTTGACTCAAGAAAACGAAATTTCAGAAATAAAACAATGGCTCCCTAATGCTATATATGATAATGCTCTTGATGATGGTCCTATATTGCCTAATGATATTTATTATACTACTATTGTCAAAAGTGGGTTTAATGACCCCACTGTTTTTGAACTTAATAAAAATTATGTGTTTGTAGATCATGAAAAGCATGCTTTATGTGATAGTTATATAGTTGAGTTTGTTCATGATGCTACTGAAAGTTATTATGAGAGAGGAAAATATGGTTGTAAAAGTTTTCAAGTCACTAAAACACCTCTCTTTATGTTGAAAGTTTTGAAGTTGTACTTGTTTCATCTTTCTATGCTAGTTGCTTTATGCTTCAATAATTTATTTTGTTACAAGGTTCCCTTGCATAGAAAGTGGGTTAGACTTAAATGCGTTTGATATTTGCCTCTTGATGCTCTCTTTTGTTTTTCAAGTTCTATTCCTATGAGAGCATCATTAAAATCTTTTAGCCTAGCTAAAGGCATTAAAGAAAGCGCTTTAGGGAGGCAACCCTTTATCTTTTATTTTTAGTTTTTCTCAAGGAGTTTTGTTACTTCTGTAGCAACTCCTTTGTATCTTTATTTTATCGCAATGTTGTGCCAAGTAAAGTTCTATATTGAAAGTTGATGCAAGATTTGGATTTCTGCGCAGTGACAGATTTTTAGCTGTCACGGATTTGAGCTTATCTCCCTGTAGAAAATTCAAAAAATTCTGAGAAAAATCACGCATATTCCTGAGATATGTACGCAACTTTCATTATTTTAGGCCAGATCCATCTGAGCAACTTAAGTGCCTCGAAAAAATTCGTCATTCCAGACTGTTCTGTTTTTGACAGATTCTGCCTTTTGTTTTGCATTCGCTCTTTTACTGTGTTTGTGTGGATTTCTTTGCTCCACAAAGCATTGGTGGCTGTAGCTAATGTCCAGAAGCTTTGGGATTGATTGTATCATTACAGAATATGAGAATTTTTGATTATGCACTAACCCTCTAATGAGAACTGTCTTGAGTTTGGTGTGAAGGAAGTTTTCAAGGATCAAGCGAGAAGGGTGATATTATGTGATCAAGAAGAGTGAAAAGCCTAAGCTTGGGGATGCCCCCGTGGTTCATCCCAACCATATTCAGAGAGACTCAAGCGTCTAAGCTTGGGGATGCCCAAGGCATCCCCTTCTTCATCAACAAACTTATCAGGTCATCTCTAGTGAAACTATATTTTAATTCTTTCACATCTTATGCGCTTTACTTGGAGCGTCTGTGTGTTTTTTTTTTTGTTTGAATAAATTCGGATCCTAGCAATCCTTGTGTGGGAGAGAGACACGCTCCGCTTTTTCATGTGAATACTCATGTTCTTCACTTATATTTGTTGAGTATTCTTAACTAGCTACTGCAGTGCTTTTAGCTCCTGTTTTTCATGCATCTCTTCGAGCTGTTAGCACTTGTTTATAAATACTCTCTTGCTGCATTATATTATCATTTGGAGAGTTTATGTTTAATAAATTATTGGTGTTTGTTTGGAAGAAAGAAAATGCTACATGTAGTAGTTGGTATTGGAAAAGACATATGCATTCTTGTAGATCATTGTCTTGTTTTGATTTGATGCTTTGCAATTGTTTTGAGCTCTCAAGTAGATCATGTTTAAGCTCTTGCATCATGTAGTTAAAGCCTAGTAGTGGAGAACTACCGTAGAGCTTGTTGAGACTTGGGATGCATATTTGTTCTCTCTAAGGTCTAGATATTTTCTGGTAAAATGTTTGAGCAACAAGGAAGACAGTGTAGAGTCTTATAATACTTGCAATATGTTTTTATGTGATTCTTGCTGTACCGGTTTATACTTGTGTTTGCTTCAAACAACCTTGCTAGCCTAAACTCTGTACTGAGAGGGAATGCTTCTCGTGCATCCAAAACTTGAGCCAAAACCCATGCCATTTGTGTCCACCATACCTACCTACTATGTGGTATTTCCTGCCATTCCAAGTAAATATTTCATGTGCTACCTTTAAACTATTCAAAACTTTATTACTCCTTATTTGTGTCAATGTTTTATAGCTCAT
Organism: Poa pratensis; assembly: GCA_947311845.1. Classification (NCBI taxonomy): domain Eukaryota; kingdom Viridiplantae; phylum Streptophyta; class Magnoliopsida; order Poales; family Poaceae; genus Poa; species Poa pratensis. Next base: position 947,213 of record CAMZMU010000043.1, on the reverse strand, counting down.
GAGGAAGTATGTGGTGTTTTATCTTTCAATCTTGTCATTTACTTCTGACAGACTTTCACCTGGACTAGTGGCATATACATCCGCTTATCCAATAATTTGCAAAAAGAGCTGGCAACGGGGTGCCCAGCCCCAATTAATTACAACTTTCATTAATAATTCTCTTCACATGTTTTGCCCTGATTTATCAGTAAGCAACTTAATTTTGCAATAGACACTCCTCCATGGTATGTGAATGTTGGAAGGCACCCGAGGATTCGGTTAGCCATGGCTTGTGTAAGCAAAAGGTTGGGAGGAGTGTCATCTATAAAGAAACTAAAATACATGTGTAAACAAAAGAGAAGAGGGATGATCTACCTTGCTGGTAGAATAACGTCCTTCATGGGAGCCGCTCTTTGAAAGTCTGGTTGACAAGGGGGTTAGAGTGCCCACTACCATTCGTTGACAACAACAAACACCTCTCAAATACTTATTTTGTGCTCTCTATATGCTTTCGAAAACTTAAAAAGCTCTAGCACATGATTTAATCCCTGCTTCCCTCTGCGAAGGGCCTATCTTTTACTTTATGTTGAGTCAGTTTACCTACTCCTTTCTATCTTAGAAGCAAACACTTGTGTCAACTTTGTGTGCATTGATTCTTACATATTTACTTATTGCACTTGTTATATTGCTTTATGTTGACAACTATCCATGAGATATACATGTTACAAGTTGAAAGCAAATGCTGAAACTTAATCATCCTTTGTGTTGCTTCAATGCCTTTTACTTTGAATCTATTGCTTTATGAGTTACCTCTTATGCAAAACTTTTTGATGCTTGTCTTGAAAGTACTATTCATGAAAAGTTTTTGCTTATATGATTCATTGTTTACTCTTTATCTATTTGTTAGCAAACTATAGATCATTGCTTTGAGTCACTTCATTCATGACATGAGCCTTGCAATATATTGATCAAGATTGTGTGAAAGCATGTCTCCTCAGAAATTATTTGTTGTTATCGTTTTACCTACTCGAGGACGAGTAGAACTAAGCTTGGGGATGCTTGATACGTCTCCAACGTATCCATAATTTCTGCTGTTCCATGCTTATATTATACCATTTGCTACATGTTTTATATACACTTCGTATCACTTTTATGCATTTTCTGGGACTAACCTATTAACAAGATGCCACAGTGCCAGTTCCCTGTTTTCTGCTGTTTTTGGTTTCAGAAAGTTACTTCTGGAAATATTCTCGGAATTGCACGAAACAAAAGGCCAGTCCCTATTTTTCCAGCACGTACACGGAGTCCGAAGGAGAGACGAAGGAGAGCCACGAGGTGGCCAAACCACCAGGGGCGCGGCAGTGGGCCCAGCCGCGCCCTCGGGGGTCCGCCGACATCGCCCCTTCGCCTATTTATTCCCCGAGACGCGAAAACCCTAAAACACCGAGCCTTTCATCCAGAACATATTCGCTGCCGCCGCCGTCGTCAACCCTAACTCGGGGGGTTTCTGAAGCTCTTCCCGGCACCCTGCCGGAGAGGGGAATCATCACCGGAGGGCTCTACATCGCCATGCCCGCCTCCGGAGTGATGCGTGAGTAGTTCATCCTTGGACTATGGGTCCATAGCAGTAGCTAGATGGTTGTCTTCTCCACTTGTGCCATCATGTTTAGATCTTGTGAGCTGCCTATCATGATCAAGATCATCTTATTGTAATGCTACATGTTGTGTTTGCTGGGATCTGACTTATATTGATACCTATGTGGAGCTGAATATTATATTATCATGTCTATGTCATTTGTGATCTTGCATGCTCTCCGTTACTTGTTGAAGCCTTGGCCACGTGAATACTTGTAACTCCAAGAGGGGGTATTTATGCATGATAGTTGGGTTCAACCTCTATTTAACCTGGGATAGTGACAGCAAGTTCTAAGGTTGTAGATGTGTTGTTGCCACTAGGGGTAAAACAGCAATGCTTTATTCAAGGATGAATGTATTGTTTACATTACGCACATTACTTAATGCAATTGTCTGTTGCTTGCAACTTAATACTGGAAGGGGTACGGATGTTAACCGGAAAGTGGACTATTTAGGCATAGATGCATGCTGGATAGCGGTCTATGTACTTTGTCGTAATGCCCAAATGAATCTCATAGTAGACACCACAGCTCACACATGCATGTTATATGCACTTATCAATTGTCAATTGCCCAGCTGTAATTTGTTTACCCAGCATGTTAGTTATCTTATTGGAGAGACACCACTAGTGAACTGTGGACCCCGGTCCATTCTTTTACATCTGAAATACAATCTACTGCAATCATTGTTCTCTACTGTTTTATGCAAACAAACATCATTTCCATTCGATACGTTTAACCCTTTGTTTTCAGCAAGCCGGTGAGATTGACAACCTCACTGTTAAGTTGGGGCAAAGTAATTTGGTTGTGTTGTGCAGGTTCCACGTTGGCACCGGAATCCCTGGTGTTGCGCCGCACTACACTCCTTCACCAACACCTTCGAAGCAAACCTCGTTTTCCTACTGGTTCGATTAAACCTTGGTTTCATACTGAGGGAAAACTTACTGCTGCACTCATCATACCTTCCTCTTGGGGTTCCCAACTGACGTGTGACGTACAAGCATTGTTTCTGGCACTATTGCCGGTGAGATATTCCCTCGTCAACCTAGAGCCACCAGATGCCCAAGGCATCTCCTTCTTCATCGGCAAAATTATCAGGTCATCTCTAGTGAAACTGTATTTTAATTCTTTCACATCATATGTGCTTTTCTGGGAGCGTCTGTGTGCTTTTATTTTCAGTATTGTACTTTTATTTTCAATAAAGCTTGACTGGAACCTAGCATTCTTGATTGGGAGAGAGACACGCTCCGCTTTTTCATGAGAATACTCCTATTCTTCACTTATATTTGTTGAGTATTCATATCTAGCGCTGTTCAGCTTTTAGCTCTTGTTTTCATGTATCTCTTGTCAGAGCTATTAGCTTTCTTTTGTAGAAGTACTCTCTTGCTTCACTTATATTTGTTTGGAGAGTTGATTAAATAAATTGATTGGTGTTTGGTTGGTTCAGAAAATGTTGCATGTGGTAATTGGTATAAGGAAAAACTTGCTTAATCTTGTAGATTACTAATTTGGATAACTTGATGCTTGTCAATTGTTTTGAGTTAACAAGTAGATCATGATTAAATTTGTGCATCACATGAGTTAAGCCTATTAGTGAAGAACTACCGTAAAGCTTGTTGAAAATTTGGTTTGCATCGGTGGTATCTCTAAGGTCTAGATATTTTCTAATAACAGGGTTTGGTTAACAAGGAAGACGGTATGAAGTCTTATAACGTTTGCAATATGTTTGTCATATAAAACTTGGTGTACGGGTTGATATTCTTGTTTGCTTACATAAACGTTGCTAGCCTAAACTCTGTACTGAGAGGGAATGCTTCTCGTGCATCCAAATCCTTGAGCCAAAATCCACGCCATTTGTGTCCACCATAACTACCTATATGTGGTATTTATTTGCCACTCCAAGTAAATTTTTCATGTGCTACCTTTAAATTATTCAAATGTTATTATTCCCTTTTGTGTCAATGTTTTCTAGCTCATGAGGAATTAGTGTTGTTATTCTTTATTCTATTTTTCAAATGGACTTTTACACCTGGACTAGCGGCATATACATCCGCTTATCCTCTAATTTTGCAAAAAGAGCTGTCAACGGGGTGCCCAGTCCCAATTAATTACAAATTTAACCATTAATTCTCTTCACACTTTTGCCCTGATTCATCAGTAAGCAATGACAAACAGTGAAATACCTGCATGTGTGTAAACCAAAGAGAAAGAGAGATGATCTGCCTTGCTGGTAGAAATAACGTCCTTCATGGGAGCCGCTCTTAAAAGTCCGTTTGACAGGTAGAATACTGTTCTCACCCACTACCATTCGTTGACAATTAACAAACACCTCTAAAAAATAGATACTCCTCCATGGTATGTGATTGATGGAAGGCACCCGAGGATTCGGTTAGCCATGGCTTGTGTTAGCAAGGTTGGGAGGAGTGTCAAATATTTTATGCAATCTCTATATGTTTTTCAAAACCTAAAAGCTCTAGCACATGACTTAATCCCAACTTCCCTCTGCGAAGGGCCTTTCTTTTACTTTTATGTTGAGTCAGTTTTCCTATTCTTTCTGTCTTCCACAAGCAAACACTAGTGTCAACTTTGTTACAACATGCGTTATATGCTACGTATTGGACTTGTTATACTACTTTGTGTTGACGATATCCATGAGATAAATATGTTGAAAGTTGAAGCAAATGCTGAAACTTAATTCTTCCTTTGTGTTGATTAAATACCTTTTATTAGAAACTATTGCTTTATGAGTTAACTCTTATGTAAAACTGTTTGATGCTTCTCTCGAAAGTACTATTCATGAAAACGTTTAGCTTGTGTGATTCATTGTTTACTCATTATCTATTTGGTAGCAAACTATAGACCATTGACTTGGATCACTTCATTCATTTACATGTGCCTTACAATATTATATGATCAAGATTATGATGGTTGCATGTCACCTCAAAAATTATTTTGTTTTTATCGTTTACCTACTCGAGGACAAGCAGGAACTAAGCTTGGGGATGCTGATACGTCTCAAACGTATCTATAATTTTTGATGTTCCATGCTTGTTTTATACCAATTGCTACATGTTTTACATACACTTCATACCATTATTATGCATTTTTTGGGACTAACCTATTAACAAGATGCCGAAGCGCAGTTCCTGTTTTCTGCTGTTTTTGTATTCCAGAAAAGCTAGTCTGGAAATATTTCGGAATTGGACAAAAAATTTACGGAGGCCCCTATTTTATCAGAAGACACCTGGAGTCCGAAGGAGAGGCGAAGTGGAGCCACAAGGGCCCCACACGTGGGCTCGGCGCGGCCAAGGGCCCACCGGCGCCGAGGGGTGGTGTCGCCTCCTCGTGCACCGCCTCGCGACGCCCTTTGGCCTATATATTGCTCCTACCCCGAAAACCCTAAAAGAATCGACGATTTCTCCAGAAGAGTTCCGTAGCTCCGCCGCCACCAAAAACCCTAATTCGGGGGACAGAAGTCTCTGTTTCGGCACCCTGCCGGGACGGGGAATTGCCCCCGGAGCCATCTCCATCGACGCCACCGCCTCCATCATCGTCGTTGCTGCCTCCCATGATGAGGAGGGAGTAGTTCTCCCTCGGGGCTGAGGGCTCTACCGGTAGCTATGTGGTTTATCTCTCTCTCCATGGTGTGATCTTTATGTGATCATGAGCTTTGTAATCTAGTTGAATCCATAGATGTTACTCTTCATTATCTTATATGCTACTCAAGTGGTTTTATTAATGTAATCTCCGGAGTCACCTTTGTCCCACGGTGCGAAGTTGACAGTGTGCGCCCCGTGTGTGGCTCTTAGGCTAAAGATAACAGGAATACTTATCATGAGTTATTATTTGCGTTGGATGTCTCTATGAAATTGCGGTGTTTGTCTAGTACTATTTAGGGCGCTCAAGTTGACAGTGTGGGGTTCCCTAGATATGGAATGCGACTTTAAGGTGTGCTTTTATAGCCCTACGCGGTGGATTGGTGTTCGTTATTGATTACCCCCAAGAGCAAGGGATCACCGTAGCACCTCTCAATGTGGAAGTAAGGTATCGATCCGCAGGAGCAAGAAGGAAAAGTTATCTATTCCCTACAACTAAAGTGTCACAAGTTTTAGTTGATTATGCACTAACAAGTTTGGAGAACAAGGTGGTTGATGGATGGAAGTAACCAAGCAAGAATGTAAAGTGTCCTAATCCTCTTCAATGCAAGAGGACAAGACAAATGGTAGCTAGCAAAAGCTCTCAAAGAGAGAGAAGCCCAATCCTCTATGCAGCAAGAGGACAAGCTCAAGTGTGAGTTTCTTATAGGAACAATGGACATGGGTTCATGGGTTCACTTAATCCTCTCTCCCTCATCTACTGTGATTATCATGTTATAGATAAAGTACACACAATTGTCATGTTTTAATGGTAGCTTTTATAACGGCTATATGTCGTAAAACACATAGTTGAAAGAAGTACTCATTTGTGTTGCTAGGTCACCCTCGTAAGGCTAGCGTGGTTGCTCTCACTCCCACATCATACTCTTTCTTTTTACCCCCAGATAAAGGATGTTGGGCGGTACTGTGTCACTCAATACCTATGCCGTGTCACATCGGCCATCCCGTACCCACATACATCATACTTCTTTAAGAACAATATTCAACAAAGTATGACAAGTCATAAAAGATCCAACACAACGGTAAATGCATAACAAATCATCTCACACCACAATATTCACCACAAAGGTATTACATAGATGACCGTAATCATGTTTGGCAGCTCATACGGTACTAATTAGTGAAGCTCAAGAGAGAGGAGAGATACAAAAGTTACCACCACAAACCCTAGTCCAGGGGGTGGACTACTCCCCCTTCATCATGGTGATGATGGTGGAGAAGTTCTTGCTGTAGATGTTGATGATGAACACGCCGGAGGGGGGTGGAGCCCTCCGGAGGTGACTCCGGCGGCGTTTCCCCCCTCTGATCTTCTCCGGCGGCAGCCTTCTGACTCTCTGTTTCGTGGTTCTGTGTTTCTCCGACGCCCCTTCCAGAGAACGTCGGGGGACCTTTTTTATAGGCGTTTTTAGGTCAAGACGGAGTCGGTGGACGAAAGATCGACGGCAACGGAGCCACGAGGCCCAAATGGGTGGGTCCCACGCGGCTACAGTACCAGGCCGCGTGGGCCCCCCTCGTTTGGCCCTCGAGCCTCCGTTTGCTCGCTTCCATCGCCCACAGGTCTTCTTCCTTCCAAATATTGACGCCCGTAAATTTCCAGGTGATTTCGTTGACGTTTGGGTCCCTGAAACATTAAAATAAGAAAACGGGGTTTTCTGCCTGTGCAGGGTTAATTCCATAAAAATAGGAAATAAATGAATATTCCCAAAAATCATTATAAAACATTGATATAACCCTTATATGATGCAAATATGATTGGAATATAAGCAATTAAAGTGCAAAGTTCATGTATGCATTTTACATGCATCAACATCCCCAAGCTTAATCCATGCTCGTCCTCGAGTATGAAGATGATAAAACTAACATGGACTTTGCAATTTAATACTTAACAATGAATATCAAAGATGATTACTATTGCTACATATAGTTAAATGATTCATTCTTCAAAGGAGTAGCAATATGCAAATAGTTTATGAAGTGATATCAAGTATTCAAGACAAGGATGTTCATTGATAGTTCACAAAGTGTAGCATAGTAGATAGTAATATGGACATTCTTACTTTTGCATACATGTGGTCATAGAGTGATGATGAAAATCTGAATATGTTTGGTGGACACTTTGGAAAGATGAATAAGTGAGTAGAGGTAAAGCATGCATAAGTTTCATCTAACCTCCAAACTCTCCTACTTAAGTTAATGATTGCAATGTGGTAATACTTGGTGTCAAGCTCTCATTCCCCTATCATAGCATCTTGAATGATTATAGTTTAATGTGAGAGCAAATATGAGTAGTGTGCTTGACAAAGTAAAGGTTAGGTGTCTCATGCCCCTTGAATACAAGTACCTACACCATGATTACTCAACTTAGGAAACAAAGCAAGTTCAAGTTATATATCATTGTAAGTAATAATAGTATCATCAAGAGCGTCAACTGGGGTACCTCTTGTCCCAGGATATGGAACAAGCCCATATCAAAATGACAAGACAAACAAACAAGATGAACAACCTCAACACCCTTTTTATTTACCATTGGAATAGCTATTTATTATAAGGTGTATCACAGACGGTTCACCATAGCATGTAAGTAAATTTCCACCATGAATGATGCATGGCTTAGATTAGCGGCCCAGGCGTCTCTCTAACCATTTATACAAACTCATTTAAACTACTTCATTTCCACCTCATTTCACCATGATAGGCATCCATAAACAAAAGTACATGATATCAACTAAATGAGATGAAGGAGCATGTTGAAAGCTTTGCATGTGACAGCACATATGGGCTAACTCCCAACCTCGAACATTTATCAAGCCACTAGCATCATAATCTTAATCACAATGGGTCATGTTTTATTTATTGCAATGATAGTAAAATGTGCATCAAGTTCGTGAGAGCTATATAACCAACTTTTCCCATGGCAATCAATAACATAATCATTTTCATTCAGAGGTAGATAACACAAATATCATGATGAACATACTCGGAATAGCATATAGCTAGTAGGTAGATATGGTGGACTCACTGGAATAACTTTGGTTGAAGGTGTTGGAAACAAGTTTTGATTTGTTGGAATGTTTGGGCTAGCAAAAGGGAGAAAGTTGACCATCTAGATGCATGCATGAGTGTCCATAGAACTAACTAATCCATGTTAAACCAAGTAAAATAACAATCAGCACCAAAACATGAATAAGTGATAGCTCTTCAAAAAGGATTTGCAAACTATTACTCATAAACAAGCTCATGAATCATGCAACTATATGTATCATTAAAAATCAACTCAAACATCCCTTTTCCCAATCTTATAAAAGCATCCAACATATTTCAACCCATATTTCCAGTAGCTCTCCATATATAAATGATAGTGTGGTGGTCTCTCAAAACAAAAATCAAACCAAAACAAAAAGACGCTCCAAGTTTATGCGATAAAGTGTTTCGATCGAAAAACAGAAGTTGGACGTGTGCAAACCGAGAGTGTGTAGGTCCAGCGGGGTTGTCTTCACATCCCCAAGCTTATGGTCTTCACCATCCTTGGATAGCTCTTGGTGCATCTCCTCCAATCCCTGTGAAAAAACTTCAAAACACCGTTTCTCCCATTTCTTTTCTGTGGGGTGCATTAATAGTGATAAACAAATAGGTTTCTTGCTGCATATAATCCTTGAACAAAAATTCATATGTGATGTCCAGAAAGTGTATAATGTTGTATGCCTACTCATAAACTCAATTGGATCAAAAAGATTCAACTTAAAAGCTCAAAGCATGCATCAAACAAAATGGGACAGAATCTGTCCAGAAAAACAGCAGCAGCAAAACGTATTTTTCTACCCTACCAAACTTTCTCGAAAAATTCCGAAAAAATTCATGCATACAGAGGATGAAAAGTTGCAACTACAGTTCAAATATGAGCTCATTCGGAGTTACAGAATAAGAATTAAAAATCATACCGTGCACTGATTCGTGCAGGAATAAAATCTCCGAACGCTATAAGCAACTTTTTCAAACCAAAAAGGGTAAAACTTGGCACTTTATTGAAAATTCCAGAACCTAAACTATAAACAAAGTCTCTTGGTACAGCAAGAGGACACAAAGAAAATCACACAAAAAATAACCGGGTTGCCTCCCGCAAAGCGCTTTCTTTATAGCCATATAGCTAGGCTTGATAGTTTTAATGATGCTCCCATAGGAATAAGAGTTGAATATAAAAGAGCATCAAGAAGCAAATATCAAACACATTTAAGTCTAACCCACTTCCTATGCATTGGGATCTTGTAAGAAAATAAATCAATAAAGCACAAAGTGACTAGCATAGGAAGGCAAAGCAAGTGCAACTTCAAAATTTTCAACAAAAAGAGAGAAGACTTAATATTTTTGAGATATATGAAATCATGTCTCCCTCTCTCATAAAAACTTTCAGTAGCATCATTGATAAACTCAACAATATAGCTATCACATGAAACATTCTTATCATGATCCATATGCATAAAAGTATCATTACTCTCCACATAAGCATAAACAGTTTCATTAGGAATAGTGGGAGTAAAACATTCATAATAATCATTGTAATCATCATATATAGGAGGCATATCATAATCACAATAAACTTTATACTCAATAGTGGGTGGACTGAAAATATCATATTCATCATCATAAATGGGAGACATAGTATCATCAAACAAGTCAAAGAACCTCCCCAAGCTTAGATGATTGCAAGATATAAAAGGAACCTCCCCAAGCTTAGTCTAGTGCACACAAGAATAGAAACTTAAGCGCTACGCTCCCCGGCAACGGCGCCAGAAAAGTACTTGATAACCCCCAAGAGCAAGGGATCACTGTAGCACCTCTCAATGTGGAAGTAAGGTATCGATCCGCAGGAGCAAGAAGGAAAAGTTATCTATTCCCTACAACTAAAGTGTCACAAGTTTTAGTTGATTATGCACTAAACAAGTTTGGAGAACAAGGTGGTTGATGGATGGAAGTAACCAAGCAAGAATGTAAAAGTGTCCCAATCCTCTTCAATGCAAGAGGACAAGACAAAGGTAGTAGCAAAAGCTCTCAAAGAGAGAGAAAGCCCAATCCTCTATGCAGCAAGAGGACAAGCTCAAGTGTGAGTTTCTTATAGGAACAATGGACATGGTTCATGGGTTCACTTAATCCTCTCTCCCTCATCTACTGTGATTATCATGTTATAGATAAAGTACACACAATTGTCATGTTTTAATGGTAGCTTTTATAACGGCTATATGTCCTAAAACACATAGTTGAAAGAAATACTCATTTGTGTTGCTAGGTCACCCTCGTAAGGCTAGCGTGGTTGCTCTCACTCACACATCATACTCTTTCTTTTTACCCCCAGATAAAGGATGTTGGGCGGTACTGTGTCACTCAATACCTATGCCGTGTCACATCGGCCATCCCGTACCCACATACATCATACTTCAAGAACAATATTCAACCAAAGTATGACAAGTCAAAAAGCTCCAACACAACGGTAAATGCATAACAAATCATCTCACACCACAATATTCACCACAAAGGTATTACATAGATGACCGTAATCATGTTTGGCAGCTCATACGGTACTAATTAGTGAAGCTCAAGAGAGAGGAGAGATACAAAAGTTACCACCACAAACCCTAGTCCAGGGGGTGGACTACTCCCCCTTCATCATGGTGATGATGGTGGAGAAGTTCTTGCTGTAGATGTTGATGATGAACACGCCGGAGGGGGGTGGAGCCCTCCGGAGGTGACTCCGGCGGCGTTTCCCCCTCCGATCTTCTCCGGCGGCAGCCTTCTGACTCTCTGTTTCGTGGTTCTGTGTTTCTCCGCCGCCCCCTTCCAGAGAACGTCGGGGGACCTTTTTTACAGGCGTTTTTAGGTCAAGACGGAGTCGGTGGAGGAAAGATCGACGGCAACGGAGCCACGAGGCCCAAATGGGTGGGTCCCACGCGGCTACAGTACCAGGCCACGTGGGCCCCCCTCGTTTGGCCTCGAGCCTCCGTTTGCTCGCTTCCTTCGCCCACAGGTCTTCTTCCTTCCAAATATTGACGCTCGTAAATTGCCAGGTGATTTCGTTGACGTTTGGGTCCCTAAAACATTAAAATAAGAAAACGGGGTTTTCTGCCTGTGCAGGGTTAATTCCATAAAAATAGGAAATAAATGAATATTCCCAAAAATCATTATAAAACATTGATATAACCCTTATATGATGCAAATATGATTGGAATATAAGCAATTAAAGTGCAAAGTTCATGTATGCATTTTACATGCATCAGTTATCCAACGAGAGAATAACTCAGAGTAGCATAGTCAAGAGGAAATATCTATGTATTCAATTATATTATTATTGTTGAGAGTGTCCACTAGTGAAAGTATGATCCCTAGGCCTTGTTTCTAAGCATTGAAACACCGTTTACAACCAGTTCTGCTACATGTTTGCTTGCTGCCATTTTTATTTCAGATTGCAATTACCACTTATAATCATCCATATTACTTGTATTTTAATATCTCTTCGCCGAACTAGTGCACCTATACACCTGACAAGTGTATTGGGTGTGTTGGGGACACAAGAGACTTCTTTTATCTTAATTGCAGGGTTGCTTGAGAGGGATATCTTTGACCTCTACCTCCCTGAGTTCGATAAACCTTGGGTGATTCACTTAAGGGAAACTTGCTGCTGTTCTACAAACCTCTGCACTTGGAGGCCCAACACTGTCTACAAGAATAGAAGCGTGCGTAGACATCACTCCACCGCCATCTTCATCGCCGTTGCTGCCTCCCATGATGAGGAGGGAGTAGTTCTCCCCGAGGCTGAGGGCTCTACCGGTAGCTATGTGGTTTACCTCTCTCTCCCATGGTGTGATCTTTATGTGATCATGAGCATTGCTAGTATCGCTGAATTCATATGTAATGTTTATGCTACTCAAGTGATTTTATCTAGTTTCCGGAGTCATTGTGACAACACGGTATCAAGGTGACAGTGTGGGTACTTGTGTGTGACTCTATAAATAATTTAGATATTATCATGGCTTATTCTTTGTGGAATTGTGGTGTTTGTTTACTCAGACTTTGAGATGTGCTTTTGTAGCCCTACGCATAGTACTCTTGTTTCACCAAGAAGGAGAATAATCCCGAGTAGCACTTACTTGCATTCAGTTGTGCTAAAATGTTGAGAGATACCACTAGTGAAAGTATGATCCCTAGGCCTTGTTTCTAAGCATTGAAACACCGTTTACAACAATTTCTGCTACATGTTTGCTTGCAGCCATTTTTATTTCAGATTGCAATTACTACTTATAATCATCCATATTACTTGTATTTCACTATCTCTTCGCCGAACTAGTGCACCTATACATCTGACAAGTGTATTAGGTGTGTTGGGGACACAAGAGACTTCTTGTATCTTAATTGCAGGGTTGCTTGAGAGGGATATCTTTGACCTCTACCTCCCTGAGTTCGATAAACCTTGGTTGATTCACTTAAGGGAAACTTGCTGCTGTTCGACAAACCTCTGCACTTGGAGGCCCAACACTGTCTACAAGAATAGAAGCGTGCGTAGACATCAAACATCAACTTGATTACAATGAATTGGAGGTGCATGAAGTTATGGGGGTCAACTGCGAAGATGCCGTGTTCCCCTCAATCTATCCATGCTCTAACTTCATGACTACTGCAGGAATCTTGCAAGATTTCAACACTCTAATCTCTAATGCAGGGTTGGAAGATTTTGTTGTGGATGAACCATATCAATATGCAAAACTGACTATGTCGGTAGTGCAAAACTTTAGATTCAGTTGGTCTTCACCTAACCCCATGGTTCACTATAACATCTACAATATAGTTGTGGATTTGCACTTTGATGATTTTTGCACAGCTATTAAGGTACCGCATTGGAGATCGCGCGAGAAGATTAGAGGGCAACCTAAGCCTCTGATGGACCTGTATAATGAAATATGTCAAGGGAGATGTTTAGAAGAGGAGAGTGGTAAAATTCGAAGCATTCAACTCCCATCTATTCGATATTTTTCCTATTACATTGGCAAGTGTGTTCTAGCTAGGAAAACTGCAAGCAAATTATCTGTTTATGATTTGGCTTTCATTTCAGCTGCTTTGAGGTGTGATAGGACTTATAATCTAGGTGCTTTGATAGCTTTCTGTCTTTCAGCTAACCGCGAGAAAGGGGGAATCTGTGGAGGTCTTATTGCTTCTCGTTTATTAGCTATGCATGGTATAGGGCCGCATCATTTAGACATTCAGTTTCCTATAGAAAGGCTTGATATTAATTCCATGATAAGTCATAAATTTGTTTCTAACTGGGCTACCTTGAATAACTTAGTCTACGAAATAACCTTTTTCCAGAAACGCAGGTGGAGATTAATTAAGTCCGAACGATTAGTTTGTTTGCCTGCACCTCTTTTGTTTAACCTTGATGCCAGGGTCTTTTGTTTAACCTTGATGCCAGGGAAAGGTGGTCACTATCTGAGGATGATCTTGAGGCATACTTAGAGGAGCACGGCCCTCGCCCGGAGGATGATGGAGAGGAGCCCGATGGGGGTTTCACTCAGCCTTTCGACATCGCGGGTTTCCCGTACCAGCATTTTGATTATGGGACTTCTGCCCCTTCTTCTTCACGGGAGCCTGATTACGATCATGCTAGGGATGATTCACCGGGGTAGAGCGTACACCCACGCCGATGATTGATCTCCACTTAGGCCAAAAGCCTAAGCTTGGGGGGAGGTACACCGACATCTCACTCACTTTCATATCATATTCGGTCGGTACTTTGTATATCCATGTTTCGGTTTCTTTCTTTTTCGTTGTTGTTTCTTGTTTTGATTTTATTTTCCAAAACCAAAAAGACCAAAATATTTCTTTTATTTCTCTTTGTTTACCTCTTGTGTACTTTTAGTACTGGTTTGCTTTATCTTTTAGCTTCGGTTTAGTATTCAAAAATCCAAAAAGATTTTGCTTTATTTGTTCGTTCCTTTCTTTGTTCGTTTCAAATCGAAAACCCAAAAATATTTGTTGTTCTTCTTCGGTTTTGTATAGTTATTGCAGAGTTCAACAATCTTCCGTGACTCCATTGCGCTTGGTTATCATTTCATATCATTCAAGCCATGATACGTCTCAAACGTATCTATAATTTTTGATGTTCCATGCTTGTTTTATACCAATTGCTACATGTTTTGCATCTACTTTATATCACTTTTATACATTTTTTGGGACTAACCTATTAACAAGATGCCGAAGTGCCAGTTCCTGTTTTCTGCTGTTTTTGTATTCCAGAAAAGCTAGTCTGGAAATATTCTCGGAATTGGACGAAACTTCACGGGGATCCCTATTTTACCAGAACACACCTGAAGGACCAAAGGAGCAGCAGAGGAGAGCCACCAGGGCCCCACACGCCACTAGGGCGCGGGTCCCCCCTGCGCGCCCTAGGGTGGTGTGAGCCCCTCGGGGGTCGTCAGCCGCCGCCCTTTCGCCTACTTATTCCCCCCGACGTGAAAACCCTAAGGGCCTGAGCCAATATCCACGAAGAGTTCCAGAGACGCCGCCGCCGTCAACCCTAGCCCGGGAGGGTCCAGAACCTCTTCCCGGCACCCTGCCGGAGAGGGGAATCGTCACCGGAGGCTTCTACATCGCCATGCCTGCCTCCGGAGTGATGCGTGAGTAGTTCATCCTTGGACTACGGGTCCATAGCAGTAGCTAGATGGTTGTCTCTCCAATCTGTGCCATCATGTTTAGATCTTGTGAGCTGCCCTACATGATCAAGATCATATTATTGTAATGCTACATGTTGTGTTTGCTGGGATCCGATGAATATTGAATACTATGTCAAGTTGATTATCAATCTATGCTATGTTATTTAAGATCTTGCATGCTTTCCGTTACTCGTAGATGCTTTGGCCAAGTAGATGCTTGTAACTCCAAGAGAGAGTATTTATGCTAGATAGTGGGTTCATGCCTCCGTAATCTGGGAGAGTGACAGCAACTTCTAAGGTTGCGGATGTGCTGTTGCCACTAGGGATAACCTAACAATGCTATGTCCACGGTCATATGTATTTGTTTACATTACACACTTTACTTAATGCAATTATCCGTTGCTTGCAACTTAATACCAACGGGGGACTCGGATGACAACCCGGCGGTGGATTATTAGTCATAGACGCTGTTGGATGACGGTCTATGTATTATGTCGTAATGCCCAATTAAATATCATAGTAATCATCATGTCATATATATGCATTGTCATGCGCTCACTATTTGTCAATTGCCAGCTGTAATTTGTTCACCCAACATGTTAGTTATCTTTTATGGAGAGACACCACTAGTGAACTGTGGACCCCGGTCCATTCTTTTACACTGATTAAACCACCACAAACTGCAAACTGTTCCTTTTTCATTCTCTGCAATTTAATACTCATTTTCCACACCATACGTTTAATCCTTTGTTTTCAGCAAGCCGTGAGATTGACAACCTCACTGTTTCGTTGGGCAAAGTAGTTTGATTGTGTTGTGTGCAGATTCCACGTTGGTGATCGTGTTGCGCCGCGCGAGCCACCAACAACCTTCTGAAGAGTTGCTGCTCCTACTGGTTCGATAACCTTGGTTTCTTTCTGAGGGAAAACTTGCTGCTGACTGCATCATACCTTCCTCTTGGGGTCTCCCAACGAACGTGTGATTCACGCCATCAAGCTCTTTTTCTGGCGCCGTTGCCGGGGAAGTACTCATCATCACCATCATCATCATCCTCAATACTCTCCCGTCAACCAGGCGCAGCATCTTTTTCTGGCGCCGTTGCCGGGGAGACAGCAGTCTTCTGCAAGGGGAGTTTCACGCTTCCAATCTCTTTACTTTGTTTTTGTCTTGCTTAGTTTATTTTATTTTATCTTGTTTGCTTTCAATTATCAAAAACACAAAAAAATTAGTTACTTGCATCTAGTTTATTTTCTGTTTAGTTTTTATTATTTCATCATGCTTCTCCCTAAGTATACTTTAAAAGAAATATCTGTGGGTAGTGGGTCTATCATTGGAAGAGATAACATTGAGGAATTCTTTAATCATGTTAGTATGGTTGAAGATTTTGAAGATAGATCCTTGGTAGAACTTGCTCCAAATTATGAAATTGCTACAGCTTCTCTAGTTCACATGTTGGAAGCTCGGTTTGTCAATCTTAGTCCCATAATGCAGCACATGTTTCTAAAACTTCATGATACGGAAGATGGTGAAAAGAAAGATTTTGTTTTAGAAACCCTACTTAAGGAATTTGGTGATGTTGCTAGGGAAGCTAGAAAAGTTTTTATTAAATATAAGATGCTTGGGTATTGTATTGACGTTGTTAATACACTTGAAAAACTTGAAAAAGAGAGGCTTAAGTACACTAAAGAAACTAATTGTGAGGGGGAAGTTAAAGTACCAATACCTTTTAAGCTTATAGGAATGCAGGAGGCACTAGAAAAGAATTTTGATTGGATTGTTCCTGAAAACCCATTTGATGAATATGATGAGCCTGAGGTATTGAGAAAGGGAATTCCGAAACTACATAGATAAGATAAAATGCATTGTTGAGAAAACTTCCGACCTCTCTTTGGATGCTCTACATTGGTAATACTTGATGCATGCTTTGTGCCTAGCTAAAAGGCGTTAAAGAAAAGCGCTTATGGGAGGCAACCCATTATTTTTATTTCTGCAATTTTTCTTTTATTGAGTCAAGGAGGATGTTTACTTCTGTAGCAACTCCTTTGTATCTTTATTTTCTCGCATTGTTGTGCCAAGAGTAGCCTCTAATGTTAAGACGATGCTTAATTTTGATTGCTGCGCAGAAACAGATTTTTGCTGTTCACTGTACGAAATTCCTAAAATCACCAGATTGTTAATTAAATCTGAAATTTTTGTGCGTAATCTTTATGAATGTCTGAATCTTTCATTAGTTCAAGTTTTTCGATCTGAGCGTCGTAAGTGCCTCGAAAAAATTCGTCTTTGCGGACTGTTCTGTTTTAGACAGATTATGCCTTTTTATTTTGCATTCTCTCTTTTACTAGTGTTGAGTGAAATTCTTTTTTGGGTGGAAGAGCTTCACATAACATCAGTGGCTGTAGCTAATGTTTAAAGTAACAAGTCATATTGCGTCTTTATAGAACATGTGAGTTTTTGATTATGCACTAACCCTCTAATGAGATCTACTTTGAGTTTGGTGTGACGGAAGTTTTCAAGGGTCAAGAGAGAAGGATGATATAATAGGATCAAGAAGAGTGAAGAGCTTAAGCTTGGGGAGGCTCCCATGGATCTCCCCAGCATATTTCAAGAAGACTCAAGCGTCTAAGCTTGGGGATGCCCAAGGCATCCCCTTCTTCATCGTCAAAATTATCAGGTCATCTCTAGTGAAACTATATTTTAATTCTTTCACATCATATGTGCTTTTCTTGGAGCGTCTGTGTGCTTTTATTTTCAGTATTGCACTTTTATTTTCAATAAAGCTTGACTGGACCCTAGCATTCTTGATTGGGAGAGAGACACGCTCCGCTTTTTCATGAGAATACTCCTATTCTTCACTTATATTTGTTGAGTATTCATATCTAGCGCTGTTCAGCTTTTAGCTCTTGTTTTCATGTATCTCTTGTCAGAGCTATTAGCTTTCTTTTGTAGAAAGTACTCTCTTGCTTCACTTATATTTGTTTGGAGAGTTGATTAAATAAATTGATTGGTGTTTGGTTGGTTCAGAAAATGTTGCATGTGGTAATTGGTATAAGGAAAAACTTGCTTAATCTTGTAGATCACTAATGGATAACTTGATGCTTGTCAATTGTTTTGAGTTAACAAGTAGATCATGATTAAATTGTGCATCACATGAGTTAAGCCTATTAGTGAAGAACTACCGTAAAGCTTGTTGAAAATTTGGTTTGCATCGGTGGTATCTCTAAGGTCTAGATATTTTCTAATAACAGGGTTTGGTTAACAAGGAAGACGGTATGAAGTCTTATAACGTTTGCAATATGTTTGTCATATAAAACTTGGTGTACGGGTTGATATTCTTGTTTGCTTACATAACCTTGCTAGCCTAAACTCTGTACTGAGAGGGAATGCTTCTCGTGCATCCAAATCCTTGAGCCAAAATCCATGCCATTTGTGTCCACCATAACTACCTATATGTGGTATTTCCTTGCCACTCCAAGTAAATTTTTCATGTGCTACCTTTAAATTATTCAAAATGTTATTATTCCCTTTTTGTGTCAATGTTTACTAGCTCATGAGGAATTAGTGTGGTTATTCTTTATTCTATTTGTCAATGGACTTTTACACCTGGACTAGTGGCATATACATCCGCTTATCCAATAATTGCAAAAAGAGCTGGCAACGGGGTGCCCAGTCCCAATTAATTACAACTTTAACCAATTAATTCTCTTCACACTTTTGCCCTGATTCATCAGTAAGCAATGACAAACAGTGAAATACCTGAATGTGTGTAAACCAAAGAGAAAGAGGGATGATCTGCCTTGCTGGTAGAAATAACGTCCTTCATGGGAGCCGCTCTTAAAAGTCCGTTTGACAGGTAGAATACTGTTCTCACCCGCTACCATTCGTTGACAATTAACAAACACCTCTCAAAAATAGATACTCCTCCATGGTATGTGATTGATGGAAGGCACCCGAGGATTCGGTTAGCCATGGCTTGTGTTAGCAAGGTTGGGAGGAGTATCAAATATTTTATGCAATCTCTATATGCTTTCAAAAACCTAAAAGCTCTAGCACATGATTAATCCCTGCTTCCCTCTGCGAAGGGCCTTTCTTTTACTTTTATGTTGAGTCAGTTTTCCTATTCTTTCTGTCTTCCACAAGCAAACACTAGTGTCAACTTTGTTACAACATGCGTTATATGCTGTATTGGACTTGTTATACTACTTTGTGTTGACAATATCCATGAGATAAATATGTTGAAAGTTGAAGCAAATGCTGAAACTAATTCTTCCTTTGTGTTGATTAAATACCTTTTATTAGAAACTATTGCTTTATGAGTTAACACTTATGCAAAACTGTTTGATGCTTGTCTCGAAAGTACTATTCATGAAAACGTTTAGCTTGTGTGATTCATTGTTTACTCATTATCTATTTGGTAGCAAATTATAGACCATTGACTTGGATCACTTCATTCATTTACATGTGCCTTGCAATATTATATGATCAAGATTATGATGTAGCATGTCACCTCAAAAATTATTTTGTTTTTATCGTTTACCTACTCGAGGACGAGTAGGAACTAAGCTTGGGGATGCTGATACGTCTCAAACGTATCTATAATTTTTGATGTTCCATGCTTGTTTTATACCAATTGCTACATGTTTTGCATCTACTTTATATCACTTTTATACATTTTTTGGGACTAACCTATTAACAAGATGCCGAAGTGCCAGTTCCTGTTTTCTGCTGTTTTTGTATTCCAGAAAAGCTAGTCTGGAAATATTCTCGGAATTGGACGAAACTTCACGGGGTCCCTATTTTACCAGAACACACCTGACGGACCAAAGGAGCAGCAGAGGAGAGCCACCAGGGCCCCACACGCCACTAGGGCGCGGGCCCCCCTGCGCGCCCTAGGGTGGTGTGGGCCCCTCGGGGGTCGCAGCCGCCGCCCTTTCGCCTACTTATTCCCCCCGACGCGAAAACCCTAAGCCTGAGCAAATATCCACGAAAAGTTCCAGAGACGCCGCCGCCGTCAACCCTAGCTCGGGAGGGTTCAGAACCTCTTCCCGGCACCCTGCCGGAGAGGGGAATCGTCACCGGAGGCTTCTACATCGCCATGCCTGCCTCCGGAGTGATGCGTGAGTAGTTCATCCTTGGACTACGGGTCCATAGCAGTAGCTAGATGGTTGTCTCTCCACTTTGTGCCATCATGTTTAGATCTTGTGAGCTGCCCTACATGATCAAGATCATATTATTGTAATGCTACATGTTGTGTTTGCTGGGATCCGATGAATATTGAATATATGTCAAGTTGATTATCAATCTATCTATGTTATTTAAGATCTTGCATGCTTTCCGTTACTCGTAGATGCTTGTAACTCCAAGAGAGAGTATTTATGCTAGATAGTGGGTTCATGCCCGTTTAATGGGAGTGACAGAAAGTTCTAAGGTTGTGGATGTGCTGTTGCCACTAGGGATAACCTAACGATGCTATGTCCACGGGCATATGTGTTTGTTTACATTACGCACTTTACTTAATGCAATTATCCGTTGCTTGCAACTTAATACCAACGGGGACTCGGATGACAACCCGGCGGTGGATTATTAGTCATAGATGCTGTTGGATAACGGTCTATGTATTATGTCGTAATGCCCAATTAAATATCATAGTAACATCATGTCATATATGCATTGTCATGCGCTCACTATTCGTCAATTGCCCAGCTGTAATTTGTTCACCCAACATGTTAGTTATCTTTTATGGAGAGACACCACTAGTGAACTGTGGACCCCGGTCCATTCTTTTACACTGATTAAACAACCACAAACTGCAAACTGTTCCTTTTTCATTCTCTGCAATTTAATACTCATTTTCCACACCATACGTTTAATCCTTTGTTTTCAGCAAGCCGTGAGATTGACAACCTCACTGTTTCGTTGGGGCAAAGTAGTTTGATTGTGTTGTGTGCAGATTCCACGTTGGTGATCGTGTTGCGCCGCGCGAGACACCAACAACCTTCTGAAGAGTTGCTGCTCCTACTGGTTCGATAACCTTGGTTTCTTTCTGAGGGAAAACTTGCTGCTGACTGCATCATACCTTCCTCTTGGGGTCTCCCAACGAACGTGTGATTCACGCCATCAAGCTCTTTTTCTGGCGCCGTTGCCGGGATGTACTCATCATCACCATCATCATCATCCTCAAATACTCTCACGTCAACCTGGCGCCAGCAAGCCACACAAGTGAAAAGCAATAATGACGATTATGACAACTCGAGTTGTGGTGAGAGGCTGGTATGAACTCTATTTGTTTTCATTTTTGTACATATACTCGCTCATGTGGACATGCTTAGGTGATTCGTATGAGGGCAATGTTATTTAATGATGCTTAGTAGTTCATGTTTTTCATATGATCAGTTCCAATTCACTAATAGTATATAACATGTCATATAGATATTTGCTTGCACTGTTCTATTCATAAAAGGGTATGACATGGTGGTATCCTCCTTTGAATGATTTACTTGAATTGACTTGGACATGCTCACGCTTGCTCCCGACTGAAAACAAAAGTCAATTAAGCCTTGACGATTTATTTTGCCTCAGATTTCTAGTATCACTTTTATGCCTTCGTTAATTTTATTCTGTCGCAAGCATGATTATGACGGTTAATGCTCTCTTGATTGTCGCTTCCCAGTCTATTGCTAGCCTTCACTTGTACTGAGCGAGAATGCTGCTCGTGCTTCCAAATCCTTAAAAACCAAGTTATTCCAAAGAGTCCACCAAAAATTCCTATGCATGGTATTTCGAACCATTCCAAGTAAATTTTCATGTGCTACCTTTAAAACCTTCAATGCTTCTCATTTTGTGACACTGTTTTTAACTCATGAGACGGGGTGAATGTCTTTATGTCACTTGTCAAACAGGCTTTACCACCGGACTAGCGGCATATACATCCGCTTATCCATTAATTTTGCAATAAGAGCTGGCAAATGGGGTGCCCAGTCCCAATTAATTACAACTTTAACCGCTTAATTCTCTTCACATACCTCCCAGAACATATTTTTACTTCTGTTTTATAAATAAAAAGCTCTAGCACATGTTAATCCCTGCTTCCCTCTGCGAAGGGCCAATCTTTTATTTTTATGTTGAGTCACCATCCTTTCTTTGAGTACCTTCTCGAGGGCATAACTGTCATTCTTAGTGTAATGTGCTTGTCCCAGAATACGGTTAACTGTGGTATAACTTTGATGCTCTTATCTTTGATATTTTTACTTCTAGTCTTCACTTGAACTTCAGAGGTGCCTTGGCATTTATGTTTTGCTCTACTAAAAAAGGCAAGCGAGATACCACTCTATCATATCTTATTATGAACATTGCAATCCTGCAGATAGACTTATTTCATGTTATTTATTCTTAGTGTGTTGGTATCTTTTCATAGTTCACATAGCTACTAGGTGGCATTATCTACGTTTCCTTATTATGAATTGCCTAAGTACTTGATCATATAGTGAGAGTATTTACATCATATGAAGCAAATGTGTTCATAAAAGTTTCTTTTATTGCACTCAGTTGTTAACTGAATTGCTTGAGGACAAGCAATAAGCTAAGCTTGGGGGAGTTGATACGTCTAAAACGTATCTACTTTCCTGAACACTTATGCTGTTGTTTTATCTCTAATTTGTGTGTTTTGAATGCAACTAACACGGACTAACGCTGTTTCAGCAGAATTGCCCAGGTGTCTTGTTTTTGTGCAGAAAGTCAAGTTTCGGGAAAATTCCCGAAAAATATCCTAGAGTTCCTATTTTTCCAGAAGACACACGGAGCCAGAAGACGAGACGGAGGTGGGCCACAGGGGCCCCACACCATGGCCCGCGCGGCAGAGGCTAGGCCGCGCCGGGGGTGGTGTGGCCGCCTCGGTCACCACCTCGCGTCCCCCTTTCGACTACTTAATCCCCTTGACCTAAAAACCCAAGGAGGATCGACGCTTTTTCCAGAAACACTCCAGAGCTCCGCCGCCACCGAAAACCCTATTTCGGGGATCAGAAACTCCGTTCTGGCACCCTGCCGGGACGGGGAATTGGAGGAGATCATCGCCATCATCATCACCGACGCCTCTCCATCAACCATCCATGATTCCTCCATCCATGTGTGAGTAATCCCCGCTGTAGGCTGAAGGGGATGGTAGGGATTGGATGAGATCATTCAAGTAATAGATATCAGATTGCTAGGGCATGGTGCCTATTATCCGTTGTTAGTACTTTATGTTATTGTTGCAACTTGTTATGCTTAATGCTTGACACTTAGGGCCCGAGTGCCATGATTTCAGATCTGAACATGTTATTGAATCATGAGGATAATTATTGTTTTAGATCATATCTGCAAGTTGTTTACACATATAATTGTCCGGAACCCGAGGCCCAAAAGTGACAACAATTGGGATAACCGGAGGGGATGGCTGTAATGTGAGGATCACATGTGTTCACGGAGTGTTAATGCTTTGCTCCGGTGCTTTATTAAAAGGAGCACCTTAATTACCAGTAGTTTCCCTTGAGGCCCCGCTGCAAACGGGCCGTAGGACAGAAGATGTTGTGCAAGTTTCTCATTGCGAGCACGTACGACTAAATACGAAACACATGCCTATGATTGATTATTACCTGGATACTTTATTATTATCTATCTGCAAATGCCCTACGCTTGACTATTATATGAATTATCTTATCCATGCAACGCCCGTTCATCCATCGCTATGCCTACAGTATTTTAATCCTGCTGTCTACTTCAATTATTACTGCTGCTTTATTTGACTGCTGCTATTATTTCACTACTTCTACTGCTATAAAACTGTTGCTACTGATAAACTGTGTCGAGCAAGTCTATTTCCAGGTGCAGCTGAACTGACAATTTATCTGTTAAGCCTTATAAATATTCTTTGGCTCCCCTTGTGTCGAATCAATAAATTTGGGTTTTACTTCCCTCGAAGACTGTTGCGATCCCCTATACTTGTGGGTCATCACACCTACAGTACTTGAGTGGTCTCCGGGTGAAACCTTAGAGCCGGCTTGCCGGCTCGGATGATGGTGTTGTCTCTGCAGCACTCCCTCCTTGGAGGCGTTATCTTGGAGACCCTGAGTATGGTTTCGGTTGCGGCGTGTGCTGGCGGTGTTGTGTTTTGGTGGTGTCGGTGCGGCCAGCTTGGGGCCGATGGTGGTTTGTTTTGTCCCTCTTTGGCAGGTCTTCGCGTGATCTCGGTCACTTGTTTGCTTGCCCAAGACCCTCTCTTGGCGGCCGTGCAGTGTGGCGAGCTTCGGGCTCTTGGTGGCGTCTCGGTTCACCTTTGCTCAATGACGACACAATTGATGCCTCCCCCACCTGCTTGTCGTCTCATTTTCTCGTGGCGGAGCTCCCAGTCAAGGTTCGTGCTAGGTTCTAGGCTTTTGCACTCGTTGACTATGGATGCTCCTGAGTTGTGCCGTGGGATTCGATACGCTCGCCGGTGTGGCGCGCTCGGCTTTTGTTGAATCTTGGTATTGTGATCCCTCGACAACACCCCTCATCTTCTGGTGCCTCTCATCGTGTGTGTGTTTTTCCTTTATCTCTCCCCTTGTAATCCCCGTGTACTCTGCTTCTTTTGAACCCATCTTGTAGAGGTTGCAAAACCTCATAGGCAACTTTGATTATAAAATTCAGGTGGGGACTTTGTCCCCCCGGTGACCATCAAAAAAAAATCTTCATCAATTTGATGCCCGTTATCCGTTTCACAGGAAGCTCTTGATAGTCAATATAAAACAAACTCCTCGTATAATCAAATTGAGCTCGGTAATGCTACAACAGAGAATAAGAGGATAACGGGAATATGTGGTCATATGGATCATACTCTCTAGGTGCATTATGGATGCATGTTATGATTTAAGTGCCAGGAAGCAAGCTAGAGGGCACAAGGGACAAACCTCTTGATAATTTAAGAAGCCATAGCATAGCAAGAGTGACAAAAGTGTGTATCTTAGTGTGGTGAATAGCGCAGATTTCAAATTCTGATACAGAATAATTTTTATTCTAGGGTGATCAGAAATGACAAAAGTGTGAATATGAGAGTGGTGACTAATTCACATTTTAAAACAAATTGACAGATTTGCCATTTTCAAATAGCCTAGAATACAAACTATTTTCCACTGATTTTTTTCGCACTGATAGAGTTAAAAAAATCTACATCTGAGATATTTTTTCATCAATTTTTGGAACTTTGATACTGAGATTTTTAAAAAAATTTAAAAAATGGGTTCCATGGAGTCCGAGCTCCCTTTGGGTCGCCAGTAGTAAAAACCCAAGATGCCACGTAGGTCTAAAGGGCCTATTAAGGGCCCACGTAGGTCGTTAGGCTTCACCATCGATTGGTCGTAGCAACGCCGCCATGGCCACCGGAGCTCCTATGCTCCGACCTATGCGGACGTAAGAAGGCTCCGCACACCCCTCCGGCAGAAGTGGGCTCGGCCCACTTTGGGCTTCTGGCTCCTTTCTACGAGGTTCCTACATGGGCCGCTCCGAACACGGCCCAATAGCAGGTACTGCTTTTCTTTTTTGTTTTTTATTTCTGTTTTATTTTCCGTTTTCTTTTCAGTTTTGATAGTAATAATATGGGCTCACGTTTTTTGAAAAATAAGTAGAGAAAAAATTAGTTCTGCAAAAAATATTCACATATGTAAAATAATAATAAATGATATTTATCATATTTGAACAATTATTTAATATGAACATATATGTTATTCGAACAATTTTTTAAATATGATCATTTATGTTATTTGAACAATTTTTTACTCTGATATTTATTTAATTCGAACAATTTATTAAATATGAATATTTACCTCATTTTAATGGTCTAAAAAGTGAACAGAAAATGACGGTGAACGAAAACTATTTTTGAACGATTTTGAAAAATTAACAGAAAATGACGGTGAATGAAAACTATTTTTGAACAATATTAAAAGTGAACAGAAAAGGTCGGTGAACAAAAACTATTTTTGAACGATTTTAAACATGAACAAAAAATGGCGGTGACCGAAAACTATTTTTGAACAATTTTTAAAGTGAACAGAAAAGGCCGATGAACTTTTGAATGATTTTATAAAATGAAGAAAAAAATAGGGTGAACAAAAACTATTTTTGAACGATTTTTAAAGTGAAAATAAAAGGCCGGTGAACGAAAACTATTTATGACCGATTTTATAAAACGATAGGAAAAATGGGAATTTTTGACGCATTAGACCACTTAGCCGAATGAAATGTCAAAAAGGACTACCTTCAAGTTTAATTGGCAGAACTACCGTGGCGGCCTCCTGGCCAATTGACACGTGGGAAGGCCACCGTGGACGACGGCGGCAGGTTGGTATTCGCCGTTATCCGTTAAGTGCCGTGTAACGTGGCCGAAAGGTGGGACCAGCCTGGCGGAGGCCGCCGTCGGCGACGGCGGCGTCTTGCATTGCATGCGCCAGCCTCGTTCTTGGCAGAAAAAATACCAGCACGGGCTGCATGCGCCAGACTTTATTTGCATGCGCATACTGTAGCGATCAGTGCTGCATGGGTTGTCCACGGTTGCCAAGAGATGCCGCCGTCGCTCACGCCGCCATGGCGGCCTGGCCAACTACCTGTGTCGTCCGTCAGCTGTCAGTGGAGACGTTTTTTCGTCAGTGATGCCGCCATTGTCAGTGGCGGCATAGGACGCCGCCGTCGTCCACGGCGGCCTTAGCCACGTGTCGCTTGGCTAGGTGGCCGCCACGGTAGTTTTGTCAATTTAGTTCAGAGGTGGTCCTTTTTGACATTTCGTTGAGCCAAGTGGTCTAATGCGCCAAAAAATCGAAAAATGGTGAACGGAAACTATTTTTTAACGATTTAAAAAGTGAACGGAAAGGCCGGTCAACAAAAACTATTTTTGAACAATTTTTTAAAAATGGGCAGAAAATGACGGTGAACGGAAATTATTTTTCAATGATTTTTCAACTGAACCGAAAAGGCCGGTGAACGAAATCGATTTTAAAAAGTGAACAGAAAAATGTCTATGAACGGATATTAGTTTTGAA
The DNA here is from genome assembly GCA_947311845.1 of Poa pratensis. Classification (NCBI taxonomy): domain Eukaryota; kingdom Viridiplantae; phylum Streptophyta; class Magnoliopsida; order Poales; family Poaceae; genus Poa; species Poa pratensis. Next base: position 920,210 of record CAMZMU010000043.1, on the reverse strand, counting down.
CGATTTTTAAAAGTGAACAGAAAAACTCTATGAACATAAATTATTTTTGAACAATTTTTGAAATATGAACAATTTCAAATTTGAACATTTTTTTAAAATCCAAACAATTGTCAAATCTGAACATTTTCAAATATGGAAAATTTTCAAATCTGAACTTTATTTAAATTTGAATGTTTTTCAAAAAATGAAAATATCCAAAAAGGAAACAGAAAAGAAGAAAGAGCCAAAAAAGAAAAACAGAAAAATAAAAGAAACAGGAAAAAACCAAGAAGAAACAAGAAAAAAGAAGCAGTAAAATTACGAAACCAAAAAAAAGAAGCAGATGCACTGATTGGGCCGGCCCATATAAGCCACAGGTGTGCGGAGCGGAATGCGCTCCGACTTGGTCGTGAAATAGGATTCGCCATGGCCGCCGCCGCCGCCGCCGTCGCCGCGAGGTCGCGCCTTCTCTCCCACCACTACGTGTCCTCCGCCACATCCACCTCGCAGCCCCACCTAGCAAGCAGCCCGCGGATCCTGCCCCACGCTGCCACCTCGTCTTCTCCGCCTCTCCCGGCGGCGGTGGCGGGGTAGACCGCAGCAGAACCCGATGCAGAACGAGCGGTTGGTATACGAGCTGCTGGCAGAGCAGGAGCGGGAGTGGAAGCAGGACCGAGAGGAGCGGCGGAAGGCCGGGGAGGAGGTGGACGGGGAGGCGGAGGCCACCGACGACTTCCTGGGCATGAGGCGCCGCTGCTAGAGAAGCTAGAGCATCGGAAGCCCAAGGAGGCCCGCGTCCCTGACGACGTCGTCTTCTGGGAGCCCACAAGCGCAAGCGCAAGCGCCACTCCCAGCTCCTCCGCTCCTTCCTCGAGGCCGGTAATAATAGCCTCTCCTATACCAGTGCTCAGATGTATAGCTGGCCAAACGTGCCGCCCGGCACGGCACGTCGCGTGCCTGGCCAAGCACGGCACGAATGTGGCACGGCACGCTACTAATCGTGCCATGCCATGCCGGCATGCGGGCTCGATCTTCGGAGGCGGCACGGCACGACGGCACGGATGCGGCAAGACGGGCCCGGCACGTTAGGCCCATTTAGGGCCCGAAAACTGGAAAATAGGTAAAAAACAAAATAAGACAAAGGTAGATATGATTTTAATAATTTTTATTAAGCTAGCAAGCCGCCTCATTAAAACCTTCCTGTCCCGTTAGGTACCCTGGTAAGCAAAAAAGAGTACGTCTGAAACTTGCTGCTGTCCGACTTAATTGTTCATATTACAGACCGCGTGCCGGCGTGCCGCAACCGTGCCGTGTCGCCCACCCGACAGCGGCCCGGCGTGCCTGCTCCGGCACGGATCCCGCGCCTCGTGCCCGCTCCAGCACGCCATGCCCGCGTCGACAGTGTCGTGCCCGTGCCGGGCCGCGTGCTGGCACGATTGTGACGTGACGTGCCGGGCCAGCCCGCGGGCTCGGAATCCAACCTCGGCATGAGCACGGGCGGGGCACGGGCCTGGCACGACCCGATTAGTTCGTGCCGGGCCGTGCTTGCGCCGGGCTGAAAATCCCGTGCCTCGTGCCAGCCCGTTTGGCACGGCCCGGTTGGCCAGCTATCAGATGCAAGATCAAATTTTTGCGTCGATAGGATAGCCATCACCGGTAGTTGCGTACTGCCATTTCTTGAAAAAAAAATGTAACTAATGTAATGTTACTGAACAGAGACCCATCTCCACCACATTTCACTCTCATGTGTGTGTGCAACTGTTTTTCATCAGCTTATACTAGTGGTCAGATGCAAGATGGGTAGCACCTGGCCGGTAGTTTCTGTATTGCGATTTCTTGAATGTCCCAATGCTCCTGATTAAAGCTCTTTCCGTCGTGTTGTACTGTTACCAAACAGTAACCTCGACGACGCACACAAGCTCACGATGAAGATTGACAAGTTTGAGCAGCGGCACCTGGCTTTTCAGCTGGAGTACAAAGTCTTCGGGGACATGATGAACCGCCTCAAGGTCGCCTGTCACGAACTCACTCGATCTACAACCAGGGAAAGGGGTTTAGGAGGGAAGCATCGGGATAGGAGGAAGAGAAGAACGAGATTCAGGAAGAGTTCAGATAGTTCATTCATGCGATGCCTCGGCCACACGGCACGACGAGGCTAAGTAGGATTAGTTTGCCAGTGCAGCTGGACTTTCTCTCCGTTACACGGCACACAGGCCTAATCTGGGACGCAGCCCAATATGACGATGGGCCCGGCCCAATAGGTCATGACATCGCCACAGGAAGGACCGCTTCGTGCTCCTCCAAGAGCTCAACCAACGTCAGGCTGATGGAGGTCAAGGAGGCATACGACCACAGCAACCCCACCAACTTCGGGCTCTTCCAGCACCAGCGGGTTGGCTCGCCGGACGACGTGATTGACAATGCCGGCTTCGACAGATGATCACGGGTGCAGGCGAAGATGATGACGAGAAGGAGTTCAATGAGGACAAGGAGAAGGACGATGTGCTCATTGAGAAGCTGAATTCGATCGATGAGAAGCTGGCAGACCTGGATCATACGTTTGGTAAGAAGAGCAGGGTTTTGGAGGAGGAGACCAAGGATCTGGTGGAGAGGAACTCCCCGACGGACAAGAAGAGGAGGCCTATGTACAGAAAAGTAAGTGACGTTTTATCACCGATTTCATCGATGTTCTTAACATTACATTTGTAACTCCATTGTGCTTTATCGATATTGCATATAGTAACACATTTGGGCATTATACGCTTTGCAGGGATTTGATGTCAATGTCATTGACGTTAATCGTACATGCAAGATCACAAAGGTGAATGTTCTTAGATCCATTGTTTGTAAATACAAGCTATAGACATTTCCTATGATTTAACTCTGCATTTATCTTCTCAGGGAGGCCAAATAGCAAAATATACAGCATTATTGGTAACTGGGAACTACCATGGTGTTGTTGGTTTTCCAAAAGCTAAAGGCCCAAAAGCCAAGATTGCAATACCGAGGGTATGAATCTTATCCTGTTGCAGACAATATATAACTGATGGTTGAGCAATTGAAACATGTACTACTCCCCCTCTTGTTCTATGGCTGCTTGTCCTCAGAAAGGCTTTTGTGCGGTTAAACTTGATATGCTCAAAGTTTACAACGTGTCTTATAAGTTAACTCGAGGCTTGTTCTCTTGAAAAATTAGATGATTTGTCCATATTTCAACCGTGATATAAATATTATTGTTCACTCATATATCACTTGAAAAAAACTCCAAAACAATCATCATTTACAAATCTTTGCAGTAGTTACAATTAATTATTTGCCACTTATGTCCATTAATATAATTACACATTACTTACTGAAACATGGTATAATCAATTGTCTACACTTTTGTGCATCAAGACACTTTTCTGACGCTGTTTTCGGGAGCATAGAGCTATGTGTAAGTTAAGTTGGTGCGAATCCTAAAGGCTGTCCGTCCTCGATGGCTTCATGTGAGTAAACGGCTAGTATAATAACTAGGTGAGGTTAACTACAGTAGATCCTTCTCGGTCCAACGACATGCCACCATAGGACGTCGGTCCAAGCTGCTTCACGGGGCCCTTGGGCTGCGGGAGCAGCAAGTCCTTGCTCCCCAGCATGGCCAGAACAGTGGATATGGCTGGCCTATCTCCGGGCGACCGCTCCACGCAGAGGAGGCCGATATGGATGCACCGGCGCAGCTCCGACAAGTGATGCTGCTCTGGCGCTGCCACCGCCTTGTCTAGGAGCTCCATCACGCCGTGTTCCTCCCACAGCTTCCACGCCTACATAATGAAATTGTTTAGATGGAACAATTATCTTGACAATGTCGTCGTGTCCCTCCTAGGTAGGCAATGCGATTAGTTTGGCGCCGGTCGTATATGTGTGCTCACCAGAGAAACGACTCCCGTGCAACGCTATTCCTAAGGCCACTGATTATCTCCAGCAGGACGACGCCAAAGCTGAACACGTCGCACTTTGGAGTCATCTCACCGTCGTTCGCATACTCTGGCGACGCGTATCCCCTGCAATTATAAATAAACCGTGTCATGAAAACATGTTGCAAATATAACAGAGATGAACTAGAGTGAGTGTGCCGGGTTTCTCACGGTGAAACCACCACCGTCTGTGTTCCTGTCTGGTCCTCACGGAACAGTTTTAAGGTTCCAAAGTCTGCAATCTTAGGCACGAACTGCCGATCAAGAAGTACGTTGGACGGCTTTAGATCTCTATGAACTATGTTCCCGCCTGACCCGTCATGAAGATACCAGACGCCCCGACAAATCCCTTTTATAATTTCCAATCGCTTTGCCCAATTAAGCGAAGCACGGTGCTGGCTTTATGACCTGTCAATTCAACAAATTTTCCAAACAGTTCAGAAATCATTATGTTTGCAAATCTCTATATCTACTTTCTTAAAACAATGTAATGTTCCCTTTTCTGTTAGGATATGTTTAGCTGAATAATTCGTCTATTCTCTCCCAGGTCCCTCCTCTCACATTAACTATTCACCAATGGTCAATCATCACGATAATTACATTCTTTTCTCACATTACCAATCAGCACCATAATTACTTTTTTCACCAACTCAACATAATTTACATTATTTTTCCACAATACTAATAAAAACTCAACCCATGGAAAACGCAGGCACACGGGTGTGACGGGTAGGTCATCATAAGCGCGGGCGCGGAGGGGAGGCTGACCCGTAGCAACACACAGGCAAATATCTATATCTATATGTATATCAACTAGCAAATATGCCCGTGCGTTGCTACGGGCTTAATCAACTTATAATATACAGTAATACACTGTTATTTAGAATAATAAATATTTTTTTAATCCTAATATTTATACGTAATCATTTCCCGTTCCTGCCATAGCATTATACAACTAACAACCTTATATTTGAAAAATAGAATAAATAAGAACCTCCGGGCTTGCAAATATGGAATGAAAAGTATCATAAAATCCTTAGTCTATTAAGAATTTTATTTTTGAAGCCCTATAAAAATATATGCATCTTCAGGGGAAAGAGGTTGGTCCTTGAAAAAAAGAGCAGATAAAATACTCTTTCCCCTGAGTTCCAACGGGTGCACCATCTAACGAATATAAGAGTATATAATTCTGCTGATGTGCAGATAAAAAGAGTTAGGTTGGTGCACCCGTTGGTCCTCGCCCGCCACTCTCCCCTTTCCTCCCCTTGCGCCGGCCGGCTAGCGAGCCCCGCCTTGCCGTCCTCATCTCCGACCTCCAGCTCCGGCCTCCCGCTCGCCCCGACCTCTTCCACTCCGCTCGGCCTCCCTCGAGCGACCTGCTAACCCGACCCTAACCCGACCCAGGTCCCCTCGGCCTCCTCTGACGATAGAGCTTCTCCCCTTTTGCCGGCCAGCGAGCCCGGTGTCGCCGTCCTCCTCTCCTACCTCCAGCTCCGGCCTCCCGCCGCTGACCCTTTCAGGATACAGGGATGCGGAGGGGTCGCCGTGGAGACCCTTTCCGGCGGCTCGTCAAGGACCATGTCGGTGGCGGATCTCCGTTCCGGGGGCTCTTCGGGTACCATGGCGGCAGGAGGTCCGGTCCGGTTCGGCGGCGAGCAGGGGGACGAGCGGTAGCAAAGGTCGGGATTCGGGAGTAAAGAGAAGCGAATAAATCAACCGAATCGGTACGGTGGCAATTTGATGTATTATGTGATTTAGTGGGAGGGTAAAATTGGAAATTTTAAAAACGTACCAACCATCACCTCTAACGATATAGTAGAGATTTAGGTAGAACAAAGTGTAGGTACTTACCAAATATGAAGAGATCCAAACTTTTATTGTGGACATGCTCGTACACGAGGATCCGTTCATCGCCGTCATTGCAGTAGGCGAGGAGACGGACAAGGTTGTCGTGCCGGAGGTTGCACACGATCTCTACCTCCCTCGTGTAATCGCTGAGGACTCTGTTTGGTAGGGGTGATGATAGTCGTTTCAGCCTCTTCACCGCGACCTTCTTCCTGATTAACCCTTCCAGCAGAGGATGGTCCTTGGGCAGCTGGCCCTGCAAAAACGTTCAAATCGTGTTTAGATCCTAACCTTCACCGTTGTTTCTGATAATGTAACAGACTAAATTGGGTTGTGTTGTGACCTCGAAAACGACTCCGAAACCTCCGGTCCCTATCACATTCCTCTGCGAGAAATTCGCCGTGGCCTTCTGTAAGGTGGCCAGATCAATGGAGGCGACAACTGCGGCATTCAGAGGCTTGCCCACTTCCGCGTGAGCAACATCGTTGTTAATGTGAACTATTGTTCTTCTTCTTCTGATGTTTCTCCAAATTATGAAGGTTAGACAGAGAAATACAGCCACAGCTGCGCACACGGCGCATATGGTCGCGATGATTGCCACGCTTATCCTCCTGGCTCTGACACCTTGATCTAGAAAAGATTGCAAATACTGAATGTGTTAAGAGCAAATATTGTGGTGAAATCCAGGATTTTGTTTACTGCAATGTGTACCTAGCTCAGATTTCGCAAGCCTGAGGTAGAGATCTTGCCCTTCGTCAACATATCGGATGTCGATGATGTCACCTGACCACATGATGCATCCATGGCCGGCACCGGCGCCACCTCGGATATCCGAGGCGGCGTAAGCCACGCACGAGCAGTTGGCGAGGCACCTCTCCCTACACTCCTCCAGCCCGATACCCCCGTCAACCGTCACATTGTGCGTATCTGGGAGTTTCACGCCGCGCACCACCGCGAACCCGTCGTTGGTGCCTGCGCTCGTCATGTCGGTGGCATCACAGTCCAGCGCCACGCTCCGTCGGCATCCACCAGACGTGTCCCTCATGTACCACGCCGACAGTGACACGGGTGTGAAGCCTTTGACGCAACTGCAGAAAGATGTAGACGCCTCACCCGCATCGCACAAGCTGAACGCCCCGCACAGGGCGTATGCATCACACACATCCCTCGGCGCGCTGTGGAAGGTCTTCCAGGCCAGGCTGCTGCTGTCCCAGGCGAGGCGCTTGAGCATGCCGTCGTCAGTCACTATGACTCGTGACGGTGGCGCCCCAACTTTGGCGTGGTACGCGTAGGTGACCTCGCCGGGGCTGACCGTGACCTGGATGGTTATTAATTTGGTTTCATATATTTCTCTCTTCATAACCGAAATCACTTGAATTCAAGCGGAATCTAACCAAAAAAATCAAAAATAACTAACACAAATATTTAAATTTGTTTGTACTATTATAATAGCCTTTTTTGTAGGGGAAATATTTTGACTGAAACACAATTATTCTAGCATCTTTTTTTTTTGAAAAGCAGGATAACCCCAACCTCCTCTGTATATATAATCATAAAAGGCAGACATGAAAACCAAAATGACCGAAAATTCTCCAATCGTTCAGAACGAGAGAACGCACCTCGTAGGTGAACATGTTGGCGTACGACACCATTTCGGGGACTCCGTTAAAGAAAACTCCGTTGAACGGTCCGCTTCGATACTTCTTGACGCCGTCACGCCACACTGCAGTCTCCGGCAGCCCCACCGTCTCCGTGCCGCGCCGGTACGGCCCCGGAGACGGGTCGGTGGGTGAGCGCCACGACGTGATGTACCACTCGGCGCCGGTCCAGAGGTTCTTGCCGGTCTTCATGCCGGGCAGCAAGGTGTTGGACGGGTGGTCGAACGACTGCCACAGGAGCAGGTTGCTGGCCCTGTCGCGGACGACGAGGTTGCCGGAGTCGAGCAGCTGCGCCACGGCGGATTCCGCGCCGGCTCCTGTCGCGTTCGATGACCACACGACCTGGCCGCCGCCGCCGAGCAAGAAGAGCCTCCCGGCGTCGCCGAGCGCTAGCACGCCGGAGGTAACGTTGATGGGCCGGTCACGGTTGGCCACCCAGTACACGGCGTCCTCCGACATGGTAAACCATATCCCGAGGTACCTCCTGGCTGGCAACCCGAGGGAGAAGAACCCCATGGTGAAATTCCCACCCGCGGAGACGAGCGTCTCGCCGTCGGTGATGTTGCGGCCGCCATCGAACGTGTCCGCGGCATTAGCGGCTCGCGTTCCGAGATGAAACAGCAGGGGCAGAGCAAATAGGAGGAGGAGGAGGTAGGGACGAGCATGGCTGGCTACCGAGCTCATCGTTCACTAGTAGTGATGGCAGCTGCGTGGTTGTGTTGTCTACCTTCTTAACAATTATCTCAAGCATTGCTAGCCTATCTTAAGAATGTTGCTTAAGAATAATCTCAAGAATACCCTCAAGATTATTTTAGCAACATGTCGTAGCATTCTTTTTGGCCCACCTATGTTTGACTTTGCTTTTATATTTGATGATCATTGCTTTTAATTACTGTTACTGTCGTAGGCGCAAATTAATCTACCGATAAACAAGCAATCCGCAGCACGATGACGACACCGAGATTTGATAACGCAGTACGACGGTAACAATTACTATCTGTCCACATAGAGTGGCATTAAAAAACAATGTGTGTTTGGTCGCCAAGTAAACGGTTTTGGGCGAAACTTCAACATAATCTCAAGCATGCTGATGTGGAGGCGGCGTCCAGTCCGTGGCTTTCACGCGGGAGTGGGTCGACGGGGATGCGGACGACGTCTTCGTGGTCGTCGTGTCTGCACGAGGAGTGTACGGGCGGCGACAACATCTTGGATCTGGCATCGGACAGGAATACGGCGGTGGCAGGACCGTCGCGGGGAGGAGGCGTCGGACTGGTATAATGTTCCGACGGCGAACAGCGGGTACATCTCTTTCTCTCTCGTTAATTAACCGTCTCCTGCTAATTCTCCCCTCCAATTAAAGGCTGCATGAGTCTACTCTCCTCTGCATGCAGGACATGCGGATCCCGGGCTATCGCTGGAAATTAGGGAGTAATTACCAGAATTGGAAACGGTTTTCAATATTAACTACTCCTGATCTGATTTGATGTTGTTTTAGCAATAGAGAAATTACGTAGCCAAAGGAAATTGACCTCATCATTAGGATAATCCTGGTCGTTAGATTAAGTAGATGAATGGTTATGATTAGGGGGTATGACTTATGTTGAATACATCATTGGACAAATATGGAGGGTTGGATGGTGGCAATCGTACGGCTGATGTTATTTGGATCAGCCACCCTCTGGGTCATTTTATATTAGTGTAGATGTGCATCGTGTGCTGATATTACAAACTCGCCGGAGTTGTACATGACAGCCATCGCCATAGCCTGCCCCAGCAAAGATGGTACTGTTGCACCATGCCTAGTATCAACATGAGACCAAACCTTTCCCTTTAAACAAAATTTCTAGCATACAGCCATGCAAGAAAGTGTTTTTGGTTGCAGCTAGGCTAAGAAGCTCCAGTGATGCTTGCTAACCTTGGCAGATAAGCTCCCAATACAATCAATTCTGATAAAATAACAGTACTCAAAAGACATGTACAAATTATGCATAATAATCGTACTGAAAGACATGTAGAGCACACAGTGGAAGGTTCAACGCCGTTGGATTGACCATAAAGTTGCAAACAATCTTATTTCACACATATGCTCAAGCACTGCAGCCTGGCATCGGTCGTATATCAGAATACAAGCAAACTACAAAGCCGAAACAAATAACCGGACCATGCTATATATTGTCGTACAATAAAGTACCAGCGTAGCCCTGCAAATACTAGTTGCTGCAGGTACATCTTTCAAGGCTCCACGCGGAAGAATGGAAGAACCTTTTAAAAACACACTTAACATAAAGACTATCAGAGACTCTTGGTGTAATTCATCTAGTTCTCCGAGCTGAAGGAAGTTTCACCGCTTGAGTCGCTCTCGTCCTGCATGTGCTTCATCTCGTACGCCCACTCGAGCCCGCAGCAGTAGTGGAGGGGCGGGTTGAACCGGTGGTCGTTCAGGTCGGGTGGCAGGAACGCGCCGTTCTCAATCAGGAACCTGACCACCCTCTTGTTCCTTTCCTTGGCAGCAATATGGAGAGGAGTCCCTGCATCAAGACAAATAAGACGCGTTAAGAATTTGCCCCCTCAGGGTCAAGTAGTTTCAGTTTTAGTATAGAGAAATAATAAACATGTCGAAGAAACCTAGAGAAGCTGGAGAGCAAAAAATTGTATTGCAGAAGGTTCAGCGCACATAATAGTACATAAGACACGCACAACAATCACATACTTCAAACCAGAGCAAGATTACACTCTGGACAGCTACGAGCAAGCCTCATATCTAAAAGCTCCCATAGAATGGGAAAAAAGGTATGTGATGACTGAGTACTTCCATGGCTCACTCAGACACTAGCTTATATGACATAAGGTTGAATTAACCTTGAGAGGTGAAATAGCAGAACATTGTGGCATAAGGTTCAGCATAGATAAACAATATATGAACGCGCTCACACCATTCACATCCTTTAAAACAGAGCAATACACTCTGGTGTCTGGTTTGCTAAGAGTATGACAGAACGGAGAATTCATATTATATTTGGGTGAAAATACTTCCACAGGTCAGCCATCAGAGCAGATTTATGAACAAGTAAGCAGATGTATTGCTACTAGTAACAGCGATAAAAATACATGAACTGAAAATAGTAAAATCACATGACTCCAAAAAAACAAGTGAACTTACAGCCACAAGCTCCTTTTGTGCGAGCATCGATATTTGCACCGCGCTCCAGTAGTTCATCCATGACTCTGACATGTCCGCCCTGAGCAGCAAGGTGCAGCGGGGTAGCACCGGGGGACTTTGGCCCCCACGCAGGGGCGTTGACATCCATCCCTTCATTCAGGAGACGTCTCACCTAAGGGAGAAGCGGAACATATAATGTTACTGATTACTTCAAGAGCTTGATGTAAGAGAATAAGAGAATAGGCATTAAGTAAGATGTGGTATGGGCTCAATTTGTCCATGCTTTATAACGAATCTAGCTTAAGAGGTGCTCCCAACAAGAATGGCATGCCACCAAGGATTCATAAGAGCAAGGAGTGACAACTAGAACGATTGGTACTTAAAGATACTCGTAGATGAACAGAGGCCCAAGGAACTAGGCATGCCTAAGAATGAACTAATGACACCAGAACAATGAGCATGTCCAAACAACTAGCAGGCTAGCAGCCTCAGGTGCATTTTTCAAATCCTACAGATAGATATAGATGGTGAATGCTTCTAGAGTTTTGGTCTTTTTCTCAATTGTTCACAGGTGTTTGTGTGTGCCAAGTAATTCAAGTTGCAATTATTTTCTCTACGGCTACAATCCATTTGCGTTAGACCGGATACATGCTTCTAGCACTTATTATTGCCTAAAACATTCTAGTTCTGCGGGGAGAAAATGAGATGTGCAAAATATAAGGGATAACCAAGCGAGCATTCCTACCTCCTTGAGGTTGCCCTTGCGGGCGGCGACGTGGAGCTGGTTCCATCCGCGGTCGTCGGCATCGTCGCCGGCAGTGCGCACCCGACAAGGTTTTGGTTACCGGTAGGAAAAATTTCCAGAGGGGGGTCGGGATTTCCGGTTACCGCGGTTACCGGAAAATCCTGACCGGTTACCGGACGAATTTGAAAACCGAAATTCAGAAATTCAAATTTTTTGGTTAAAATTCGTTAATTTTTTTGGGTTAAAATTCGTTAAAATTCAAAATTTTCAAAAAATTCGGGATTTTTTGCCCGGTATGACCATTTCCCGGGGTGCTCGGGATATCCGGTTACCGACCGGTAACCAAAACCCTGGTACCCGGGCGATGCTGAGCGAGCTGCGGAACTGCACCATGATTCAACCTTCCTTCCCAGAGACGGCGATGCTAGTCACAAATCCAAAACCATGCAACCGGACATGGACACAAGAGATCAACAATCGAATCAAATCAAACAACGAAGGGGACCACTCGAAAAAAAAAACAGCGAAGGGGGGAGAGGAAAGCCGATTGATTACGGGAAGCAAATCGGGATTCGAAGAGAATCTGATCAGAAATCAAGGGGAGGGGGGAGAAGGGATTAGCGGGAGTAGTTGCCCATGCCGACGGGAGCGAAGGGATTCAAACCGGGGCCGAGCGCGCGGAGGTTTTTGTGTAGCATCGGCGAGGAGGAAGACGACGACGGCAAGGGGCGGCGCACCATAGCAATATAGTTAAAGATGGTTTTTTGGGGGAGTAGATCAGAGGAAGGTGAAGAAGGCGGAGTTGGGGATCATACTATCCTCGGCGGCCAGAAATCCCAAATCGAAATAGAAATCGGAGCGCGGAGGACGGGGTTGAACACGAGGATGGGATGAGAGGAGCAAACCCTAGGAATAGAAAGAAATCCAAATCGAATCCAATCCCCTCTCCTCCGCAGCCTCTCTTCTCTTTTTTATATGGCCAGGAAATAATAATACTCCTAGCTAAAAATAAAGGGAACACTTCCGTGTGACGGGCCCAAACTAACGAAGGGCCCAAATCCCGTTCACGCCACTCTCGTGGATTTCTCTTTTTATTTAGGAACTCAGAGAGCTTAATCGATCAATTCAGAGAGTTAATTGGCATCTACGGCTCGTAAGAAGAGGAACATGATCAGACGTCTATTAGACTAGTAAAGATTGCACGTGCACGCACGTCTCAGATTTTTTTTGTAAACGCATCATTCTTTCTATATTTGGAATTAGTACGTATGAATTATCCTTGAATTGACAAAAATTATTCAGCGAGCATCATCTGGCAAGATCACTTATACATGCTAATACCTTGAAATTCATACAAAAGAAATCACGTTCACAAAAGTGTCGTTTAAAGAGGTACATAAATTAGCATTTATATTGTCGTAATCATAGAACGTTGTCATAAAGTGTGCACTCGTGCAATCACACGTATCAACTAATATATATTTAGCCAGATATGTTATAAACACTAAATTTCAAATAGTCCCTTGTCGTAAAACAAAATATCTCTTCTGTTCAATCACAAAAAGAAATATGACAAGTTTCCGTGTTAAAGACAGTAGTAAAGGAATGACCCGATTTGTCGATCGAGTTGTTCATGTGAGTTGCAGAGTTCGTTTTTATTAAACCAATGCATCCAAAAGCACACACGGGCCGGCGACAAAAAAAAGTGCACACCAACAAAAGCTTAATTCTCGTCTGAAGTATTATGAAAAAATAGAAAATACACATGAACATGTGTAATATCATTTGAATTTTCGACTATCAACCTGTCCACACGGTGAACTGGCTCAAGCAGCTCGAAGCAAATGGGGGCACTGTTGCGGCTGCCTAGCAACCTCAACAACGAACTTCCTCACATTGCTGCCCGTTCACTCTCGGTGTCACCACCACTGATGGCGACTCCATCTTCCTCATGCACCACATGTTGTACTAAATGTATCGACCTACTGATTCAAAGTAACATCCATAGGAAAATGGAGATCGTAACTACTTAAAAAAATTATATAGAAGGGGTACAATGCAAAGTACTGAGTTGAACTCTACAATGGTGTAATCCAGCCTGAAACAAACAAAGGATCCAACTTCAACCAGGAACCAATAACTGGGATGTTATAAAATACAGTAAGATGCAACATACCATGCACGCTTCTTCGGTGTCGCCTGACATCGCAGAAATTCAGATAAAAAATCACACAATAATTAGCACAAAACAGACACATATCTCGGTCTGTTATTGCAGAAAGTTACCCCATCTCTGGACACTTTCTTCTGATCTTTATATTAGATATAACTCTCTAGAAACCATGATTGGATAGTCATCTTAGCTGGAGCATATAATTACACGGGTTAACTGAAAACTCCTAGTAGTCACTATATAACACACTTCTCGTATTTTTTTTAGAAAAGGGGGTGCGGATCCCCGACCTCAACACACTTCTCGTATAATCAAACTGACCTCGGTAATGTAACAACAGAGAATAAGAGGAGGTAATATAATCAAACTAACCTCGGTAATCAAGCAACATAGAATGTGTGGCCATATGGATCATACTCTGTAGGTGCATTATGCATGTTATGGTTTAAGTGTCGGGAGCAAGCTAAAGGGAAAAAGGGACAAACCTCTTGATAAATTAAGAAGAAGCTAGAGTGGAGAAATAACCTTGGATGCTTGGTCCTTGACAAAACTTTTCTGCGATTATGCAAAATATATAAGCCCATGGTCATCCCCTCCCACAAATGGCAGAAGCTAGTTGTGCCATTATTCTGCATAAGTGGATTTTAATGGTGAAATATCACGTTGAAAGATAAGATCAGAGATTCAGATTCAGCATCAACATCGAAGGTGCTATTTGCATTGCATAAAGAAAACAAATGGAAATTTAATATATAAAACCCGACAAAGCATATACTGAAGAGGTATTTCTGTGAATGGGTCATGGATAGGGAGTGTGAACCACGGTATATACAAGCATTGGCTTACTCTTTAATCCACATCAATGAATGCCTCTTTTGGAAGGGGCTTTGTACTGCAGTGTTGCTCCTTTGACTGATCTGTGGATGACCCAATTCAGTGCGAGCAGTGGCACAACCAAAGCGCCTACCAGAAATAGGACGAATACATGAATATACTAGTCATGAAAGGGAACACCAAAAGAACGAAGAAAGATGAGGTTTAGAATACAAAAGCAAATTTAAGTACACATTTAGCATTCTTATTATCATACCGATGGATGGAATGATATGACAATAGTGTTGCTTCCTAAGGTTAAAGCACCCGAGAAAGTAGAGACGCAAGTGGATCATCATTAGGGTACCCTCTATCCAGTTGCATCTATACGAGAAAGTAACACAATTTAGACCCATCAGTTTGTTTAATGTTGTCTATAAAGCGATATCGAAGGTGCTAACAATAAGACTGAGGGGATTATTATCTAAGATCATAGGCCCAACACAGAGTGCATTTGTGCCTGGTCGCATTATTACGGACAACGTGTTGGTGGCATATGAATGGTTTCATGCAATAAGGAATAGAGATAAGGAAAGAAAAGCTTTTGTGCGGTTAAACTTGATATTCAGAAAGCCTGGAACGTGTCTTATAAGTATAACCTGAGTCTTGTCCTCTTGAAACATTAGATGGTTTGTCCATATTTGAACCGTGATAGAATTAGGGGAAATCTACGTTTAGAACGGTCGTCAGGTAACGTTTCGCGGCGGACCAATCACGTCGCTTCGCTCCCACGACACACGCAACGCTCGTGGGAAGGCACCAGACCCGATCCCCTTTCTCCGTCTCCCTGCGTCGACCAGAGCTGCCGCCGGCTCCCCATGGCCCCCCTCCCTCGAGGCTCTCCATGCTCCTCTCCTTCTGGACACCACCGCCAGGGAGCACGGCCATGCCTCGATTCTCCACCCCCACTGCCGCCCGAGCTTGCGGCGAGCTCGCCTGCGCCATCGCGTCAGGCCGCCTCCGCTGCTCCTCCTGCTCGAGCACGCCGGCCAGCGATTAGTCTTACCAGGCAGACCAATCACGTACTCGTGTCTCGTCTCCACACGACAACACTCATCTCCTCCAAGTCCTCTCCTATCCCCTTCTCCTGGTATAGGGACCAGGTCCAGGGCTACACAGCCAACGTCTCTGCTTGTCGCGCGAAGGAGCACGACGAGGCGTGCGCCTTCAGGATCCTCACCTGCGAGCAGGGCTGCTACTACTGCTATGCAGGCGGCATAAGGAATTGCAGCGGCTCCCGGTGGTGGGTTTGGTGGCTGCCGTGGTGGGGGAAATAGTACCTTTGCCCTCGTTAAAACATTTGTGAGTCTGGCATCTTCCTCCCGATGTGTATGCGTCTGTGTCCTCAACTTGTTAGACCCGATTCCTCACAGAGTCACAGGAAAGACTCCAAATTGTTTTCTCTGGCCATGCACTCCACCTATAGCTAGATGTTCTTTGGCCTCACAGTAATTACCTTGTTAATGTTCGGCAAATCAGTGATGGATAGAGTAGTGGTGTTGTGCTGGTGGTGCCGGAGTTTGGTATAACTAGTGCTAGTTCTGTGATTCTGTAGGTAGATTTCATGAAACTGGAATTGCAGAAGCTTTTCAGCTGAGCCTGGACATGTTCCTCATGTCTTGTTGTGAATTTCTGGTTCAGTTGTACCTCAATAAGAAGAGGTGATTAGTACTTAGTGGGCAGATTTTGTGTACAAGAAAATGGAACCATAAATCAGCATGTTTTTCTGTTCAGTTGACTATATGTGTCGCCTCCCTTGTAATTATTTTCCCGTGCTTAGTTTTGGTACTACCGTACTAGATGAACAATAACTAATTTCAGAGATCATGTGCACGTATGCATGTTGTGCTGATAGTTCCATTTGCAAAGCTTTCTTCTACACTCACGAGCCTTGCTTCTATATTAGGCTACACGTTTATCATTTGTATTGGATATCTGTTTGAACCAATGGATAGTCCATTTGAATTTATTGAACACTTTATATGAATTGACGAAAATGCCAATTCAGTGTCTAGCGACACAACCAGAATGACCAACGTGTAGCTAAGGGAAGAAAAAAGATAAGTGGAATCCCCTACTTCCTGTACTTTTAACCCAATCACACGAGCAGGTGCTGAAAGATGACATCCAAGTAATGTTTGAGGATGAGAGTTTTGTAACACTAGCTTCATGTGAACTTTTCTCTTATGCATTCGTTGTGTAACACTGGCCTGTTGCGTCGTCGGTGAGGAAGTACGCAGTTGTACTTCCTCACCGTGGCATTCTACACTTCGTCGAATAGACACACGAAGTCCCACGTTTTTTGTTCTTCAACGCTGGAGCGGTGTTGATTCGCATGTCGCCGTCGTTGCCCCGTAGTTTCCGCCCGCTCGCTCAACCCCTCCTTGTCGTCCCGGGCGGACTGAATATGCTGTTAGCAAGAGCTGATGGACGTTTCTCGTCGGGTGACGCGTCGCCGACCTCATCGGTGCGCGACGACTCTTGCCGGACCACCACGTCAGGATCTTGTCGGAACATTGCCGGACCACCATGTACTGATTAAGTTATCCTACTCTCTCGATACAGTTACCCACCCCATACTAGTGTAGTTACCCACGTCGTACTAATTAAGTCACCCATGTGTTTATGATGTGTCTATCCACCACGAAATCGATGTAGTTACCCTCCTCTCTCGGTTATAGTTACCCACCCAAGCTTGATAAAGTTATCCATGTGTTCGTGATAGAGTTATCCACAATGAAATCGATGTAGTTGTCTCTCTATCGGTAATAGTTACCCACTCTGTACTAATGGAGTTATCCACTATGTAATGATAAAATTACCCATGTGTTCATGATGCGGTTATTTACTGCGAAATCGATATATGTACTATTCTCTCTTAGTAATAGTTATCCACCCTAGAGTTATAGATTTACCCACCTAGGGGTGATAAAGTTACACTAGTAGAAAAAAAACCTTAGTGTAGTATCAGTGCCAAGTTTAGTTTTCGTGCGCCAATAATATTGTCAGTGGCACGCCGAAATACGACGTGCGACTGCTTTTCGTGTACCAGCGGCGTGTGGAGAAGTAAGCCACAACACTGGTACGCGGGACCCACGTGCCCACCTGGCGAGAAGTGTCGGTGGCGTGTTGTGTTGTTGGCACGCGACTAACTATTTTTGCGGTTATAACTATCATCATCAAATTGATATAGGTACTATGCTCTCTAGATAATAGTTATCCATCCATTACTTATAGAGTTAGCCATGTGCTTATAGTTTCGCAATCATTAATAAAATCGACATAGTTACCCTGCTCTCTAGAAATAATTAACAACTCGGTACCTATGGACTTACCCATCTGTTTTAGGGTCTAGTTGCCACTATGTAAGTCGATGTAGTTAGTCTCCTCTTTAGATAATAATTACCCCCTAACATTGAAGGAGTTAACCAGGTGTTTAGTGCATTGTTATCGTCACGAAATCGACTTAATAACCTAATAATTACCCACTCAGTACTTTTATGGAGTTATCACACATTCTAATATAATTATCCACAACGAAATCCATATAATTACCTAACTCTCTAGTTAATAATTACCCACGTAATACTTATAGAGTTACATGTGCGTTGATGATCTAATTATCCCCCACGGTCGATATATTCCACGATCCATATAGTTATCCACCTAGTACTTATAGAGTTATATATGTATTCATAATATAGTTATCCACCACAAAATCGAGTTAGTGATCCTATTCTATGGATAATAGTCACCCACTAAATACTGATGAAGTTACCCACACACTACTTATGGAATTACCCATGTGTTCATTAGTCCTATAATTATCCATCATGAAACCGATGTATGTACCCTACATTCTTGATAATATAATCCACCCAATATTTATAGAGTGACCCATCTATTTTAGTGTGTAGTTTTCACCATGATATCGACATAGTTATCACCATACTATTTATAGAGTCTGGATAACTAGTTTTAAGCGAAAAACTAGTTGTTGACATGGTGGGTAACGTACATATTACAGTCTAGATAACTCACGTGTTAGATGTGGGTAATTTTTGGGTCCGAAAAAAGTCGTCGAAACATATCAACAATGGATCTAGTTTTGAAGATCTCGTCGCGCCTAGTCCAACCGTGAAAGCAGATTCTAAATCGGATAAACGATTTGGTCTATAAAACTTTTTGAAATTCAGATTTTCGTATTTAATATGCTTGGTAATCAGTTTTGTCTTTTAGCGTTCATGGTGGTAGAGGTAGAATATTTCTCACCTTCGGCCAGCACGCGCGCGCCAGGCATTGATTTGGTCAAGATTGGTTTGAAGGAAAATAACGCTCCGCACGTGGGTCTACTTATATGGATCAAAGGAAACGTTCTATGATAGTGCTAACTGCAGAACGGTCGGTAGGTACAGACGCGCCTGGACGTCTCCCTCCCGTTTCACTGTAGCGGTGAGAGGCGATTTTTAGATCTCCTCCTCAGTTCCACCTTCGCACCGCGGATCCGCCGGATCCCTCGCCCTCCGGCGGCCGCTCCGGCGGCGGGAGGGTGGGGGATCCCCGCCTCTCGGTTGTACATAGGGTAGGTTCTGTTGGGGCTCCAGCCGGCGGCGCCGTGGAGGCGGGGGGGTCGCCGGTGTTGTTTTTGCTGCAGGCTCGCGTCCTCTCCGGCGGCGGTGCTCGTTGGAGCGCCGTGGTGGCGCGCTTGCTTCTCTGGCGGCGGCGGATCGGTGGATCCGCGCCGTGCGTCGATCCTTCGCCAGTTCCAGCGACGCGGTCTCCGCGCTGGCGGCGGATCCGGTGGAGGAGGTGCGAGGTGGCTGCGGTGTGGGGTAGCGGCGTGCAGGCGGTGGATCTGGCCACCTCCGGTGGAGGTGGGGCGGTGCTGGCCCCAGATCTGGCGCGGGTGGAGCTCGGGGTCTGTGGCCCCGGCCGACGGGCGTTCATCGTCAATGGATCCAGCTTTGCGGAGCTGGTGCTTGTAGCGGCTCTCAGACGCCTCCGGGCTAGAAGTTCCTCCGCTCCAGGGTGCAGGTCGCCGGGCTGCCGCGTTCTTCGTCGCCTCCGGTGGTGGAGTTCGTGCTGGCTGGGCTTCCTCGTTGCGGTTGTCGGCGAGACTCGGCAGTGTTGCCTCTGTATCCTCTTTCTTTTTCCTCGTGTATTTGGCTCTGTAATTGTTCTCTTCGTATGAATACTAGTATGGAAAATGCAAAAAAAAAAAAAAAAAAAAAGGTAGTCACGTCCTAGAATTATTATTTTTTACTCGTATTTCGCAAGAAAAAACCCAAGAACAATCATAATTTACAAATCTTTGCAGCAATTACAATTAATTCTTCATCACTTATGTTCATTAATACCTGCAGCCCCTCGTGGGTTTGATACACATTACTTATTGAAACATGATATAATCAATTCTCTACACTTGTAAGTATCAAGACACTTTTCTGACGCTGCTGCGGGAGCATAGAGCTATTGGTAAGTTGAGTCGGTACAAATCCTAAAGGTTGTCCGTCCTCGATGGCTTCATGTGAGTAAACGGGGCAGTATAATCACTACATGAGGTTGAGTACAGTAGATGCTTCCCGGTCCAACGACATGCCACCAGAATGGCTTCGTGGGGCCCTTGGGCTGCGGGGGCAGCGAGTCCTTGCTCCCCAGCATGGCCAGAACAGTGGATATGGCGGGCCTATCTCCGGGCAACTTCTCCACACAGAGACGGCCGATCTGGATGCACCGGCGCATCTCCGACAAGAGTTGCTGCTCCGGCGATGCCACCGCCTTGTCCAGGAGCTCCATCACCCTATGTTCCACCCACAGCTTCCACGCCTACATAATTAAATGGTTTACATGCAACAATTATCTTGACAATGTCATCGTGTCCGTCCTAGGTAGGCAATGTGATTAATTTGTCACCGTTGTATATGTGTGTGCTCACCAGAGAAATGACGCCCGGTGCAACGCTGTTCCTAATGCCACTGATTATCTCCAGCAGGACGACACCGGAGCTGAACACGTCGCACTTTGGGGTCATCTCACCGTCATTGGCATACTCCGGCGACGCATATCCCCTGCACATAATAATAAGTCATATCATGAAAATACGCTTCCAAATAATAGAAATGAACTAAGAGTTGGTGTCTGGCGTTTCTCACGGTGAAACCACCACAGTTTGTGTTCCCGTCTGGTCCTCACGGAACGTCTTCAAGGTTCCAAAGTCTGCAATCTTGGGCACGAACTGCCGATCAAGCAGTACGTTGGACGGCTTGAGATCTCTATGGACTATGTTCTCTCCTGACCCTTCATGAAGATACCAGACGCCTTGACAAATCCCTTTTATAATTTCGAGTCGCTTTGCCCAATTAAGCGAAGCACGGGTGCCGGTTTTATCACCTGTCAGTTCAACAATTTTGGCAAACAGTTTCGGGTCATTACGTTTGAAAATCTCTCTCTCTACTATCTAAGAGAATGTAGTATTCCATTTTATGCTAGGATCTTGTGCTTCGCTCAATAGTTTGTATATTCTCTCTCATGTCCTCTCACATAACAGAGGCAGCTTGGACCTCTCCTTTCCCCGTGCACAGTAGAAAGGCGTTTTTTGCCCCCCCCCCCAGCTCAAACCACCTCGCCGCCGTCGATCCGGTGGATTTCTTGGCCGCCGGCGGCCGCTCCGGCGGCGGGAGGTCGGGGAATCCCCGGATCGCGGTGTGTATATAGTGTAGGTTTAAGTAGGGTGCCAGCCGGCGGCGCTGAGGAGATGGCGGCGTGGCCGGAGTGGCTTTTGGTGGCGGTGGTTCCCTCCTCCGGTGGTGGTGCTCCGTGGAGCGTCGCTGCGGATCCGTCGCCTTCTTCGCGCTCGCGGCTTCTCGGAGCCGTGCTGCGCGCTATTCCCTCGCCGGAGACCGCGGGACGGCGGCTTCGGGCGTTTGAAGTTCCAGATCGAGTTGGTGGTGCAGAGCACGGCGTTGGCTTCGGCGGCGGCGCTGGATGGAGGCTCTTCGGGGCCAAGCTTCGTCGACTTCCCGTCCACAGAGGGGCTTCTCCAGATCCAAGCGTCAGTGGAGCAGCAGCGGCGGCGCGCCGGCGTCACGTCTTCGTCGTCGTCTTCGTGAGCGGGGTCCAGAGGGTCTTCTTTGTAATTTTCTCTTGTTTCTGGACTTTTCTGTAAGTTCCGTGCTCTGTTTATCAGCAGCTCCTTTCCGCAAAAAAAGGTCCCTCCTCTCACATGAATCACATTCTTTCACCAATGGTCAATCATCACGGTAATTACATTCTATTTCCACACAACCAAACAGTCACCATAATTACTTCTTCTTCACCAACGCACCATAATTAATTTACATTCTTTTTTCCACATTATTTTACTCACTATATGAAAGAGCAACAAAATGGCGCTCCCTCCCGCGCCCCGGTTACTGTTCACGGTACTGTTCACAAACAGTGTTGAGCAGTAGCCGGTGGGCCCCACACGTCATCCTCCCGTCGCGCTGTCATTTAGCAAAAAGAGACAAGGAAGCCCACAAATTGCACAGCAGACCTAACATTTTTACGAAAAACCGCCCGCAGAGGCCCGATTTGCAATTTGTACGAATCCCCATGACGTTTCTGAAAAAATACCCGCAGAACTCGCTCTTCTCCTTTCCTCTCCCCGCGCTCTCACCCCCGCGCCCACGACCCGCCCTAGGGTTCCTCCGGGCCGCCGCCGCCGGAGGCAGCCGCCGTCGCCGCCCTCCCGCCCCTCTCCTCCCCTCCCTCCTCTCCCCCGTGCTCCCGCGTTGCCCTCCCAAGCGGGGTGACCGGGCCGCCGTCGCCTGCCCCCGCCCCCCTTACCTCCTCCGCCCAGCTTTCCCCTGCCGCCGCCGGCCACCGCGTGGGGAGGGAGGGTTCCTCCGCGCCGCCGTCGCCGCCCTCCCGCCCCTCTCCTCCCCTCCCCCTTCTCCCCCGTGCCCCCGCGTCGCCGGAGGTCTCGCGGGGCGTGGTCGCGCTCGCGGCCCTCGCCTCCGCGCGCGCGGCCGCCGCGTACGTGCAGCAGGCCTTGCTCTGGGAGGCGCCGACTGAGCCAAGGCCGCCTGGATCCTGCCTCCCCTAGAAGCCAAGATTCCGCCGTTACAGAGGGAAAAGCTTCGATCTTTGGGCGCGACGGCGGCAGGTGTTGGTGGCGCTGCAAGGCAACCGGCTGGACCTCGCGGAGCCGATGTGGCGGCAAGCAAGCCTCAGCCCTGGGAAACCCTCACCGACGCCGGCGGCCCCAGAACATTCGGCCAGCGCGTCCGGCCGCCGCCGATGGCCGACGCCTGACGAAACTCTGTCCACCGTGACCACCACATCCTCAAGGTCCATCTTTTTCTTTGATTCCTATCCACTCTACTCCTCTTCTTTCGTCTTGCACTACATGTCCGATCTGGAATCAATGGGATCTCGCTCGTGGCAGCAGCTGCTCCTGATTGCCCACCACCTGCGGGCGGACGGTGCTGCTAGTGCTAGAGGACGCCCCACCGCCGTCGTTGCTGCTGACCACCGGCATCACCATCACCAGCGCCGTTGTGGGCTGAGGTATGCCTGGTGCTCAACCCTGACGGTGGTTTGCTATGTACAACATCGTGCAGTTTCACACTTGGTCCCTAACGAGCAAGTATAGCCTATAGTTTTGCGAATCCCTTAACTTCAGAACTGTTTAATTCAATTAGGGAATTTAATTCAGCAATGAGGTTGACGGATTTCTGCACAGCGAACTTGAGCACCTCTTCTAATTTCGTTGTGTTAACACAAATCGTTTGCAACTAGATAAGTCGTTTTTGTGCATTTTTTGACAAAAAAAGCAGAGCTCTTCTAATTCATTGATAGTAGAAAGAGAGAAAACACATTACAGTACAGGTATACTTGAGTAAAGGAAAAAAGGGGAAAGCCAGAGACTAAGCTAAACTAGACTACAGGTTTCTTTGTGTTTTTGATGCATTATACATGTTTATGAGTTCAGTCTACTTCTCTCTGTTTCTGACAAGCCAAAACTGTTGTTTTACTTACGTGGATATGTTCTTTCAATTTAATGCTCACCCAGTGATCCAATAGGATATGTGTATCTTACAAGCACAAACTATGCTTTGTTCTCATGGAATTTCTTTTTGTAGTGCTGTTTGGAGATATGGAGCATATATACATTGAGGAGGTGAAGAAGCTGGCATCTTATGAGTATTAATTTCAAGCAACAAGGGAGATCCGAGCTGATGGTCAAGTTCTCTTTGTAGTTCGTGATCTTTCCCCCCCTACTTGCTTACTTTTTAATGCCCTTACTTTCTTCAATTGATTCCCTAAATACAGTTATCTATATATGTAGCTGGGGCTTGCTAAGAGCTGCTATGTCATTAATATGTGATACGGTAACACAAATAAACCTCCAAGAAATTTACATGTAGTTACTGATTCCATGATACTAAACTGTACGCTGTAGTAGTCGATATTTCTGCTGTATATACATGTGCACACTTGAGTAGACATACATCTTTAGCAGATATAGTTGAGTAACACAAGCGATCAATTAATTTTCAAGGTAATTTATGTATATAACAAGAATGCCTACAAGAACAAATCACTGTGTTTTCAGATTTATCATTTTGTTCATCTGTGTTAAAGTAATTTATTCATCTGATCAAGTCATCTGCATAGGATGCAGAGTATGTGGGTCGTATTCTTCTTGCTGATTAACTCATAATTGATTCTCCCAGTACAAGCTACAACAACAAGGTGCCCCTCCCCGCTCTCTCCACTGCATTTTATACATCTTTGCAGCAGCTAATTGATTCCCCCACTCTTTTTTCTTGCACATTTTGTCCAGATTTAATTGCGCTTTATTAGTTGTTTCTCTTCTTCTAGATGTCTATTCTGTACGGGTGTACCATACCAAGTTCAAAGACGTGGTTTCAGAGATGCTTGCATAACCTTCCAGCAGGATCCTCTTTCAGTTCTTAAGGGTGATTTGCAAAACGTATTGAAATTGTAGCAGGTCTTCAAGGTATACTTTCATCTACGCCGTCGGTGATGCCTGCTCAAAATTGTTACAGCTAACACTTCTGAACCATCACTTCTGAAGTTTCAGCTAACAGGTTTCTTTGGGTTAATCCGTACATTCAGGAGGTACAATGTCGACAATGAGTTACTTGCCGTTTTAGACCCTCAATCTCAACCAGCAACTTGAAGATAAAATCACAATTTACCGTTCAACAAGAGAAGATTTTAGTGTTGATAGGGTGTTTGAGTGGGAGTTGACACAAGGTAGCTTCTTCATCTTGCTTGACTCCCGTTTCACTACAAGAGAAGTATAGCTCATTCGATCCTGTTCATGATGCAGGAGAGGTGATATAATTGATCAGTCTCATTTACAACGGTAGGTTCCTAAAATTTATAGTTATGCAAACAATCAGAGATGGTAGGCCTAATGTGCACCCAGGATAGCTGTACTTAAGTGTTGAATGCATGATCTTGATGCGCTAAATATCTTAATCGAGCCGAATTTGCTTAGATTCTGATCCAATAATATTCCTTATTCCCATCTTCCATCAACCGTCTTCCTAGATAATCAGTATTTTGAGCTGAGCCATACGGTTTTACCTCGTGATGTTGCATGTTTCAGGTTCATGGTTCTGTATTACAGAAGAAGATGAGCTCGCCGCCTCGCTGCCTAGCTCGGCCGCCTTGCTGGAGCAGGGCTCGCCAGGCGGCAACAGGAACAGTGAGGTGTGCAGCGCAGGGATTCGAATGCACCACACGAGGGTGCCGAGAGCCGTCGCCGATGATGGCGAGCAGGAACAGGCGCGAGGAAGTACCACACCGCTGCGTGGGTGCCTGAGATCGAGTTGCTCAATCACGTTTGCTATATGTATGGTTCGTGGTTATTCATCTGATCAAGTTGCTATAAGTTGCTGCTAATGCATGTAGGATAGTAATATTTAATTCCGTCTTTTAATTGCTAACTGAATAAGAACCATTTAGTTACAGATTAATTTTCAAGTCACAGTGGCTGAAGCGATACTCTGACACATATCAATTTCAGACAACGCCTGAAAACGAAAAGGTAAAAATTTAAATTCTGATAGATACCAATTTCAGGCAAGGGCTGAAACCAAAAAGGTCAGAACTTAAACAGACCTCAGAAATTATAAGATCATTATATTCACATTTTCTATTTCCTCAGGCCAAATGAACTAATTGCAATTTAGTTTGAACAAACTGTTAGAAGTTTTTGTTATGAGAGGTAGTGCATGAAACCATGGTTTAGTTACTGAATTTTGCAGAAAAAACCGTAGAACCATAGTGGTGTTACATGGAAATAAGCTAACTATACACGACACCGGTCTTTCATCTTTACTATTACCATTTGCATTTAACCTATTTCTCACAATGAATGAACAGTTCAAAGTATGGTTGCTTGCTTGATTTTCTTGGCTGTTATTGGTTGCTGTTTAATACCCTTTTGGTTTCACACCACTAAGTGCGTTTAATCTTTTGACCAGTTGTGCTCCACCACGACGACCGCATGTGTCTCCTCTGCTGGACCCGAAAGCACCATTGTGGCCATTGGGTTCAGTGCAACTCGAGCTCTCATGGGTAGAGACTAGAAAGGATGCAACTTTATTTTTGTGATAGTAATAAACTGGGAATTCTAAAATTTCTTGAATCATTGTCAATTTGTCTTCTTACAGCTGCAGATAACATCATAAAAGAGTTGTCCTCAACCTTTTGTAGGCTGGCAAATATGACAGGTTACACTCCATTCATGTTCAGGTAGCAAATTTCTTGCTTCAGTGGCATGTCATGAAGAACTAAATAATCTCCTACTAGAAGCTGAAAGAAAAAAATGTTAGAAGCCATTCCGCAATGATACTACCTAAGCATAGCTGGGGCCATTGATGCATTCAAACAACGACATTTGTATCTCTTAGTTAGGATAATTTTTGTGTTCCCTGTCCTACAAGTAGTTCTGACGTGAAGTTGTCCGAATTTGTTCAGCTATGGATATAGTAATAATGCTTCTGTTGGAATGCAAGGAACAATTGCAGATTTACCGTAAGTTTTTGGCCTCACTGTCATTACTTCAGCACAGAAAATGATAATAGTACTATATTACTCATAAATGAGGAAAACAAATCTTTCCCCTTAGACCCACCGTGCCATAAAGCAACTCAAATTAACAAAGGCGCGGCGTGACGCCGCGCAAAATTCCACTAGTTACTAATAAAAACTCAACCCATGGAAAACACATACACCCATGTGGGTGTGATGGGTAGATCAGCATAGGCGCGGAGTGGGGAGGCTGACTCGTAGCAACGCACATGCAATAATCTATATGTATATCAATTTAAGTAGAACATAGAGTAGGTACTTACCGAATATGAAGAGATCCAAGCTTTTATTGTGGACATGCTCGTACACAAGGATCCGTTCATCGCCGTCATTGCAGTAGGCGAGGAGACGGACAAGGTTCTCATGCTGGGCCGTGATAGTTGTTTCAGCCTCTTCACCGCGACCTTTCTCCCTGGTAACCCTTGAAGTAGAGGATGATACTTAGGCAGTTTTCCCTACAAAAATTTACAAATCATGTTTAGATTCTAAGCTTGTACCTGTTGTTTCTGATAATGTAGGAGATGAAATTGGGTTGTGTTGTAACCTCGAAAACGACTCCAAAACCGCCAACTCCTATGACATTCCTTTTTGCGAAATTCCTTGTGGCCTCCTTTAAGGTAGCCAGATCAATGAAGGGGACGGCAGTGACATTTAGAAGCCCGCCCGCTTCCACGCGAACAACGTCGTTGTCCACGTGAACTATTGTTCTTCTTCCGATGTTTCTCCAAATTATGAAGGCGAGACAAAGAAATACGACCACAGCCACACACATGGCGCATATTATCACGGTGATTGCCACGCGGATCCTTCTGGGGCCGTCACCTAGAGCTAGAAAAGATTGTCAAAACTGAATTTGTTAAGAGCAAATATATCACTCTATGGTGAAATACAGGATTATGTTTATAAGATATGTACCTATCTCAGATTTTGCAAGCCTGAGGTAGAGATCTTGCCCTTGGTCCACGTATCGGACATCGACGATTTCACCTGACCAGATGATGCATCCATGGCCGCCACTAATGGCTCCTCGGATATCCGAGGCAGCGTAGGCCACACAGGAGCAGTTGGCGAGGCACCACTGCCTGCACTCCTCCAGTCCGATGTTCGCGTCCACCATTACGTTGTGTGTGTCCGGTAGCTTCACGCCCGCACCGTCTCGAACCCGTCGGTAGTGCCCACACTTGTCCCTTCACTGGCGGAACAATCCAACGCCACACTCCGGCGGCATCCACCAGACATGTCCCTTATTTGCCATGCCGACGGTGACACGGGTGTGAAGCCTTTGACGCAGCTGCAGAAAGATGTAGACGCCTCAGTCGCATCGCACAAGCTGAACGCCCCGCACAGGGCGTATGCATCACACACGTCCCTCGGCGCGCTGTGGAAGGTCTTCCAGGCCCGGCTGCTGCTGTCCCAGGCGAGGCGCTGGAGCATGCCGTCGTCAGTCACTATGACTCGTGACGGTGGCGCCCCGACTTTGGCGTGGTACGCGTAGGTGACCTCGCCAGGGC
Source organism: Poa pratensis (assembly GCA_947311845.1). Classification (NCBI taxonomy): domain Eukaryota; kingdom Viridiplantae; phylum Streptophyta; class Magnoliopsida; order Poales; family Poaceae; genus Poa; species Poa pratensis. The sequence continues at coordinate 892,199 of CAMZMU010000043.1, read as the reverse complement.
TGACCATGACCTGGATAGTTATTAATTTGGTTTCATATATTTCTCTCGTCATAACCGAAATCACTTGAATTCAAGCGGAATCTAACCAAAAAAATTAAAAAAAACTAACACAAATATTTAAATTTGTTTGTACTATTATAATAGCCTTTTTTGTAGGGGAAATATTTTGACTGAAACACAATTATTCTAGCATCTTTTTTTTTGAAAAGCAGGATAACCCCGACCTCTGTATATATAATCATAAAAGGCAGACATGAAAACCAAAATGACCGAAAATTCTCCAATCGTTCAGAACGAGAGAACGCACCTGGTAGGTGAACATGTTGGCGTACTGACACCATTTCGGGGACTCCGTTAAAGAAAACTCCGTTGAACGGTCCGCTTCGATACTTCTTGACGCTGTCACGCCACACTGCAGTCTCCGGCAGCCCCACCGTCTCCGTGCCGCGCCGGTACAGCCCCGGAGACGGGTCGGTGGGTGAGCGCCACGACATGATGTACCACTCGGCGCCGGTCCAGAGGTTCTTGCCGGTTTTCATGCCGGGCAGCAAGGTGTTGAACGGGTGGTCGAACGACTGCCACAGGAGCAGGTTGCTGGCCCTGTCGCGGACGACGAGGTTGCCGGAGTCGAGCAGCTGCGCCACGGCGGATTCCACGCCGGCGCCTGTCGCGTTCGATGACCACACGACCTGGCCACCGCCGCCGAGCAAGAGGAGCCTCCCGGCGTCGCCGAGCGCTAGCACGCCGGAGGTAACGTTGATGGGCCGCTCACGGTTGGCCACCCAGTACACGGCGTCCTCCGACATGGTAAACCATATCCCGAGGCAGAGGCGTAGCCAGGCCCCAGGCTACACTGGCTATGGCCTGGGGCCTGGCAGCTAATTTCTTTGGTGACTGTAGCTACTGTAGCTGATTTTGTGTAGTGTTTAGCACTGTAGCATGAGCTTGGCCTAGGGCTTTGCTCTATTCTGGCTACGCTACTGTCCCGAGGTACCTCCTGGCTGGCACCCCGAGGGAGAAGAACCCCATGGTGAAATTCCCACCCGCGGAGACGCGCGTCTCGCCGTCGGTGATGTTGCGGCCGCCGTCGAACGTGTCCGCGGCATTAGCGGCTCGCGTTCCGAGATGAAACAGCAGGGGCAGAGCGAATAGGAGGAGGAGGAGGTAGGGACGAGCATGGCTGGCTACCGAGCTCATCGTTCACGAGTGATGGCAGCTGCGTGGTTGTGTTGTCTACCTTCTTAACAATAATCTCAAGCATTGCTAGCCTATCTTAAGAATGTTGCTTAAGAATAATCTCAAGAATACCCTCAAGATTATTTTAGCAACATGTCGTAGCATTCTTTTTGGCCCACCTATGTTTGACTTTGCTTTTATATTTGATGATCATTGCTTTTAATTACTATCTGTCCACATAGAGTGGCATTAAAAAACAATGTGTGTTTGGTCGCCAAGTAAACGGTTTTGGGCGAAACTTCAACATAATCTCAAGCATGCTGATGTGGAGGCGGCGTCCAGTCCGTGGCTTTCACGCGGGGAGTGGGTCGACGGGGATGCGGACGACGTCTTCGTGGTCATCTTGTCTGCACGAGGAGTGTACGGGCGGCGACAACATCTTGGATCTGGCATCGGACAGGAGAACGGCAGTGGCAGGACCGTCACGGGGAGGAGGCGTCGGACTGGTATAATGTTCCGACGGCGAACAGCGGGTACATCTCTTTCTCCCTAGTTTTCCTTAAATCTCAGCCGCCATCCTCGGCTCCTGCCTCCGTCCTCCCCGGTGGTTCTGCCACCCGGAGACGAGGGGGAAAGAGGCCGGAATGCTGGATGCCTCTGCACTACTACTAGTAGGTTTAGGGTTTGGTCCCCTATGGTGTCTATCGCGACTCCTTTGTCCACGAGCGATTGCTGAAGAGTCAACTTGCAGCTACTCTGCTTCTGCCCATGGTGGACGGAGGCGGTCTGTGGCGGATCTGGATCGGAAGAAGCGACCCAATAAATTAGTTGGATCTGTGGGAGGTCGAGGTCTGGTTGGTCGTGCCTTTTGATGACCGTCGTGGTGGTGGGCTGAAGGTGACGCTTGCTGGATCTAGATCCTCGGGGAAATCTCATTGTGCTGTTCCCTGGAGTTCCTACATGGTGGCAATCTGGTGCTGCTATGATCGTTGGCTGATAGCATGGCCAGTCCAAGCGCCAGTGCACCTCCTGCACCTGCGATAAATCAACCTATGCATTGGAGGCCCCATTTCCTCGGTATGGCGGTGCAAGTCTTTCTCAGGCCAAGTGGTTTTGTCCCGGTGCCGAGGGAAGATCTTCGTGTTTTGAGGTGGTTCCCCCTAGTCGGCGATGGAGAAGACAAATGACTCGATTACGTTTATGCAAATCTTTGTAGGGTCTTTTCGCAAGATGTATAGACCTGGTTGTAATTTAATTTTCCTTTTGAGTCCTTTCTGCAAAATATATTCACCGCTGATGAATAGAACAGCCTCCGGGTCCTTACAGACCCTTCTCCGTAAAAAAAAGAATTGTCCACATGACCTCAGCTAGGCCGGGAAACTATTTGTTTGGAACATAAGAGTAGCCAAGTTTCCAGGAAGACGTGATGGAGCAGTCACGGAGCTAAAAATTTTAGATTAAAAAAAAAGTACGGTGCTGAACTCATTATTAGACCGGATCAAAGTAACAACCATGGCCGGTGTGCATGTGATTTGTGGGTAAGAATTAGCCGACTTAGCATCATCCAAAGTTAGGTGACTTTGAGACACTTAGGGCTCATTTGGTTGCAGGGGGAGAAACACCCAGGGAAAATAATCCCGGCCGGGAATCTGAAGAACCAAGTGTAAAACTCCGGGATTCTGTTCCCGACCTCCGGACTAGGGGAAAATACACCCCGGGAAAAGGCCGGGATCCCCTGGGATTTCTGTTACCAAATGAGCCCTTACATGTGGGCTCGCCATTTGTGGGTTTCACATGTCAGTGGCACAAAGTTAACCAACCCTATCGGCCTATCGGGTGATTGGTGACTTGATCAAAGGCAAATAAGTAAATTACTCCAACCAAATGCATATCACGTTAAGTAAATTTATTTAAAATGTTGATGCGTCATCCTGTAATCCCATACCAGTTCGGGTGCATTTAGAGCAGCTCTTGTCAATCTAGCTAGGACACACATGCATGTTCTGGTTTTATTGTTAGGTTGATCGGGTTGAACTCCGCCGTAGTAAATAATTTCTTTCTTGCCAAACCGTGTCAACCTGCAACTTGTACTTCCTCTGTCCCGAATTAGTTGACAGAAATTTATCGAAATACGGATATATGTACATATTAATAGACGTATAAATACATATATGTCTAGAGAAATCTGAGTCAATACTAGAAAATACAAAAGGGATTCAAATGATGGTGTTTTATTTGTGTTATAAATCTACTATTGCCGGTTTTCTTGGACCTGCTTTAAATCACAATGAACAACCTCAATTGTTTTATGTAAGCTATTTGGATGCAATTTTTGCAAACAATAACCGTGGCTAGCCCTATAGCGCCCTTCCATGCACATATTTGGGAATGCTGCTCTAGACGACCGGCTTCACAAGGTTGATCCCCAGCCTATTGTCGACAAAGTTGCTAATGGCCGGCATCATGCCCATTTGTCCCTCGAAAGCAGGAAACTGTGGTAGCGAAGTGTCGGTGACACGAATCACCACACAGTAAGGGGTATCCTATGTTCGAAATTAAATTTCTCTGTGTGAAACCCAAAGGGGTCAAGACGTTCTTTCCTAACCTAGGCATTCAGTTTCGATGACTTCTATCCCCATGTGAGTATATCTTGATGGACTAGGCCCCGATTGGACGAAAGGTTTAGGTCTTGAAGCAAATTGGGATGGTTGCCATGATGATCGTGATGGAACACTGACATATCTAGAAACATGTTAAAAAGGTTTTTGGTGAATGTCTAGTTGGTTCACACTTGTAATAACTAATTACAAAAAATCAGCACACTCTCCTCTGAACCAACGCACACTCAGTAATCTATCACCCTTTCCGACCTTTCTTGCTAGAAACGTTCTCTACAAAGATTTTTTTTACGTAAACAGTAGGAGTAATGTAAATTGATAAAGAATAATTACATAGGTTTATTTGAAGACTTTAACTACAGTGGGATAGAAAAAAATCTAAATTGTGTCAATCAAACTATTGAAAGGGATTGTTGTGCCTAGAAGCCCAAACTCACTTAGGGCCCAAATACCGTTCATGCACGAGAGCGAGCTCCTACAAGGAAGGCTCTCCATTTAGAATTGTAAAAATATAATAATAAATGCTACCTCCATTACAACGAATAAGGTGTATAAATTGGTGAAAACTTAAACTTACAGTTTAAGCAAATTAATACAAGAAAAAATATGAACATCTACAATATTTTTTTTTTTTTTTTTTTTTTTTTTTTTTTTTTGCGAATAACACCCCAGATCTATTAGCCAGCACAGTGCATACAACACACCCCGAAGAAACCAGAAATTACAACTGGGTCCCTGGGATCCCAACACTCTTCCTCCACCGACGCGGAAGGGGAACGCGCCGCCGCATCGCCGGTCCGGCACCCTCCCGGTGCCGCCGCAGACCTTGACGCCGCAGACGATATCTTCGCGAACGGGAAGTTGCCCTTCTCAGCCATGGCGAGCTCGCACGACGGAGAGGAGAAGAGTTGGAGCAGCAGCACCACGCGGGGAACACCTACCTCGCCGGCCGGCAAGGAAGACGACGACCTGGAGCCGGTGGAAGCAGGGACCGTAGATCCCCGACCACCGCAAGTCCTGCGCGCCTCGACGAAGCTCCGAAGATCCTCGCCGCAGAAGAGGTGGCGCGCTGGCACCAAACCACACACCGACACCGTCGCCTCCTCCACGACGCCGTCAGCCGGAACCCCCCACGACCTACACTATGTACAAGCACGGATCCGGGGTTCCCCCGCCCTCCCGCCGCCGAAGCAGCCGACGGAGGAGGAGGGAACCCGAGGAACGCCGGCGAGCGAGGTGGTCTGGCGAGCGCGTCCAAAAATCGCCTCGATCTACTGTAGAAAGAGGAGAGCGGGTCGGCCGAGCTCTTTGTAGTCGGAGTTGAACATCTACAATATTAAATAAATACATAATGAAAATATATGTTACAGTGAATATATTACTCCCTCGATCCGTTTTTTCCGTCGCTAGGAAACAGCGTAAGAAGTAGAACTCACGGTGCAAGCGGGACGACTCGCGGAGGCCGCGCGTACGCTGTATACGCCGGTATTCGCTCGCGGTATGCCGCGGAGTAGCCGTGTATGCACCGCAGCTCTTTGCGGCGCCGCGCGCGCCGCTTACGATCGCTAGCTAGCTCGCTCGCGTACGATCGCTAGCAGCTAGCTCGCGCCGCATACGATCTGCTAGCTCGCGCCGTGTATTATACCAGATAATTAAGCAATACAACAATTCCAAACAAACAACAGAATGCAGCGAGCAGTGAGACAAACGAACAGAGGTTTATAATTTAAATGCTCAAAACTTTAACATTGTTTAAGTTCATTGCCATCTCCAGCAAACTCCCTAATCACCAAGTGATATGCATGCCGAATGATGGATTTGCCCAAGGAAGAAGAAGACTCACACACAAGGTAGAAGATGAAGAGTACACAGGAGTTTTGGCACGGCACAAATTGTGCCTTTTCTGACTCTCTTACTCTTGATTAACCAAACTGATTACAGGGCCTTATAAAGGGAAACACACGCACGGTCAAGCCACTAACGGCTTGATCCACAAATCCTGCTCCACTAATTACTCCACGCGTAACTCTGCTCCACTAATTACTCCACGCGTACAAACTTTGAGTCACTTCCAAGTTTCTGCAGATGGATAACTGGATAAGCTTCACTTGGTGCATGCCGCAACTGTCTGCACCCACTTCTTTCTCCATCTCTCTCTGCTACACAACTTGGCTACCCGGACTCCTCTCAGCCTGACACATGCAGCTAACTAACACACATATTTAGCTTTGCATTGCGCATGTTGAACGCACCTCCACATGCACACACTGCCGCAGCCTCTACTAACACGAGAAAACTCTAAAACTTAAAGACTAATAACGAGATTGGTTACAACACCGAATTCATGCCCACGGCCAAATGAACTGGTGAGAACTAGTTTAGGCAGAGAATCAACTCATAGTTCTCAACTTGCACATGATCAACTCGGTTTCTTCTTGAAATGCTCATCTCATCTGCAGAAGCATAGCTTGAAATGAATCATTTGGAGCGCTTTCCATAAAGTAACAAACAGTAGCACTAACAAGGATAAACTGAACATCAACCTGCAATGCTGAAACCATAATTGTGCATACTCTAATAAACCGAACATCAGGCCCAAACAAACAAACCAAGTTAACTACTTGAGCTTTCAAATATATGTAAATTCGAATTCTGAACATATGAAGGTGGTACTGCAAGGTAAACATGTCAAATTTTGTGCAGAACAAGGTAAACATGTCAAATTATGTAAATTCGAATTTTGTGAAGTACGCATATAGAACAAGGATGATGTCTCCATGTTTGGACAGCATGCGTTTGAAGAAGTAAATACTAACCTGCTTCAGCTCTGATGAACACAAAGGATTCTGGAATACTAATCCAAAAATAGTATCACGTGCATATCAAAATGATACAAAGGATGAACTGCAGCACCTAGCAGAAGTTGTATATCTATATATCCGAAAATAGCATGACACAAACAACCATCTTATAAATTCCCACTTTTTTACTGCATTTGCTACAGCATAAACTGAACTTGATATAACAAATACATAGTTCAGTTTTAACTAGCTTCAGTTTTATCTACAAATACATAGTTACAGCCAATCCATCAAAATGTTCAAACAGGGAGTAAAATCCATCTAATGCATAAAGTGAACCCGAACAGTAGCACAGTACCTAAAGACCCCAAACGCAATTACATAAGCTGAACAACATGATAAAGCTCACAAACACCAACTAAACATGGAAAGCACCAACACAAGCAACTAAGAAATCGATCCCATGCCCATCCATTCATTCCACACTTTAAGAGAGGATAGCAGATCGAAGAGCGGATACAAGGATACAAGGTGCCTAAAGATGGATTTTATCTTATGCTTGTCAGCTACAAGAGAAAGAGCATACACGTATACAGCCATACACTAGGAAAAGGGAACTAGTAGTATTCTTCATTCCGTTGTACATTATCATGGTTCTGCAGCAACATGGCCATAACTACACCTAAATCCTATGCATCTCTAAGCATCTGAACCAGAAAATTTCCTTGTCATCAGCTATGGAAGAAAGAGCGATGCTAGCAACAAACTACAGATCATACAGTAGCAAACTCAGCAGATCATTCATTAGCTATGGTACCTTGATGATTGTGGGGACGAGGGGAGCTGTCGTTGTGCTTCTTGCGCTTCTTGACGAGGGAGTCGCCGGCCTTGTACGATGTTGAATCGTACCCTAGCTTGCTTGCCGCCGTTGCCGGCATAGCCTGCGGCTGCCCGTCGCCGGCCTTGGGGGATGTTGAATCGGAGCGGGGAATCGAGGGAGAGGCCCCCAGAGCCGGAACCGGAGGAGGAAGGGCGGTCATGGCCGGAGGAGTGGCTCGTGGTGGCAGCCCGTGCAGAGAATGCAGAGGGCGGGGAGGAGAGGCGCCGAGGGGTCGGGGAGCCGGAGGGGAGCATCGGCGTCGGGTTGGCCGGCCGGAGGGGAGGGGATTGAATTCCGGCGGCGCTCCATATGCGGTAGCACCTCGCGTTCCCCTCCGTGACTCCTCTGAGTCGTATGCAGCACAAATGGGCCGCCGCGGCTGCCGTGGGCCTGCCGCTTATTCCACTTATTTTCTGACCTGCACCGCGGAGGGAGTAATTTTTATTTGAATCATAAATATTCATATTTTTGCCTATAACACTAGTCATATCCATTGGAACGGAGGGAGTAAATGGAGTTGTGGGCCAAGAGCCCAACGATTTTGGTAGCCCGCGGCCATGGCCGCCGTCGCCGCGAGGTCGCGCGCCGCCGCGTGGGCGCCTCCTCTCCCACCACCACGTAGACGCCGCCGGATCCACCTCGCTGCCCCCACCTAGCAAACACCTCGCGGATCCTACCCCCGCGCCGCCACCACGCCGACCCCAGCAGAACCCGATGCAGAACGAGCGGGTGGTCTACGAGCTTCTGGCGGAGCAGGAGCGGGAGCGGGAGCGGAAGCGGAAGGCGGGGGAGGAGGCGGAGGCCGACGAAGACTTCCTGGACTCGAAGATCCTGGCCGAGGCCGGTAATATTGACGTCGTCCCCTCTGTTCCATTTCCAGCGCATTTCGCTCTCACGTGCAAGATCACATCTCTGCGTCGGGGTAGCTGTTGGCCGGTCGTTTCTGTATTGCGATTTCTTGAATGCCGCAGTGCTCCTGATTAAAGCTCTTAAGAGATAACCTCGACGACGCGCACAAGCTCATGACAAAGATTGATAAGTTCGCGCGAGCAGCGGCACGTGGCTCTGCCGCTGGAATACAGGGTCATTGGGGAAGGACCGCTTCCTGCTCCTCCAGAAGCTCAACCGGGCCGTCAGGCTGATGGAGTTCAAGGAGGTGTGCGACCTCAGCAACCCGGCCAACTTAGGCTCATCCAGCACCAGCTGGTCGGCTCGCCGGACAACGTGATTGACAAGGATAAGCAGGTGATCACGGGTGCGGTCGAAGATGACGGGAAGGAGTTCAATGAGGACAAGGATAAGGACGACATGCTCATTGAGAAGCTGAATTCGATCGAGAAGATGGCGGACCTGGATCAGACGTTTGGTAAGAAGGGCAGGGTTATGGAGGAGGAGATCAAGGATCTGGTGGAGGAGAGGAACTCCCTGACGGACAAGAAGAGGAGATCTATGTAGAGAAAAGTAAGTGCCGTTTTATCACCGCATTTCATCAATGTTCTTAGGTAGGCCAAATAGAAATTCCCTATGATTTAACTCTGCATTTCTCTTCTCAGGGAGGCCAAATAGCAAAAATACACAACATTATTGGCAACTGGGAACTACCATTGTGTTGTTGGTTTTGCAAAAGCTAAAGGCCCAACAGCCAAGATTGCAATACAGAGGGTATGAAGCTTCCCCTGTTACAGAGAATATATAGAACTGATGTTTGATAAATTGAAACATGTACTACCTACTCCCTCTCTTATTCTCTGCTTGCTTGTCCTCAGTTAGCCCAAATAGTAGTCTCTCTAATGCATTATTCAATCTACTGTTCGCTCGTCTTACGTGAATGAGCTGTGTGATGCGTGAGCTTGTGCACATGTGTGTACAGCCCCTAGCATGCAGATTAATGGTATTGATAACAAAGCTTGTGCATTAGTGCGAATATGTTGTTCATTTTGGAACCACGAAGTCAAATTGCTGAATATGTTGATCTTTGTATTCATGTTGATGCAAGATATGTTGCTAACTCTGGTAGACTGATATGACATTTGCTTCCTCTCAATACAAAATTTGCTTGTCCAGTATAGCCTAGGGTGCAGTCATGTATAGTGAAATTTCTCCTAAATATAGTCGTACTGAATTGTCAATCCTGCGTGGGTATGCCATCTTAGTAATGCTTCTCTGTGCGCCGATATGCTAAATAACTTTTGAATCCTAGAATGTTAGATTTTCAGTGGAGTTCAACATGTCAACTGAAATCCCTGTTCTGTTTCCAGGCTTATGAGAAATGCTTTCAGAACCTACACTACATGGAGCGGTATGAGGACCACACAATCGCTCATGCGATTCAGGCCAAATATAAGAAAACAAAGGTAAACACACGTCGGGACATCAAATCTATTCTCTTCTTTATCTCATGCGTTGTGACATGTTTTCTGCCTCTGTGCATCTCATTACATAAGATCTACCTCTGGCCTGGACCAATGAGAAGCTGGTAGGACTGTCGAAACCCGTGATGTATATGGCTGGGTTCAGCAACGTCAAGTCAAAGGTGCGCTTCTGCTGCCATAAACACTAGCACTCGTCACTCCATTTGCATCTGTGAAGTGGAAAATACCTTATGTGTGTCTTTTATCTTGCAGATTATCTGATCGAGGAGCCCGCTTAACGTCATCAAGGCTCTCTTCATAGCATTAAACGCCATCCGTGCCTATTACTCAAAATATTTATTTATTTGCAGTGCTGTTGCGACATTTGCTCACCCATTTTTCTCAAATGGTCTCCCACCTGTACTTTGTTGTGTCTTGCAGATTCAAACGCCAAAGGATGTCGAGCAGAAGTTCGGACGGACTGCCGTCGAAGTCAGCTGTCTGTTTGTGTTTTGAGGAGATTGGGCCGTGCTGGGTGTGGCATGGGAAGGAGGAGAGCCGATGGCCGATCTAAACCGTGTGAGCTCTGTTTGTTTTGGCGACCCCAGCTATTTGTCTGTCCCGTGACTGGCCTCTCGATCGGGTACTGTAATTCTTGTACTGATCTGCCAACGGTGGGGCAATTGATGATAACCCCCCTAGTTCGCGCGCCTTCTATCATATGCCCCCCTTGTGTCACTGACATGTGGGGTCCGGCCCCACATGTCAGTGACACAAAGGGGGGCATATGATAGAAGGCGCGTGAACTGGGGGGGTTATCGTAGATTTTCCCGCCAACGGTGACCAGATACAGTAGGCGGCATGACCAGATACAGTAGGCGGCATATCCCTGTCTCCTTGGCAACAGAACTTAGGGCACAGCCAATGCTATTGGAAAAATGTTACCTTCCGTGGCACGTTGCTTATTTTGTGTTTTGTCTTTTGATTTTATCACTTGTGATGATCTGCTATGTGTAATCCAGTTTATAAGATTTTACTTGCAAGGTTAGATTACTTCAATGCTTTGTATAGGAATAAAATTCCTAGAATTGTCTGCTGATCTGTAGCAGCAAACAAACAGACGGTGATAGCACAAGTCTACAGAGAAGAAATTTTTTCTTGAATAGGCATTGCATAATGCTACTTTGAATTACTTGTTAAAATAGATGTGATAGAATATGTTCATGTTCACTGGAATATGCTTAGAATGGGAAACATGTCCATGGATGTAAGGCTTATTAATCAGAACCACAATGTTGACATACATATGTATTACTATATGGTTTTCGTGTTCGGCTGAAGATTACATAGAGCACCCATCAGAACACTGGGTGAAGAACCAATACCACAAGTAGTTTTTGGTAGTTGCATTCAGGTTGTGGATTCTTTAGCCGGTGTCTTTGTTGGCGTTGATCCAGGTGTTGATGCCGGTGTTGGTGGTGGTACTACGACAGGGAGTCCGTTTTCCACCCACGCTATGTAACCACCCCCCACGTTCTTCACATTCACGAACCTCTGCAAGTGCATCCACCCATCATATTCCTGTTTGATATGTGTACTATGGTTCTTTTTGCTGCTCAACCATATCATCATAAATAAGCTGTCTACGTTTTCTAGATGGAGATAGAGAAAAATAATAGAGTTGTGTCGTAGTTACTTACGGCTGCTAGGAGATCGACGCATGCCAGCTCCGACCTCTTACCGCTTTGGTACCCTGCTCGATCGATCGTGAATACGTTTCAAGATAGAATCGAAAATTCAGACATGAATCACATGATGCATACAAGTTCCAGTACTGAAATCGACTGGAGTTGCGCTTAGTGCACGGGGAGACGTACGACAAGTATGTGCTGTTCGGTGGTGAAGAGTGAGGCGACCTGCTCCACAAACGTAGGATTCTTCTCCCGGGTCCTGGTCATGGAAAGGCACACAAGTACCACTTAGCAACTTTTTTCTATTCACTCATTTTAATTAGTGATTAGGTTGCATGCTCATGGACGCCTACAAGTCCAGGTACACAGGCACATATAGACAGAGATCGGAAAGATATATGTATCATATGTTTATGTCAAGTTAAGGAGGATAATTAATTATCATGAGGATGATTAGAAAAAGACAGTTAATATGCAACTCGTTCTCTGAAGCGATGAGCACTTGTGTCGATTAAACAGTAACTTTCTTAAGAGTGAAGTTTTCTATTTTCGTCCAGACAAAAAAAAAAATTGCAATGTCAAAACAAACAACTCTTCATTTGTGAGGCTGGAGCTTTACCACTCAGATACCTTTGAATCTTTTAGAAAAATAAATTACAAGTTGGACATGAAAGCTCCTCTGATGGGGAGGGAGACTGGTTTTTCATAAATGCTGTTCTCACGGGTATGGGAATTTTTTTATTACTGTAAATAGAAGATTTATATAAACATGGCTGTTCCTTACGCTATCAGAATTTTTCAATAGGTTTTTTTTATAAAAGTAGTCTACAACAGTGTTATCTTGTCTGAAAAAGAAACAAAGGAGGTTAATAAGCACTTGCATGCCATTCGCAAAAAAAAATGCACTTGCATGCCTTGTGGTGTGACGAACATGTAGGGCACGTTGAGGGAGTTGTGTAGGTGTCCCTTGGCCATCTCCTCCTCCGTCCTCACATCCAGGTAATTCCACACCTGCTGCCCATCCTCCCCCTCCTCCTGCTTCATCTTCAGCTGCAGCTCGCTCACCGCCGTCAGCACGTCCACTGTCACCACCACCAGCGGCGGTGGTGCTGGCTCCGATAGAGCCGGCGCTGGTACCGGCACCCACATTGATTCCAACCTGCAAATCTAACCAATTCAGTGTATGTATGTTGATAAATTAATCAACTTTGATTATGAGCTGGATGGGATGATCTGACAACGAGGACCTGCTGGTCTCTTGGGGAGGAGGAGGCGCCATGGTCTTGAGCTGCTGCAGATGCTTTTGCTTGCTGATCAGTCCCTCAGGTGTTGGGAGCACTACTACCCTCCTCCCTTTATATATGTGCTCACTCACTACTCACTCAGTAGCTATATGCATGGAATATGTATGTCAGTTGTGACTGAGATTGTGGGATAACTAGCACCGAGAAGCTATCTAAACCTGCTGCAAAAACAAAAAAGGCTATCCAATTCGTGTGCAACACCAAAAAGGATAACTAGCACCGAGAAGCTATCCAGTTCGTGTAAGGCATGGACTGAGATTGTGGGCAAAGAAAGTTACCTACTACCTGTCTATCTATCTAGTCACTGCCATGCCATTCCAGGAGCTACTTGCGTGTAGATCATACCATTAGCTAGTACTGAGCATCGTGTGAAGCTTAAAATAGTTATTGAGTGTGATTCTGCGTTAGCAACTCTGATTAATTGGAGTACATTTATGAGCTGAGATCCATTGTTTCTGGACAAATAAGATCACATCAGTGCTGTGTGGATGATATCATCCGAGTGCATCATGCCCCAACATGCATAATTGATCCCTAGACCCTAATAGGAAATAATATATGCTCTTTTTTTGCGATCAATGTGGAGCTTTATTAAATGGAAATAGGATTACAATCAGTAGCCAGAATGTCTACTAGAGCGTCAGGAGCATCCTGCAACCACAGGTCGGTTTGATGCTCAGCTCTCGCTATATAAGCTAGTCGATCTGCAACCCTATTTGTTGTTCTCTGAATCACTTCTATAATAAGCTCCCTCTCCCCTTCCATAGTCTCCTTGATATCTTTAACCAGGTGTCCTATATGTGATTTGTCCATGGTTCCTTCCTTCAACGCTTTTGCAAGATTTGCACAGTCCGTTTGGATGACCAAAGGCTGAGCCGTGTAAGCCAATGCGACCCCAATTCCTTCTCTAAAAGCCAGTGTTTCAGCTTCCAGGGCATCCCGGCAGCGGTTGACAAATGTGCAGGAAGCCAACACAAAATCTCCTCTCCCATCACGTATAATTGCAGCCGTGCCCGCCTCCTTCAGCACCGGATCGAAAGAGCCATCAACCGAGACAGCAAGCCATCCATCTGGTGGTTTTGGCCATTGAGCTAGTTCATGGGCTCGTCTGCAACTGCCGCGCCCCTTCTTCTTCATTGTTTTTGAGATAACTGATTTGCCTTTCACCATGTCCTTACCATCGTTTGCTTCAATGAGCAGTAGGGAATTCATATAACTCTGAAGGAATAACCGTCAAGCTTCTAAAGGAGCCTCTTTCTTCCCATGGATTATCTCGTTGCGGTTATGCCAGTTCCTCCGGATGATCATCAACAGAGACCTGGAGCTGCAGATTGGAGGGGGAAAACTCCGGCGGGGCGCTGCCGGCGTGGTCTCCATCTTCTCCAACGACTTCTCCACCGTCTCCATGATGAAGAGGGAGTAGTCCACCTCTGGACTATGGGTTTGTGGAAGTAACTTATGTATCTCTCTCTCTTGAGCTTCACTAATTAGTACCGTATGAGCTGCTGAACATGATTACGGTCATCTATGTAATACCTTTGTGGTGGATCTTTTATGAGTTAATATATGTTTCAGATTGCAATGGTTTTGTTTCAGTTATGAAAGTAGATGCATATTATGTACCCGTTCTTATTTACTTGTCATGATCAAGCATGTTTATGAGAGCGTGTGAGGGGGAACGTGTGCATTAGTTGGAGTAACGGGGGGTGGCTAGTGCAGTGAACGTGAGAGAAAGTTCTGCGATCCACTTGGGTGTTTTACCTTACTTTGTTGCCTCACTAGGGATAAAAAGAAATACCATGCTACCGGAGATGTGGGTGTGACCATTGCCACTACTCCATGACTAGATCTAGCATGTTCTTATTTTAACTTCATGTCATGATACTTATTGTTATACTCTGAGTTATCTTAATTACTGAGGTGTTATGATTCTCCATTTCCATTTCCAATTCTCCATATGACACCTTTTCTCAATAATTCCAGACCGTATTCAATTCCTTTCCACACTGGTGAAGCATTAACCGTATCTAGCAAGCTTCCACTTTTGTAGTATTTCGCTTTAAGCAGGCGGGCACACAAGCTGTTCGGTCTCCCAATCAATCTCCTGGCTTGCCTAGCCAGAAGAGCTTGGTTGAAAACCCTCATATCACGAAAGCCTAGACCTCCTCGGTTCTTTGGGCGTATCATTTTTTCCCATGAAACCCAGTGGGTCTTGTGCTTTCCATCTTCAACCCCCCCACCAATAGCTTCGAATCAGCTTTGTGAGATCATCACAGACAGACATGGGCAATTTAAATACGCCCATAATATATGTTGGAATCGCCTGAGCAATTGCCTTGATCAGAGTTTCCTTTTCCGCCGTCGACATCAACTTGTCTCCCCAGTCCACCATTCTTTTGCACAGTCGTTCTAGAAGAGACTGTAATCTTCCATGATGTATCCGGCCTTCAGGTACAGGTAAGCCCAAATATTTATCCTCAAAGTGGACTGCTTGCACCTGCAGAATATTTCTGACCACCTCCTTAGCCTCGTATGTGCAAGCATCACCAAAGAAAGCACTGCATTTCTCCGGGTTTAAAAGTTGTCCAGTACCTTGAGCATATCTCGCTAGAATATCCTTTACGAAATTCGCCTGTTCTGCTGTTGCTTTTAGGAACATCAGCGTATCATCCGCAAATAACAGATGCGAAATGGCTGGCGCTGACCGGCATAAGATCACCGGTTTTAGCCCTCTATTTCGAACTGCTTCCTGTATCAGGCTCGTCAAAGAATTAGCAACAAAGAGGAAGAGAAAAGGTGATAACAGATCACCTTGTCGTAGTCCTCGTGACGGAGAAAACCAATCCAAAACTTTTCCATTGAACTTAACAGCAAAGCGTGCCATCGTTACACATTGCATAATCCACCTTACCCAAGTTGCCGAGAAACCAACCTTTAGCAGTGCTTGCTCAAGAAATGCCCTCCACCCGATCATACGCCTTAGATAAATCTAATTTGTATGCACAGCTAGCTGTGTCTGGATTCTGTTCTTGCTGAATATGATGCAGCACTTCAAAAGCCACCACCACATTATCAGTTATCAGCCTTCCCGGGACGAACGCACTCTGGCATTCTGAAATCAACTCATCAAGTATATGTCTCATTCGATTGACCATGCATTTGGACGCGATTTTATATAGCACATTGCATAATGAAATCGGTCTAAAGTCCTTCATACTTTCCGGTTGGTCATTCTTTGGGATGAGAACAATTACCGTATCATTTACTCCCTGCGGCATTTCTCCCGTCGCAAAGAAGCACTTTATCGCCTTGATTATATCCCCTTTTAACAGAGCCCAATTCCTCTGGTAAAAACGTGCCGGCAAGCCATCAACAACCGGGGCTTTCAACGGCCCTATCACTGATCTCATCATCAGAAAACTCCTTTGTCAGCATATCATTCATCTCCCCCATTACCCTTCCTTCCAACAAGTCTAGAATTACATGCGGGTCTAGGGTTGGGTCTTTCGTATATAATTCCTTGAAATAGGAAGACGCCATTCTTTCCATCTCTGAAGGTGTAGTGCACACCGAGCCATCTGCTCTTTTCAAACTTTTTACGTGATTTTTCCGTGCCCGCCACACCGCTTTCTGATGGACGTATTTTGTGTTCCTGTCTCCTTCTTTCAGCCATGAGATTCTGCTTCTTTGAAGCCACATCATCTCCTCTCTATATAGGAGCTCATCCATCCTCTCCATTTTTAGCCGGATCACCTCCCTGGCGGCATTTGCTTGATTCAAAGCTGCCAGTTCTCCCCACAACTCTTCCAGCTCACGACGGACATGCCCAAATTTCTGCTTACTCTATTCATTCAGTTCAGCCATCACCTGTTTTAGTGAGCACGCCACCTCACCCAGATCTCCTTCCCTCCTCACATTGCCCCAAGCATTAGAGATTACTTCCGAGAGGGTGGACTCCCTCTCCCACATTATTTCATATCGCATGGTCCATTTAGGAGGCCTTACATCTCCTTGGCCGAGACGGAGCAACAAGGGCACATCGTCCGATCTAGAGGACACCAGATGCTCTACCTCCGCCATCGGAAAACTGTTTCTCCACTCCATATCTGCACATGCTCGGTCAAGACGGACTTTCACATTCCGCTCACCCTGCTGGCGATTATCAAACGTATATGGGAAACCCTTGAAGCCTATGTCAGTAAGTTCATAGGCCTGAAGTGCTTCCCTGAACTCTCTCATTTGCCCTTCCGGCCTGGCCCGTTGAGAGCAATGCTCATTTTCCACATTGCTTCATTGAAATCCCCTGCCACCACCCATGGAAGTGGCGAAACATTCTTCAATTGTCCTAGGAGTTCCCACATGAGATGACGATTCTCCACACGTGGTTCACCGTATACAAACATGGCTCTCCAAGGTTCTGCATTCTGTCCATCCTTCACACATACATCAATGTATCTACTGCCTTTTACCAGCACCTCCACCCGTAGTGATTCATGCCAGAACAAAGCAATCCCGCCACTACGTCCATCACTGCCTACGGCTGCAAAACAATTCAAACCTAGCCGAGAGCACATAGACTTCATCCGTTCTTCCGTTTGCCTCGTTTCACATAGAAAAACGAGACCGGGGTTATGCTTTTGGCACAGATTCTGTGCCTCACGAACTGTCCGGCGTCCCCCCGGCAGTTCCAAATGAAGGAATCCATTAGGCCCGGCGGTGCTCCGACACGGAGCCCGCCGATTTTGCCAAGTTCATCAGTTGGTTCTCACTCGATTTCTGTCTTTTGTTGTCTTGTGACGAGTTATCATCAGCAACAACATCATCTTCTTTCTCTTGCAGGTTTCCTCCCTCAACCCCTTCCATAGGTCCGTTTGTCAACATTAGTGGCGGCTTACCACTCCCCACAACCTTCTCAGTATTAAACTCCAAACGGCGCTTGTTTGCACCTGAATTGCCACGGGAACCCGTAGGTTTAACAGGGCTGGAGGCTGTGTCATTGAGTTCATCGTCTTCCCACTGATCAGATGGCACAAAAGGGCCATGGCCGCCGTCCCTGCCCCCTCGCCCACGCCCTAAGCGTCCACCTCTACCCCCACCCTGGGATTGCCAATTTTCCTCCCTCCTAAACTCCAAAGCCACTAAGTTCACTGGGTATACAATGTCCCTGGGGTCATGAACACCATTGCCGTGTTCCTTGGTCACATGACCCACCATGCCACACACTCCGCAAAAGACAAGCATTTTCTCATATTCGAAGGGGAAAAGGACCTTCTGCTTGCGAATGGACATGCTCGCACATCTCGACAGTGGCTTACGCACATCCAGCGCCACACGTACTCGGATCCCACTTCCTTGCCCTTTCACAGATTTAGTGTGCACACAGACCACATCTCTAGTGCGCTTAGCAAGCTGCTCCGCAATGCTTGCGGATCTCATCTTCTCGCTCAGTCCCATCACCCGAACCCATGCTTGGTACTTGAATAGCTCAATACCCTCCACACTGGACCATCCATCATATTTTGCAAAGAGCACCGGGCATCATTGGAAGATCCAGGGTTCCTCTTCCATTACTGATACGTCTCAAATGTATCTATAATTTCTGATGTTCCATGTTGATATTATACCAATTGTTACATGTTTTATATACACTTCATAGCATTTTTATGCATTTTCTGGGACTAACCTATTAACAAGATGCCACAGTGCCAGTTCCTGTTTTCTGCTGTTTTTGTATTCCAGAAAAGCTAGTCTGGAAATATTCTCGGAATTGGACGAAACTTGGACAGAACCTCCTATTTTTCCAACACGTACACGGAGTCCAAAGGAGAGACGGAGGGGAGCCATGAGCAGCCACACCATGGGGCGCGCGGCCCCCCTGCCGCGCCGTGGGGTGGTGTGGGCCCCACGGGCGTCTCCAGCCGCCGCCCTTTCGCCTATTTATTCATCTTCACGGAAAACCCTAACACCGAGCCATTATCCACGAAAAGTTCCAGAGACGCCGCCGCCGTCAACCCTAGCTCGGGAGGGTTCAGAAGCTCTTCCCGGCACCCTGCCGGAGAGGGGAATCATCACCGGAGGGCTCTACATCACCATGCCTGCCTCCGGAGTGATGCGTGAGTAGTTCATCCTTGGACTACGGGTCCATAGCAGTAGCTAGATGGTTGTCTCTCCACTTTATGCTATCATGTTTAGATCTTGTGAGCTGCCTATCATGATCAAGATCATCTTATTGTAATGCTACATGTTGTGTTTGCTGGGATCCGATGAATATTGAATACTATGTCAAGTTGATTATCAATCTATCTTATATGTTATTTATGATCTTGCATGCTTTCCGTTACTAGTAGATGCTTTGGCCAAGTAGATGCTTGTAACTCCAAGAGTGAGTATTTATGCTAGATAGTGGGTTCATGCCTCCGGTAATCTGGGAGAGTGACAACAACTTCTAAGATTGTGGATGTGCTGTTGCCACTAGGGATAAAATAACCGATGCTTAGCTTAAGGGTGCGCCGTTAGGTCTAATGCATTTGTTTACATTACGCACATTACTTAATGATTATCCGTTGCTTGCAACTTAATACCAACGGGGAACTCGGATGACAACCTGGAGGTGGATTATTAGTCATAGACGCTGTTGGATAACGGTCTATGTATTTTGTCGTAATGCCCACATGAATATCATAGTAATCATCATGTCATATATATGCATTGTCATGCGCTCAATATTTTGTCAATTGCCCAGCTGTAATTTGTTCACCCAGCATGTTAGTTATCTTTTATGGAGAGACACCACTAGTGAACTGTGGACCCCGGTCCATTCTTTTACACTGATAATACAACCAACTGCAAACATTGTTCCTTTTCATTCTCTGCAATTTACTACTGTTTTCCACACCATACGTTTAATCCTTTGTTTTCAGCAAGCCGGTGAGATTGACAACCTCACTGTTTCGTTGGGGCAAAGTAGTTTGATTGTGTTGTGTGCAGATTCCACGTTGGTGATCGCGCGCCACCAACAACCTTCAGAAGTGATTTCTTGCTCCTACTGGTTCGATTAAACCTTGGTTTCATACTGAGGGAAACTGCTGCTACACTGCTTCATACCTTCCTCTTGGGGTCTCCCAACGAACGTGTGATCCACGTCATCAAGCACTTTTTCTGGCGCCGTTGCCGGGGAGCAAGAGGATTTCTGCAAGGGGAGTTTCACGCTTCCAATCTCTTTACTTTGTTATTGTCTTGCTTAGTTTATTTTTATTAGTCTTGTTTGCTTTATTTATCAAAAACACAAAAAAATTAGTTACTTTTATTTTCAAGTTGTTATCTTTCTGTTTTGTTTTAATTTTGCTAAAATGAGTACCCCTGAGAACACTAAGTTGTGTGATTTCACTAGCACGAACAACAATGATTTCATTAGTACACCTATTGCTCCACCTGCTTCTAACGCAGAATTCTATGAAATTAAACCTGCACTTTTAAATCTTGTTATGAAAGAGCAATTCTCTGGTGTTAGTACTGATGATGCTGCTGCTCACCTTAATAATTTTGTTGAACTTTGTGAGATGCAAAAGTATAAGGATAGATGGTGATATTATTAAACTGAAACTTTTTCCTTTCTCTTTGAGAGGACGTGCTAAAGAATGGTTGCTATCTTTGACTAGAAATAGTATTGATTCATGGACTAAATGCAAAGATGCTTTCATAGGAAAATATTATCCTCCTGCTAAGATCATATCTTTGAGAAGTAGCATTATGAATTTCAAACAATTTGATAATGAGCATGTTGCTCAAGCTTGGGAGAGAATGAAATCATTGGTAAAGAATTGTCCCACCCATGGACTGACTGCTTGGATGATCATCCAAACCTTTTATGCAGGACTAAATTTTTCTTCAAGAAACCTATTGGATTCGGCCTCTGGAGGTACCTTTATGTCCATCACTTTGGGTGCTGCAACAAAGCTTCTTGATGATATGATGATAAATTATTCTGAATGGCACACCGAAAGAGCTCCACAAGGTAAGAAGGTAAATTCTGTTGAAGAAATCTCTTCCTTGAGTGATAAGATTGATACTATTATGTCTATGCTTACAAATGGAAAAATGCATGTTGATCCAAATAATGTTCCTTTAGCTTCTTTGGTTGCTCAAGAAGAGCATGTTGATGTGAACTTCATTAAAAATAATAACTTCAACAACAATGCTTATAGGAATAATTTTGGTAATAACAATTATAAGCCCTATCCTTTTAATAGTGGCAATGGTTATGTTAATTCTTATGGTAATTCCTACAACAATAATAAGAGTGTACCCTCTGATCTTGAAGTCATGCTTAAGGATTTTATTAGTACACAAACTGCTTTCAATAAATCTGTTGAGGAAAAGTTTGGGAAAATTGATGTTCTTGCCTCTAAAGTTGATAGTCTTGCTCTTGATGTTGATTTGTTAAAAATTAAAACTATGCCTCATGATGTTAAAGAGAGCAAAACTCTCAATGCTATACAAGTTAAAATTGATAATAATGTGAGGATGTTAGCTGATTTACATGCTAGGTGGGCAAGAGAGGATGAAATTGCTAAAAAGAATAGTATTGCTAGAGTTTATACTATTACTACTACTGAAAATGCTGTAAACTCAAGTGTTAACAAACCTCCTACTATCAATGGTAAAGTAATTGGTGTTGGCAATGTCTCTACTTCTGTTGCAAAACGTTTAAAATTGCCTGAAAACACTGAAACTGTTCCTGATAAAAGTGCTGAAATTTTTCGAGATGTGGGAGACAATGGTCCCATTACTTTGATAATAATGATTTTGATTTTGATGGTTGCAATATTTCTGAAGTAATTAAGTTCTTGCAAAAGCTAGCTAGAAGTCCTAATGCTAGTGCTATAAACATGGCTTTTACTAAACATATTACTAATGCTCTCATGCAAGTTAGGGAAGAGAAATTAAAACATGAAGCTTCTATCCCTAGGAAGTTAGAAGATGGTTGGGAGCCCATCATTAAAATGAAGGTGAATGATTTTGATTGCAATGCTTTATGTGATCTTGGTGCTAGTATTTCTGTTATGCCTAAGAAACTTATGATATGCTTGATTTAGCACCTTTGGAACACTGTTATTTGGATGTTCACCTTGCTGATAATACTATAAAGAAACCTTTGGGGAGAGTTGATGATGTTTTTATAATGGTTAACAATAACCTTGTCCCCGTTGATTTTGTTGTTTTGGATATTGAATGCAATGCTTCTTGTCCTATTGTTTTGGGAAGACCTTTTCTTAGAACTGTTGGTGCTATTATTGATATGAGAGAGGGGAATATTAAATATCAATTCCCACTCAAGAAAGGTATGGAACACTTCCCTAGAAAGAAGATGAAGTTACCTTTTGATTCTATTGTTAGAGCAAATTATTCTGTTGATGCTTCATCACTTGGAAACACTTGATTCTTACTTTCTGCGCCTAGCTGAAAGGCGTTAAAGAAAAGCGCTTATGGGAGACAACCCATTATTTTATTTCTGCAATTTTTCTTTTCTTTTTGAGTCAAGGAGTTGTTTACTTCTGTAACAATTCCTTTGTATCTTTATTTTATCGCATTGTTGTGCCAAGTATTGCCTCTAATAGGAAGATGATGCTAGATTTGGATTTCTGCGCAGGAACAGATTTCTGCTGTTCACCGTTTTACTTCTGTAAAATCACAGAAAAATTATTTAAATCTGCAAATTTTTGTGCGTGATCCTCAGATATGTACGCATCTTTCGTTAGTTTAAAGTTTTTCGATCTGAGCAACGTAAGTGCCTCGAAAAAATTCGTCTTTACGACTGTTCTGTTTAGACAGATTCTGTCTTTTATTTTTCGCATTCTCTCTTTTACTAGTGTTGAGTGGAATTCTTTTTTAGGGTGAAGAGCTTCACATAACATCAGTGGCAGTAGTTAATGTTAAAAGTAACGGTCATGTTTGTGTCCTTATAGAACATGTGAGTTTTTGATTGTGCACTAACCCTCTAATGAGAATTACTCTGAGTTTGGTGTGGCGGAAGTTTTCAAGGGTCAAGAGAGAAGGATGATATAATGTGATCAAGAAGAGTGAAGAGCTTAAGCTTGGGGATGCTCCCATGGATCACCCCAGCATATTTCAAGAAGACTCAAGCGTCTAAGCTTGGGGATGCCCAAGGCATCCCCTTCTTCATCAGCAACTTATCAGGTCATCTCTAGTGAAACTATATTTTAATTCTTTCACATCATATGTGCTTTACTTGGAGCGTCTGTGTGCTTTTATTTTCAGTATTTTATTTTTCTTATGGTCAACTTGATTGGACCCTAGCATTCTTGATTGGGAGAGAGACACGCTCCGCTTTTTCATATGAATACTCCTATTCTTCACTTATACTTGTTGAGTATTCTTATCTAGCTATTGCTATGCTTTTAGCTCCTGTTTTGCATGCATCTCTTATTCAGAGCTGTTAGTTCTTTTAAAGAAAGTACTCTCTTGCTTCACTTATAATTGTTTGGAGAGTTTATGTTGAAATAAATTGATTGGTGTTTGGTTGGAACAGAAAATGTTGCATGTGGTAGATGGTATAATGGAAAAAGCTTACATATTCTTGTAGATCACTGTATTGGATAATTTGATACTTGTCAATTGTTTTGAGTTATCAAGTAGTTCATGTTTAAGCTTTTGTATCATGTAGTTAAAACCTATTAATGAAGAACTACCGTAAAGCTCGTTGAAATTTGGTTTGCATGATTGGTATCTCTAAGGTCTAGATATTTTCTAGTAAAAGGGTTTGGTTAACAAGGAAGACAGTGTAGAGTCTTATAATGCTTGCAATATGTTTTCATATAAGTCTTGCTGTGTCGGTTGATATCCTGTGTTTGCTTCAAATAACCTTGCTAGCCTAAACTCTGTACTGAGAGGGAATGCTTCTCGTGCATCCAAAACCTTGAGCCAAAATCCATGCCATCTGTGTCCACCATAACTACCTATATGTGGTATTTCCTTGCCATTCCAAGTAAATTTTTCATGTGCTACCTTTAAACTATTCAAAAATTATTACTCCTTTTTGTGTCAATGTTTACCAAGCTCATGAGGACGGGGTGGATGTCTTTATGTCAACTGTCAAACAGACTTTACCACCGGACTAGCGGCATATACATCCGCTTATCCATTAATTTTGCAAAAAGAGCTGGCAAATGGGGTGCCCAGTCCCAATTAATTACAACTTTAACCGCTTAATTCTCTTCACATTTTTGCCCTGATTTATCAGTCAAGCAATGACAAACAGTGAAATATCTGCATGTGTAAACAAAAGAGAAGAGGGATGATCTGCCTTGCTGGTAGAAATAACGTCCTTCATGGGAGCCGCTCTTAAAAGTCTGGTTGGCAGGGGTCATATTGTACTTTCCATTTTCTGATTCGTTGACAATTAACAAACACCTCCAAAACTTATTTTTACTCTCTATATGATTTCAAAAACTTAAAAAGCTCTAGCACATGATTTAATCCCTGCTTCCCTCTGCGAAGGGCCTTTCTTTTACTTTTATGTTGAGTCAGTTTTCCTACTTCTTTCTATCTCAGAAGCAAACACTAGTGTCAACTTTGGTGCAACAATTTTTATATGCTTGTATATTGCACTTATTATATTGCTTTGTGTTGACAAATATCCATGAGATATATATGTTGAAAGTTGAAAGCAATTGCTGAAGCTTAAATCTTCCTTTGTGTTGGTTAAATACCTTTTACTTAGAATCTATTGCTTTATGAGTTAACTCTTATGCAAAACTCTTTGATGCTTGTCTCGAAAGTACTATTCATGAAAAGTTTTTGCTTATATGATTCAGTTGTTTGCTCATTATCTACTTGCTAGCAAACTATAGACCATTGACCTGGATCACTTCATTCATAACATGTGCTTTACAATACTATTTGATCAAGATTATGATTGTAGCATGTCACCTCAGAAATTATTTTGTTTTTATCGTTTTACCTACTCGAGGACGAGTAGAACTAAGCTTGGGGATGCTTGATACGTCTCAAACGTATCTATAATTTCTGATGTTCCATGTTGATATTATACCAATTGTTACATGTTTTATATACACTTCATAGCATTTTTATGCATTTTCTGGGACTAACCTATTAACAAGATGCCACAGTGCCAGTTCCTGTTTTCTGCTGTTTTTGTATTCCAGAAAAGCTAGTCTGGAAATATTCTCGGAATTGGACGAAACTTGGACAGAACCTCCTATTTTTCCAACACGTACACGGAGTCCAAAGGAGAGACGGAGGGAGCCACGAGCAGCCACACCATGGGGGCGCGGGCCCCCTGCCGCCCGTGGGGTGGTGTGGGCCCCACGGGCGTCTCAGCCGCCGCCCTTTCGCCTATTTATTCATCTTCACGGAAAACCCTAAACCCGAGCCATTATCCACGAAAAGTTCCAGAGACGCCGCCGCCGTCAACCCTAGCTCGGGAGGGTTCAGAAGCTCTTCCCGGCACCCTGCCGGAGAGGGGAATCATCACCGGAGGGCTCTACATCACCATGCCTGCCTCCGGAGTGATGCGTGAGTAGTTCATCCTTGGACTACGGGTCCATAGCAGTAGCTAGATGGTTGTCTCTCCACTTTATGCTATCATGTTTAGATCTTGTGAGCTGCCTATCATGATCAAGATCATCTTATTGTAATGCTACATGTTGTGTTTGCTGGGATCCGATGAATATTGAATACTATGTCAAGTTGATTATCAATCTATCTTATATGTTATTTATGATCTTGCATGCTTTCCGTTACTAGTAGATGCTTTGGCCAAGTAGATGCTTGTAACTCCAAGAGTGAGTATTTATGCTAGATAGTGGGTTCATGCCTCCGGTAATCTGGGAGAGTGACAACAACTTCTAAGATTGTGGATGTGCTGTTGCCACTAGGGATAAAATAACCGATGCTTAGCTTAAGGGTGCGCCGTTAGGTCTAATGCATTTGTTTACATTACGCACATTACTTAATGCGATTATCCGTTGCTTGCAACTTAATACCAACGGGGAACTCGGATGACAACCTGGAGGTGGATTATTAGTCATAGACGCTGTTGGATAACGGTCTATGTATTTTGTCGTAATGCCCACATGAATATCATAGTAATCATCATGTCATATATATGCATTGTCATGCGCTCAATATTTTGTCAATTGCCCAGCTGTAATTTGTTCACCCAGCATGTTAGTTATCTTTTATGGAGAGACACCACTAGTGAACTGTGGACCCCGGTCCATTCTTTTACACTGATAATACAACCAACTGCAAACATTGTTCCTTTTCATTCTCTGCAATTTACTACTGTTTTCCACACCATACGTTTAATCCTTTGTTTTCAGCAAGCCGTGAGATTGACAACCTCACTGTTTCGTTGGGGCAAAGTAGTTTGATTGTGTTGTGTGCAGATTCCACGTTGGTGATCGAGTAAACGGCGCCACCAACAACCTTCAGAGGTGATTTCTTGCTCGATTAAACTTTGGTTTCATACTGAGGGAAACTGCTGCTACACTGCTTCAACCTTTCTCTTGGGGTATCCCAACAAACGTGTGATCCACGTCATCAATTACCCGCTCCAAATCCGCCAAACAGGACAACTGAACAGAGAACATGTTATCCTCAATTGCCCGGAATTCCACACCTTGTGCTAGGTTCCACGCTGCTCTCATCTGCCCGAAGAACGCACCATGGCTAAAGGTCCTTGTGGTATGAACCCTAGCCACCGCCATGAACTCGGCATCCTTCTCCAATTCTTCTATATCCTCCTCCAGAACAACATCTTCCTCCTCTTCCTCACGCAGATGCATGTTTTTCAGTTTTTCGTAGAGATCGGATCCATGGGATCTGCTCCCCGCCGCCTCTGCCTTCTCTCCCTCCACTTCCTCCCTCGCGGTTGGAACCTGCGCCTTCTCCCCACTGCCATCCACCCGAGAGGTTTGTGAATCTTGGCTCGCCATGCCGATCTCCTCCTCAATCGAGATCGAGGGTGAGTTTTTGGCCGGAGACGAAGCGATCGTGGAGATCGCCTCGGTAGTCGCCGCAGCGATATAAAACCCGGGTATGAGACGTTTCTACAATATATGCTCTTTTTTGACGATCATTGGACATATGTCTATATCTGACGGATTCATAGTATATCATCATACCACATTCATTAATCAATTCAACATTTTGGACACGATACACCCATGAATATTTAGAAGCACCTCGTGATATATTATATCATCATACCATCTCTTTGTACGGATGGAGGGCGTGGCATTCGTCCATCCATCATATGATCACATAGGATGGTGACAAAATCCGATTCAAATGCAAGCCTTAGAAGCAAAAAGAAAAATAGAAGGCCAATATCATTTCGTGGCATCATCTCCAGCTTGATTTGCAGAGTATTCCCTAGCAACACTTTCTAGCATGTAAGTCGATATAGGATCTGCCGTTGAATCGACCTAGGTGTCTCTGCTTCGCAAAGAAACACTAGAGGATCAACAAGTAAAGATCATTGAAGAACCTTCATGTTACTTTTAGTTTTTGAATAATTGTTGTCTGGTTTGCTTGATCTGGTGTACTATGTTTATTTGATCTATAAGTCACTCTGATTGCTGAAAAAGTAAGATGCTTTCCGCTTACTGTGTACAAGCCGTGGGCTACAAAATCGTCGGCCCTCGATGGGTCTAGGCTCCTATTGGCCCGCTCCGAAAGATAATCCATTAGTTTTGTTGAGGAAATCACTAGAATAATCCCTTTTTGAGAATACGGTATGTATACATATTTAACAGATATGGTATTGTAGTGTGAACATAGAACAATCATCGAGATTGTCTCCCCCTCAAGTACCAAAGAACACAAAACAAGTGACATAATGAACCTATGTAGGAGCACTAACAAACCGACTGAGGGTGTGAACTGCATGAGCAATATATATAATACTATCTACAAGCTTAAGATAGGGAGAGTGGTCCTCAAGAGGAATGCCATAAGTAGGACGCAACTATACAAAATACCTCCGTAAATACATTTGGAAAATTAAGGTGCCACTAAAAATAAAAATTTTTATGTGGTTTCTTCATCGGAGAGTTCTGTTAACAAAAGATAATTTGGTTAAGCGAAATTGGAATGGAAATACTAAATGTTGTTTCTGTGATCAAGAGGAAACAATACAACATTTATTCATAAATTGTCCACTAGCTCGCATTATTTGGCGCATTGGACATGTGGCCTTCAATTTAACTCCACCAACTTCTATTCCGAATTTGTTTGGAAATTGGTTGCAGGGAGTAAGCAAGAAAGAAAAAACCCAAATAAGAGTGGGGGCTTGTGCGTTGCTTTGGGCCATTTGGCATGTTCGAAATGATTATATCACTAGCAGGGAAGTGCCTTTCTGTGGCGCACCAAAAACTGTTTCTGTGGCGCATGGGCGGTGCGCCACAGACCTCACCACAAAAATATTATTTCTGTGGCGCACGGAACCATGCGCCACAGAAAGTATACAATTTTGTGACGCACCTCCAGAGTGCGCCACTAAATTATGTTCCATGCGCCACAGAAAGAATTTCGATTATTTGCTCTATTCGACAATAATGTATCTGTGGCGCACTTTGTTCGTGCGCCACAGAATATGGTGCGCCACAAAATTATTTACCGTGCGCCACTAAATTATTTGCTGTATATATTATCGATTATTTGCTGTATTATCGATTATTTGCTGTATTTGACAATAATACAGTTATATTACAGTATTTATACAGAAAATAATAGAAACAGTAATATATTTTGACACGGTATTAAAACAGACAGATAAATATGTCATCACATCACCTAGACAGATAAAACATTAGTCTTAACCAAGTACAGTGGAACATCAGTCTACATAGATAAGTGGACAAGTCAACATAAAACATAGTACGGAAAGAAGTGGACAAGTCGCTCTATGGGTCGTTGTCCCTATTCATCTGAGCCCAGAACATCGGATCTGCGGTGTCATCAGTGTCCTCGCTCCCCCACGGCTGACCCGAAAGAGTGCGGAACGGAGCTATGCCATCCCGCCTATTCATCTCGACCCAGTGCCTAGGGTCGCTGCGGTGATAAGCATCGGGGTTCGGCGGCCCGAACATCCGCAGTAGCTGCTGCTCCGACTCCTGCCACTCCTGGTGCCGCTGCTGCTGCCGCTTCTGCCGCCGCTGTTCAGAGTCGGAATCCCAGTCCTTCTCCCCTTCCTCCTCCTGCTGCTCCTCCTCCTGCTGCTCCTCCTCCTCCGCCCAGATCCCAAGAGAAGTGATGTCGTCGTCAGTAGGACCGGCGCCGTGGGAAGGACCGGTGCCGTACGAAGGACCAGCACCGTCAAAAGGACTAGTGCCGAACTGCTGGTAGGACATCAAGTTTGGCTCGTTCTACAGGAGATGCCTCACATACGGGTCGTCCTGGGGCGTGCGTTGCGACGTGCGATCTGCGCCTCAGCCAACCTGTGCTCCATCTCCTTGGCCATTTCCACCTGTCTGATCCCATCCGGTATGAACTCATTCACACGGTGGCGATCCGCTGGGTAGTTCAGATCCTTATCTTTCTTCTTATCACCATACTCGTGTACGGCGAAATAATCATAGGCGCGCGCCGCCTCCTCCGCTGTATTAAACTGCCCAGCCCAGTGCTTCCTCTTGTTGATATGGATCTGATATCCATACACGTACCTGATGATCCCGAAGAGCAAGTCTTGATGCCTACACAAATAACGGGATTTAGGTTGAGACTCCAAGTGCAGAGTGTATAGTATAGTGGAAGACAGTTTTCCCCACGAGGGGTGACTCGAGGGTTTAATATCGAACTCTCGGGGAATCTGCAGTGGTAGATTTATCTTCTTATCCTTCTTTTGGTTACCTACAAAATAAGGTTAGATGTTTTGGTCCTCAACCTCACCTGTGGTTGTCAAGCACAAGGTGTAAGAATGATATCAGGATAGTTATGCAATGCAAACAGGAAATAAATATGCAATGATGGTGGATGCAATGGTAAATGATATTTTTGGGTTTTTAAATGATGTATGCAAGATGAAAAGTATTTTTGTATTTTCGGATTTAATGATGGCTGAAAATATAAAAGTGGTATATGGTGTTGGAAAGGTGTTTCTTATGATTAAAAATGGACTGGGGTTCATGGTTTCACAAATGCACTCTCTCTTTATAAAGTGGTAGACAATGGAACACACAAAGTTAACATATGAGATTGCAACACAGGGTTTGATAACAAGTTACTTAGATATATGGGCATCACGTCCTAACATAGAGATCTTTTGGTTATTAACCTCTCTTATACTCCACCAAGATGCGAACTAAATCATAACACCTCAGTAATTAAGATAACTCAGAGTATAGCAATAAGTATCATGACATGAAGTGAAAATAAGAACATGCTAGATCTAGTCATGGAGTAGTGGCAATGGTCACGCCCACATCCCCGGTAGCATGGTATTTTAGTTTATCCCTAGTGAGGCAACAAAGTAAGGTAAAGATACCAAAGTGGATCGCAGAACTTTCTCTCACGTTCACTGCACTAGCCACCCCCGTTACTCCAACTAATGCACACGTTCCCCCTCACACGCTCTCATAAACATGCTTGATCAAAACAAGTAAACAAGAACGGGGTACATAATTTGCATCTATACTCATAACTGAAACAAACATTGCAATCTCAAACATATATTAACTCATAAAGATTCACCACAAAGGTATTACAACGGTGACCGTAATCATGTTCAGCAGCTCATACGGTGCTAATTAGTGAAGCTCAAGAGAGAGAGATACATAAGTTACTTCCACAAACCCATAGTCCAGAGGTGGACTACTCCCTCTTCATCATGGAGACGGTGGAGAAGTCGATGGAGAAGGTGCAGACCACGCCGGCAGCGCCCCGCCGGAGTTTCCCCCCTCCAATCTGCAGCTCCTGATCTCCGTTTCGGTGTTTCTGTGTTTCTGCGGCGCTCCTTCCAGAGAACGACGGGGACCTTTTTTATAGGCGTTTTTAGGTCAAGACGAAGGCGGTGGAGCGAAGATCGACGGCAACGGAGCCACGAGGCCCAAACGGGTGGGTCCCACGCGGCCAAGTACTATGGCCGCGTGGGCCATGCTCGTTTGGCCCTCGGCCTCCGTTTGCTTGCTTCCTTTTTCCGTAGTCCTTCTTCCTTCCAAATATTGACGCCCGTAAATTTTCAGGTGATTTCGTTGACGTTTGGTTCCCTGAAACATTAAAATACAAAACTAGGGTTTTCTGCCTGTGCAGGGTTAATTCCAAATAAATGGGAAAACTATGAAGTATTCCCAAAATCATGATAAAACATTGATATAACCCTTATATGATGCAAATATGATTGGAATATAAGCAATTAAAGTGCAAAGTTCATGTATGCATTTTACATGCATCAGTACCGACCAAGCTTCTTCCTATAGCACGCCCTCACACCCTTAAACCCGGCCATTCCGTGAAACTAAAACATATTAAAAACAAATTCATTAGAATCAAAAAACTACACAACTATATACTACAAACTACACAATGTGGAAATTACACAATATAAACCAATGAACAGAACTAAAATTATTTTTAGCAAAGTCATGCCAAAATTATATTCATGCATGTAGGGACATTGATCAAATATGCATAAGTATAACTAATACATCTTGATCCCATGAATAATTTGGTCCATTTTTATTTAACCCTAATACATCGTGAATAATATCACTAATACATCTCCTCTCCCATGCATGAACCTCTGAAACTAACTTCGACCGGGTCCTGAGCCGCGGGGTGCTGAGCCGCGGGCGCTGCGCATCCAAAGATAAGGAACCCTCACAGGGTCATAGCTCACGTGACGAGGAACCCTCTGAAGAAACGACCATCCATTGTTGTACTGCCTATCCAACAAAGTCATGTAGCGACGGACGTGCTCGTCCTCCTCCCTGATACGGCGATGTACCACCTCCTCGGGGGCCGGCTCCCTCTGCACCGAGCATGGCCCACGCGACCGCCACCAAAGAAGATTCGGGTCGACGACGTCACCCGGATTCCTCACCAAGATACGTGTCCCGGAAGGTAGCACCTCCCAGTGCCAGCCCGGTGGAGTCCAGTCGCGGACATCGCCCCTCTGGTCCAACAGTGACATCGTCGCCGAGAACAATAAACTAAAAACACAATTTTTAAGTAGCAAGCAAATTTAAATAAAGTACAAATTCATAGCAACTATCAAATAAGACAATTTTCAAACTCATTTTTAGCAATGTGAAAATTACACAATATAAACCAACCATGAACACAACTAAAATTATCTACAATCTAAGCTACACAACTATATGTCCTATTTTTAGCAAAGTCATGCCAAAATTCACGAAATTTTTTGGCATGACCTTTGCTAAAAAAGGGACATATGGAGTACCCGAATATGCCGGAACGGAAGTTAATCGACGTTCCGACAAAGTCAAGAGCCTCATGTGTACCTGCAGACATTTCACAAATCATATGTCCTATTTTTAGCAAAGTGATGCCAAAATTCAAGAATTTTTTTGGCATGACCTTTGCTAAAAAAGGGACATATGGAGTACCCGAATTTGCCGTAACGGAAGTTAATCGACGTTCCGGCAAACTCAAGGGCCTCTCGGGGTACCTGCAGACATTTCACAAAAAATCCACATCTCCGGCCAGCATCTCCGGCCGGCATCTCCACGACACGATGGTCGGAGCACAAACAACCACGACACGATGGTCGTGGTAGCACAGATCAACACAAGCACACACAACTTCTCGATCGGGGTACCAATAGCAAAGATCATACATAAAAAGGTGCCTCATATGAAGAGTGCACATCAAGAACTTCCAAGTGTCGGAACTTCCAAGTGTAAGAGTCAACCTAGCTATCCTATGAAATGATGTTTCACAGCGATGACTCTGATTCAGAGAACAGTAGCGTGGCCCTGAGCCTGAGCTTGACAGAAACTACAGACCGACGGTGCGACGCCGTCGATCTTTGGCCCATTTTTTACATTCGTTCTATAGGTTCGGTCATGCTCAGGCTCAGAGTCAACCTAGCTATACTGTGAATCAGAGTCATCGGTGTAATACAATAGAAGCCTCATATATCATTATCAAAACAAGGCAAAAAGAGTACCTACAAGACCATGTTCTAATACAAGCACTCAAATTGTATATAGTACAAGGTATTGTAGATACTCTTTTCCCTTTAACATGACATAGTTTAAATCATCGGCCTATAGTACATATACAAGAACATGGGTAAAAGGATAAAAAGAAGATGTACAACACAACAATATGGATAAAAAGATGAATAAAAAGATCAGGGGAGGAGATTAGTTGAAGCAATGTTCACTAATGTTATTACTAAAAGCCAATTCCAACTAAAAATGCATCTTCAAGACAGTTAAAAAGTACAAACTTTGGAGGCTTACAAAGTTATGAAATCTTGATCCTATTTACAATGTACCTTCATGGATCTATTGCACTATATTATTACATCATGAGAAAGCTCAAAAATAGTTTTTTGAAAACTTCAAACACCTTAATTAAAGTCAGTTTTAAAGCCATGTTTAAACAGTGACCATATGTTTAAACACCTTAAAACTCAAATTTTTCATCTCCAATTTTTTTATGTACTAACCTAACACTAACCTAGCAACTAACACTAACCTAGCCATGTTTAAACACCTTAAAGCTCAAATTTTTCATCTAACCTAACACTAACCTAGCAACTAACCTAACACTAACCTAACACGAACCTAACACTAACCTAGCAACTAACCTAACACAAACCTAGCAGCAACTAACACTAACAAATTGGGTGCAGCTTGGGATTTCTAGCAACTAACACTAACAAATTGGGCTTGGGTTTGGAATTTTAGCAAACACCTAGAGGTAGGGGAAGGAGGAGAGGGAGAGAGGGGCAGCACCTCGGGGAGGGAAGGGAGGCGCGGGTGGCAGACGGCGGTGGAGGTGCTCTTCGTGGGCGGGGATGGGCGGATGGCGGTGGAGGTGCTCGTCGTGGGCGCCGGCGTCGAGGTGCCGCGCGGGCGGACGGGTCCGAGGTCGTGGCGCGGCCGGGTCCGAGCACGGCGTGGCGTGGGTGGCGGTCCGAGCGCGGCGCGGCGCGGGTTGGGCTGGGGCGGCCGGCGGCGGCGAGTGGGTTCGGTGGTGGTGCGGCGAGGGTGTCGAGCGCGGGCGAGAGAGATCGAGTGCGTGTGTGCGGTGGGCTCGGGCGCGAGTGGAGAAGAGAAAGAAGGGAAGGCCCATCGATCTGGGGGGGAAATATATCTGTGGCGCATCTGCGGTGGGATGCGCCACAGAAGTTTCTGATTCTGTGGCGCACTAGTGGGGATGCGCCACAGACAATTTATTTTCAGTGGCGCATCCATAACCGTGCGCCACAGAATAAGCACCCAGGAAATCATATTGGTGGGGCCCACCACCTATCTGTGGCGCACTAGGCTGGATGCGCCACAGATATGTCACCAGATTTTTGTGGAGGCGGGACCCACCATATTTCTGTGGCGCATGCCAGCTTGCATGCGCCACAGTATTTTGTGGCGCACTTGGCATGGTGCGCCACTGAAATGTTTTTGTGGCGCATGGCCTTTGTGATGCGCCACAGATAGTGGATCCATAGAAAGGCACTTCCCTACTAGTGTATCTTTAACAGAGCCAAGAATACTTCTTTCTTGCAGGTTATTCCTTTGGCCACGCACTGGATCCGTACGTGGTCTTATCTCCAGTCGCAGGACCGTCGGCAGGGCATGGATATTGGGTGCAACCGTTTGGAGACGGTCATGCAGGAGTTCTTCACCCAATTCGGCTGGCGATGTGCAAATAGAATAGCATGTTAATGCATAGGCGTTGCATGTTGTTCCACTTTTTTCGCTGGTTGATACATGTCTCAACTCTTTGTGATCCATGAATTGCAAGACTTTCGAATGATTCGTAATAAAAGCAATAAAGGCCGTATGCATCACCTAGATGCAGAGGCTGGGGCACCCTTTTTGAAAAAAAAATAACTGCGAGAGTGGTTAGAGTTACCAGATAGAGCTTTCATTGGGACGGAGTTGAGAAAAAAATTATACATAACCATTTAAAGCACGTCATGTCTACTGGTAATAACATAGACACACATGTTTTAGACGAGCTTCTTTATCATTTGCTGCTAGGGAACTCATCTATCCAGCATGGCGTGTATGGAAAATATTCATGGGTGTATAGTTTGGCGCCTGATGGCTCGAAACTATCATAATGCGTAGGGTTTATGCTACCTAAGCACTCAAATCTCGAGCTGTTCAAATGACAGGCGTATACCGTAGCCTTCCATTCTTCCTCTTCCACGTAGCTGCTTAGGAAGATAATCTCCCTGTACGGATGAAATCCAAGCACCTTACATCCGTGGTGACACTCTTCAACCACGTCTATGTTACCGACGACGTCCTCTTTATCAGAGCTCCATTCAAATTCTTCTTCAATAGTTGCTTTCGTGTATACTTTTGCAAGCTGATAACGAAAGCAGTGGCGGATGTAGGAGTAAAAGGTTGGGGGTGCCAGACTCGGTATTCATAGTATAAATATCATGTATTAGTTTTTTTAACACGTGTAATAAGCATAAAATTAGACTAAATGGTAGTATATTACAAAAATCTGCATTTTTCAGGGGGTGCCATGGCATCCATGGCACCCCCACTGGATCCGCCCCTGAACGAAAGAAGTCGTAGTTGATGTCTTCTAACACCCAGGGACCATGAACTTGAAGATTGAACGCTCGCACGACTTTAAGGTCGTACTCACCCTTCAAAACCCACTTCATTTGACCACTCGATTCATCCAGTATCCAAATTCGAAGAATATACATATCAATTGATGCAAGATAGGCACCCCTCTTGGATTTTCCGAGATAACTCTGTGTGCTAGTACGCATATCCATCGGTGTTTTGATCACACGGTACTTATGATCACATAAGGATATCCTACAAAAGAAAGCCATTGATTGATACGGGTATTATTATTAAGAAAAACGTAAAGAGTTGGAAGGAATCCTTCCATTATGGCAACATGCATTGAGCGTTCGATATCAAAGCAGTAATATAATTGATGGATATGGATAGATCGAGCAGCTACCTCATGACGAAACTAGTCTGGCAATACGCATAGAGTGCTCTCCGCCAGTAGACGGCACCGTCACTGGGCCAGCCACGACGCATCTCAGCAACAGACCCTGCCGCGTTACCATCTCTAGCAAAAGACCTCACCTCCCAACAATGTGATCTCGACGGGAATACATTCATGATGCACGTCGACGGTGGCCATTCAGTTTGCTCCACCAAGGGGTCTACATGGCAGAAAGGGGACATCGAATGCAGAAAGGGGACATCGAACACCTCGTAGTGAGGCGACAGGGTGGGATCGAAGACAATACACCTGTTGAAACCATGGACGATCCTCATAGGGTCGCCGTGTTTGACAAAAGGCACATGACCCCAACGCCGCGTGGCAGGGTTAACCACGTAGGAGCGAAGCAGGACGAGGCCGTTACAGTGGTGCTCGATGAAACAGTCCCCGCCATAGCGTGCGTCGGATATGTCGTCTAGAGGGAAGAGGAAGTCGAGCCTGACGTTGGCGGTAGCCGCAGCCGACGCGGCGGAGGGCGGCGGCCGGGAGAAGAACTCGGGGTAGACGTGGTTCTCGAATTGGGCAAAGATGCCGGCGAGCGAAAGTGGGAGCAGGTCGGCGCGCAGGAGGCGGCGCTCGTCGATGACGCGGCGCCAAGCCCTGAGGACGCAGCGGGACACGGCGAGGCAGCGCGGCTGGAGCCGGCGGAAGACGTAGGCGAGCACGTCGTCCGGGAGCTGCACAGCTTCCGTCATGTTTCGATCTATACCAATTACGGAGTAGTAAGGTAGTATATCGGGGTTAGGCAACCTATTATAGTACACGTAAAAAAAATAGTATTACACCAAAAAGAACCAGATACAAACACGCGATCGATAGTTAGTGTACGCCGTTCACGCGTCCGAGCAGTACATATAGAGAGCAAACAGATAAATCAGATGCAAGCATCACCAAAATAAACCAACCGTGTACATACAAGGAAAGATTAATAGAAAAGGAAATTAATACAAAGACAGATTGATCTCCAAAGGACGTACGGAACTAATTAACGGATAGACATTCTAGCTCCTCGTTTCATTGGTCGCAGGATCGTGCACAACTAACTCACCACCGGCACCTTGGCAAGTCGGCGCTTATGGCAAAGGCTGCCATGGCAAGAGGAGCGACGCGTCTCCTTCCCAGCCTCCCGGAAGAGATTGTCATCTGGGAGATCCTCGTCTGTCTTCCCCCGAAATCTCTCATCCGCTGCCGCCCCGTCTGCCGCGCCTGGTGGCGTGTCACCTCCACCCGTGATTTCCTCCTGGCGCACCACGACCGACAGCCCTCCCTCCCCGTCGTCTGTGGATACGAAACAGCCGGCCGCGACTGGCACAACCAGAGCATCCACGCCTTGGAGCATCGGGCCGCCGGCGCACAGCTCCAACCTGTTGCCCGGCTTGAATGGCTTGACGAGGGATTCTCTCTGGAGGCCTCTTGCGACGGCCTCTTCATCCTCCTCATCCAAAACAGCGGGCCGAGGCGGTGGCACTACTCCGTCCACAACCCGGCGACTCAACAGCATGCTCGCCTGCAGGAGATTGATGGCTTCCATGTCCTGGGGATTTACCATCACGGCCCTACCGGCGAGTATCGACTACTTATGTGCTGGTTCCAGTCATCGATGGGGTATGAAAATCCGGCGTGTAATGGCCGAGATGGCTCCTATGTCTTCGCATTAGGCTCTGGCCAGCCGCCGAGGCACATAGGGTGCCTGGAGGCACGGGAGGTGATGTACCACGCTGGGTCTTTCGTGTTGCGTGGTAACCTGCATTGGCACCTATGGAGGAAGGGGTGTGGAAGCAACATCATAATGGTAATTGACACCACGGCTGAGTCGTTTATGCAGATGCGTGCCCCGGTTTTTCCTGCCTACGCACACCTGTTTGAGATGGACGGAGCGCTTGGCATGTCTTTCTTCAATGATGCTGCCAAAACCGTCGATATCTGGCTGATGCAGGACTATGGGTATTGGACCTGTAAGTGCCGGGTGGAATTGCCGGTAGGTGAGATCAAGGCGCAGTTCGAAACGTTCGATTGTTGGGATGTGGTGGCTGCTTCTTGTGATGGCGATGTGCTGGCGCTGGTCAAATTTCGCTACTCGCTGATTCTGGTTGACATCAATGGCAAGTTGGTCGCTGGTTTTCATTACAGATGCCTCGGTCCTGCTGAACTACGGCTAAAACCAACCCTTGTTCCGCATACATTCTTTCCGGCATGAGTGGGTTAACTTCTCAATTCTCAGCCTTTCATACGAATGCTATTGATGGGCTGCTGCTTTTTAATAGCCAAATTGTTACTATTATCATGAGGTGTAATATCAGTTGGTAAGCTGGAAGGAAGGCATAGACTCTCGTGAATGATGTTTAAGAACCTTTTAATCTTCATTTCACTTGTACTTAGTTGTAAGGGTCCGAACTAACTGTGTCATGAATGCTGAAAACTCTATCATGTTCCAAAACAACTTGTGATTTTCAGGTGCTCTGTTCCTCTAAGTATAACATGATCCTGTAAGTATACTAGCAAGGATAAACAAACTGGCTGCTCACGTTCCAATTGACCAGGCTATGCATGTTTTTGTTTGGTAATAAGAGTCCCGATACATCATATATACCGTCAATGGCTAAGTATGCGATTCATAGGCTGAAACTTTGCTTAAGCATGACGCACAGTGTACACACCATATTCACCTAAACAAAATCATAGTTTCAGTAATGAAATGTCCATACTTTCATCGCTAACTTTGTCAGATTTCTTGCCTTGCTAAAACCATATGAGTAGTGACCTTCCTTTCCTACCTCAGTATTCAGTACCAGACATATCGAGGGGCAGGCAGAAAGATCTCAGAAATTGCCTACCCCTGGTAATCTGATATGTATCTGTCCTCTCCTTCTCCAACTAATAATATATGTATGTCAGCACGTCCACCGTCACCACTACTGCCGCCGGAGGGACTGGCGCTGGAGCCGACACAAGCACCGGTACTGATTCCGACCTAAAAATCAAGTGCAATCAGAGCAAATCAGTGTCGGCTGAGAATTCGAACAGTCTCCATGGAAGTGTATGGTAGGATGATCCAAATATCTGCCGATTGACCTGGTCTCTCGGGAGGAGGCGCCATAATCTTGAGTTGTCGGGAATGGAGAAAGAACCTATTTCTAGACAGACAAATGGATTAACGGAAAATCTGTAGAAGACATTTCACCTGGTATTTTTGCAAGCATAAAGCAGGAAACAAAAGCTAGAAGAACGGTGGCAGAAGCGCTAGCTCACGGGAGATGGATTGATGACATTAAGAAACCTATCAATATCGAGTTGTTTATGCAAGCTCTAACGATTTGGGAAGAGTGCAGCTCAATAAATCTCTTGCCCAATGTGGAAGATAAGTGGTCGTGGTCGTGGGACGCCAAAGGTTCCTTCTCAACAAAATCAGTTTACAAGGCTCATTATATGACAAGAACCACTTGCGATCTGGCTTTGGCAATTTGGGGAACTTGGGCTCCGTTGCGTTGCAAGTTCGCCGTATGGTTGTTCATTCGCAACAGAGTGTGGACTGCTGATAGACTAGCGCACCTTTTGCAACTCAAGTGAGGAAAATGCACAACATTTATTCATTGGCTGCGTCATAAGTAACATCATTTGGAGTAAGGTGTTAACATGGGCAAATCTGCAAATGTTGATACCCAACTCTAATGAGACTCTTCAGAAGTGGTGGGAAGAAGCAAGAAAGAGGACAACAGGAAAGAGGAGAAAGAAGCTGGACTCTATCACGATACTCACCACCTGGTCGCTCTAGAAAGAGAGAAAAAATAGTCTTTGAAAAAACTGCCAAACCGGTAGACATCCTCGTAAATCAAATCAAGAACGAAGCAAAGCAATAGAACCTAGCGAGCAAGGGCCGACTATCTGTCGCTGAAGCTTAACCTCGTTTTCTTTTGTGTTTAGGTTTTTTCTGTAACTTTTTGAGGTCGCTCTCGTTTTCCTTTCCTTCGGTCGCCCCTCCTCTCTTTGTAGCTGGGTTACACAGCAGTTCTATAAAACTTAGGCTCGTCGAGCCCTCTTCTTCTTCTATATAAATACATGCAGTCCTCCTGCATGGTTCTTTTTTTTTGAAACGAAGGCAAAAGTTTTGCCTTTTATATTGATATAGAAGAAGCAAACATGACGGGCCGAAACCCAAAGGTAAAAAAAAAGATCACATAGCAAACCCGCTAAGCAACAATCTCCGCTAAAGGCTTATCTCCTGCCAGAATCCAATCCTTGCCTTTGCCTTTGATCTTCTGTACGAGAGCCGACGGCATCGAGAAGGTGTTGTTGAAGACTCGAGCGTTGATTTCCTTCCAAATTTCCTAAGTGATCAGCGTGACTGCTGATTTGAGCCCTTTGGGATGCGCCGTGGGGGACTTGGTGACTGCCTGCCAGTAGTCGAGGATACATGCAGTCCTCCTGCATGGTTCTCCAAAAAAATAATCTTGAGTTGGAAGTGCTCTTGCTGATAAGTCACTCAGGTATCGGGAGCACAAGTACTCACCTTCCTTTATATATGTGCTCACTCACTAGTATTTGTAGTTGATGGAGCACACTAATTATATGCAGGAAATATGTATGTCAGTTGTAACCGAGCTGTACAGCAACAAAAAGGCTATCCAATTCGTGCGCAACAGCAAAAAGGATAACTAGCACCAAGAAGCTATCCACTTCGTGCAAGGCATGGAATGAGATTGTGGGCAAGGAAAGTTAACTATTACCTATCTATCTAGTCACTACCATGCCATTCCAGAAGGTATTTGCGTGTAAATCATATATCGAGTACTCAGATGATCAGCCGAAACTTAAAAATGTTATTGAGTGTGATTGTGCTTTAGCAACTCTGATTAATCGGAGTAGCATGGATGAGCGAAGATCCATCATTTCTGGACAGAGAAGATCACATCATTGCTATCTCGATGATATCATCATTGCATTATACCCGAACATGCATAACTGATCTGCAGAACTAGGTAAAATATATGCTCTTTTTACAATCATTGGACATCTTTCCATTCTTTAATCAAATCAACATTTCGGACACAATAAGTTTCAATTTTTTTTAAATTCGACCACAATATACCTATGGATAATTGGATATATAGAAGCAACGAGCGATATAGAATATCATCATGCCATCTAGTTATAGTGATGGAGGGCATAGTCTACGCCCATCCATCGTATACTCAATTTTTTCGAAATGGAGTCTGAACTACAGTCTCTGACTCAAAATGATGCACACAATTTTTTGTATTATTAGAATAAGATCACCTCCCGGGTCACCTCTCGATTCGCCACGTGTGTCGCCCATCCAGCTCCGCAGAAGGAACTACAAAAGGAAAGCTGGGTGCGTCACATATTAGTTATACTACTCTCGGCGTCCCATATTAGTTGTCACTGAAATGAATGTATCTATACATATTAGAGTGCTAGATACATCCGTTTCGTCCACACCAAATATGGAACATATATATGGAGCAGTTGTTAAACAAAAGATAAGCCATCGTTTCCAATTCAACTCGATTCGTTCCAAAAACAGTGGGCCACTGCAATGTTGATCAAGTGGCGTATAAGATAAGTAGAAGCTAAGTTGGAGGAGAGCGCCTACTTGACGTAGCATGCGGAGCGGAATGCGCTCCGCCCGGTGCGTTGCTTCGTGGGCCGCTCCAAATGCGGCCCAATAACATGTACTGTTTCTCTTTTTACTTTTCTTCTTTTTTATTTCTGTTTTATTTCCCTTTTTCCTTTACTGTTTTTACAGTAAAAAATGTGTTCACGTTTTTAAAAAATGTGTTCACATTTTTGGTTTTGGTTCGGTACATCTTGTACTCTCTCTTCTAAAGCAATAAAATGCAGGCTAGGCTGCCTTTTAGTCCAAAAAAAAAATATGCAGGCTAGGCTGCCTTTTAGTCCAAAAAAAATGCAGGCTAGGCTGCCTTTTAGTCAAAAAAAAAAACAGTTGGAGTAATCCTTTTCATGTGCTCCATGATCAGATACACATGCAAGATGCTGTCTCTATATGACCATTTGCCACACTCATTAAGAATCTTAAATAAATTAATAACTTAAGTGGTTGCAAAAGGAGTTTTCCCATGGACTTGTCATCTCACATAAATAACTTGGCATATACATATATGTGTGTGTATGTAGTTGACATTCCATATATGTATGTAATAGCTGCAAAATCAAATTAGATCTGGTGGACACGTATGAATGACGAGGATTCCTGTTCATGCGGCGACCCGGGCGTGATCGGTCGCGATGCCATGGCAGCCGTTTCCCCTATAAATAACACACGCGGCAGGTAGGCAGAACACTTACCTCTCTTTGACTATCTCTTCCTCTTCCTCCAGCCAGACCACTCTCCGCCTCCACGTCTCCATGGGCGCCTTGAGAAGCACTAGTGCCACCACAGCTACCCATGCCGCCGGCAAGAAGAATACGTCGGTGGAGAGTGTGGGCACGGTGGATGGGCCAGTACGGTACATCGATGTACGGATGTGGGAGGACTTCGACGCGGGCCACGTCGCCGGAGCCCGTAACGTGCCATACTACCTCTCCGTCACGCCCCGCGGTAGGCCGGAGAAAAACGACCAGTTCGTTGAGCAGGTCGCCGCCCTCCACGGGAGGGAGGACAACATCCTTGTCGGCTGCCGGCAGGGAGTCCGGTCCTGGCTCGCCGCAGAGGACCTCCTCGACGCGGTAAGTTCATTAATTGATGACTGGTCAATCGTTTTCGATCCAATGTGAATTTGTCATGCTTAAGAGGTGGATCAACTTTGCAGGGGTTTAAGAATGTGAAGAACCTGGAAGGTGGCTACCTTTCCTTACTCAAAAGTGTAAACCCACAGCCAGCAGCTTACCATCAGGAACTAACGACCAGGCAACAACTGATTATTTGCCAGGACTAAGTACACCATGTTAGACATATGTACATGTAAACATCTTGTACTGGCCAAAGAATTATTGCGACATGCATAAGTATTGATTTTTTGTGTTTGAGATCCGCCGGCTCAGTCTCTCGGAGGTGTTCATAGGGGTAGGGTGTGCGTGTGTGCGTTCATAGGGGTGAATGTATGCGCGTGCATGTGAGCGTCTGCGTTGTACTGTGTTTTGCAAAAAAAAGTATTTTGCAAGAAAAATGTGCCAGTACAGTTGGCTTGTTACCAATTTGGTTGAGTAATTCTCCAAAGAAAAAGAAAAAGATATTTCTTTTTGGTTGAATAACCTTATATTGGGTGCTTGTCTCTCAACTTGCTTTATTCTATCTACATGTTTGGCTACTCAAAGTACGTACATTTTGTCCTTGTTAAAGGTGTTGTGTTGTCTCCAAACTTCACTCAGGTGTTAGACGAGCTACGATTCTTTCATAAAGGTGGTTGCTTTTAGTACCATGATTTTTTTGTCAAGTTCCATATGTGATGTAGCCTTAAATATTCAAAACGAGGAGGATCATTCAACTGATCCGGGCACTTGTATATTCGAGACGAGTCGTGTCGCCGCGCACAAAACGATCATGCGAATCTGAACAACTTGTCCTTCTCTCACCTAAAATAATTCAGAAAATATTCATTCCCCAGCATGCCTCTGTAGACAGCTGCCCGATCTATCATGGCTGGCCAGCTGCACCTTGATATTCGTATCAGGCAAACACATGGAAGATGATAATTAATGTCTAGAGAAGGTAACCACTTGTAAAATAATTAGAAGAAAGCAAAAGGAAGAGTACAATTTGTCTTTTCATGGAAAATAAAACATGTAGTTTGACATTTCCATATGTGTGTACTACAAGTCTACAACTATGAAAAAGATAGTGTTGACACGAACATGACGCAATGTCGCAATCCGGACGCTATGGCGAGGATGATCGATACGAGCTGTCGCGTTATCATAGAGAATGGTGATCTTCTAGCTAGGTACGTGGGATCAATGGAACATGGAATCGTTATTGCCAAAAATATGTCGAGAACATACGTTCGCCTCGCTTATGTGGTCTGGATAGTACGTGTCGCACACTTGACAAGGCGATAACTCAACTGATCTGCGGGTTTGTTTATTCCAGACGGCCAGGTCGTGTCGCCGCATCATCATCGATCCTATCTCTTACCTAACAATCTATCTATCGGCCTAATATTCTTGCATGTCTAGACAGCTACGTACGTACTCCTGTCCTGAATAAAATTATTTAAGAGGTTGCAAAAGGAGTTTTTCCATTTGACTTGTAATTCCATATATGAATTAGAACAAGGAGATCAGCGCTTCCGTGTCAGCCGTCTTCCTTATAAATAACACACGACAGGCAGGCAGAACACAGCACCTACCTCTCTTTGAAATACACACTCTCTCTATCCCTCCACATCCACATCTCCATGGGCGGCCTGAGAAGCACCAGCGCAACCACCTTGAACCGTGGGACCGGCGAGAAGAGCAAGGCGGCGGCTATGTCGGTGGAGAGTGTGGACGCAAAGGCGGCGTCCGGGTTGCTGACCTCTGGATGGTACGACTACATCGACGTGCGGATGTGGGAGGACTTCGACACGGGCCATGTTGCCGGCGCACGCAACGTGCCCTACTACCTCTCTGTCGCGCCATGCGGCAGGCCGGAGAAAAACGACAGGTTCGTGGAGCAGGTCGCAGCGCTCCACGGGAAGGAGGACCACATCCTTGTCGGATGCCGACAAGGAGTCCGTTCCCGGCTCGCCGCCGCAGACCTCGTTGACGCGGTAAGTTCATTAGTTGTCGGCTGATCAATCATTCTCGCTCGCATGTGAATTTGTCGTGCTTAAGATGTGGATCAACTTTTGCAGGGGTTCAAGAATGTGAAGAACTTGGAAGGTGGCTACCTCTCCTTGCTCAAGAGTGTGAACCCGCAGCCAGCGGCGTACCACCGACAACCA
This sequence comes from Poa pratensis, assembly GCA_947311845.1. Classification (NCBI taxonomy): domain Eukaryota; kingdom Viridiplantae; phylum Streptophyta; class Magnoliopsida; order Poales; family Poaceae; genus Poa; species Poa pratensis. Next base: position 847,255 of record CAMZMU010000043.1, on the reverse strand, counting down.
ACCACCAGTCAACATCTGTTTAGTTGTCAGGAATAAGTAGGCCATGTAAGACATCTATGAATCTTGGATTGGACAAATTAGGAGTGCTACTTGCATAAGTATTCGTTTTTCTTGTCTGAGAATATATACCGCGAAAGAAATGTCTGCCAGTACAGTTGGCTGGTTACCAGTTTATTGGTTGAGTAATTCTCTAACAAAGAAGAGTTTTTTTTTTTGCTGAATCAGCTTATACTGGGTGTTTGTCTCATTTTTTTTTATTGAAGTTGATTAGTTCAGACATCATGCTTGACATTTTTTAATTAGCTTATTACCATGTGTGTCCGATGGTGCAGAGGCCATGAGGCACATCATTCATTTAAAATACCCATCTCAACCGTTGATGCGAGGAATCAATATAAGATCTCACTATTACAGAAAAATCACGATCTATGGAACATGGGCTCAACGATAGAAGAAGATAGAGGAGAACATGGCTAATATTCATGAATGGGTGGCTTGAAATGCAGAGCAAGTGGCGAATAAGATAAAACAAAATCAATCATTTTCATGTCCTCTATGATTGAGTTTTTTGTTCCCGCGGAAATAAAACCATTCAGTCGTTCTTGAGCAACGTTGATTATCGGGAGGGTACGTGTCACAAACTAGACACCAGGACAATTCAAGTGATATGAGCGTTTATTTATTCGAGACGGCCAGGCCGTGTTGCCGCATCATCGCAATCTGGACTATAATTTGTCCACCTCTCTCTTCCCTAACCTATCAATCAACCAACCAATCATGTTTCCGTCAATTTATAATGGGTGCTTGTCTCGTGTTTTTCTTTTACTTTTTCTACACTGAATATTTCGGCCTTGATGCTTGACATTTTTTTAATTAGATTATTTGTGTGCACCCGAGAATGCAGAGGCCATGAGGCACATCCTTCCTTAATAAAAACCATCACAATCGTCGATGAGGGGAATCAATATTATTGGAGAGAAATCGCGATAACATGGGTTCAGCGATCGAAAAAAGATACAGGAGAATATGGCTAATATACATGAATGATGAATGGTTTACTGGAAATGCAGGGCAAGTGGAAGATAAGATAAGCAAAAAACAATACTTTTCATGTCCTCCATTATTGAGTTTTTTGTTCCCACAAAAATTAAAACCATTTGGTCGCTCTCGAGCAACATCGACGGCTTGGCCATGTCGCCACATATATGGTCACAATCTGGACTACAACTTGTCCGTCCTCTCTCTTACCTATAATAACCAATCAAACAACCAATCAACTTGTTCGTAGACAGCTACCCGATCCAGCGATCATGCACCTGGACCATTTTTTCGTCAGCTACAGACATGCATGGAGATGATAATGTGGAGAGCACATGACCCACTTGGCATGCATTTGAAACCTTGAAAATTTTATTGAAATTCCTTGAAACTAGACGGCTAGCCATTTCACATACCAGATGGTTATGCTATTAATGTCACATACTCACATACCACACATCAGAAAAGCTTGGTATTTAAGATGGTGCAAAAGGAGATTCTTATATATACGTCTGATCAATGCAGAATAGCGGTGGAATATTTCGCCCAACCGCGGGTTGTCGTGTTCACCACAGAGACTAGGCGACAAGTATCGAGGTTCGGCTAAAGCTAGATCACAATATAATGGATGATTTTACGGGGATTTAATCTAACTAGCAAAGCTTCTTTTTGGTATTTGCAGTTTAGGAATTACCACAGCACAGCACACTGATTCTTTAATTAAAGACACAAACAAGCATACATCAAAGATAGGGATAGAAGCAAGGTTTAGAAGTAGGAATTGACAACACAAAGTGCAGGAATTTAAACTACAAACACATACACGTTTACAAACAGTAGCACTGAAAATGACTAGCAATTGCAAAGCACAGGACTTGAACAATCAGTAGTACACGTAGCAGTACATCACATATGCAATTCCACAAACAAAGATGCACAACGCAGGTTCACTAGTAGTAGAACTAGTACAAGTATAGCACATATATTTATTCAGCAAAGGAGAGAGAGAGAGAGGGTCGATGGGATTCAACCACGGAGAGCTGCTTGCTTGATGTTGAGGAGCAGCACGAGCTGGTGCTGGATGGATGGCTTCAGGTCATCCTTGAATAGGAGCAGCAGCAAGAGGCGTAGAAGGCAGAGCAGCACAGGGGCAGGAGTCAGAAGGTGTTCAGGTCTTTCTCCACTTGGGGACGAACGGCAGCAGCACTTGGGGTTGAGGTAGAGCAGCGACAGCAGGTCGCAGTCCTTGGGGCAGAGCAGCAGCAGGGGAGGTTGAGGAAGAGCAGCAGGGGAGGTTGAGGAAGAGCCTTGTCGCCTCCAGCGCCCCAGCGGCAGAGCAGCGCCGCTGCCGTCGTCGTCGGATCGTTGATGCAGAACAGCAGGGGATGAAGCAGCTCGTGGTGGTGGCTTGGTGGCGTGCTGGAGTGGTGGTGGCGTGGTGTAGTCGCGGTGGCGCGCCGCCACGCCTGCCTGGCCGCGGCGGCGGCCGGAGCTGGTGATGGAGATGGGGGATCGGGGAGAGAAATGCCAGGCCTAGCTCGATTTGGGAACGAGCTAGGGATTTAACTCCCGATCTAATTTGTCCTTATGCATCTTAGTCCTTCTATTTTCTTCTTCCTCCACAAGTTGGTCCTTTTGTATACTGGTACATGTGTAGCTTATCCAAATAGAGAGAAGAAAATGTGCCTTGTCGCACAAATCTGCAAGAAAAGTAGAATGAATGTAAATATGTTCATTTAGGAAGTATTCTTATATTTAACAATAACTTTCAGTCCATTTTAGCAATGAAACAATATAAGAACTTCAGAGAAATGGCATGTAAAAAGGTGTAAATATGATGCATATCAAATTCCCCCACACTTAGATTTTTGCTTGTCCTCAAGCAAAGACAAGAAAGCAATGACTGGTGAAATTTCTAGAAATATAAACAAGAATTTAGCCATGGATCAGTACATGTATTTTAGTGCATTTAGTGCAAGAACAAGATGATGATGAACATTCATTACAAAACTCTCTTTTTCTGATTGTGCAAAGCCAATGAAACAACTTAGAGTCGAGATTGAGCAATTAAAACTATTTAGTCAATTAAAAATTTAGCCACTGGTCAGAAAACTCACTCCCACTAGTTAGAACACAAACAAACTTGTTAATACTGAAAAGCTTTCAGCCAAAGATGCTTCACATGCCACCGATCCCGAGATCATGGCATGCTAATGCATGGCTAGGACTTTTAAATAACACTTCATTTAGATAGTTAGTGCTTCACAAACCACCGATCCAGGGACCATGATTTGCTAATGCCACAAGATTGCTTAAGTTAAAGAAGGTTAGTGCGTCACAATACACCGATCCAGGGATCATGTATTGCTAATGCAACAAGGGTTAGTACAGCAACAACACAACTTTTAGTTAGAGTGGGAGTGATGAAAACTAAGTTAGTGCGTCACATTCCACAGATCCCGAGATCATGGAATGCTAGTGCAAACAAAACGTGACTCAGGTTTTAACTGGACAAACAATTTTAATTTCTCAACCATGAATCCAAAACTTTCAGGGGTTTTGCACAACTAGAGAAGGAGAATTAAAAATGAACAAGTTGATCTCTTCATTGTCCTTGAAAGAAACAAACTAAACACCAGAAATGATCCATAGAAAGATTCAAGCTAATATGACAGAAAATTCCAAAGCAATTGGACTCAAGCTTTCCTTCTTCAAACTTTCTTGAAATCCATTTTCAACATTTTGAATAATGCAACAGAATTAGGAACATGCATCAAATGAATCTCCCCCACACTTAGAATTTACACAAGTAGAAACAATTAGTTGGGGTAAGAAACGGCTCACTAGGCACATATTGTTGCAGCTCACAACCTTCTGCACACTTCTCCTATTCTTCAGGCTCTCTTCACTCTTCACTCTTCTCCATGCTCCACTCCAACCATTCTCCTCAACACCATACAATGAATCCACCAGGATCCCATGGAATGTCGACTCGCACCATGTACAACCTCAATGAGTAGGACACAAGCAAAATCCTGAAAGTACACCCACACAAAGACAAACTTGCACAAGTGATAGGGTTTACACCCACAAGATCATCAATTGAGTAACCAATAATGTAAGTATAGCAATAAAGCACATGGTGAGAATGACAAGTGTCTACAGGAGGGATATAAGCAATTTTAGAGCATGCATCCTTCAACAGAATTTTAGCATTTGCATTATTTGTTTCAACATAAGCATCATACACAATGTCACAAGCAAGATATTTATGATCAAAATTCAGCAGGTTATTTTTCAGTTCTTCATTTAGTGAAGGTATAATGCAGTGCAAGGTAATGGAAGAAGGTTCATAAAGAAACATGTCATCAAGAGGGTTAGATAAACCTGTTTCGGCATGCTCTTGTATGACAACATCCTTGTTCACTTGAATCTCTTCTTTGTCTCCATCTTCAACTGCAGCAACTTCTTCATCCTCTAGAATGATAGGAGTTGGATCTTCAACATTGTCACTTTTGCATTCCAAATGTGATTCTTGTTCTTCTAGTTTGTGTGATCTCTCTCCCTCTGGACTATCACTAGCTGGCTCATCTGTATGTGAAGGTATTGGAACCTCACATGTGTCAAGAAGAATCTCTGGAGCACTCAGCTCTACCTCGAGTTGTGATGAGACAATGTTGCTAAGCTTCATGTTTTTCTCAATCTTCTTCAGTTCCTCTACCAGATCTCTCCCATCCTTGATCTTCTTCATTTCTTGAATTAGGACTGGCCTCAAAGGATGATCTTCAGCAGTCCAAGTGTACTCAAGGCACAACAAACTGAGCTTATCTGTATCATCATAATCACTTGTGGTTGTGGGTTCTTGCACTTCAGGAGGACCATTTAACTCCATTGGTACAGACCATAGAGGTTGGTGCACAGGCTGAGGAGTTGTTGTTTGTGAAAACCTTTCATTCAGCCAGGATGACTGCTCTTCTAGAGGAGTGGGCTGAGCACTAAACTGATGATGTTCTTGATGAAACTCAGGGGCATAAGCAGGAGCTGCATAGAATTGATGTTGATTGTATTGATTTTTCTCCCCACACCTAAATTCCTGCATTGGATAACTTGGAGAAAATGATGAGATAGGTGGGCTGCTGTTCCTATATGTCATACTTGGGTTTTCAGGCCATCCAGGAGAAGAATTGTTGTGGTATGAACCATGCTCATGAGCAAAGTTCATACCAAAACAATCTGGAGTGGGAGAATAGCCACCATGCTGACAATCAGCCGGTGTATGGCCATGAATACCACAAATGTGACATATGGGGGCAGCAGGAGAATAACCATTGGAATAAGGATCATAATGCATAGGCCCATCATCTAAAACTATACCTCGCTGCCTTGCTAAATCATGCAAAGTTTGAGATAGCTTACTCACTTGTTCTTGAAGATTTTCCATAGTACTAGTGCTCCCATTCACCTGTTCATGATAATCCGAATACTACGCCATGTCAAGGTGAAAATTGTTCAACTACAATCTGCACAAAATAAAGAAGAAACAAAGAGAAATACAGAAAATAACTAGAACAAGGGTTAGAGGTTAAAAATATGCACAAAAAGCAAACAAAGATCTAGTCTATAGCCTAACTCAATTGTTCGACGCTAGTCCCCGGCAACGGCGCCAAAATGATCAATGCAGAATAGCGGTGGAATATTTCGCCCAACCGCGGGTTGTCGTGTTCACCACAGAGATTAGGCGACAAGTATCGAGGTTCGGCTAAAGCTAGATCACAATATAATGGATGATTTTACGGGGATTTAATCTAACTAGCAAAGCTTCTTTTTGGTATTTTCAGTTTAGGAATTACCACAGCACAGCACACTGATTCTTTAATTAAAGACACAAACAAGCATACATCAAAGATAGGGATAGAAGCAAGGTTTAGAAGTAGGAATTGACAACACAAAGTGCAGGAATTTAAACTACAAACACATACACGTTTACAAACAGTAGCACTGAAAATGACTAGCAATTGCAAAGCACAGGACTTGAACAATCAGTAGTACACGTAGCAGTACATCACATATGCAATTCCACAAACAAAGATGCACAACGCAGGTTCACTAGTAGTAGAACTAGTACAAGTATAGCACATATATTTATTCAGCAAAGGAGAGAGAGAGAGAGGGTCGATGGGATTCAACCACGGAGAGCTGCTTGCTTGATGTTGAGGAGCAGCACGAGCTGGTGCTGGATGGATGGCTTCAGGTCGTCCTTGAATAGGAGCAGCAGCAAGAGGCGTAGAAGGCAGAGCAGCACAGGGGCAGGAGTCAGAAGGTGTTCAGGTCTTTCTCCACTTGGGGACGAACGGCAGCAGCACTTGGGGTTGTGGTAGAGCAGCGACAGCAGGTCGCAGTCCTTGGGGCAGAGCAGCAGCAGGGGAGGTTGAGGAAGAGCCTTGTCGCCTCCAGCGCCCCAGCGGCAGAGCAGCGCCGCTGCCGTCGTCGTCGGATCGTTGATGCAGAACAGCAGGGGATGAAGCAGCTCGTGGTGGTGGCTTGGTGGCGTGCTGGAGTGGTGGTGGCGTGGTGTAGCCGCGGTGGCGCGCCGCCACGCCTGCCTGGCCGCGGCGGCGGCCGGAGCTGGTGATGGAGATGGGGGATCGGGGGAGAGAAATGCCAGGCCTAGCTCGATTTGGGAACGAGCTAGGGATTTAACTCCCGATCTAATTTGTCCTTATGCATCTTAGTCCTTCTATTTTCTTCTTCCTCCACAAGTTGGTCCTTTTGTATACTGGTACATGTGTAGCTTATCCAAATAGAGAGAAGAAAATGTGCCTTGTCGCACAAATCTGCAAGAAAAGTAGAATGAATGTAAATATGTTCATTTAGGAAGTATTCTTATATTTAACAATAACTTTCAGTCCATTTTAGCAATGAAACAATATAAGAACTTCAGAAAATGGCATGTAAAAAGGTGTAAATATGATGCATATCAACGTCTACCCGTTTCACAGGAATTATGTATACATGTAGTTGACCGTCCCATTTATTTATGTACTCCCGAGATGAAGAAGATAGGGTCGACACGTAGGAATGACTAGGAGTATACTTTATTTATGCGACGAGAGAAAGTGACGGACGCGGATAACCGGGCGTGCTACCATGGCAGCATTTCCGCCTATAAATAACACACCCGGCAGGCAGAACACTTGTCTCTCCCTCCCTACCCATCCTCAAGAGCCAAACACATCACCAACCACAGCATCTATCCCTGCCATGGGCTCCTTGAGAACTAGCGGCGGCAAGGCATCGGCGATGGAGAGCGTGGACGCGGATGCGGCATCTGCGCTGCTGGCCTCGGGCCAGTACGGCTACGTCGACGTGCGGATGTGGGAGGACTACGACAAGGGCCACGTCGCCGGCGCCCGCAACGTGCCCTACTACCTCTCCGTCACGCCCCACGGCAAGGTGAAGAACGATTGCTTCGTCGAGCAGGTCACCGCGCTCCACGGGAGGGAGGACAGCTTTCTCGTGGGGTGCCGGTCCGGGGTCCGGTCCAGGCTCGCCGCGGCAGACCTGGTCAACGCCGTAAGTTGATTCATCAGTCGATTTACATGGTACTAGTTACAGGTCGTTTAACTCAGATGTGGATTGATGGTTTTGATTCTGTGCTGCAGGGGTTCAGCAACGTGAAGAACCTAGAAGGTGGATACCTCTCCATGCTCAAAAGTGTAAACCCGCAGCCAGCGGCTAACCACCTGTAAGTAACACAGAGGAAGTCGTGAAAAATAATTAAGTACGTTATGTTAGGAATCTATCATTGTGCGTATCATCCATCGTTCGTCTCCAGAACAACAAGAGGAAGAAGAACGAGTCCTCCTTCATTTTGAGAAGGAAATTTGGGAGAGAATGATAAAGGGCATCGTGTATATACATGTATGCAATTGCAAGTTGAGTGATTATCATAGATAAAACGAAAGGAAAAGAAACACGGCTGTCTCTCGGAGATGCTCATAGGGGTAGAGTGTGCGTGCGTGTGTTTATAGGGGTGAGTGTGTGCGCGTGTATATGAGCGTCTGCGTTGTAATGTGTTTCGCAAAAAAAAAGTACGAGTTTTGCTCAGAAAAAAGAGAAATACATAATTTAGGAATAATATCAAAGCACAAAATCTCAGAAACCACACCATAAAACATCCACAACCTGAACACATACTCATCATATCACATTTTGAGACAATAGTGATGACAGACGGCAAATTGTTACTGTCACTACCCTAGTGTTTTACCTGGGCACTAACACCACCAATGTCAAATAAAACAGGTATGCCAAGACGAATTGAATCATCATTTATACTGCTCTGCAGATTCAATAAACAGACCAATGGCATGTATAAGAACAGGCATTATTCAGAGGTGAATTTATACGTAAAATTGCCAGCAAGAACCAATATCTTGAAAGATTACGTACATATGACACAAACAGAAGAATCACAGTAAGGCAAACGAGACCTGGATTCTTTCTCGACAGAAGAGCCACAGTTGTTCTTCAGTAAATTTCAACCGACGAAAGATGCAGCAGATGCAGCTACTCTCCGGCTACTGACAAGTGAAGAAACACGAATCCAGCAAACCGAAACGCATACTACGTCGAAGCGCTGGCCTCCTCTTTTACTTTGCGAGCCCACTTAGGGCTGACCTCGATGAGCCGGTGCGGCATAAGCTGCTTCTCCTTCCGGGTTAGCTTCTTGTAGTTCATGACCCTGAGTTTCGCGATCTTCGCCTCTTCCTCGGCAGTAGCTTCTGTGACCACCACCGTCAGCCTGCACCGAGGTCTCTCCATGACACCGCACCTCCCTTTCGCATGGTAAGACAGCCTCTTGAGATAAAGCCCCTTTCCCACAAAAGCCTCCTCTGCGGTTGCCAAGGAGAAGGGGTTTCAGATTTAATTTATTGTGGGGATGGAAGTGAATGTGGGATTTGTTGCAGTCTTACCCACGATGAGTTTATCAGGATCTAATCCGTGGTTGTGAGCTGCGTTTGCGCGAGCAGAATGGATGGCCTACAGCAATTGGTAGGAATAAATTCTCATGAGAAACATTAATGCTTACTCTGGACCTATCACAGGAAGAAAACAGCAGAGTTACTTGGATAGGTACATTTTTTGCTAACTACCGAACCTGGTACAGAGTTTTCGCGGCCCTTTTAACTGTCACTTGCAGCTGCAAAAGGGCATCCTCCACGCGCATTCCTCGGACCAGCTTGGCTACCAGATTCACCTTCTTGGGGCTCTAAAACAGCCAGAAAGACTTGGATCAAATAGGGAAATGACACTAGCAGAAAATTATGAGCAGTACACCAGTTCATGAAGCCTGCTAAGCTGCCTTATTCTCTCTACATGTTCATCATTATATTCCAGTGAAGTGAGACAAGTAATGTCTTTCAACCAATATATAAATTCAGTGATGAATAAAATCTGAAAACACGTTTTACATTGGCATCAAGAAATAAGTGCAGCTTCTGCTAAGAACAGACATGTATACATCGAAAGCTTTCTACTTTCATCATTACTAACTCTGCTATGTAACCGATGCAAATCTCAGGAACACATACTTCACAATTGCAGATGATGTCCATAAAGCAGATTAGTGTGGCCAATGGTGATATTCTGGAAGTGAATTTGTTCTTTTGACATACCAAGCATGCAAACAATTTTAGTGGGTTTCATGGAGTTACATGTATTTTGACAAAACCACACGCTGAAGGCAAGTTTTCAGGAAACTGCATACCTATCATGGCCGTCGCAGAACTGCATACATGTCCTTACTCAAGCATTGTAGGATAATTGGAGGAACATAACTGCATACCTGCTTGATATCCTTCTTGATGACTTGGACCTTCAGTCGCTTCACTACTGCTCCCTTTTTGTCAGTCTCTTCTGCCTCCCCGATTGGAGATGTTAAAGGAGAAGAAACGGGAACCATAGCGTTATCCGCAGCAAGCAAGTTCCTTGTGGTTGAGATCCCCTACAATGAAAAACCAGTTTGTCCATGAAAACACAAGTAAACACAAGTCTTTAAAATTTATGAAGCCAAGATACCTAATGGCAGAGAAGCTGCTGCTAATGAAACTGATTTTCAAAGTTCGCTCGATTTCAGCCAGTTTCGAAGGCACAATTTAAGATATTAGCAAAAGGCAACCAACCAGTAGACCTGCAGTGACATTGGGAGATAAGAAACTGAAGCAGAAGAGAAAAGCGCACTACCGCACTGCGGATCAGCTGGCTGAAGTTCGCCGGAGTCCCGCTGGAGGTAGAAGTGTGTGCCCTCAACAAATTTTTACATTGGCCTGCATGGTTAGAACATCATCGAAATATCAGGAGCGAAACATTTTCACTACAGTTCATACTGGAAAAAAAAAAGACGGCTGTAAACATAAGCAGCATGATAACGGATTCACCATGATACTAGATAGTACTGGCACAAGATTTCATACTTCGTCATAAGATGGATAACCTAAAAGGATCACAGTACAACTGTAAGTGGGGAAATCTAAATCAGGCCCGGATGGTAACCAACGCTAACTCGTTATTTTGATACTTTGAGCCTGTTAGCCATAAGCCATGGCGTGCACGGTGGACCGGCGTGAGCGCGCCCAGGTCGGTCCGTGCACGGCGTGGCGCATCTGTGCGTGTGTCGATCGAGTCCATGGCGCGTCTGTGCGCGTGTTGGTCGTGTCAGTGCGCGTCTGTGTGTAGCGTGTGCGTGTGTGCGTTAGCTGTTGGCGAGAAGAGCGGGGAGTACACCATGTCCTGGGCACGCATGGCTGGCCGCGTTGATCGTGTCAGAGCGCGATCATGGGAGCGAGCTGGGGCGTGTGGAGCGTGGCGAGTGGGTGCGTGTGGTGCGTGGCGTGGCGTCGTGAGTGCGAGCCGCGCCTATAAAACCCCTCCCCTGTAATCTCCATTGCAGCACTACGAGGTTGAGCTCGAGTGAAATTCAGAAAAAGGTGTTGGTGCGCCACAAAATTCAGAGTTCGTTTATGTTCTTCTTCCACCTCGGTTCCGATCGTGTGCAGGTTCAGGCCGTGGAAGCAACAGAGCCGAACCCTGCACTCTCATTAGCCTCAGACAAGCAATGACCTGAATCCTACCATATATTCAAATGGGCACTCAGACCTGAATCCTATCAATTCGAAAAGGAGCCTAAGGACGAACAAACACACACATACAGGCCAAATGGAGCTTCTAAAAAACATTACATAGTGTATAAGCACATCAAGAAGATGAACTGACACAAATTCGTTATTTCCATACCCTGATCCTCAGATGGGCGATCATGTCACGCGCACATGTCAAATCAAATACAGAAACGAAATGGAGAGTGGGAGGGAGAGACAGGCACACACGCACCCAAGCCTAACGGCGCACTCGCGCCGGCGCCGGCGCCGCCGACACCTAAGCTGCTGCTGTAGCTGGCCGTGCCATCCTGTTTCTCGGCCGCGGCGGAGCCGAGCCGGCGGAGAATCGCGCGGGCGCCCGGCGCCATCCAGCCTACCATGGCCGCGAATCGCGGGGTAGGGTGGTGGGGACGTGACGGGTGACGAGTACGGGAAGGGTGAGGGCGACGGAGAGGCGCGCCGGCGACTAGGGCTCGGGCAGCGGCCGTGCGACTGCGGAGAGCGGGACAGGGGAAGTCGCAAGTCTGGATAGCAGGCCTTGGGGGCCTGTAGGCTGTAGTGTGCGGGCCAACGGGCCAAACCCGTTTGCACGAAGTCCGCCAAGTCGGCATAGGAGGCCTTGGGTGTTCGGCTGTACGTCGACCCGTGCGACGCCAGCGCCCACCTCCGCCCACTGCTCCCCTTCTTCTTCCTCTGCCCACCGCGCCGCACCTCCGCGAGCTCGCCCACCGCCGCTGCGTCTCTTCCACCTCCTCCTCTCTTCTTCTTCTTCCTCGAGCCGCCCGCCCGCCGCCGACCAGGCCGCCTGCTCCAGCCCCCCGCGCTCGGTGTCGCTACCGCGCCGCCTCCGTGCCCCGCCCTCCTCCAACCGCGGCCCATCGCCGGTCCTCCACCCCCCCGCCGGCCATCCCTCTAAGCCCCGCCCTACACCCTGAACCCTAACCCTAACTCCGATCGCCGGCGAGCTCGCCACCGCACCCCGCACCCGCACCCGCCGAGTCGTCCCCGTCTCCGGCGAGGTCCAGGCCTCACCTCCGACGGGGTGCCATGGCCAGCCGCGTCGTCCCCGTCGTCGGTGAGGATGCTCCGGCCACAGTCGTCTTCATCGCCACGAGTTGGGCCGCGGCCCACAGGGGTGTGCGGCCATAGTTTAAAAAACTGAACCGGATAGTGAACCGGTCAGGCGTCTGGTTCACTGGTTCGGCGGTCGAACCGCCGGCTCGTCTGGTTCCCTGGCAACAAAAAACCGTCATTTTTAATTAAATTTAAACAGTTTTAGTAAAAAAATATACCCGAAACTGTATATATAGAGCGTACTTCCTTTACTAATCACAAAACACCAACTGCCGAGGTGGTATTGGGCCTCGCGCTGTCTACTCGGCCCAGCAGGAGTTCGCGAGTTCGATTCCAGCACTGGAAACTCTCATTTTCTCCGGTTTTTTGCTGTTTCGATCGGTGCGTCTTAAAAAACCGGGAAGTTCGTTGGTTCCGGTTTTTTCCGGTCGGACCGCCAGTCCGGTCCGGCTTTTTAAACTATGTGTGCGACGGGTCGTTATCGTCGACCTGGTCGACATATAGGGATTGCCGGCCTTGGCCGTAGACAGTTCATTGGTGCAAAACCAACAGGCCGAACCCCCGCTCACATGCTACTTAGGTTTTAATAGGCTAACAATCATGAAACATAATTCACTGCTCTTAGTTCGGTTAGTTATAGAGCTGAAAACCGAATTATCAGATATTTTTCCGCATTAAGCAGCGCCGCTCACGATTTCATTCACCATGAAAACCGATAAGACAAAGTTGGGTCTTTCAGATCCGTTGAAACTTCACCATCTGAAAAACATTCGCCGAGCTCTAAGTCACCGACACTGCCCTATTCAATAGGGGAGCAAACCAAACCAGGTTTGCATTTCCCTCTAGACATGTCTCCCTTCCGCTCCCACTGGGAGAGATCTCCACGTCGAATTCATTGCAAAGCGCTTTCAAATGTTACAAGTAATTTTTGTTTGGAATGATGGCACTAGCTAGTGTAAAAAATAGAATCCTGACGGCATTAGTTTTCCATAGAGGATAGTAGTACATATTTGTCGATATTCCGCTCCCACCGGTCGATCGCGCAACGCGGTTAGTCTCACCAGACGAAAATCGAGTCCTGTGGGCCCCACCATCTCTCTCTCCTGAACATCTCTTTTATTCCTTTGACCAAACTTTTATTTGTTTTCCTTTTTCCTTGAGAAATAGTGAATTATACTCAACCAAACCGGTAACTAGATGTACTACATGCCAAGATGTTTCTGCTTTGGTAGAATTATACAAGTAGAATTATTCGTTGTTCATGTCCAAGATGCATAAAAAAACTACTACTGCTATGGTAGAAATTTCTCCCATTGTGCCTCAACACTCGATCAACTCCTTTGTTCCACATAAGACGATGGAAGATACATATGCACAGCATAACCTACATATTCCTGACAATTAATCAGTGGTGGCTGGCCGGGTTAGTTGTGATTGGCTAGCAGCTGATGGCTGCGAATTGACACTCTTGAGCAAGGAGAGGTAGCCACCTTCCAGGTTCGTCACGTTATTGAACCCCTGCAAGAAAAAAATTAAACCATTAATCGACATCTCCGTCGAGAAATTGGGTGGTCGATCGACGAAAATCACGTATGGAGCACGGCAACTGATGTCTACGCACGCTTCTATTCTTGTAGACAGTGGTGGGGCTCCAAGTGCAGAGGTTTGTAGAACAGCAGCAAGTTTTTCTTAAGTGAATAACCCAAGGTATATCGAACTCAGAGAGGTAGAGGTCAAAATATCCCTCTCAAGCAACCCTGCAATTAAGATACAAGAAGTCTCTTGTGTCCCCAACACACCTAATACACTTGTCAGATGTATAGGTGCACTAGTTCGGCGAATAGATAGTGAAATGCAAGTAATATGGATGATTATAAGTGGTAATTGCAATCTGAAATAAAAATGGCAGCAAGCAAACATGAGACAAAATGAGAACAAACGGTGTTTCAATGCTTGGAAATAAGGCCTAGGGATCATACTTTCACTAGTGGTATCTCTCAACATTTTAGCACAACTGAACGCAAGTAAGTGCTACTCGGGATTATTCTCCTTCTTGGTGAAACAAGAGTACTATGCGTAGGGCTACAAAAGCACACCTCAAAGTCCGAGTAAACAAACACCACAATTGCACAAAGAATAAGCCATGATAATATCTAAATTATTTATAGAGTCACACACAAGTACCCACACTGTCATCTTGATACCGTGTTGTCACAATGACTCCGGAAACTAGATAAAATCACTTGAGTAGCATAAACATTACATATGAATTCAGCGATACTAGCAATGCTCATGATCACATAAAGATCACACCATGGGAGAGAGAGGTAAACCACATAGCTACCGGTAGAGCCCTCAGTCTCGGGGGAGAACTACTCCCTCCTCATCATGGGAGGCAGCAACGGCGATGAAGATGGCGGTGGAGTCGACGGAGATGGCTCCGGGGGCAATTCCCCGTCCCGGCAGGGTGCCGAAACAGAGACTTCTGTCCCCCGAATTAGGGTTTTTGGTGGCGGCGGAGCTACGGAACTCTTCTGGAGAAATCGTCGATTCTTCTAGGGTTTTCGGGGCAGGAGCAATATATAGGCCAAAGGGCAACGCGAGGGCGTGCACGAGGTGGCCTCACCACGTGGCGGTGCCACCCCCCTCCAGGCCGTGCGACGGCATGGTGAGGAGGTGATACCCAATGATGCTATTATAACGGACGCCAGAAAACAGTCTTGATGGCGTGGTGTTACCTGCGTCAAAAGAATATGGGTTAGGTTGGACTCCAAGTGCAGAGTGTATGTAGTAGTGGAAGACAGTTTTCCCCACGAGGGGTGACTCGAGGGTTTAATATCGAACTCTCGGGGAACCAGTATTTCAGGTGTTATCTCCTTATCCTTCTCTTGAGAACCTGCAACAAAATAAATTGTTTTGTGCCCTCAACCTCACCAAGTGGTTGTCAAGCACAAGGTGTGAGAATGATAATAAAATAAATATGCAAACAGTAGTAAATATGCAATGATGGTAAAATAAATATGCAATGATGGTGTAATGATAAATGATATTTTTGGGTTTTTTATGATGAATGCAAGATGTAAAAGTGTTTTTGTATTTTCGGATTTAATAATGGCAGCAAACAAAAGTGGTGATAAAAGTGTTGGAAAGGTGTTTCTTATGATTAAAAATGGACCGGGGTTCATGGTTTCACAAATGCACTCTCTCTTGATAACGTGGTAGACAATGGAACACTAAAATTAACATGAAGATGGCAAGACATGGTTTGACAAGTTATTAATAATATGGGCATCACGTCCTAACATAGAGATCTCAAGTATAAGTTGTTCTCTCTCTTATGCTCCACCAAGATGCGAACTAAATCATAACACCTTAGTAATTAAGATAAATCAGAGCATAGCAATAAGTTCAATGACATGAAGTTAAAATAAGAACATGCTAGATCTAGTCATGGAGGTAGTGGCCAAGGTCACATCCACTCTCCGGTAGCATGGTATTTTTGTTTATCCCTAGTGAGGCAACAAAGTAAGGTAGAAAACCCAAGTGGATCGCAGAACTATCTGTCACGTTCACTGCACTAGCCACCCCCGTTACTCCAACTAATGCACACGTTCCCCCTCACATGCTCTCATAAACATGCTTGATCATGACAAGTAAATAAGAACGGGGTACATAATATGCATCTACTTTCATAACTGAAACAAAACCATTGCAATCTCAAACATGTATTAACTCATAATAAAGATCCACCACAAAGGAATTACATAGATGACCGTAATCATGTTCAGCAGCTCATACGGTACTAATTAGTGAAGCTCATAGAGAGGAGAGATACATAAGTTACTTCCACAAACCCATAGTCCAGGGGTGGACTACTCCCTCTTCATCATGGTGTCGGTGGAGATGTTGTTGGAGGGAAGGAGACCACCGGCAGCGCCCCGCCGGAGTTTTCCCCCTCCAATCTTCAGCTCCAGGTCTCTGTTTCGTGGTTTCTGTGTTTCGGCGGCGCTCTCTTTCGCGAAAGCCCTGGGGGGTCTATATATAGTCGTTTTTAGGTCAAGACGAAGCTTCGGGAAGAAAGATCGACGGCAGCGGAGGCCCGAGGGCCAGGATGGGGGTCCCACGCGGTCAGGGAATCTGGCCGCGTGGGCCCACCCTTTTGGCCTTCTGGTCTCCGTTTCTTCGATTCCTTTGCGCCTACGTTTCGTTCCTTCCAAAAAAGTGATCCCCGTAAAATTTCAGGTCATTTGGACGTCGTTTGGTCCCTGAAACAAAAATATAGAAAAAGGGGTTTTCTGACAGCGCAGGGTTAATTCCAGAAAAATGGGGAATTGTTAATTATCCCCAAAACTCAATATAAATCATGAATATAACCCTTATATGATGCAAATAACATGGAATAACATGTAATAAAATGTAAAGTTCATGTATGCATTTTACATGCATCAACATCCCCAAGCTTAACCCATGCTCGTCCCGAGTATGAAGGTGATAAAACTAACATGGACTTTGCATTTTAATACTATCAATGGATATCAAAGGTGATTACTATTGCTACATAGAGTCAAATGATTCATTCTTCAAAGGAATAACAATATGCAAGATAAATTATGAAGTGATATCAAATACTCAATGTAAAGATGTTCAATGATAAATTCACAAAGTGTAACATAGAAGAAAGTACTATGGACCAAATGTATGCATAATGAAAAGTAAAAACATCCTATGGTGGTCATAGAGTACTTCTTATGAAAACTGAATATAAAAGGTGGACACTTTGGATAGATAAATAAGTAGAGGTAAAGCATGAATAAGTTTCATCTAACTTCCAAACACTTCTACTTAAGTTAATGCTTGCAATGTGGTAGTCATTGGTGTGGAGCTCTCATTACCCCTATCATAGCATCTTGAATGATTAATGTTTAAAGTGAAAGCAAATATGAGTGGTGTGCTTGACAATGTATTGGTTGAATGTCTCATGTCCCTTGAATACAAGTACCTACACCATGTGTTACTCACTTTGGTCCACAAAGTAAATTCAAATAAAGGTCATTGCAAGTAATAATAGTATCATCAAGAACTGCACTGGGGTACCTCTTGCCCCTTGACATGAACAAGCCCATGTCAAAACAACAAGACAAACAGACAATGAACAATCTCAGCACTCTTTTATTTACTATGGGTATAGCTTTTTATTATGAGGTGCATCACTGAATGAACATTATGGTTATGCTGTAAATTTCCACCATGAATGATGCATGGCTTAGATTAGCGGCCCAGGCATTTCTCTAACCATTTATACAAACTCTTTGAACTTACTAAGTATCCACATTCATTTCACCCATGATAGGCATCCATAAACAAAAGTACATGACATCAACTAAATATAAATAAGTGCAATGTTGAAAGCTTGCCATGTGACAGCACATATGGGCTAACTCCCAACCAAAACAATTGTCAAGCCCACAACTTCATAATTTTAATCACAATGGTTCATGCTTATTAAATGCAATAAAAGTAAATTGTGCATCAAGTTCGTGAGAGCTTTTAACCAATTTTTCCCATGACAATCAATAACATAAGCATTTAAATTCAGAAATGTAGATAACACAATATAACATGATAAACATACTTGGAATAGCATAAAGCTAATAGGTAGATATGGTGGACTCACTGGAAAAACTTTGGTTGAAGGTGTTGGGAAACAAGCTTTTTACTTGTTGTAATTTTTGGGCTAGCAATAGGGAGAAAGTTGACCATCTAAATGCATGCATAAGTGTCCATAGAACTAATCAATCCATGTTAAACCAAGTAAAGTTAAAATTCAACATCTAAACATGGTAAAAGATAGCTCTTGACAACACACTTGCAAATTAACATTCATTCAAAGCACATGAATTATGCAACTATATGTATCTTTTAAAATCAACTCAAACATCCCTATCCCAATATATTTAATAGCATCCAACATAATTCAACCCAAACTTCCAGTAGCTCTCTCATATATAAATGATAGTGGTGGTCTTATAAAAATCAAACCGAAATAACAAAAGCAAAAAAAACAGACGCTCCAAGTTTATACGATAAAGTGCTTTGATCGAAAAACAGAAGTTAGACGTGTGCAAACCGAGAGTGTGTTGGTCAGTGGGGTTGTCTTGACATCCCCAAGCTTATGGTCTTCACCATCCTTGGATAGCTCTTGGTGCAGCTCCTCTAATCCCTGTGAAAAAACTTCAAAACACCGTTTCTCCCATTTCTTTTCTGTGGGGTGATATTAGTAGTGATAAACAAATAGGTTCCTTGCTGCATAAAATCCTTAGGCAAAAATTCATATGAATGTCCAGAGAGTATATAATGTTGTATGCCTACTCATAAACTCAATTGAATCAAAAAGATTCAAGCAAAAAGCTCAAAGAATGCATCAAACAATATCAAGACAGAATCTGTCCAGAAAAACAGCAGCAGCAAAACGCATTTTTCTACCCTACTTAAACTCGTCAGAAAAATCTGCAAAAATCACGTATACAGAGGATGAAAAGTTGAAGCTACAGTTCAAATTACAGCTCAATCGGAGTTACAGATAAAAAATGAAAAATCAAACCGTGCACAGACTTCGTGCAGGCAGAAAACTCTCCGAAAATGAATAGCAACTTTTCAAACCCAAAATAGGTAAAACTTGGTTCTTTATTAAAAATCCCAGAAACAAAACTAACAAACTACTCTCTTGTTACAGCAAGAGGACTCAAAGAAAATCTCAAACAAAAACAACCGGGTTGCCTCCCGTAAAGCGCTTTCTTTATAGCCATATAGCTAGGCTTACTTACTTGATAATCAAAGGGGACGTAGCTCATGAGGGAGCTTGAACCTTGGTGTGTCCCTCTTCCTTGGGAAGTGTTCCATGCTCTTCTTGTGTGGAAACTGAAACTTCACATTCCCTTCCTTTGAATCAATAATGGCACCTGTAGTACGAAGAAAAGGTCTTCCCAAAATAATAGGACTAGAGGTTTTATTCCCCATGTCCATGATTAGAAAATCAACAGGCACAAAAGTCATGTGTAACTCTACCATAACATCACTTACTTTTCCTAGAGCATGTCTAATGGAATCATCAGCAAGTGCAAGTTCAATAGAGCATTTCTCAATATTTTTAAGTTCAAGGACTTCATATAGTTCTTTAGATAATATAGAGACACTAGATCCTAGATCTAAAATGGCATGGTGTGTCTCTTTTCCAATGGTTACTAGTACCTTAGGGATCCAGATATCCCCAAGCTTAGGTGGTATCATAGCTTCTTGATTGTACCTAGCAATCTTTTCTTTTAAGACATGATTAGCAATATAGGAACCAAAACCAGCCTGGTTAATATTAACAGAAGGATCACTTGCAAATTTTTGTAAGATAGAAATTAATTCATGCAAGCTACACTTCTCTAAATCAACAAATGGTTCCTTAACTTCACTAAGCATTTTAACTTCCTCAACTTTTTTCTCTTTTTGAGATATAATGATGTTCTTTAATGAGGAAACTTCCTTAGTGAGTTGATCTACTCTTTCAAACAAAATATCATGTTTTTCGAATTTGGATATGAACTCCTTATTGAGCTCCTTTTGAGTAGATATAAATGATCTAATGGTGTTTTCCAAATCACTAGAAACATTACTACTAGTGGTATATTTGTTTGGAACATATGGGGGCTTATTATAAGAGTTATAATTGTTGTTACCATACCCATTATTACCATAGTTCCTAATGAAGTTGACATCAACATTTTCAGGATTATTACCAACTAGTTCTTGCAAAGGCATATTTTCAAAATTTTGTTTATTAATAAAAGCAAGAATGGTGTCCATTTTAGATGACAAATCATTTGTTTCTTCTATAGAGTTCACTTTCTTAGATGAACTAGGTGCTCTATCAGTATGCCATTGACTATAATTTTGCAAGATACTTTCCAAAATGTTCTTAGCTTCTAATATAGTTTTTCCCATGAAAGCACCTCCAGCAGCTGAATCAAGTATATTTCTAGACATGTAATTTAGACCATTGTAAAAAGAGTGTAAAATGGTCCATTCATTAACCCCATGTGATGGACAAGTTCTAAGCATGAGTTTAATCCTATCCCAAGCCATGGCAACATGTTCATTTTCATTTTGCCTAAAAGAGAGGATATTGTTTCTATTTTGCAGTATTTTAACAGGGGGATAATATTTCTTAATGAAAGCTTCTTTTAAATCATCCCAAGAATTAATACTACCAGTAGGTAATGAATGTAGCCACTCTTTAGCTTTTCCTCTAAGTGAGAAAGGAAATAACTTCAGTTTTAAGACATTACTTTCAACATTTTTAAACTTTTGCATGTCACAGATTTCAATAAAATCATGAAGATGCATAGAGGCATCCTCAACAGCACTACCACCAAATTGTTCCCTAGTTATCAAGTTTAACAAACTAGGACTAACTTCATAGCTCTCAGCAGTAATCTCAGGTGTGGTGATAGGCTTAGCAATAAATTGATCATTAGGAGTGTTTGTGTAGTCACACAATTTAGTTCTATCTCCCATTTCAACAAGTTTTTATGTGTTTTTAATTTTTTATGCAAAACTGAAAGTAAAATGACACTAATGCAACTCGAAATAACAAATGCAACACAAAAATGCAAAACTGAATATAAATATGCAAACCGAAATATAAAGATGATATGCAAGACAAGAACAAAACAAAATAAAATGATTGTAGGTAAAGATGGATAAGATGATGCTCACGTAGGTGCAACCTCCCCAAGCTTAGGTTGTTACACAAGTTGGTGATGAAGTTGACTTGATGTGAGTGATCCTTGGATAAACCTTTCAGCTATGGTTCCCCGGCAACGGCGCCAGAAAACGTCTTGATACCCTTCATATAACGGCGCCAGAAAACAGTCTTGATGGCGTGGTTACCTGCGTGAAAAGTAAATGGGTTAGGTTGAGACTCCAAGTGCAGAGTGTATGTAGTAGTGGAAGACAGTTTTCCCCACGAGGGGTGACTCGAGGGTTTAATATCGAACTCTCGGGGAACCAGTATTTCAGGTGTTATCTCCTTATCCTTCTCTTGAGAACCTGCAACAAAATAAATTGTTTTGTGCCCTCAACCTCACCAAGTGGTTGTCAAGCACAAGGTGTGAGAATGATAATAAAATAAATATGCAAACAGTAGTAAATATGCAATGATGGTAAAATAAATATGCAATGATGGTGTAATGATAAATGATATTTTTGGGTTTTTTATGATGAATGCAAGATGTAAAAGTGTTTTTGTATTTTCGGATTTAATAATGGCAGCAAACAAAAGTGGTGATAAAAGTGTTGGAAAGGTGTTTCTTATGATTAAAAATGGACCGGGGTTCATGGTTTCACAAATGCACTCTCTCTTGATAACGTGGTAGACAATGGAACACTAAAATTAACATGAAAGATGGCAAGACATGGTTTGACAAGTTATTAATAATATGGGCATCACGTCCTAACATAGAGATCTCAAGTATAAGTTGTTCTCTCTCTTATGCTCCACCAAGATGCGAACTAAATCATAACACCTTAGTAATTAAGATAAATCAGAGCATAGCAATAAGTTCAATGACATGAAGTTAAAATAAGAACATGCTAGATCTAGTCATGGAGGTAGTGGCCAAGGTCACATCCACTCTCCGGTAGCATGGTATTTTTGTTTATCCCTAGTGAGGCAACAAAGTAAGGTAGAAAACCCAAGTGGATCGCAGAACTATCTGTCACGTTCACTGCACTAGCCACCCCCCGTTACTCCAACTAATGCACACGTTCCCCCTCACATGCTCTCATAAACATGCTTGATCATGACAAGTAAATAAGAACGGGGTACATAATATGCATCTACTTTCATAACTGAAACAAAACCATTGCAATCTCAAACATGTATTAACTCATAATAAAGATCCACCACAAAGGAATTACATAGATGACCGTAATCATGTTCAGCAGCTCATACGGTACTAATTAGTGAAGCTCATAGAGAGGAGAGATACATAAGTTACTTCCACAAACCCATAGTCCAGGGGTGGACTACTCCCTCTTCATCATGGTGTCGGTGGAGATGTTGTTGGCGGAGAAGGAGAATTTCTATAATTTTTCTGGACTTTTCCGAGCACTTTGGTTTTCGGACTTGCCCTTCTGGCTCAGTGGGTCTTCTGCCGAAATAGAATTTCGGGACTTTCCCCCTCCAATCTTCAGCTCTAGGTCTCTGTTTCGTGGTTTCTGTGTTTCGGTGGCGCTCGCTTTCGCGAAAGTCCTGGGGGGTCTATATATAGTCGTTTTTAGGTCAAGACGAAGCTTCGGGAAGAAGGATCGACAGCAGCGGAGGCCCGAGGGCCAGGATGAGGGGTCCCACGTGGTCAGGGAATCTGGCCACGTGGGCCCACATGTTTTGGCCTTCTGGTCTCTGTTTCTTCGATTCCTTTGCGCCTACGTTTCGTTCCTTCCAAAAAAGTGATCCCCGTAAAATTTCAGGTCATTTGGACGTCGTTTGTTCACCTGAAACGTAAAAATATAGAAAAAGGGGTTTTCTGACAGTGCAGGGTTAATTCCAGAAAAATGGGGACATTGTTAATTATCCCCAAAACTTAATATAAATCATTAATAAACCCTTATATGATGCAAATAACATGGAATAACATGTAATAAAATGTAAAGTTCATGTATGCATTTTACATGCATCAGGAGGCCGTGGGCCTCCGCTGGACTTGCCCTTCTGGCTCCGTGGGTCTTCTGCCGAAATAGAATTTCTATAATTTTTCTGGATTTTTCCGAGCACTTTGGTTTTCGGGCCTTTTCTGCAATACACAGACATAATAAACAGAAACTGGCACTGTGGCATCTTGTTAATAGGTTAGTCCAATAAATGTCATAATATGATATAAAGTGTATATAAAACATGTGACAATTGGTATAATATTAGCAAGGATCATAAGAAATTATAGATACGTTGGAGACGTATCAAGTATCCCCAAGCTTAGTTCTATTCGTCCTTGAGTAGGTAAAACGATAACAACAAATAATTTCTTAGGTGACATGCTACCACATAATCTTGATCAAATAATATTGTAAAGCATATGTCATGAATGAAGTGACTCAAGGCAATGGTCTATAGTTTGCTAACAAATAGATAATGAGTAAACACTGAATCATATAAGCAAAAACTTTTCACAAATAGTACTTTCAAGACAAGCATAAAAAAGTTTTGCATAAGAGTTAACCCATAAAGCAATAGATTCTAAATAAAAGGCATTGAAGCAACACAAAGAAAGATTTAAGTTTCAGCAATTGTTTTCAACTTTCAACTTGTATATCTCATGGATAATTGTCAACACAAAGCAATATAATAAGTGCAATAAGTACGCATATAAAAATTGTTGCACACAAAGTTGACACAAGTGTTTGCTTCTGAGATAGAAAGGAGTAGGTAAACTGACTCGACCTAAAGTAAAAGAAAGGCCCTTCGCAGAGGGAAGCAGGGATTAAATCATGTGCTAGAGCTTTTTAAGTTTTGAAATCATATAGAGAGCATAAAAATAAAGTATTGAGAGGTGTTTGTTGTTGTCAACGAATGGTAGTGGGCACTCTAACCCCCTTGTCAACCAGACTTTCAAGAGCGGCTCTCATGAAGGACGTTATTTCTACCCAAAGGCAGATCATCCCTCTTCTCTTTTGTTTACACATGTACTTTATATTTGTGTGACACTCCTCCCAACCTTTGCTTACACAAGCCATGGCTAACCGAATTCTCGGGTGCCTTCCAACAATCACATACCATGGAGGAGTCTCTATTTTGAATGATTAACTTTTTAAATTGCTTACTGATAAATCAGGGCAAAAACATGTGAAGAGAATTAAAGGTGAAAGTTGTAATTAATTGGGACTGGGCACCCCATTTGTCAGCTCTTTTTGCAAAATTATTGGATAAGCGGATGTATATACCACTAGTCCATTGGTGAAAGTCTGTCAGGAGTAAATGACAAGGTTGAAAGATAAAACACCACATACTTCCTCATGAGCTATAAAACATTGACACAAATAAGGGATAATAGATTTTGAATAGTTTAAAGGTAGCACATGAAGTATTTACTTGGAATGGCAGAAAATACCACATAATAGGTAGTTATGGTGGACACAAATGGCATGGGTTTTGGCTCAAGGTTTTTGATGCACGAGAAGCATTCCCTCTCAGTACAGAGTTTAGGCTAGCAA
Source organism: Poa pratensis (assembly GCA_947311845.1). NCBI lineage: Eukaryota > Viridiplantae > Streptophyta > Magnoliopsida > Poales > Poaceae > Poa > Poa pratensis. The sequence goes on along the minus strand of CAMZMU010000043.1, from coordinate 822,728 downwards.
GGTTGTTTGAAACAAACACAAGATATCAACCGGTACAGCAAGACTTACATGAAAACATATTGCAAGCATTATAAGACTCTACACTGTCTTCCTTGTTGCTCAAACACTTTTATCAGAAAATATCTAGACCTTAGAGATAGCAAACATGCAAACCAAATTTCAACAAGCTCTACGGTAGTTCTTTACTAATAGGTTTTTTAACTACATGATGCAAGAGCTTAAACATGAAATACTTGAGAGCTCAAAACAATTGCCAAGTATCAAATTATCCAAGACAATGATCTATATGTGTGTCTTTTCGATATACCATCTACCACATGTTGCATTTTCTGTTTCCAACCAAACACCAATCAACTTATTTCAACGAAAACTCTCCAAATAATTTACAAATGAAACAAGAGAGTACCATCTACAAGAACTAATAGCTCTGAATAAGAGATGCATGAAAAACAGGAGCTAGAAGCATAGCAGTAGCTAGATAAGAATACTCAACCAATATAAGTGAAGAATACGAGTATTCACATGAAAAAGCGAAGGGTGTCTCTCTCCCACACAAGAATGCTAGGATCCAATTTATTCAGAAAATAAAATAACAATGCGAAAATAAAAGCACACAGACGCTCCAAGTAAAGCACATAAGATGTGGAAGAATTAAAATATAGTTTCACTAGAGATGACCTGATAAGTTGTTGATGAAGAAGGGGATGCCCTGGGCATCCCCAAGCTTAGACGCTTGATTCTTCTTGAAATATGCTTGGGTGACCCATGGGGCATCCCCAAGCTTAGGCTTTTCACTCTTCTTGATCACATCATATCATCCTTCTCGCTTGATCCTTGAAAACTTCCGCCACACCAAACTCAAAGTAATTCTCATTAGGGGGTTAGTGCATAATCAAAAATTCACATATTCTAAAGTGACACAATCATTACCAATACTTCTGGACATTAGCTACAGCCACTGATGTTTTATGGAGCAAAGAAATCAAATCAAACATAGTAAAAGAGGCAATGCAAAATAAATGGCTGAATCTGTCAAAACAGAACAGTTCGTAAAGACGAATTTTTTCAGAATTTTTCAATTTTTCTGGAGTGAATAAATCTCAAAAATGTGGACAGCAAAAATCTGCCCTGTGCAGAAATCCAAATATAGCATCAATTTTCTACTAGAGACTTTACTTGGCACAACAATGCAATAAAATAAAGATACAATGGAGTTGTTACAGAAGTAAGCACACTCCTTGACTCAAATAAAATAAAATACAGAAAATAAAATAACATGGGTTGTCTCCCACAAGCGCTTTTCTTTAAAGCCTTTTAGCTAGACATGAAATTTTTGATAATGCTCTCATATGTATAAGAGTTGAATATAAGAGAGCATCAAGAAGCAAATATTAAACACATTTAAGTCTAACCACCTTCCTATGCAAAGGAATCTTGTAAGAAAACAAATTATTGAAGCATGAAGCATCTAGCATAGAAAGACAAAACAAGTGCAACTTCAAAAATTTCAACAAAAAGAGAGGAGATTCAATATTATTGTGATATATGAAGCCATGTCTCCCTCTTTCATAAAAACTTTCACTAGCATCATTTATAAAATCCACAATATAACCATCACATGAAACATTCTTATCATGATTCATATGCATAAAATTATCAATATTTTCCACATAAGCAAAGTGTTAGGAATACTAAGCTTAGGTCGGTTGAAGAGTTTGCTGCTTAGGAAAGAACTAGTTCGTGTCGTTTCCCTTTTACGTATTAGGCAAGTTTGAGTAAACCAGCGTTGTACTGGGTCGCGTCGGGTTGGGCCTGTGAGTCGTGTTGGACGCGGTTGTATCCTCTATATAATGCAATGAGAAAGACCCCGAAAAGCAGCCAATATTGCTGCGCCAAATCTCTCTCTCTCTAAGCTCGAATTATGGTTTGTTTTTCTCTTCTTGTTCGTTGATCTTGTGTGAGATCCGTCAGTTGGTATCAGAGCTTCGTCGCCAGATCTTCTAGTAATGGGAGGTCATGGGCAACAAGTCCGACGACAAGAAGGCGTTAGCGGAGATGGCAAGCGCGGCTCTACAAGCTGCGGCGCCGCCGCCGTCATCATCGCAATTCCCGCGGTTCGACCGCGAGAACTACGGAGTTTCGGCAGCAACGATGGAGTGCGCGATGGAGTCGCACGGGCTCTGGGATATCGTCGACCCCGGCGGCGACGAGTTCAAGAAGGGTGGGGCGCAGCGCCGGTGAGATCGCCAGGCGGCTACGGCCATCTATTCGACTATGCCGATGGATTTGATGCAGCATCTCATCTCCAAGGGAACTGCAAAGGATGTGTGGGAGACCATCAGGACCTTGCAGCTACGGCACGAGAGGGTTCGTGAAGCCTCGCTACAAACCATGTTGAAGAACTACGAGAATTTGCAGATGAAGGATGATGAGTCTGTGGAGCAGTTCGCAGCCAGGGTGGTGCCCTGGTTAATGGAATTCGTGCGCTCGGCGAGAAGCTCGAGGAGATCTCAGTCGTGCGGCGTTTCCTCCGAGCAGCGACTGCACGGTACTTACCCATAGTATCGGCGATCGAGCAGTGCGTCGATCTAAAAACCCTCACGCTAGATGACCTAGTCGGGAGGTACAAGGCTCACGATGAGAGGATGAAGCTAACATCAGGAGACGGAAGCAAGATGAGGATCTTATGCTCACGCGCAGCCAACTGCAAGCAATGGTCGCGGCAGAGTACAAGAATCATGGTGCGTCCAGCAGTGGTGCCAAGAAGACGGAGAATCGCCCGGCAGGTAACACCGGAGGCGGCGATCAGAAGCAGAAACAGAAGCCGAAGAAGAAATTCGACAAGCGATTGATCCGTTGCCACAACTATAACTTGCTCGGGCACTTCAAATCGGAGTGCCGTAAGCCTGTCAAGGAGACAGACCTAGTGGCCGCCAAGGGAGCTGATGCTAAGGAAGCTGATGAAGACCCCCGTCTTTATATGATGGAGGTTTGTGAGCTGATGGAGGAGAAGCCAGTAAATTCTCAGGAAGAAGCCACAGAGCATGTGGAGTTAGTCGAGGAGAAAGTGTTCCTCCACGACAAGTCACGACCCAAAACAGCAACCAGCGTGTGGTACCTCGACACGGGCGCTAGTAATCATATGACCGGCGATGCGTCGCAATTCTTCGAGTTGAATTTCGCTGTGGGCGGATCGGTGAAATTCGGAGATGGTTCAACGGTCAGTATTGAGGGACGAGGCACTGTCCTATTTCAGACTCGCAGCGGCGAGCATAAGGCGCTGACAGACATGTACTACATCCCGAAGTTGAAGAGCAACATCGTTAGTCTCGGTCAACTAGAGGAACGTGGCTGCAAAATTGTTTTGGAGGATGGCCACTTATGGGGATATGATCGACAGAGGATGCTCATGATGAAGGTGAAAAGACAACGAAATCGTCTCTATATCTTGGACCTTGATAGAACTGATCCGGTGTGTTTATTGTCGCAGTTTGAGGACACGGCATGGAAGTGGCACGCACGATATGGACACCTCAATTTCCAATCGTTGCGGCAACTCGGACAGCGAGGTATGGTTCACGGGATGCCTAGCATTGAGCATGTCGAGCAGTTGTGTGACGGATGCCTGATCGGGAAGCAACGGAGGGCGCCGTTCCCACGTGAAGCGGTGTATAGGGCAAGCAAAGTGCTCGAACTTGTCCATGGTGACTTGTGTGGCCCTATTACACCGGCAACCCCAAGTGGTAGCAAATATTTCTTGCTCGTTGTTGATGATTTCAGTCGGTACATGTGGATTGTGCTGTTGAAGAGCAAGGATCAAGCGTTGCAAGCTTTCAAGTTGATAAAGACGCAGTAGAGGTTGAAGCAAAGCCAAGCTGAAAGCCTTTCGTACAGACAGGGGGGTGAGTTCACATCAAATGAGTTCACCGCGTTCTGTGAGTTGCACGGGATCAAGCGTTATCTTACCGCGCCATACTCTCCACAACAGAACGGAGTGGTAGAGAGGAGGAACCAAACTGTGGTAGCCATGGCTCGAAGCATGATGAAGAGCAAAGGCCTACCGGGAAGATTTTGGGGAGAAGCGGTGACGACGGCTGTGTACTTGCTGAACCGAGCGCCAACGAAGAGTGTTGTTGGCATGACTCCGTACGAGGCTTGGTGTGGGCGCAAACCGACGGTGGAGCACCTTCGCACCTTTGGTTGTGTCGCACACGTGAAGACAGTGGCCGGTCACGTGGGCAAACTTGCCGACCGGAGCACACCGATGGTGATGATCGGCTATGAGAAGGGCTCGAAGGCTTATAGGGTGTACAACCCTGCAACGAGGAAAGTTCAAGTCACTCGAGACGTGGTCTTCGAGGAGGAGAAGGCTTGGGCATGGAGTGGATCAAACGAGCCGGAGGTATCGAGATCTGATGATATGTTTCACGTTGTGTATGATCAGGATGCAGGTCACGACGGTGGTCATCACCACCATCACGACGTCGATCAAGAACCTCTGAGCACGTCCACGGCTCACGGCGGCACGCCGGAGCAGGCAGAGAATTCTGCCGTAGCGGCGAGAGGAAGACGCTGCCGCGGCAGCGAAACCAGCCAAAACGGCTGCCTCGGCAGCGACCTCGGCAGGACCCGGGCATGATGATCTTCGGCGGACCACCAACGCCGGAGAAGATGAGATCGGTGCTGGATCTGTACCCCACACCGATACGCCGCAAGATAGAGGATGCGGAGAGGAGAGAAGCCCGTGGTCGCAGGTGTTTGCTCAGCGTGGATGAGCCAGCAAACTTCGACGAAGCAAAAGGCGAAGAGAGCTGGCAGCGAGCAATGCAAGAGGAGGTGAGTTCAATCCGGAGAACAAAACATGGGCTCTTGTTAATCTTCCGGATGGACAGCGTGCTATAGGACTCAAGTGGGTCTTCAAAGTAAAGAAAGACTCCAATGGCGCAGTGGTGAAGCACAAGGCACGTCTAGTAGCTAAGGGCTATGTGCAGCAGCAGGGGATTGACTTCGAGGAGGTTTTTGCACCGGTTGCAAGGATGGAATCTGTACGGCTGTTGATTGCGTTGGCAGCTTATGAGGGATGGCAACTACATCACATGGACGTCAAGTCAGCTTTTCTCAATGGAGATTTGCAAGAAGAGGTGTACGTGAGTCAACCTCCAGGTTTCGTTGAAAAAGGAGATGAGCACAAGGTCTTGAAGCTGCGGAAGGCGTTGTATGGACTGCGTCAAGCACCGAGAGCATGGTATGCTAAGCTTGATGACACATTGTTATCACTCGGTTTTGAGAGGAGCTCTGGAGCATGCAATGTACAAGCGTGGTAAAGGTAAATCCAGCTTGTTAGTAGGGGTGTATGTGGATGATCTGGTGATCACAGGAGCTGAAGTACTCGAGATTGAGAAGTTCAAGTCTCAGATGAAGGATTTTTCAAGATGAGCGACCTTGGATTGTTGAGTTACTACCTCGGCATCGAAGTACATCAAATGCCAGGTTATACTACACTTTGCCAGGAAGCATATGCAAGAAAAATTCTCGAGGAACATGGGATGGATGATTGCAATCCAACTCAAGCACCGATGGAAGCTAGGCTCAAGTTGAGTAAGCAGAGTGCATCACCGCCGGTTGATCAGACCATGTACAGGAGTATTGTAGGAAGCCTAAGGTATCTTGTGAACACAAGGCCGGATCTTGCTTATTCGGTTGGAATTGTGAGCAGGTACATGGAAGCACCCACGACGAACACATGGCTGCCGTGAAGCATATTTTGCGGTATGTCAAAGGGACCATGGGTCTCGGCTGCTGCTATGAGAAGAAGAAGGAGCAAGGAGAACTTCGTTTGACAGGGTACAGTGACAGTGATATGGCCAGCGATGTTGATGATCGCAAAAGCACCACCGGCATGGCATTCTTTCTCGGCACTAGCATGGTGCTATGAGAAGGTAGTTGCACTCTCGTCATGCGAAGCGGAGTATATTGCAGCAGCAACAACAGCATGTCAAGGGGTCTGGTTGGAGCGCCTCCTCGGCGATCTTCTCAACCGTGATCCAGGCAAAGTGGTGTTGAACATAGACAACAAATCGGCAATCTCTTTGTGCAAAAACCCGGTGTACCATGATCGAAGCAAACACATTGATACGAGGTTTCATTACATCCGGGAGTGCATTGAAAAAGGGAAGATAGATGTTGAATATGTGAGCACTGAAGATCAGCTTGCAGACATATTGACGAAGCCATTGGGAAGAGTCAAATTCTTGGAGATGAGGAAGAGGATCGGTCTGCGAGTTGTGAAGAAACCACCGTAAGCTTAGGGGGGTGTGTTAGGAATACTAAGCTTAGGTCGGTTGAAGAGTTTGCTGCTTAGGAAAGAACTAGTTCGTGTCGTTTCCCTTTTACGTATTAGGCAAGTTTGAGTAAACCAGCGTTGTACTGGGTCGCGTCGGGTTGGGCCTGTGAGTCGTGTTGGACGCGGTTGTATCCTCTATATAATGCAATGAGAAAGACCCCGAAAAGCAGCCAATATTGCTGCGCCAAATCTCTCTCTCTAAGCTCGAATTAGGGTTTGTTTTTCTCTTCTTGTTCGTTGATCTTGTGTGAGATCTGTCACAAAGTTCTTCTTATTAATAACAATGGGAGTAGGATCATCATAAAGAACTTGAACATGATAGACAAGTTGTATATTAGAGAGATGGTTTTGGGTAATCCCTCCATAACTATGACAAGTTTTATGAGGATGATTGTAATTATAACATATGTCATAGTTATCATTATGATAATTATCAAAGATTGGAGGCATAGTATCATCATAAACAACAGAATAGTTATCTTCCAAAGTGTGTTTATTTGTAAACATATCTTCATCAATTTTACTAGAAGGAGATGTCTTAAATATATAATCGTCAGTAGCAAAAGGATTTTCAAACACCTCATCCCCAAGATTGGAGCTTTCCATATCATAATTGGATGGAACATGGATAGTACTAATAGTATAGACATCATCATTTTCAGAATTGGTACCCCAAAGATTTTCAATATCAAAAGTAGTTTCATTTTCCCAATCATGATCACTACAAGAAGTAACAGACATATAATCATCTTCAATAGTGCCTATAGATTTAGTGTCGAGATAATAATGACCCCAATTACGTGAATCTTCTTCAATAAATTTAGACTCATTAGAAACAATCATGAAAGGAGCAACATGCTTAGGAGAGGATACCTTTTCTTCTCTCTTTTTACTCCTCTTCTTCTTCTTCTTCTTCTTCTTCTTCTTCTTTCCCTCTTCTTTTTATCTTTAGGAGGGAGAGGTTTGGAAGGAAGCTTCTCCACATGCCCTGGTTCATTGTTAGAAACAATAGAAGAAACTTGGGAGGATTCCTCCCTTTCATTAATTAGAGTAAAACAAGTATAAGTCCTTTCATATTTTGGCAAAGGTACATCTTTTATAATTTTTTCTATATAAGGATTACTGTGGCTCTTATCAACACAATGGAGATGGCATCCCCGCAAAATACTATTCATATCAAAAGAACTCATATCTAACAAAGAAGTTTTCCTTGATAACTCTTCACACCCCAAAAATAATTCAAGTTCATCATAAAGATCGGGATGGATCATGCTATCATCAAACAAACTCGAAATTGTATCATTAAACTTTGACATTGGAATTCGAAATGACCTTCTTCATAGCAGAGTTCACAAATAAAAGGATATATGGCACAAACCTTTTCATCAAGATCATTTGGAGCCCTACTCCATATTCTAGTTTTCTCATGCTTATGAAGTTTACAATATTCTTCTTCATTATTAGTCTTTCACAAGGTCTAAGCACTCCACAAAAATTAACATCCTTATAAGAAATAGCATTTTCAGAAGTTTGAGCATGTTTATTGCAATCATTAACAACAATTTCATTTTCCATGCAAGTGTCTTTGAAAGGTTCATGATACATGTCCCAGCTTTCTTTAGGAACATTAATATGAGAAGCAAAGGTTCTACAACAATCAACAATAATTTGAGAATCAAGACCATAATTAGCACTAAGCTTTTGAAAACCAGTAGTTTCAACGAAAGACTTAATGCATTCATATTCATAGTTTATACCTGATCCTTTACCTTTGTCGTTCTCCCAATCTTCAGTATTGCTTTGAATTCTTTCAAGAAGATCCCATCTAGCTCAACCTTCTTACTTGTGAAAGAACCCTCTGAACAGGCATCTAGATAATCCTTGTAATGACCTGAAAGCCTTGCATAAAAATTAGTAACAATTATTTTCTCAAAGCTCATGGTTAGGACATTTGAGTATTAATGTTTTCAGCCTTCCCCAAGCTTGAGCAATGCTTTCTCCATCACGAGGCCAAAAATTAAAAATGTAATTCCTATCTAAATACAATTCATAAGGAGGATAAAATTTAGAGTAAAAGAGATATTCAAGCTCCTTCCACTCCGAATGATGAGGATCATCCAGTAGCTCATACCACTCCCTTGCTTTGTCCTTAAGTGACAATGGAAATAATTTCTTCATGGCATTTTATTGATAAACCTGCAACCTTAAACAACTCAGAAAGTTCTTTAAGTTTCAACAAGTGATCACTTGGATGGACTGTTCCATCCCCTGCATAACTTCATCCATAACCTTTTCAACAATTTCCATAGGTATTTCAAAAGGAATACTTTCAGTAGGTGGATTTAAAATATCACAAGCATCATTAGAATTATCACATGTGGGAGACACAGTATTATCAGAGAAAATTTTCTCCTCTAAAGCTGGGGAACTAAAAAGATCATTTTCATAAAAACTAGCTTCCCCAAGCTTAGACTTTTCCATAGCATTAGCAATAATGGTGTTCAAGGAATTCATGCTAATAACATTACTACCACTATTATGCAGACAAACTTCCATCGGTTTCTTAATTTTCTCTTCAAAACATCATGTCCTAATTCAATATAAAGTTCATAAAGATCTCTAATTTTTGTTGTTGTTTTCCATTAAGCCTAACTAGTGAAAATAAAAACAAGAAACAAAAAGAAATAATTGCAGAATCTAAAGGAGATACCTTCCAACACTTACCTCCCCGGCAACGGCGCCAGAAAATAGCTTGATGTCTACGCACGCTTCTATTCTTGTAGACAGTGTTGGGCCTCCAAGTGCAGAGGTTTGTAGAACAGCAGCAAGTTTCCCTTAAGTGAATAACCCAAGGTATATCGAACTGAGGGAGGTAGAGGTCAAAGATATCCCTCTCAAGCAACCCTGCAATTAAGATACAAGAAGTCTCTTGTGTCCCCAACACACCTAGTACACTTGTCAGATGTATAGGTGTACTAGTTCGGCGAAGAAATAGTGAAATGCAAGTAACATGGATGATTATAAGTGGTAATTGCAATCTGAAATAAAAATGGCAGCAAGCAACATGAGACAAAATGAGAACAAACGGTGTTTCAATGCTTGGAAATAAGGCCTAGGGATCATACTTTCACTAGTGGTATCTCTCAACATTTTAGCACAACTGAACGCAAGTAACTGCTACTCGAGATTATTCTCCTTCTTGGTGAAACAAGAGTACTATGCGTAGGGCTACAAAAGCACACCTCAAAGTCTGAGTAAACAAACACCACAATTCCACAAAGAATAAGCCATGATAATATCTAAATTATTTATAGAGTCACACACAAGTACCCACACTGTCACCTTGATACCGTGTTGTCACAATGACTCCGGAAACTAGATAAAATCACTTGAGTAGCATAAACATTACATATGAATTTAGCGATACTAGCAATGCTCATGATCACATAAAGATCACACCATGGGAGAGAGAGGTAAACCACATAGCTACCGGTAGAGCCCTCAGCCTCGGGGGAGAACTACTCCCTCCTCATCATGGGAGGCAGCAACGACGATGAAGATGGCGGTGGAGTCGATGGAGATGGCTCCGGGGGAAATTCCCCGTCCCGGCAGGGTGCCGAAACAGAGAGTTCTATCCCCCGAATTAGGATTTTTGGTGGCGGCGGAGCTACGAAACTCTTCTGGAGAAATCGTCGATTCTTCTAGGGTTTTCGGGGCAGGAGCAATATATAGGCCAAAGGGCAACGCGAGTGCGTGCACGAGGCGGCCGCACCACGTGGCGGCGCCACCCCCCTCCAGGCCGCGCGACGGCATGGTGAGGAGGCCATGGGCCTCCGCTGGACTTGCCCTTCTGGCTCCGTGGGTCTTCTAGCGAAATAGGATTTCTGTAATTTTTCTGGATTTTTCCGAGCATTTTGGTTTTCGGGCCTTTTCTGCAATACATAGACATAATAAACAGAAACTGACACTGTGGCATCTTGTTAATAGGTTAGTCCAATAAATGTCATAATATGATATAAAGTGTATATAAAACATGTGACAATTGGTATAATATTAGCATGGATCATAAGAAATTATAGATACGTTGGAGACGTATCAGCAACCTGCTCGACGAAGCAATCATTCTTCACCTTGCCGTGCGGCGTGACGGAGAGGTAGTATGGAATGTTGCGGGCACCGGCGACGTGACCCTCGTCGAAGTCCTCCCACATGCGCACGTCCACGTAGCCATACTGATGGTCAGAAGTTGAAGGTCCATGTCTAATTTATTCAGGGGGCTGCCAAAGTGGATTTGAGCAGTTTGATAGTAGGGCAGTGTGACAACCGAAGGCGGCACACGGGAACGTTATTGGTTTCCTAGAGGGAGGGAGAGGATAAGGAGACCAAGGGACTATAGGATAAGGGGCTAAAATGCAAAATGGCATGACGTATTTAGGGAGTGTGGGATGATATGTCACTTTGTTAGGGGCTAAAATGCAAAACGAACAGACGGACGGAGTAAGAAAATTTTCTTCTTTTAATATTAGTTAGAGATATACACACATATCAAACGTACACATCTGCCTTGGGAACAATATATCGCCGAGTCACGAGTCTAGGGTTACAAAGGTATGATTGAGCTTATCGATCTATGACCTAGGAGCCGGATTATATAGGCTACCGGGTCTCCTGGTCGGTTACAAGGTAAGGCCGGGTTATTCCTGTACTCGGAGTCCTACTCTAGCTCTTCTAGTACTTCGTGTTCTCCAAGTCTTGAACTCTGTGACGCGTATCGCCTTCGGGTCTTCTGGAACCTTCCTTTTGTAGGCCGGGTTACCGACAAGCTCTCCGGCCCATCAGTGTAACCCGGCCCATGGTGATGGTTAGCTGGCCTTGCCCGGCCTCCTGCCTGCCGGGTCATGCTACCCTATTCATGGGCCTACCGGGTTATAAGCCCCCCAACAGTAGTGCTCCCACTGAAACTGATATTCCTCAAGATCAGTGTTCAGTTATTCGGAATCCATGTTAGATTTATGATCGAAGGATGGATACATCTCAAGCAATCATAACTCAATAAGGTAGGCCACCTTGCCAATCACATCACATGTGATTTCCATTCATCTTTCGATGTATGTGCTCTGAGCTCATGACTATTCATGCCTGAACATCAAGACAACCAACTGATATTGCCGCATGCACTATTCATACCCGCCTCCGGACCAAAGACCCCGTGAACCATGGATACATGTGATCAACATGGGTTACCGATCAGTTTGACGGTGCCACAGTTGGGAGAGCACGATCTCCTTGATATTTTTAGCAAGGAATCACCCTAATAATCACGTCTATAGCGCAACCAAAAGAGTGCAATAAGAAAAGGATTAACTATCACAGGGCTTAGTGATGCAGTACAGTCCTTCTCTTCTTCAGACGGAGAACTCCATGTTCCCAGCATATTATCGAGATCCACGACGGATATTATCTTACCATGGATAGCGTCTCAGACAACACTTGAATGACGAATACTATACCACATCACATCACATGTCCTGCAAAAACGAGTTAGATGAATCTAATGTTGTCTTTGCAATTTTTACGTAGCTATTAGGGTTCACACGACAAACCGATAACCTACGTCTATCGTTAAGCACGATGATCCATACTGCTAGATTAACATTGCGGGGTGACTGAGGCACGCAAGACTTACGAAAAATCTCAAACTCCAATCAAAACTTCGTCATTACGCATGACCCCCATGTGGATCCAACCCACATGCCCTTTCCACTGTATCGTTAATCTTTCACAACTAAAGTGAGACCAAAGCTACTGAAGCACTTCGTTGGACGAACAACCAGCATACTCAGGAGCAGCGTGAAAGGTCTGCAGATTGACAGAAGTTTGTAAATCTTAGCTATGCCGTCAGGATCATAACATCACAGTTTATTGGGAAGCAACATAGACAATCTGAATATTAGAAGAGTTCTAATATACTTGCACAAACTTACGCAATGCCCGCACAACCATGTGCTCTAGATAGTACCTGTACCTATGCATAGATCCACTAGTAGAAATAGAGGCATTGGTGCGCCCCTTTAGTACCGGTTGCAACAAAAACCGGTACTAAAGGGGGCATTAGCACCGGTTGTGCTTGGGCGCCAGCAAGGGCCCCGCGGCGAGGACCTTTAGTACTGGTTGGTATTAACAACCGGTACTAAAAGGACATTTTAGTACCGGTTGTTAATACCAACCGGTACTAAAAGGGTGCAGGCCCCGCAGGCCGCGGTCAGTGGCCCCACGGCAGGCCCTTTAGTACCGGTTGGTAAATAAAACCGGTACTAAAGGTCCTGCCTATATCTTCCACCCCGAGCCAGCTCCATTTTGGAGCAACTCGACCCCAACCCCATTTTTCCTCTCTCCCAAGCTCTCCCAAGCTCTAGTTCGCCCATTTTTTCTCCAACATTTGTCAAGATTGGTGGCACCCTATACAAGGGTTAGCAACTTCTTCATCTTCTCTTCCGGCTTTTCAAGTTTAGCTCATTTTCGTGCAAGTTTAGCAAGTTTGATTTTGGTTGTGCTTGCAAGGTGTTTGATGAAATGACTAAGTTAGGGATTTCATTTGTTTTATATGCATTTTGAGCTCAAATTGAAGTATAATTTATGGTTTTATATAGTGTCGTCCCGTCCCCTTGTATAAATTAATTTGGTCACGTATCTCTATTCATTATTTAGCTGGTGTAATGGTTTTTGATATATTTATGTAATGCAGATGAGCCGAGAATGGATGTACGGTGATCGACGCTGTCCCGAGTTCATTGATGGCATGCATCGTTTTCTCGATGTGGTTAAGTTAAACAAGCTGAAGAATGGTTTTATGATTTGTCCATGTGATGAATGTCAGAATAACAGGAATTACCCGAGCGTAAGAACCATACACTCCCACTTGTTGCGACAAGGCTTCATGCCCAATTATTTTTGTTGGACCAAGCACGGAGAAAGAGGGGTTATAATGGAAAACACTGAAGAAGAGGATGATGACAACTATCCCGTGTTCTCTGATGAACACGGTGATACTACAATGGGGGAAGAGCATGAGGTCATTGTTGATCAGTCCGACGATGATGATCTTCGTCAGGTCATTCGTGATGAACAGATGAACTGCGTAACTGAAAACGAGTGGTCGAAGCTGGAGTGCATGTTAGAGGATCACAAAAAACCGTTGTACCCAAATTGTGAAGATGACCAGAAAAAGCTAGGTACCACCCTGGAATTGCTGCAGTGGAAGGCAAAGAATGGAATATCTGACAAGCCATTTCAAGAGTTGCTACAAATATTTAAGAAGAATCTTCCGAGGAGTAATGAAATGCCCCACAGCACGTACGAAGCAAAGAAGATTGTCTGCCCTCTAGGATTAGAGGTGCAGAAGATACATGCATGCATCAATGACTGCATCCTCTACCGCGGTGAGAAGTACGAGAATTTGAATGCATGCCCGATATGCGGTGCATTGCGGTATAAGATCACGCGAGATGACCCAGGTGATATTGAGGGCGAGCCGAGCCCCAGGAAGAGGGTTCCCGCGAAGGTGATGTGGTATGCTCCTATAATACCACGGTTGAAACGTTTGTTCCGAAACAAAGAGCATGCCAAGTTGTTGCGATGGCACAAAGAAGACCGTAAGGAAGACGAGATGCTCAGACACCCCGCTGATGGGTCTCAGTGGAGAAAAATCGACAGTGCGTTTGGGGATTTTGCAGCTGACGCAAGGAACTTAAGGTTTGGTCTAAGTACAGATGGTTTGAATCCGTTTGGAGAGTAGAGCAGCAGTCATAGCACCTGGCCTGTGACTCTATGTATCTATAACCTTCCCCTTGGTTGTGCATGAAGCAAAAGTATATTATGATGCAGTGCTTATCCAAGGACCGAAACAATCCGACAACGACATTGATGTGTATCTGAGGCCATTAGTTGACGAACTTTTACAGTTGTGGTCTGACGAAGGTGTACGTGTGTGGGATGAGTACAAACAAGAGGAATTTCCCTTACGAGCGTTGCTGTTTGTAACCATCAATGATTGGCCTGCTCTTAGTAACATTTCAGGACAGTCGAACAAGGGATACAATGCATGCACGCACTGTTTAGATAAGACTGACAGTTCATATATAGGTAACAAGATTGTGTACATGGGGCATCGTCAGTTTCTTCCAACCGGGCATCACGTAAGAAACGGAGGCAAGCACTTCAAAGGTTTGGCAGATATCCGGACGAAGCCTACACGCCGTGATGGTGATGTTGTATATGGCATGGTCAAGGATTTGGAAGTAATATTTGGAAAGGGTCCTGGCAGTCTAAATGTTCCGAAAGACGCAAACAAGCGCGTACCCTTGTGGAAAAAGAAATCTATATTTTGGGATTTACCCTATTGGGAAATCCTAGAGGTTCGCTCTGCAATCGACGTGATGCACGTGATGAAAAATCTTTGCGTGAACCTGCTAAACTTCTTAGGCGTGTATGGGAAGACGAAAGATACAGCGGATGCACGGCAGGACCAGCAAAGTACGCACCACGGAAGAGACAACCTGAATTCAGAGAAGAATCAAGGTACTTCCAGTTACGCTCTTACCAAAGAAGAGAAGGAGATCTTTTTTCAAGTCCTAAGCAGTATCAAGGTCCCGTCTGGCTACTCGTCGAATATAAAGGGAATACTAAACATGGCAGAGAAAAAGTTCCAAAACCTGAAGTCTCATGACTGCCACGTGATTATGACACAATTACTTCCTGTTGCATTGAGGGGGCTTCTACCGGAAAACGTTCGAGTACCCATTGTCAAGCTATGTGCATTCCTGAATGCAATTTCTCAGAAGGTAATTGATCCAGCAACTCTACCAAGTTTACAGACGGGTGTGGTCCAATGTCTTGTCAGCTTTGAGTTGGTGTTTCCACCGGCCTTCTTCAATATTATGACGCACCTCATAGTTCACCTAGTCGAAGAGATTTCCATTCTCGGTCCTGTATTTCTACACAACATGTTCCCCTTTGAGAGGTTCATGGGAGTCTTAAATAAATACGTTCATAACCGTGCTAGGCCAGAAGGAAGCATGTCCAAGGGCTATTGAACAGAGGAGGTCATTGAGTTCTGTGTTGACTTTCTTCCAGATCTTAAGCCCATCGGTGTTCCTCAATCACGCCATGAGGGGAGACTGCGTGGAAAAGGCACGCTAGGAAAGAAAGCAACAAGAAGTATGGACGGGCATTCTTTCACTCAAGCACACTACACAGTTCTACAAAATTCCAGATTGGTGGCTCCGTATATCGTGGAACACATGGATATTTTACGCTCAGAATACCCTGAGAAGACTGACTTCTGGATTAAAGAAAAACACGTGGATACTTTCGGCAGTTGGTTGCGTACACATCTCATTAATGACAACACTGTTGGACAAGAGCTATACTTGTTGGCCAAGACACCATCTTCGACTATATTGACTTTCCAAGGGTACGAGATAAATGGGAATACATTTTACACGGAAACCCAAGACAAAAAGAGCACTAACCAAAACAGTGGTGTCCGCTTTGATGCAACAAACGATGATGGAACAAAGGACACATATTATGGTTGCATACAGCAGATATGGTAACTTGACTATGGACCTTATTTTAAGATCCCTTTGTTTCAGTGCAAATGGGTTAACCTGTCATGCGGGGTAGAGAAATACAAGCGGTACGGAATGACTACAGTGGATCTCAAAAATCTTGCGTACAAAACTGAGCCATTCGTCCTAGCCAATGATGTGGCTCAGGTTTTCTATGTGAAGGACATGTCTTCCAGACCGAAAAAAAGAAAAGATAAGCAAGCCGGTACATCATACAATGAGCCAAAGCGCCACATAGTTCTTTCAGTAAAAAGAAACATCGTGTGAGTGGAGGACAAGACAGACATATCAGAAGATTACAATAAGTTTGCTGAAATTCGGCCCTTCAAAGTGAAAACTGACCCAAGCACCGTGTTAAATGATGAAGATTGTCCATGGCTACGACGCAATCAGAAGAAAGGGACAGACAAGAAGAAAAAGTGAACACTAGATAGGGATGTTGTTGCTGATGTTTAATAATGTATTAAACCTTTTATTTAACTATGTCCTGAAAACTCAGAAGAGAGATCTAAACACTATGTCAATCAGCTGCAGTTTTACCAACACAATCGCGTGGTCGTGAGACGGCAAATCGGCCTTCGATCCAGAGAGCGGCAAGACGTCTCTGATGATTTGCAACAAGTGTTGGGGATGTTGCTAATCATCAGAGCGTCTTGCCGCTGCTTGGATCCAACCAAACGGTTGCAGGACGTAGCTAGGGAACCCGAATGTTTTGTGTTTGAGCGCCACTTCGATCCAAGCAGCGGTAAGACGTATCTGATGATCTACAACCGTCCGGCAAGACATCTCTGATGATCTGCAACCGTTTGGAACGGTCGCAGGTCATCAGAGACGTCTTGCCGCTAGTTGCCCAAAGATGCCTTTCCGAGAGCGCTCGAAATAAACACACCGCTGATCCAACGGCTCCCAAGCGCTGGAAGGAAACACATGATCCGTGTGCTTCTTCCTGATCCAACGGCTCACAAGCGCTCGAAGGAAACACACCGCTTGATCCAACGGCTCCCAAGCGCTGGAAGGAAACACACGATCCGTGTGCTTCTTCCTGATCCAAGGGCTCACAAGCGCTCGAAAGAAACACACCGCTTGATCCAACGGCTCCCAAGCGCTGGAAGGAAACACACGAATGCCGCCACCATTTCCCGCCCAAATATTTCCCGCTATCGTTCCCCCAAATGCCGCCACCGGTAGTTCTATAAAATCCAGTCGAAGGTAGGCATGGTACTCACTTGAGCGCAAGCATGGTGTGTATTGGTCCTTGCGAGAAGTGTGTGTCCGGGTTTCACATTTCCGCATCCGAGCATCTCGCCAGGCTTTCGAGCAATTTGAAGGTAGATGGTAGGGTAGTTCCAATTGAAGAAATTTTGCACACTGAGAGTCATCTCGCTTTGCTCGGGGCGAAGCTATGCCGCGATGGGTTTCCGTATAGGACCCCGCTCCAAATTCGTGCAGAAATGCTCACGCTTGCAGAGAAGTTTGACAGGAAAGTTACGAATAGTCCGTTCTACCGAACTGAAGCTGACCGTGATTCATACGGTCGTTCCTGTCTCTGGGTAGTTGACAGCGATGATGACGACGATTTCATGCCGTCGTAAAAGGAAAGGAGGGTTGAAGCACTGAGCAAGAAGGCTGAAGCTTCGTCCAAGGGCAAAGGCAAGAAGGCAGAATCTTCGTCAAAGGGCAAGGATGGCAACACGGCGGATGGTGCCGGCTGCATCAATGGGAGATAGGTAGAGTCTTTGTTTTACTTGTGTTGTATCGTAATTTCAAGTTGTACCTTAATTTAGAACTAGTGAAGAGAAAGAAAGAAAAACAAATAAGACGGTTGGCCGGCTTTTGGAGGTGGTGTGGCCTGCTCTCGGCGGTGGTCGTCGGTTGGTGTGCTCGCCTGAAGAGAAAGAAAGTTGGTATAAAAAACAAAAAAGAAAGTAAATAGAAACCAAATAGATATAAAAAACAGAAAACAAAAGAAAGAAAAAAAACAAGAGAAAAAAATTCAAAAAGCCCATTAGTACCGGTTGTAACTACAACCTGTACTAAAGGGTGGGGCTTCGCGCGGGAATTTTCGCCGCGGCCCAAAAGGCAGTAGTCTACAAGCGGTACTAAAGACCCTTTAGTACCGGTTGTGGAGCACAACCGGTGTTAAAGGGTGTTTGGCTGCAGTTAAGGCAGGGAATCGACGAATCGATCCCCAAATTCGCCTAAGTGTTCCTCTCGACGACGACGACGCCTCCTCGCTCCTCGACGCCGGCGAAGCCCTGCCGCGCTCCGGCGAAGCTCCGCCGCGCTCCGGCGAAGCTCCGCCGCGCTCCGGCCGGCCTCCGCCGCGCCCCCGCCGTCGCCGCGTCCTTCGTCGCTGTCGCCGCGTCCTCCACGTACGCACGGCCGCGCCCCCGCCGTACGTCGCCGCGCGTCCATCGACGCCGGCCGCGCCCCCGCCGTCGCCGCGTCCTCCCTCGCCGTCGCCGCGTCCTCCACGCACGGCCGCGCCCGTGCGCCAACGCCGGCCTGCACCACCGGCGCCTCCGCCTCGCCCGTGGTCCGGCCTCCACGAGGTATGTTTTTTTTTATTACTGTTTTTTTTGTTCTTACTTTTTTGTATTACTGTTCAAAAATGTAGCAACTTTTTTGTATTACTGTTTAAAAATGTAGCAATTTTTTTGTTATTACTTTTTTTATTACTGTTTTTAGTTAAGTTTTAAATTTTGTTTAGCATTTTTAGAAATTTGTAGCAATTTTGTAGATAGCAAAATATAGATAGCATTTTGTTCATTTTGTAGATAGCAAAATATAGATAGCATTTTTTGTAATTTAGTACTTTGTAGTTTTGTAATTTTTGTATGAAAATTCTTGTTTAAAATGAGTATGAAAATTTGTTGTTCAAAATAAAAAATATGTGATTCTAGTAAATATGTGAATTTTGCTAAGTTTGAAATTGTAGTAGCAAAGTTTCAAAATTTTAGCTAAGTTTGAAAATTTGAAATATTGTAAAATTTGGAATATTGTAAAGTTTGAAATATTGCTAAGTCATTTAGATAGTTTGAAAATAACATTAGTAAAAATAAAATTGTCAAGTTAGAAATATTGTCAAGTTAGAAATATTGTAAAGTTTAGCTAAGTTTAGTTTAGCTAAGTTTTGTTTAGCTAAGTTTAGTTTAGCTAAGTCTTTTTTATGTCTAGTAGTTGTTCTTTTTTTAGTACTGTTTTTTTTAAGTTAATATTGTTATTAGGTTAATATTGTTTAGATTATTAATATTGTTATTTGGTTAATATTGTTAAGTTAGAAATATTGCTAAGTTTCAAAATTTGCAGTGACAGAGCTATGGCGGACGATGCCCCCACCTTCGTCCGAGATTTGGAGGAAGAAGACCGTCTCCAACAAATAATATATAACAACGCTGCCGGACCCAATTCCGATGGAGAATATTCCGATGGAGAAGATTCGTCCGACGGAGAAGACGCCGAAGAATTCAGCGCGAAATGTTTGAATGACTCCGGTGAGGGACTTGAGTTAGAAAAATTCAGAGATGACGACGACGACGAAGAAAAATTCAGAGATGACGACGACGAAGAAGATTAAGTCTTGTTGATCACTATAGCTAGATGCATTAATTGATTTATATGCGCACTTATTAACGAAACATTTTTCTTTCAGCCCTCTGGATCTAAGTCGTCAATCCCCGTACGAGGCCCGGCCCAAGGGTTAAAGCTCCCGGAAGGTGCAACGTTGTCGATCGACGAAGTTACCTTCAAAGGCAAACCAGAGAAACCCGATGGAATCTACAATAAATATGTACGGCAGTGCGGAGTTTTTGTAAGGGACATGGTCCCGATCACTGTGACAGAATGGAATGAGCCGAAGAAAGCCAACATAGGCGCAAAATATCTCGAGCAAAGAATTAAAGAGACCCTTTGGGACTCGATGATGTCTAAATTCAACCTACCGGCAGATCTCCCACAGAAGATGAAGGATAAAGTCAAGGAGTGGACTCTTAGCAAGATGGCCCAGCAATTCAACAACTGGAAGAACACATTGTGGAGAAAATATGGGAACAAAGATATAGTTTTCAAAGGACATCTAGAGAAGCTAAAAGATGATGGGCTGAATTTGCGGCGTATAAGAATTCGGGCGTCGCTGTGGCCCGATCGACACAAAATAAGTTGAATGCCTCGAAGAAGAAATATTTCCATCATTTGGGCTCAGGTGGCTACAAGACTGCCTTGCCTAAGTGGCAAGCCTATGAAGACGAGCTGCGACTAAAAGGGATCCTCCACAGACAGATGACTGGCCCGACAGGTCCAAGTTCTGGTTGTTCGCGCATGGGGCAGTGTTGCACCCAGAAACAGGGCTGATTGTTGCAAAGGGAAAATGGCGGAGAAAAATTAGAAGAGTCATCAGAAAAATAAAAAAGTCATAGTACTAGTCAAGGAGGGAAAATTGTTCCCGATAGAGAGGACGACGAGCTTTCACAAGCCCTCGGGAATAAAGAACACTGGGGGCGATGTCGAGCCAGAGGAGGCGGGGTTGGTTTTCTTGAAGGGTTTCCGGAAGACGTTGCAACTTATAGAAAACATTGCAGAAGTAAGAAGAGGGAGGCGGAGAGGGTTACTGCATTAGAACGCACGGTGCAGGATGTGCAGAAGCAACTGGCCTCAATGACCCAGACCAGGGAATCTCAACTGCGAGTAGAAGATCCTGCAGGCGATGCCTGCCCATCTCAGCGGAAAAGCAGCGTGGGTTCCACGCAGCTACAAGATCCTGCAGTTGATGAACCAGTTGCTGAACCATCGGCGGCTCACTACCCCGTGGATGATATCACGGAGAAGACAAATTGTGAGTTACATGCGCCGATGATGAACATTACTTATCCGGTGGCGACTGGCTATGCTTTACGACATCAACCTGGAGAAACCTTCCATTTTGGTGTGATTCCGCCTGGATTTGCTCGTGTCGGGGTCACGAAAGTTATGCCGGGATTCAACGCAATACGTCTTGAAATTCCTGGAGCTGAAGGCGAGAAGACATTGGGAGAAGTTGAGCTTGGTATCGTTCTATGGAAGAAGAAATACATCAAGTTTCCAGACTCGGAGCCAAGGCCACCGACTCCTCCCGTTAGACATTCACCACATCAAAGTCCACCCGCCTCCCCCCACGAAGTTTGGGATCCCGCCGCGAGTCCATCTCCCGCGCTGTCCCGTCAACCGACTGATGCGCCCACTAGTAACTTGACAAAGCGGAAGCTGTTCCCGTCGTCCACCCCTGTCAAGAAACGTGGAAAAAGTGTGCGGGCTCCTGAGAACCCCAAGGAAGTCAAGGCTCCTGAGAAGTTAACTTCTGAGATGACTCAGCAGGAAATAGCTGAGAGCCTACGTGAAGGGTCGAGAGCCTTTTTTGAGCAGAAAAAGAAGGAAAGAGTGGAGGCAAGACTTGACCCCATAAAGGAACTTCTGAAGACTATACCAAATGAGGTAAAAGATCACACCGTTGACAACCTATATGACCCTCCACCTCCGCCCATTTCAGACTACGAGCGAGGTATTGACAAGGTACTTTCCTCGCAGAATGAGCAAGAGAAATTGTGCGGGAAAGGAGTTGCCCAGCTCGGAGAACAAGAAGCACAATCGCTCGCCCCGCTCATTGTACCTTCTGAAACTCGGGAAATCGAGCATGGAGAAGTTGTCGTTGGCGACTCAGGTTACCCCATGGCGGAGATTGCCCCACGATTTGATTTTGAACTCGGGCTGCCTATGGTGGAAAATCCGAGCCAGCTAACAACACAGTTATGGAATTTGAATCGCTGGTACATGACCGCCGCAAAAGAAGGGAAATTCTATCTCATGGCGGCGGTTAAGGAACAACACTACTTCCGAGAATATTGTGTGCATGTTGAGTTCCGAGAACTTTTTCAGATGTACAATCAACGTGCTCTCGACAAATCTCTCATCAGCTGCTATTGTCTGTAAGTAATTTATTCGTGTAATTTAATTATTTATAGTTATAAGCTCTCGTTCATTGCTTGTAATTATCGTCACAAAATTCTTTTGTACGCTAATTATGCAGAATGAAGATACGTGAATGCAGACTCGAGGAATCTGGGACATTGGTTTCATTGACCCGGATAAAGTTCATGTCAAGACCGTGGATGAAAATCCCGTGAACACAGAGGACGTTTTGCTAACGTTCTTTAAGCGACAAAGTACCAAAAAGGAAATACTATTTCCTTACAACTTCGGGTGAGTTTTACCGTCTTCTACACATTCTATTTTGCTTCCCCGATATAAAGTGTAATCGATAAGTTCTGAATACCTGCGTATATAAACGTGCGCAGGTTCCACTACATTCTGCTAATCATTAGACTCGAGGAAGGAGAAGTTGAAGTCTGGGACTCACTAAGGAAAGATCAAAATGAATACAAAAGCGTGCGTCTAATGCTCAAGAGGTAATTTCAATCGCACTATATCAGCCTCTTTCGTTCATTTCCGGATATCAAAAGTATAAGTAATAACTACTCAATTCATTTTCTTTTCCGGACAGGGTTTACAGAAAGTTCAAAGCGGAAGAACGCGGTGTATGGCCAGAAAAGCTGGAGTTCAAGTCTAACAACGTAAGTACTACTACGTGTATCTTTCTAATACCATTATCATTCTCTTGATTATTATTTGATTAAATTATATTCTTGTATATATAGTGGTGTCTGCGACAACCACAGGGGACAGAACTATGTGGATACTACGTTTGCGAGTACATTCACACGAAGGTCAATGAGAGAGTCAAGAGTGTAAGAAATCGAGAGGTACGTGAACATCATACACAACTTTTATTTTGCCACCATGCATCAATTGTGTTTAGTTTCGATCATAGCTGATTTTATTTCCTTCTTTTAAAGATGTCAAACAAGCGGAACCAGCTCCTACCACGCAACCGCGTAAAAGCTATTGCGGAGGAATTGGCGGGATTCTTACTTACACATGTCATAGATGAACTCGGTGAATTCTACTTTGACGAAAGACCACCTCCACCCCCTGCAGTCGATGCTACAAGGGAACCGCCGGCAGTCGATGCTACAAGGGAACCGGCTCCATTGTAATTAATTAGGAGTACTTAAATTTATATGTGACGAGAGTACTTTGTATGTGTATAATGACTACTTTATATGTGTAGTGAGTACTTTATACGCGATCTCCTCCGAAACCCTGAAAAATGAGCGAAAAGGAAAAAAACAGAAACCCTAAACCCCGAAAAATAATCGAAAAGAAAAAAAACCAAAACCCCCCTGAAAAAAAGCAAAAAAACAGGAACCTTTAGTACCGGTTTGTATTACAAACCGGTACTAAAGGTCCTCAGGGTCGCGCTCGCCTGTGCGCCCACGTGGAGACCCTTTAGTACCGGTTTTATTTAGGTGCCGGTACTAAAGGGTTACCCCTTTAGTGCCGACCCTTTAGTACCGGTTGTGCGGCCGGTACTAAAGGCCATCTACAACCGGTACTAGAAGTGGGTTCTCTACTAGTGATCGGCTCTGATACCACTTTGCACAACGGAAAAAATAAATTTCTCCACAACGCAACAACCAAGATCTATCTATGAAGGTACAAGTAACATGAGTAGATCTATTTGTTACCAACACCATGAAGCGGAAGTAGATGTTGATGACGATGTTGATGAAGCCTGATGAAGATCCTCACGGCTAAGCCTAGCGGTGAGGATGTCGTCGATTTCCCGATCCAGCCTTCCAGGTCCAACCGAGCAAGGAGGATCAAACGTATGATCCCTCTGAGGATGTCCACGCATCCATCTCCTCCAGTCCAGTAGAGCTTCGCTGTCCAGGGCTCATGAACTACTAGTGAATGCTAATGGTGGAGTTCCCATCACATGGGAGAGAGA
This sequence comes from Poa pratensis, assembly GCA_947311845.1. Lineage (NCBI taxonomy): Eukaryota > Viridiplantae > Streptophyta > Magnoliopsida > Poales > Poaceae > Poa > Poa pratensis. Next base: position 798,877 of record CAMZMU010000043.1, on the reverse strand, counting down.
GAGATTAGATCTAGATCTAAAGGGAGAGGACACCTCAAAACCATGTAGATCTAAACTTCATCAAGAGAGAGAGAGAGAAAGGAAAGGGGAGGAGCAGCCTCCACAACTCAATTGCTGTTCTGGTGTGTCTCCCAATGAGGGAGGGGGTGGGTATATATAGTGGGAGAAGGGGGAGGGGAGGCTTGGAGGAGGGGAAAGGATTTCCCCTCCCCTAGCCGCAGGCCAAAACCCTAGGGCAGGGGTGCGGCTGCCCCCTCCCTCTCCCAATCCGAGTTGGGCTCCAAGCCCACTTGGATTAGGACTCCTTTTTCTTTTCATTTAATTATGGGACTTTCCAAAATCCCACAAAACAATAATTAGGAAAGCCTGGGTTTTGGTGAACCATGGTATATTGATCTACCATGCTCCTGCAACCATGTTTCACGTTTTGTTATAAAAACGGTTTTGGCGACAAAAAAATGCCCATCTACCATGAAAATAGGCAGTGGTAGAAGGTCATTTTTCTTGTAGTGCTAGCCAGTCCTCTCACCTCGCCGCCTGCCCCGATCTCTCTTCACTGGCTGGTTCGGCCATCCTGGGCCTCACGGTCGTCGAATCTGGCAGCCCGCATCGTCACCGACGCCGAATACAGGAAGGGGAAGCCAAGGCTGATGCGAGGAGGAACGACACGTGGGGGCATCATGCGCCATCGAGTAGGGAGGAGGCAGCCGACCGTGGTTCTAGAAGAAGGTAGGATGCCCTCCCCCTTCTCTCTTAGTCTCCCTCTCTCTCTGTTCCTCTCTCTCTCTCTCTCTCTCTCTCTCTCATTGAGAAGCCACCGGATGCGAGAGTGGAGCCCGAGCCTCTTGGCTGCTGCGTCTTGTTGAGGTGGCCTGGGGGTGGTGGTCTCGACTCACCCTCTTGAATTTGGTGGCGATAGTACTCATGCTCCTCAAGGTGTTGGGTCCGGTGACTATAGCCAGTTCCACGACTTCAACAAGGTAACCTCGCCATCCTCTCTTTCATCCTTGTCAGCTCCTCGATCACCCGCTTGATTCTCATACCCGTAGTGCTAGGTTTTGGGCCGCCTACGTTTTCTACTAGGAATAGAGGAGTGATTTCCTGTTGCGCTTAGGGGTGGAAATGGATCGGATGCAGATCGGATAGTACCCTTCCCACCACCGTTTTCATATTTTCAAAATGAATATGGATACAAATATGGATGTTGTCGGATACGAATGCGGAGCGGATGGTACTCGAATACGGATACAGATCGGATGTTTTCTAAATTCGGAATGGAAACAAATATAACGAAGTAATAGACTCGTGTCTTATAGCGAGTCAACTATAGAATGGAACAGTGATACATATAGCTATATAATACACAATAGTTTAAAGTTCAATCATAGAAAAATACATTTGACCACTTTCTTACTCTTTTTGGTTGGGTAATAGCCACATCGGGCTAGAATTACCAAAATTGGCTAACCTAATTTTATTCGGATACGGATATATCCATTTCCATATCCACATTTGTTTCAAAATTCAATACCACATTTGTATTTGTAGTTGTAAAAACAAATACGAATATTTACCACTTTCATTTCTATTTTGTTCCGATTCGGATATTTACCACTTCCATTTTCAATTTCTCGAATACGAATGTCGGATAATTCGGATTATCCGCTACCAGTTTCCACCCCTAGTTGCGCTCTTTTTCCATCTAAAACCGCACTGTTCTTCCTGCTTAGGTTCTTAGGCATCTCATGTTGTTTAATGTATGAATTCTTGATTGGCTTGCTCATGCTATTTAATTCATGTTGTTTCATGCTTATAGATCTGTTAATGCCAAAATTTAGTAGATTCTAAGGCTAGGTTTTGGGGTATATTTTAGTCAACTTTATAACTGGATTGTACGTTGCATGTGTGAAAAATATAGAACCATATTATATGTTGTTATATTGCGATGACCCTCGTGGGGTATATATAGAGGTATAAGGGTAGGTACATGGAGTACAAGGCAAGTCGTAGTAAGGTTTAAACCTAGCCTAACGCTAACTCTTATCTATACCATATTATATTTCCAATATTCCCCTCAGTTGTAGCAGGAGTGAAGCGGACGAGTGCGACTGGATTAAAAGTCTTGTGCTTTTGTCGTCTTCCCTGCTTCGTCATCATCAACTGCGTCTCTAATGGCTAATGGGTTGGCACCTAGGGCGGTAAGTGCGTCCTCTTCTAGTGCCTTCCTTGTCTCTCCTCTCTTCCCTCCCGCAGTCACAACGGGAGTGGCATGGACGCTAGTGACGACGCAGACATTGTTGACTGGAGTTGTTGCCGATGAGTAGCCGTAGACATAGCCCCTGATGTCGATGTTGAGTTAGCTGATCGTGTAGTACCGTGGTCGATGTAGTACTCATCGTAGTCGGTGTAGCCACGAGCACCGGAGGCGCAAAACATTGCGTGATCTGTATGACGGAGCTGCAATCGAGTACGTTTTGCACCTTGTGGAGGTCACCGGAGGCTGGCTGCGTGTCGCTTACGGCCGGAAGGAGTCGGTGACGTAGCAGCTGGAGTAGTACATGGGCGTGCATGCAGCACAGCAGGAGGAGCCACCTTGGAGAGCATCGCACAGGTCGTACACCGCCGTGCACAGCGAGCAGGATCAATTTGAGGTCATCTTCGTGAGCGGATTTTTGCGCTGGGATTTGAGGGCCACTGAGATTTAGGGATTTATCTTGTGGCTAAATTGGATCTAATCTATGAGATTGGAATTTAGAAATTCAAATCTATGAAATGATCTGATCTTTGATCGAGACCGGGTGTCGCGCCCCTGAGGAGAAGAGATTGATCTCCCTGGGGATGGCGCGATGCGAAAGTGGTTAGGAACCTAGGATCGGCGACGTTGGTCAAACTGATCTGACACCATGTAAAAAATATAGAACCCTAGAATTTGTTGTTATATTGCAGGGTATATATAGAGGTAAAAGGGACGGTACTTGGAGGGAGTGCAAGGCAAGTGGTACTATCGTTTAAACGACCTAGCCTATCGCTAACTTTTATCTGTACCATATTATACTTGTAACCTTGTGCAGTCTTGCTAATTGCTACGATTCACTCGAGAAACAGCAGAGCTGAAATTCAGAATACCTTAGACAAAAATTCAGTTAACCTTAGAAGAAAATTAATGTGCACTTGTGTCTTTGGAAGAATATGTTAGCCTCCTACCGAGGTGGAAATGATATTACTCTGCATCCGCCGTTTCCATGCTTAGTGCATGATGTAGTGGTCCGCTAATTCGGTCCTCTTTTGCTCCTTGTCCAAGCTATTTATTTTGCTACATTACTTTCTTCTTTTCATCGCCAGTAGACTAATTAACTAATACATCCTCAGCCAGCATTCACATTTGGTTATAGATGAAAGGTTACATATAGGTCCACTAGGAACTCACTACAGTATTTGATAGGTAATATTTAGCTTGCTATATTTGAGAACTATCATTTCCCTAAATTTTATAATGTAATGGTTAATCTCTTCTGTTTGTATGATGCGGCCAGGCTGCTTATTTACAGTAGTCTGCTTGCGAAACGCTGATAGGGAGATAATTGTGTTTTCCTCTTCATGAATGTGCAAACCCTTTTTGGTTCCAGGATGAGCTCAGTTTACTGATGTAAAAAGGATATAGCCTTCCAGGGTGTTTCCTCTTTACTATTGCATTGTTTCATCACTTTCTGTTTCTTATGGTCTGCCACTCTTGGATTCCCTTTCTGTGCTTATAAGTTTATTGACCTTCCTTGCAGGACACCAAAATGAGCCTTCAAAGGAAAGTACAACTATCCCTATAAAGGTTAATATCTAACCGAAGATTCTGTTGTCCTTTATAGAGTTAGTGTTTGTAATTTTTTTTGCATCTATTCGTAATTGTGATATCATTCCTTTCCAAATTCACTTTCCTATCTTTCCTCTCCAAGTGCAGCCAACAATATATAGGCTTAATTTTGTTTTTGTGAGCTATCTGATTAAAGTTTGGAGCTTGTGGAGGCACCAATTGTCACAGAGTTGTGTTTTTTTCTCATTTCAATGCTTGTTGTAGAATTATTTTCTATTTAACAATTTTCTGTACAATTTGGGTGTCATGTTGCAAGATTTTATTTTGGGTAGAATTTGACTCTGTGAAATATCTTTCTCAGAATCAGAAGTTAAAAATATAGTGTCTTTTGACTGTGTTTTGCTGTTGGCGTTGTCTAACTGCTAAACCGGATGTTACCAAAACTGTTGTTGAAACTTGACACATCATAAAACTGCTTAGTGAATACAATATTGAAACTAGCAGTTTTCAAAAGAGCCGTGCCCACTGTATTGAGAAGACTGGTATAAAATTATTATCTTAATATCCATGTGTTATCTAGCACCAACTGAGATCAAATAACTAGAAATAGTAGTGTCACGTACACATATTTTCCTTTCTTACATTGCTTTGCTCTCCTCTAGGACGTAATTGTACGAAATGGATCATCTTTGTTCAGTATCTTAGATGTCTCTTCAAACTAGAAATAGCAGTGTCACCTCCGCATATTATTTCTTCAACATGCTTCGTATCTTCTTAGCGTCCATATATTATCTATGCATGTGTACGAATTTTCATTCTCTTTTTCTTTACTTCATAATTAGTTTCTGTTGACAGGTGAATGGATGGTGGGTTAAGTCAAGTTGCTCAGCTACGGATGTACTTTTGCTGAAGAAAATTCCGGGTAGATGACAATGACACGGCAACGAGAACATACAACATTAGAACATAAAATATTCAGTCCCTTGTTGTTGAGTATTTTACAATGTACTCAACTGCTGATGTATCGCTGAAGAAAAATGGGGGCAGATGTCAATGACGCAGCATGATTTTCTCATTAGGTGTCTGGCGCATGGTTGAGATGTCACACTTTATACTTATGATGTCAGAAAGACTCAAATCAATTTTGATTTAAGAAATACGCACATGGCTTATCATTGGTGTAGATCACACTAGTAGAAAAATGGCCTCTAGTCCCGGTTGGTAAGGGCTTTTAGTCCCGGTTATATCGGGACTAAAGGCCTCCTCTTTAGTCTCGGTTGGCCACGAACCGGGACTAAAGGCGTTGCACGTGGCCACGGCCGAGCGCTGGGCTAAATGACTACAAAGGATATTTTTTTATCTATTTAATCTCTAATTATACACTTAGTCACACACTTAATCTCTATTCCAAAATTTCCAACTTAGCCACACACTTAATCTCTAATTATACACTTAGCCACATATTTAATCTCTATTCCAAAATTTCCCACTTAGCCACACACTTAATCTCTAATTATACACTTAATCTCAGATCAAATTATTTAAACTGGTCAAATTTCCCATTAAGTCACCCATCCTCAAAATGCTCCAGCTTAAGCACGATTAACTTTTGAGTTCCTTCCTAATTAGCTTCCAAGTTAGAACTTACTGATATTAGTATCATATCAATCATATTAACCCCTGATTCATGATGTTATACTTTTTATTGTTTAAATTTTCAAAATTTATTTGAATAAATAATAATTATTATGTAATAATATTTTTTGAATAAATAACAATGATTATGTAATAATATTTTTGAATAAATAACAGTGATTATGTAATAATATTTAATATGGAATAATTCATATCTTTAAATCTGTAAATTGAAATTTGACAAATAAAATGTCTTAATTGATTAGAAAAATAAGAGAAATTCAAATATGCCATCCATATCATCTTTTGCATCACAGAAAAATCGATAAACTTGCTATAAAAAAAACCTCAAGCATAGAGTCAAATGATCAAGTTATGACAATTCCCACAGCATAGTTTGTGATAAAGTTTTCATATTCGACAAATAGGTGTATCTTGATATAGAAAGCAATGGTTCCGAAGAGATTTTTTATTTTTTTATAAATATCATTTTCCTTTTTCTAAGTGGCAAAAAATACTTTTTTGTGAACTAAGTACAAAAAATATGGTGCAAAATGGCACCCATCTAATTCTCACAAAGAGTAGTCCACATTTGATGGATAATCACCAAGTATTAGGAATTTTTTTATTTCTATCTAATTTCGCCTAGTTAAATGAGTTTATGCGGATTTTCCGAAAGTAATTCAATTTTGATCTACAAGTGTTTGATAGTCTGGTCTGAATTTTTTTAAAATCATTTTAAGGTACACAACTAGTGGTTATACCACATAAATATCGATAGTTTTGAAGAATTTGACCTCTTTCGATAAATAGTCATGGTGACCATTTTGACCTTTTTTGAAAAAAATCAAATAAAGTGAAAGAAATCTCAAAAAAAGATACCCTCTAGCATGGAGTCCTTTTATGTGTACTAGTTGATATGAAAAATGATAAACTTGATTTTTGACAAATTGTTCAAAAACAATTTTCACAAAAAGTTCTATCATGTATAAACATTTATAAGTTTCAAGTCAAATGACCAAGTTATGCTAATTCGCACGGCATAGTTTGTGTAAAGTTCTCATATTCGATAAATAGGTGTATCTTCGTATAGAAAGCAATGGTTCTGAAGGGATTTTTCAAATTATTTTTATAAATATCATTTTCCTTTTTCTAAGTGGCAAAAATGACTTTTTTTGTGAACCAAGTACAAAAAATATGGTGCAAAATAGCACCTATCTAATTCTCACAAAGAGTAGTCCACATTTGATGGATAATCACCAATTATTAGAAATTTTCTTGATTTCTATCTAATTTTGCCTAGTTAAATGAGTTTATGGAGATTTTTCGAAAATAATCCAATTTTGAACTACATGTAATTGATAGTTTGGTCTGAAATTTTAAAAAAATCATTTTAAGGTACATAACTAGTGGTTATATCACAGAAACATCGACAGTTTTGAAGAATTTGACCTCTTTCGATGAATAGTCATGGTGCCAATTTTAACCTTTTTTGAAAGAAATAAAATAAAGGGAAAAAATCTCAAAAAAAGATATCCTCTGGCATGAAGTCCTTTTATGTATACTAGTTGCTATGAAACATGATAATCTTGATTTTTGAGAAATTGTTCAAAAACAATCATAATAAAAAGGTCTATTATGTATAAACATATATAAGTTTCAAGACAAATAACCAAGTTATAACCATTCCCACGGCATAGTTTGTGATAAAGTTCTCATATTCGACAAATAGGTGTATCTTGGTATAGAAAACAATGGTTCCAAAGGGATTTTTCAAATTATTTTTATAAATATCATTTTCCTTTTTCTAAGTAGCAAAAATGACTTTTTTTGTGAACCAACTACAAAAATATGGTGCAAAATGTCAACCATCTAATTCTCACAAAGAGTAGTCCACATTTGATGGATAATCCCCAAGTATTAGTAATTTTCTTGATTTCTATCTAATTTCGTCTAGTTAAATGAGTTTATGCTGATTTTCGAAAGTAATCAAAATTTGAACTACAAGTGTTTGATAGTTTTGTCTGAATTTTTTTAAAATCATTTTAAGATAAACAACTAGTGGTTATATCAGAGAAACATTGATAGTTTTAGAAAATTTGACCTCTTTCGATGAGAGTCATGGTGGCCATTTTGACCGTTTTTTGAAAAAATCAAATAAAGTAAAAAAACCTCCAAAAAAGATATGGTGCAAAATGGCAGCCATCTAATTTCACAAAGAGTAATCCACATTTTACGAATAATCCCCAAGTATTAGGAATTTTCTTGATTTCTACCTAATTTCGCCTAGTTAAATGTGTTTATGCCATTTTTTGAAAGTAATTTCACCTAGTTAAATGAGTTTTTGTGGTGCAAAAGATGATATAGTTGTCATATTTGGATTTCTCTCATTTTTCTAATCAATTTAGACATTTTATTTGTTAAATTTCGATTTACCGATTTAAAGATATGAATTATTTTATATTAAATGAAAAATAGAAAAAATGAAAAACACGACGGCTTTAGTCCGGGTTGGTGTCTCGAACCGGGACTATAGGTGTATCTTTAGGCCCGGTTGGAGATACCAACCGGGACTAAAGGAGCTTGCACCGGTTGGTATCACCAACCGGGATTAAAGGTCCCGTTTGACCCGGGAATAAAGCCGTGCGGTGTTCTAGCCGTTGGAATCGGGTTCCAAACATGGCCGGGACTAAAACTCCGAACGGAAGGCATATTTTCTACTAGTGAGAACACACATGGCTATAAATTGTCAACAATAAAATGTTTTCTATTTCTCAGACAACCAAGAAACTACTGTTTCAAAAATTCAAACCATGAGATTGATACATAACTACACAAGTTTGCATGTCTGACTCGACTGAACTCTAGACAGTTCCTAAAATAAAACAGATGATAAACTCTACTATGGGAATTGTTCAGACGATCAACCTATGTAAAATGATTATCTTCAAGGCTACCATAGGGAGAGAAAAAAACTTGGCGATGAATCCTCCTATATATTCGCGACATGCTTATCGCTTATGCAACTGTCCACACATGGAGAACAGTGGCGTTTGTTAGATTTATGGCATCTCAGAGCACGTAATTAGGCATGGTCGAATTCCTTGCCGTCATCGTCATGCTGCCCTGCAACAAGATCTCGAGCGGAGAGTAGGGTGGGGTGGTAGGCCCGTAGATGCTACGTTGGCGGTTCTCATGAGACAGCGGCGATGGCAAAACAAGAGTATGTGGTCCCATGCCAAGAAACCAACCTTATCCTCCACTTTTCCCTCAAGCTTGTTGTCAGTTTCCTATAGGATCATGATGGATGCCTCTCTCTTTTCTTTCGTGGGACAGATTTCTGAGATAGTGTCCCGATTTGAGAGAAAAGGATACAAGCTTGTTGCCATCAAGCAGGTGGTTCCATCCAAGGAATTTGCCGGGAAGCACTACCATGATTTGAAAGAAAGACATTTCTTCAGTGGATTGTGTGACTTCCTTAGCTCTGGTCCTGTACTCCCCAGAGACAGCCAAGGACGAGATCGCTCTCTGGTTTCAGCCCAAGGAGCTGGTCTCTTACAACAGCAACGAGGAGAAGTGGATCTACGGGGTGAACTAACTGTTGAATCAATCATCTTCAAAAGAACTAAGAAAACTCCGCTCCCTTTCCATAATCACCTTCTAGACCATGGCAGACTGTAATAACGCTGTGACCCGGTGACCTTTGATGAGTTGGGTTGCCTGCGCTCATCTGGTTCTGATGCAATAAGGCCTGGAGAAAAGAATGGTAACTAGCTAGCTAATTGGAACGTAGAGCAATAGTGATTTTTAAATCAAACTATCGCCTTCAGCCACTTGACTTTGATGTTTGGTCATGATTTTGATCTATTCTCAAATTCAGACCTACATTCTCTGCACTTTTCCTACTGTCACTGTAGCCGGATGTCTATTTTATTTTTTCCTTTCGTTTTTGTACCTGGGTGTGTGATTGTGATGTGCTCTCGTTTTCGTTCCTGGGTGTGTGATTGTGAGACGCAAGAGAAAACTCCCATCTTCTTGACAGCAAGCACAGTTTACTTTATGAGAGGGCCAGCTCAGCAATTATCAAAAGGTATGCCGGTAATAAACATGGCTGGCAAGAGAGGAGGAGCCGAGTTTTATTATTAATTACCATCATCAAGCCTTTGTACACAGAAGATCTCTTCACTCTCTTGCAGCAAAAGGATCATATTATTATTACACAGATAAACATGGGAAATAGAAATTCATGCCACCCCAAGGAGCGGATTGATGGGGCGAACTAAAACTAATTCCGACAGGCAGCGCAGCAGCCATCCTAGAAGGCGTCGCGCCTCACTAGAAGCCGTTAAGCTTACTAGCAGCTCAGCAGTAGCTTACTTCCTTGTCTTCCTTGCAAGCTTTGCAGCAGCCTTCCTTGATCTACTACTTCCTCCTCGGCTTGAGGATGTCGCCGTCGACCATCTTGGCGAATCTCCCTCGCACTCTTGGCTGGCTGTCTGCCAGACCCTTCCTGCAAGCATACTGCAACAAAGAATTGCAAACATTTATCACTCACTCGTCTTGCATTCATCAGTGTTGATTAGCCTCTTTGATATTTCCTATCTTTCTTACTTGCATATAACTATAAAAAAAGGTGATTTTGTGGACCTTGATCTTTCTGCTAAAGTTCCTCTTGATCTTCTTCTTCCTGTACCTGGAGAGCTTCTGCTTCCTTTCCTCACTTTTCAGGTCCCTGATGGTCACAAGCCTCTCACAATATGTGTGAACATTTCCTGAGTTCCCAGGCCGAGGGGTATTGGCACCAAGATTCTGTCAAAAAAAAAGGGAAAGATGGCTTATAGGGACGGAGGTAATAAAAGATAATGATATTCTAAGTAGCTTTAGGATCCACTGACAGTGAGAGAGAAGAAGAATGGCGATACTTGAGACACACAACAATATTAATTCCATATCCGTGCAGTGTTGTGCAACTATGCAAGTGTGGCGCTAGAGAGCTAGAAAGAAAAGGATCATCATATCATAGTCATACCTGGATGTCTCCTTCGCTGTAAGCTGTCCTCAGCCCGCCGAACGCCGCCTCCAAGTCGAGCTCTTGGAAATCCAGGAAGTAGGGCCTCACCCTCACCGACGACGTCCCGTTGATCATGTCCGTCGAGTTGGGGCACCCGGAGCTGACGCTCTTGTGCAGCTCTCCGGCAAGGACCTCGTCCTCGACCTGCAGCATAGAGATCTCGACGTCTAGCACCTCGGATATCGTCTCCTCCATCACCGACTTCTCCATGGGCTCCTTCTCGCACTCGTATAGCACCTCGATCAAACCCACGTTGATGGCGTCGTTCTCGCCGCTAGAGCCAGACATCATCGAGAACGCGGGGTCGAGGCCGAGCAGCGGTGGTTCCTCGATGATGGGCTCCGGAGCCAGGTCCCCTTCTCCTCCCAGGTCGTACTCCGAGATCAAGGACGGCTGCCCCCTGTATCCCTTTTTTTTTAATCAAGAAAGCGACATTTTAATCTGTCCGTCCCGGCCCGACAAAGCTATGCTGCTACCTTGCTATTGATATCCAAGGAAAAAAGAAAAGGAAAGCCGCAGTTTAGTCCGGAAGAAGAAGACAAGACATCCACAGGTATCCGAGGTTTCTTACTGCACCTTTCACGGAGGATGAAGGAAGGAAAGCAGTCTTCCAAATAGATCACAACAAGGTTCCAGGTCCGGATGGCTTCCTCGCTGACTTCTATCAAAACTTCTGGAATATCATCAAGCCGGACCTTCTAGATTTGTTTGCCTATCTTCAAGCCGAGCAACTGGACTTTAGACTCAATTTCAGTGAGATAATTTAGCTGCTTAAGATTAATGAGACAGAACGGATCCAACAATACAGACCGATCTGACTCCTTAATGTGAGCTTCAAAATTTTCATAAATACATCAACTATTGGGTTGAATTCGGTGGCAGACCATGTTGTTCGACTGACACAGACGGCCTTTATGCAAGCGAGAAATATCCTTAACGGGATGGTGATCGTTCATGAGATAGTTCACGAACAACACCGGAAAAAAAATGAATGGGGTGATCATTAAAATTGACTTTGAAAACTCTTATAACAAGGTCGAATGGACATTTCTTCAGCGGACCTTAAGAGTAAATTTTTTTTTTGAAGTATGGCACGCTTAGATCAATAATTTTATCACTGGGGTAGTGTGACTACTAAAGTCAATAACGACGTTGGTCATTACTTCAAACGAAAAAAGGGCTAAGACAAAGCGACCCATTATAACCCATATTGTTCAACATAGTGGCAGATATGTTGGCTGTCACGATTGAACGCGCAAAGTTAAATGGCCAAATTGATGCGGGTAGTTCCACATCTAGTGGACGGTGGGCTGTATCCTTCAATACGCAGTGTTGTGTAAGTATAGCGCAAGAGAGCTAGAAAGAAAAGGATCATCATCATATCATATTCATACCTGGATGTCTCCTTCACTGTAAGCTGCCCTCAGCCTGGACGCCGCCTCCAAGTCGAGCTGTTTGAAGTTGGGCATCACCGTCACCGACGACGTCACGTTCATCCAGTCCGTCGAGTTGAGGCACCCTGAGCTGACGCTCTTGTGCAGCTCTCCGGCAGGGGACTCCTCCTCGACCTGCAGCATAGAGAACTTGGCGTCCAACAGCTCGGATATCGTCTCCTCCATCACCGACTTCTCCATGAGCTCCTTCTCGCAGTCGTGCAGCACCTCGATCAGACCCACCATGATGGCGCCGTTCTGGCCGCCAAAGCCAGACATCATCGAGAATGCGGGGTCGAGGCCGAGCAGCGGTGGTTCCTCGATGATGGGCATGGGATCCGGAGCCTTGAACAGGTCCCCTTCTCCTCCCAGGTCGTACTCCGAGATCATGGACGGCTGCCCCATGTATCTCTGTTTTTTTATATCAAGACTCCACCTAATTCGATCCCTTCGCAGGGTAGCTAGCAGAGGGAAACTAATTTCTGTGAGTGACCAACTGACCATTGTGTGACTTTGAAAGATGTGAAGATTCAAGGCCAATAACGAGGGTCACAGCACCTTGTGTGATCTGTGGCGGAGCCACCTCCCGGCGACCCCGGGCTCAGCCGAGGGACTTGTATTGAAATCTCGGCTAGCTACGAAGAATTGGCTGTATTTTCCATGGCAAAAGCTCGACAACTTTGGTTCCTCTATCCCTTGCCCAGGCTCAACGAGGTGCTGTGTGTGATGTAGCATAAGTAGATAGAAATGTCACTGCAGCTTGTGCGCGTACCTGTGATTGATGCTGAGGAGAAGCAATGTACTACAACATGGATGGTTATACTGACAAGGAGTTGCATTATTATAGTTAATTAATTATATTATCGGCCATGCCGGACAAAGCTATAATATATCATATCATATCCAAGGAACAAGAAGACAAGACAGGAGACAAGACAAAGCGTCCTATCGATATCGAAGAAACAAGAAGACAAGACAGGAGACTGACAAAGCGTGCTATCGATATCGAAGAAACAAGAGGGCCAGACAGGAGATTAGTTAAGGATGTATGTGCGTATCGATCGGAGATATACTCACGAGCTGGGCGTAGATGGCGTCGTCGGAGGAGGCGGAAGAGGAGGACAAGTCGAAGGCCGGCGAGTACCCCGGCGTCGGCGAACATCACCTCTGCTCTGCGTGCTTCTTTGATTGATATCGAAGAGCGGCGGCGCGAGGACCTGGCGGGACGATACAAACCTATCCTTGATTAGTTATGATCACATCATACATGCACATGGTTAACTACCATGTTTACAGCATATAGCCTGCCTGACCTGACCCGAATTAGTGCTTTAGACTAGGTGGTGATTGCATGTGTGTCTTTTGAATTGACAGTTTTCACAGTAACGGCGAGCATGCCAGTTGGACAGCACGTTTGAGATTTTTTTTTTGTAATGTATGATAAACCAATTTGATCCAGAAATTTAAATAGTATGATACAATTTGCATAGCCGAAGTGCTAGCTCAACACAAATAAAATTCAGCAGCGGAAAGCAAATAACATAAGGAGTCCCAATCAGTACCACAGGCGAAACATGCTGGGTGGAATCTCGCGACCCTACCATCGTACCTTACTCATCCTCAGAGTACCCTGCAACATTACACGTTGCAGCAAAAAATGGTCAATACATTGAATGTATTAGCAAGTGTCACAAGGAAATTAAAACACACCTACTTGTACGTGCATATTTGGCTAAGTAGAATTTAACCTTTATTTTACAGAAAGCAATCATAGTTTTGTCCTAACTTTTTAAAATAGTTTTCAATCTACTAATCATTTTTTCGGACACACTGGCATAACCCTAGGCTCTAAACACATGCTGGCCTAGCTTCGTATGCTCCTAAATCCATGTTTAGCCATCAAATTTTATTAAGAAATTAGAATGATGAGATCTTGCTACAGTTCCAAGTCTATCTGCTCATAGTTGTCCGTAACTGGGGTCACGTCTAAGTACTGAGTTTTTGACACTCTCGAGAGGTTTGTACAGTTTACCCGCACGACTCAGTCAGCCTCGCATTCCATAACACTGAAGTGTGAAATGGCCGGAAGGAGACAAAGATGAGACCTTTCAGAAGTAGTGCCTAGAGCCACACCTCGGACCGTACCCACCTACACTTTCCGTTGTACCACTTTCAGTAGGATTGCTTCATTAACGATACACCATTTTTGTTATTGCAACATCATCTCAACTTTTCTTGGGCTCTATTCATATTATCATCCGCACCTTGTTCAAGTTCAAAGAAGCTGATCCTCCAAGTACAATGGAACAGAAGCTTATCCATTTACTTATGCTTAAAAAATATGATGATACTTATTGAAACTACTATATTTAGCAATCAAGAATACCATTGTACATCTAGGCTATACAAGATTGTTAACCCATCAAGATCCACCACCTCCGACAATTTCTAAGGGGATGGGCACGTAACCAAAGTAGTGAGTATAAGAAGGAAAAATAACGTTTATTGCAAATCATTGAATTGCTAGATCGACGGGCCGAAGTGGCTGTTCTTAGTGCTTCCGAAAGGGAGGCTGTAAGAAATGCTACTGATGAGCTGATCAAGTTGCGTCGTGCAGAACAGTCAAAATGGGCTCAACGTTCGAAAGTTAAGTATGTCCAAGAAGGAGGTAATAACACCAAATATTTTCATCTAATTGCAAACGGCAAACATAGACGAAAAAAGATTTTCCAATTGGAACAAGAAGAGGGTACTATTATTGATCAAGAAAATCTTAAAGCATATATTACAGACTTTTATAAAAAAATGTTTGGGGCACCGGCCGTCAACAATTTTACTCTAATCGAGGATTATACTCATGACATACCGAGACTTGCTAAGGAAGAAAAATTGATTCTGACTGCCAATTTCACTGAGAAAGAGGTATTCGAAGCTATTCAGCAAATGGAAAAAAATAAAGCTCCGGGACCAGATGGGTTCCTGGCTGAATTTTATCAAAAGTTTTGGGGTGTTATTAAGGAAGATTTTATGGCTATGGTTTACGATTTTCAGCTCTGGGGAGTTGCCCCTTTTCCATCTGAATTTCGGCACGATCATTCTTCTTCCCAAAAAAGAAGATGTTGTTCAGATACAGCAATATAGACCAATATGTCTTCTTAATGTAAGCTTTAAGATTTTTACTAAGATTGCTACTTTGCGGGTTTCCTAAATTGCACATAAGATTATTAAACCAACGCAAACGGCGTTTGTGCCAGGACGTCATATTTTAGAAGGAGTTGTTGTGGTCCACGAAACTATTCATGAGCTTCACAGGAAGAAAATGGATGGGGTTCTCTTTAAAATAGACTTCGAAAAAGCTTATGATAAGGTCAAGTGGCCTTTTCTCCAACAAGTGTTACGTATCAAAGGTTTTGACCCTAAATGGTGCCAATGGATTAACCATTTTATTTCTAAAGGATGTGTGGCTATTAAAGTTAATGATGACATTGGTCGTTATTTTCAAACCCGGAAAGGATTGAGACAAGGTGATCCCCTATCCCCTATCCTTTTCAATATTGTGGCGGATGTTTTGGCCATTTTGATTGCGAGAGCAAAAGAAAATGGTCAAGTGGAGGGTCTCATTCCTCACTTAGTTGATGGGGGTGTGTCAATTTTGTAATATCCCGACGATACTATTATCTTTATGAAACATAACATTAAGAAAGCGTTAAACATGAAATTGATCTTATGTATCTTCGAACAGTTGTTAGGTCTCAAAATTAATTTTCACAAGAGTGAATTTTTTTGTTTTGGGAAGGTGAAAGAGGATGAGAACCAATATATGCAACTTTTTGGTTGTGGGGCTGGTGCTCTCCCCTTCCGATACTTAGGTATCCCTATACACTTTCGAAGACTTAGGAATGGCGAATGGAAGCCGGTAGAAGATAGGTTTGAGAAAAAGCTTGCGTGTTGGATGGGTAACTATTATCGTATGGGGATCGCCTCGTACTAATTAATTCTATCCTCACGAGCTTACCTATGTCCATGTTATCATTTCTGGAGATACCCAAATGGGTACGGAAAAGAAATTGACTTCTTTAGATCTCGCTTTTTTTTGGCAAAGTGATGGTCATAAAAAGAAATATCGGTTGACCAAATGGAATATTATATGTAGACCAAGAGATCAATGAGGACTTGGGGTGGAGGTTTTAGAGTTGAAAAATAAAAGCCTTCTTAGTAAATGGTTGTTCAAACTCCTCCATAAGGAGGGTGTTTGGCAAGAATTACTACAGAACAATTATCTTCATTCTAAATCCTTATCTCAAGTACAAGCAAAACCAACAGACTCAGCTTTTTGGAAAGGACTTATGGGAGTAAAGGACGTGTTCTTCTCCCGTGGATCCTTCAATATTGGCAATGGACAGAACACAAGGTTCTGGGAGGACTGTTGGTTGGGTGATACTCCTCTATCACAACAATATCCATCTCTTTACAACATTGTCCAGCAAAAACAAGTATCGGTGGCAAGTGTGTTAGAGACAAATCCTTTAAATATCACCTTTAGAAGATTGTTAACTGGTAACAAATGGAACAGATGGCTCCATTTGGTCAGTAGGTTAATGGACATTCAATTAACACCCGTTGACGATAATTTCACATGGAAGCTTACGACATCGGGTTCTTTTTCGGTGAAATCTATGTACCTTGATCTTCTTAATGGTCATTCTAGTTTTCTAAAAAAATTGGAAATTAAAAGTACCACTGAAAATAAAAAAATTCATGTGGTTTCTTTATTGAAGAGTTCTTCTTACAAAGGATAATTTGTCTAAAAGGAATTGGCATGGTAATACCAAATGTTGATTTTGTGATCAATAGGAAACAATACAACATTTGTTTATTACCTGTCCCTTTGCACGCTTTGTTTGGCACATTGTTCATATATCTTTTATTATTTATCCTCCAACCAGTGTCACAAATCTGTTTGGGAATTGGTTGAATGGTATCGTTAAGAAAGAAAAGGCTAAAATCAGAGTGGGAGTTTGTGTTGTACTTTGTGCTATGTGGCATGTGCGAAATGAACGCGTTTTTAATAATTCTAGAGCTTTCTTTTTGCAGGTTATCCCTTTGGCTACGCATTGGATCCGTTTGTGGTCCTATCTCCAGCCGGAGGAGCGCCCCCAGGACATGGATTTTTGGGTGCAGCCGTTTGGAAACGTTGCTCAAGACTTTTGCACCCAATACGGGTGGCGGCATAGTCTTAGACTTTCATGTTAATGCATAGGCGTCTCATGTTGGTTCATATTTTCAGATGGTTGATCCATGTCTCAACCTTAAGCGACCCATGATGTAATAAGTTAAGATTTATGTTCGGAATAAAGTAATAAAACGGCCGTATGCATCTTTTCGATGCAGAGGCTGTGATACCCCATTTCGAAAATAAAAAAATATCAAGTTTTGTGTATCTTGGTTTTCCATCTCAAAGATTTTTTTCTTCCATTAATATTGTCCCTAATCATACATCGTTAATCGTATTTGTCTCATTTTCTTATACACTCATAGCAGCTTTATGTGCCATTTATTATATTGTGATTTCCTATTATCAGCTACCCTACTCAACAACCTTGGTTTCCATAGGATAACCGGTTCACAGATTGAATGGAAAGATGTTACAATAAACAATATGGCATCGTGGTTGTCAAATGCTCTATTTTTTTGTTCATTAGAGAAATCATTCCATGTGTCAAAAATTTCTTTTTTTGTATTCTGAATATCTCTCCTCTAAATGGCATAAGGAAAACTAAGAGTACTGACGTACTTTGCATATAACACATAGTATATCAATGTAAGCATATTGTTCTTGATAGTACAAATATTAAAACTATGTATGCATGGTTAGAGTATTCTTCGGAGTTCGGTCGACCAAATACTTCTTTATTTTTGTTTATTTCATGTACTTTATATTATGACAATTATCTCACTAGTTTTTTAAAGGTTGATAGTTTTCTTTACAATTGATTCATTTTTTCAACAACTAAGATGGAAAGGAATTGAAAAATAAGTTAGAAAAAATTGCGCATGACCGATAGTGTCAAAACAAATAAATTAAACTATTATACTAGATAGGACCGTTAAAGCAAATCCAGACATATATGCCATCAGATTCATCATGGGTAATAGAGGATATTGTATCTCTCACTTGTCTAAATATGGCTACAAATGCAGATATACATCAGTCACAAATTCAAGGCGAGTAGAAGACACTCTCGAGAATCAATCATTAGGTCAACTAACAATACAAGATCGATTAAGCAATTGTGTGACGCACATACATATTGTCTAAAAAAATTCCCACATTTGTTTAAATTTAGTGAAATCTTAAAGCTTAATTGTGATTTTTCTGAATTAAAATACATAACTCAATTAATATTAATTTTACTGCGATGATAGTCTTTTTAATCCTTAGCTTTAGATGAGGTTAGTCTTACAACTTGTACAAGTAGTTATTATGTAATGACAGATATTAGTAATATCGTAAATTGAACCACGCCAGCACATTCAATCATGAGCGTAGATGGAGATGATACATGCAGGTCTTGCTGATCACCTACATTAGGAAGACATTGAAAAATGATTGATACATACAGGAACATAGATAATATACAAAGCAAACAGAATGCAAAGGACTCCAACAAGAATACGTAATCCATGATTTTTGAAAATTGATATTATATGCATCAGGAGTCGTATAGAGATACGATCAGCAAGGAGTTGCTCACCTTGAATATTTGACGGCTAGTAGTGATGCTAAAGCTCACTAGTCGAACTTACATTTGAGAATCCTGGGTCGCTATGTAATCAAAGTAGGGATGTTGATTTTGGTGGGAGCGTATGTTAAAATGTTTAATATACATACTCCTTTTATGAATACATGTCTTATTCTTACATATATTTCTGTTGTAGATGGCACCATCTAATCTTACTCAGTTATCCAGTTTTGTTTTGCGTTCAATCTTGGAAAAAGATAAGCTGAATGGAACGAACTCTACCAACTGGTATCGTAACCTGAGAATCGTTCTCAAACAAGAAAAGAAGGAACATGTCCTAAACAATCCTATTCCTACCGAGCCGGAGGATGATGAACCAGCTGCCGCAAGAACCGCTTACCGTCGAGCTCGTGACGAGTTGACGGAGATCAGCTACCTCATGCTTGCTCATATAGAGCCAGAACTGCAGCAGCAGCTCGAGAACGTTGAGGCTTGATCACCTTGCTCATGATATGATCATGGCACTCAAGAGCATGTTTGAGTTACAGGCCAGGACTGAGAGGTTTAACATCTCTAGGGCCATGACCGGGTGCAAGCTGAGGGAGGGCCACTAGTACAGAAAAGCTTACCAGTGGCGCACCAAAATGGCCTATCAGTGCGCACGGTACATGCGCCACTGCGGTCGCGCCACTGGTAACATGCTATCTGTGGCGCACGGGCTCGTGCGCCACAGATAACGCCATTTACCTGTGGCGCACCACCTGTGCGCCACAGATAACTTGCTCTGTGCGCCACTGTTAAGCTATTTGCATTTAAAAAAAATTAAACCTGTGCGCCACAGATGTCTTAAATTGTGCGCCATTGTTAAGCTATTTGGAATTTAAAAAATTAAACGATGGTCCCCTCTCTCCAGTCCTCTCCACCGGCTACTACTCGGTATTAATTAATCCTCGATGCATGTCTTTTTACGAAATTACATAAAGGACCCTGGTGTAAAAGAGAAAAAGCAATCAAGTCCCTGCAGCATGTCAGGGCGAATCGTGCCCGCACCGAGCCTCCATCGCCGGCAACTCCTCGTCCCTGAATCGCGCGGGCCACGGCGGTGTGGAACATGGGCTCGACGGTGGTAAGCCGCTCGTCGCCGTGCGCGTAGGTGTGCTTGAACCGGCTCCCGCCGGAGCCGAACTCCGCCGCCTCCTCCTCCTCTCCACTCCACCGCCGACCCGGTCTCCGGCCGCCGCAGCCGCCCGCAGGGATGTCGGCCAGCCAGCCGCATCGCACGAGCCCTTCCCTGCCGCCCGACCACCACAGATCGAGGGGCCGAGCGATGGCGGGCTCGAAGGCCTAGCGCGAGGTGCGGGCATGCCCCGCCGGCCGCGGAGGCCGCAACAGGTCCGGTGTGCGGTGGCGCTCGGGGCGTGGGCGGCGAGGGTGAGGTGGCGAGGATGGCGGCGCTGTGGCGTGGGCGGCAACGCTCGGCGGATGGGCGGCGACGAGGAGGTCGCGAGAGAAAGTGGATCGGTGCGTGGGTCTGTGTGCGCGTGGGTGCGTGGTGAGAGAAAGGGGATCGAGCCGTGCGTGCGTGGTGGTGTGTGTGCTGTTGAGTGCGCATGGGCGTGCGTGGTGTGGGGCGTGGGGCCCATGGCATGTGTGCATATGGGTGGGGTGTGGAAATATCAGTGCAAACTACCTGTGGCGCACAAGACAAAATGTGCGCCACAGGTAAATTTTTACCTGTGGCTCACATGCGTGACGGTGCGCCACAGGTATTCTATCCCTTCCCTGCTCAATTTCAAAAAATCTGGCGACACATACCTGTGGTGCACCGCCATACTTGTGCGCCACAGGTACTCTAATTATCTGTGGCGCACCGCTCTGTGCGCCACAGGTACTCTCATTACCAGTGGCGCATAGGCATAGTTGTGCGCCACTGGTATTCTCCCACCTCTTAGGCAAATTCGGGGAAACTTACCTGTGGCGCACAAGTACGGTGGTGCGCCACAGGTAAGTTTCCCCGAATTTGCCTAAGAGGTGGGAGAATACCAGTGGCGCACAACTATGCCTATGCGCCACTGGTAATGAGAGTACCTGTGGCGCATTACCTGTGGCGAATTTGCCTAAGAGGTGGGAGTACTATTGTTGTCAATGTAATAGATATTTATCTTGCTGGCTCTACTAGCAGTACCTGGGTATATGATACCGGATCGGTTGTTCATATATGCAACTCGATGCAGGGACTGGCAAAAAGTAGGAGCGTGGCAAAGGATGAAGTTGATATCCGAGTCAGCAACAGGGCAAGAGTTGCAGCGTTGTGAGTCGGAGTGATGCAAATTAAGTTACCTTCAGGATTCATGATGGAACTAAATAAATGTTATTATGTTCCTGTGTTAAGCCGAAACATCATTTCCGCTTCATGTTTGATGGAGCAAGGCTATGCATCAAATATTAAGGACAATGGTTCTTCATTGTATTTGAATGGCATGTTTCATGGTTTTGCACCAGTCCATGATGGACTTTACATTTTGAATCTTGAATGTGAGGCAGTGTATAACATAAATGTTAAAATGTTAAAGCCGAATGATCTAAATTTGACTTATTTTTGGCGCTGTCGGCTTGGTCATATTAGTTGCAAGCGCATGAAGAAACTCAATGGAGATGGACTTCTCGAGTCGTTCGACAGATGCGAGTCCTGCCTGCTAGGAAAGATGACCAAGACAGCCTTTGAAAAGAGTTGCGAAAGGGCGAGTGACTTATTGGAGCTGGTGCATAGTGATGTATGCGGTCCAATGAGCACGACAGACAGAGGCGACTATGAGTATTTCGTTACTTACACGGATGGCTTCAGTAGATATGGATATGTCTATTTGATGAAGCACAAATTGGAAACTCTTGAAAAGTTAAAGGAGTTCCAGCGTGAAGTCGAAAATCAGCTTGGCAAGAAGATAAAACTTCTGCAATCTGATCGTGGAGGTGAGTACATGAGCCAGGAGTTTGATAGCCACGTCAAGAGTTGTGGAATCGTTCCTCAACTCACTCCGCCAGGAACACCATAGAGAAATGGTGTGTCGGACAGGCGGAACCGCACCCTGTTGGACATGGTGAGGTCAATGATGAGTCCAACTGATCTACCTTTTATCATTTTGGGGCTACTGTCTAGAGACAACAGCATTTACACTGAATAGGGTACCATCAAAGGCAGTAGACAAGACACCACCTGAGATGTCACTAGTAGAAAAACCACCTTCGGTTCGGCCCTTTCGTCCCGGCCACATTACGAACCGGGACTAATGTGGCTCCCTGTTCAAACGGGGCACGGGCACAACCACCTTTAGTCACGGTTGGAGACACCTTTAGTCCCGGTTGATGTCTCTAACCGGGAAATAAGGTAGACCTTTAGTCCCGGTTAGAGACACCAACCGGGACTAAATGTGTTTTTTACTCTCATACCTACCGAAGAGGAGAAAAAATACACGCAACCGGGATCTGGTGAAATACATATTTCTGTGGCGCATGTGGATGTGGGCCACAAAAATACACATTTCTGTGGCGCACATTGATATAATTTCTGTGACGCACATTGCTATATGTATGCGCCAAAAAAAATTCAAAAGGAAATTCAAAATTTTCAAAAAATCCTAAAAAATTCAAAAAATCCAAAAAATACAAAATATCTGGAAAAGTTCAAAAAAATCCAAAACAATTCAACAAATCCAAAAAAATGAAAATTTAAGGAAAAATGGTAATTTTTTTTAAAAATGACAATAAAATAAAAAAATCAAGGTATTCTAAATTTTTAGAAATCTCAAACAAAAACTTTTTTAATTTTTTTAAAAAACTAATTTTCTATTTTTTTTTCATTTAAAAAATACATATTTTTCTTAAATTTTCAAAAAAATTGGATTCGTTATATTTTTTTGGATTTTTTGAATTTTTTGAGATTTTTGAGTTTTTGGAGTTTTTGAAAATTTTGAATTTCATTTTGAAACTTTTGAAGTTTTTGATTTTTTTCAAAATTTAAAAACACACATATATACACATACCACACATAAACTACACACACATCTACACATATATACACATACAAGGATTAAGAAGGTTGATATGATACTTATATCAATAAGAAGTTCAGTAGCATAAAGGTAGCTGAATTGAATAGAATTTAGAAATTAAGCGTGCTTGGGTTGGAGCAATCTGAGGATGGGTGACCTAGTGGGAAGTCATCATTTGAGATATGTTTGCAGTGTTTTTAGATGTTCAAAAAATTCAAATATTTAGGTTTTTCCAGAAAATATCATTTTTTTTCCTGAATTGTTTTGAATTTTTTAACCTTTTTTAAATTTTTTTTGAGAATTCTGTGGCGCATATCTTCTGGATGCACCATAGAAATGTGAGAATTCTGCGGCGCATGTAGATATGCGCCACAGAAATAAAATTTAGTGGCGTGAATTCTGTGGCGCATCCAAATTGCGCCACAGAATTCCAAAAAGGTGCGCCACTGATAAGCTTTTTCCTAGTAGTGTACTGATTCCCAGTCTTGGTGAGTCGCCATGGGATCCGAGTTAAAGTCCATGGACGATAACCAGGTTTGGAACCTGCTTGATCTGCCTGATGGCAAGAGAGCCATCGAGTGCAAATGGGTTTTTTAGAAGAAAACTGACAAAGATGGTAATGTTTCGATTTTTAGAGCTTGGCTTGTCGTGAAGGGGTTCCGACAGGTTCAACAAGTTGACTACGACGAAGTTGACCAGACCTTCTCGCCTGTAGCTATGCTTAAGTCAAGGATCATGTTATCTTTAGCTATGTCAAGATGGCGTTCCTTAATGGGAGCTTAACCGAGCACGTGTAAACTGGTATTCCAGTATGTTGCTACCTGTGAACTCCAGGCTTTATTAATTTAAAGCTGGGCACGCCAGTGCCTTTTATCTAAAAATCCTGCATGCATGAGGTAAGTCTTAATTAATCTGAGGCGGCTGATGTGCTAGCACAGGCTGGGACGCTGGGTGGAGTCGTGACGGGTCTTGTACCTAGCTCATGCATGATGTAAGTATAGCGTGGACGCCTGGTCGTCAGGGACGGAGGAAGGGGGGGACGAGCAGGGGCTCAGCCACCCCCATGAATCCGATTTTCTTCATAATCCTGCTATTAATTACACTTATACTTAGTGTTTCTAAGCTATTTCGCCCCCTCCAACGTGATTTTGCCCCCTCCAACCATTGTGGCTGGCTCCGTCCCTGCTGGTCGTCCGTCGGAGGGCACCCCGGCGAAGCGGAGAATACACATGCAAGGAGTGTCATAACCTTAATTATTTTCTCCTTGTATTACCGGAATCAAAAGGGTACGAGAATAAATAATGGCATAGGTGGCTAATTTTTCTGAACTATAATGTCAACAGAATTTTCTTCGAGACGCATCGGTTGTGATCAATTACTTAGTTTAATTGATGGCCAGATGTTATGCTTATTTTGATAATTTCTAGCCCATCTCCTTTTTTTTCATCCGTGTATTGCTTCTAACATATATAATAGATAGATTCCATGTATAAATAGGATGTGTTCTAAGCTTGCTCAACAAGAAAGCACAATAATATTATGAGTCTGCTGGCTCAACAAGAAAGCACAATTATACATAATGGTTGGTAAACACTGCATGTAAAATACATTGCAATAAATAAATAGACAAATAGCAATATAAATAGACATATGCTATAATAGCTGAAACATGGATTTAAGAGTCGGTATAACAATCCTCAACGTCAACCTCCCCGCCGGCAGAGTCATCCAAGTTTTGTCGTTGCCCAATATGGTCATCCTCAGGGCATGGCCAACGCATGGCCCTAGGGGTGCTGCCCCGCAGGCTTTTGTAGGTTCAGATGTGTTGAAGGTATAATTTGGCTACTAGGCATTTTATAAGCCAAATTGATTTAAATGATTATGCTTAGATTATTGGTTTGACAAATATATTTGGACTTGCTGTTTAGTTTAAAATGCAGGCCGGATGAGACTCAAGTACAAATACCACGACGCCAGAGCAAGCGTACAAAGTTATTTCTTGAAGACCAATATGAGAAGTCCTAGCCAGCCTCGGAGGCCAAGCCGAAGGATGTTTGCAAAGTTGTGAAGTCAGAAGTCACATGCACGTGAGAGATGATATGCAAAAGCAATTCATCGTTATTATCTGGTGTGGTTAGCGTCTTGGTTGGAATATTTTATTCTAGTGAAGAATGGTATGGCCGACGTACAATAGATGAAGCAAACTATTGAACCAGGCGAAATATGTGGAGTATTTCCTGAACTAATGGCAACCGAAGACAAGTCCTGGATGGATTCAGAGATGTACTGGGTTAGATCGCAGCTGCGGTTGGCTGCTGCCTGGCCGTGCCTTGCTGTGCCGGCGCTTCCTCCGGCGTCGGTGCGGGTTGCGAGTGGTGGACTGGAGGCCGGGGTGCAGACTATCTTGGTCGTGTTCGGCGTCGACGGCGTCGGCGCTGGCTCAAGGCGGCGGATTCGAGCTGGTGGTCTTCCAGCTTTGCCCTGCACCGCCAAGATCCAGGCGGGGACTGAAGACGGCGGCTTCGTCGGCGGCTTCCTGGCCGCGGTTCGCTGCGTTCGCCGGCTCGGGTGGAGCTCGGCGGCAGCGCGCGGTCGGCGGTCACCGTGGTGCGGCGGCGTCGGTGGGAGCTGGGCCTCTTGGACTGGTTTGTAATTTCCTAGTTTTCTGAGGTTGTACTGCTAGTTTGGTTTTCATCTCTGTATCCCCATGTACTCAAAAAAGATCGCAGCTGCGTAGGACAAGTCCTAACAGGGATTGGGCGGAAGCCAGGCTGAAGACGTATTGCATATAACCAGTCACGTACGCAAGGTGCACCAGGATTTCCATGTTTGTTATTAGACCGTACATACTAGTACCAAAAGCTATGGCCGGATCAATTAGAGATTAGGAATATTTTATTTGGCTTGCATGCTAAGGAAACGGATCCGGATCCGTGTCTAAGCCATAGTCCAGGCGTACCTATATATATAGGTATACACGGCCGATTGAGACCCCCCCCAATCGTTATTCAACAAATACACATCTATCTTTTTACTTATGTTTTCTTCATAGTTCTTCTACCACCGAGCCCTAGCAGCCCTAGGGTTTGGCGATCTTTACCGTTTTGCGCTGAAAAACGGTCGTCTCTCCTCCACGAAAGCGAGGAGATCTTTGTTGCTTTGCTCGGAAAGCAATCGTCCGTCGTCACGAAAGTACGACAGTATCGTGGTGCTACGCGGCAATTTTGCGTGGCAACACAATTGGCGACTCCGCTGGGGACGAAGAACAAGGACACATATGATGACAACCGACCTCAAGAACAGGAGCGACATCGACCCGGACAACGCCATCGCCGTTATACTCGATGATCTGTCGGAAGATGATCGGCGCGAGGTTGAACGGGAGGTTGAAGAATATATGGCTGAACAACTAAAACTGAGGTTGGCAGAATACCAGAAGACAAGGAACCGCGTCGTCAAGAAGGTAGTTGTGCCGAGTCCCTCCGATCTGCTCGGCGCTGAGGTAAAAAAGCCAACCGAAAAAATTGCTCATCTAGTTGATGCATCCGTAGCTAGTAAGCATGATTCTGATATGTCAACTACAGCAAGCACAATTAGTCAATCAGCAGCTAATAGAGTTGAGAAATCGAAGGAGCAGCTTGAAATTAGTCTTTCTAGTCATGTTCGCTCAGTACTGTTGCCTAGTAGCGACGAAAATTCTAGTAGAAAGCCGACGCTTCCGGCCGAAAGCAGTAGGTTAATTAAATTTCCTAATCAAACTTCCGGCGCTTCGGCTAATCTAGCACAGCTGCCTGACGTTGCTTCAAGTAGCTTTCAAAGTGGCCAAAACTATGCCAGCAGTTCGGCCGAAGCCTTTGTACCTAGCATTGCTCCTCTTGCTATTTCAGCTTCGGTTTCACAAAATAATAGCAGCAATAACCGAAGCGGCTGCTTATATTCTAATTTGCAGAAAGCTAGTTATCAGTCGGTAGCATACAATACAACATCATTGCCGTCTGTTGGTACCGGGGTTCCATGCAGGCCGGTACACGATTCCTATTTTAGTGGGTCTCCGTTGCAAACATCACATGCTCAAATTTCTTTGCCGGAGATTCAACCGCGTGCTTGTGTTCCATCTACTCGACAAACCAATTCTTCACAGCCCAATGGTAGTTTTAAGGATCAGCTTGATAGTATACTTATAGAATTTGGTTTAAAACCCGAGGGTAGAGCACGTCCAAATCAAAAACCATACCTTGATTACTTTGACTCGACGCCATATCCTCCTGGTTTTAAAATTCCAGATTTTGTTAAGTTCACAGGGGAAGATGGTAGGTCAACTTTTGAGCATGTAGGGCTATTTTTATCACAATGTAGTGAAGCCGGGACATCGGATGTTTATAGAGTTAAATTATTTCCGTTGTCTTTATCTGGTACTGCATTTAATTGGTTTACATCGCTTGCTTCTAATTCTATTTTAACATGGGCACAATTAGAGAAAACATTTCATGAGTATTTTTATCGATGTGAAACTGAACTTCGGCTTTTAGATTTGACTATGGTTATACAGAAATATAATGAGCATGTCGATGATTATATCAGGAGGTTTAGAGATGTCAAAAGCCGATGTTTTAGCTTGAACTTAGCCGAAAAAGATTTAGCCAATCTTGCCTTTTCGGGTCT
This sequence comes from Poa pratensis, assembly GCA_947311845.1. Taxonomy (NCBI): domain Eukaryota; kingdom Viridiplantae; phylum Streptophyta; class Magnoliopsida; order Poales; family Poaceae; genus Poa; species Poa pratensis. The sequence continues at coordinate 771,479 of CAMZMU010000043.1, read as the reverse complement.
GCTCCCTCATATTAAGGATAACTTAGAAGGGCAAGAATTTTTAGATGTTAATCAAGTTTGGCAAAAAGCTTTGGCGCAAGAAAACCGGGCTAAGGAAATTAAACAATATAGCTGGTTTAGTGATAACAAAAATAACGAGGAGAACCACGCTGTTAGTTCTTTAGATAATGGTAGTGGTTCGGCTAGTAAAGATGATATTGACCTATGTGTAGCCGAATGGGTTCAAGTGCCAAAGTCTACTCCTTTTGCATGTTCTGCTATGAAGCCCACACCTGCTAGAAAAGAGGAATTTAAGTATACTTTTGATGTCAGCAAGTGTGATATAATTTTTGATATATTGCTGCAAGGAAAAATAATTAGAGTGAGAGAAGGTCATACTATTCCACCTCTAGACAAATTGGGTAAAGGAGCTTATTGTAAGTTGCACAATTCGTTTTCTCATTCTACTAATGATTGTGATGTATTCCGACGACAGGTGCAATCGGCCATTGATGATGGACGATTGACATTTACACATAGTACTAAGAAGAAGATCAATGATGATCTTTTTCCTATCAACGTGATCGAGTTTGATAAAAAGAAAGTTCTTATTCGGTCGCATCAGACCGAATCTACCAAAGGAAAAAATGTTCTTGTTGATGATAATGCACCGCCGAGGATGATCAAACCGAAAATTTCAGAAGTGGGAGTGTCTAAAGTCAACAATGGAGGAAAGAGACAAGCTCCAAAAATAAAGCCGACAGTTAGCATGTTGTTGGAAAAATATACCTCACGCAAGGCCAGCAATATGTGTAACCGGTTTGGAGACGTTAAGCGTGCTAGGCCACCTTCTGGACATGGAGGTCATGAGCGATGGAGAAGAAATTCGTATGACCAGTCCCCATATTTTTCCATGCAGCCTGCATACTGGCGCGGTGCACCTCCTAGATATCCACAGTTTCCTCCGCGGGATTTTACTCATTGGGCGCCATATCCTACAAGGCCAACATATTATTTTCAACCAGAGTGGACTCCATCAGGGCATATGTACCGAAATCCATGGCATGGAAAAAGAGCTCGATTTGATCAGGAAATTAAACCACGAAATGCCAATGTAGTTCGTGGTGGAGATGAGAGGCCAGTCTCGGGAATTTCAAATACAAGGGGAAGACACGATGCTGATGGCATAATTCATATTGGTTATCAGAAATTTAAGTGGATGCCGATCAATCGTGAAAGTCACAAAGAAGCATGTGATGCAATTGTCATTCGCAGGAACGGATCACCGGTGCACAATACGGATGTGAGGAATTATAATGGTGGCTGCAAGCTCACTTGGATGCCGGTGAAGCATGATGGACGTAAGCCTATAATAAATTCAGATGATGTAGGTACTGTTCATGCTCTGAAACTTGGAGAAGGCCAATCAGCTGGAGGTGTTGAAAATAGTACAGAGGCAAATAACGATGATGCACTAGGGAGTGGATCAGTGCAGAAAATAGAAGCTGGTACAAAAGATAAACATTTGGATCGTACGTCTGCTGCATCATCCAGTGGGAGTCAGAAAACTGAATCAGTTAACCTTGATACCGATCCAGCTATGAGAAGTAGCAGCTCACGTACATCCACAAGGTGGTCTCCAGTTGTTTTTGGCACATTTAATCAATACGGTAATCCAAGTATTAGAGCAGGCCAGAAAAATGGAACCGATTGTGTATCTGATCAGCAGAGAAATATTTCGGCCAAGGACATAATATTTGCCCCAGGATTGACAATACGACAGTACAGGCCGAGAGACTCGGGGGGCAGCAAAATTAAATCAGTTGCTCCAGGGACTAAACCGAGACATCGATGGTGCCCAATGGGACTCACACACACTCAGAAGCGACGTGTACAACGACTGCGAGCTTTGGAAACAAAGGAACAAATAGCCGAAAAGAAGCGCGATGAATTGTTCAAACGAGAAAAATCTATGGCGCCGAAGATGACATGGAGGGAGAAGCGCATTTTGAAGGATAAGAGCAGAGCCACAAATGACACACTTGCTAATCCTGCAGATGACACAATTGATCACGAGGATTCAGAAAATAGCAAGGAAGTAGCTACTGATTTAGATGTTAATATGGTGTTCACATCTCTCGCAGAATTTTGTGCACCCGAAGCTTGAAGATGCTATGGCCGATATATTATTCCAAGTATCATCCTAAGAAGATATGGCCGATATATTATTCAAAGTATCGCCCTAAGAAGTTTGGACGATATATTATTTCAAATATCGCCCTAATCGAAAAATTGGCCGATGTGTTCTTTGGACATCGCCCTAAGCAATTATATGGCCGGTGAAGTCATCAGCATCGACCTAAGGTATTGTTATAGTGTTTTTGATAAATACCATTATACCAAAAACAGGGGGGCATGTGTTGAAGGTATAATTTGGCTACTAGGCATTTTATAAGCCAAATTGATTTAAATGATTATGCTTAGATTATTGGTTTGACAAATATATTTGGACTTGCTGTTTAGTTTAAAATGCAGGCCGGATGAGACTCAAGTACAAATACCACGACGCCAGAGCAAGCGTACAAAGTTATTTCTTGAAGACCAATATGAGAAGTCCTAGCCAGCCTCGGAGGCCAAGCCGAAGGATGTTTGCAAAGTTGTGAAGTCAGAAGTCACATGCACGTGAGAGATGATATGCAAAAGCAATTCATCGTTATTATCTGGTGTGGTTAGCGTCTTGGTCGGAATATTTTATTCTAGTGAAGAATGGTATGGCCGACGTACAATAGATGAAGCAAACTATTGAACCAGGCGAAATATGTGGAGTATTTCCTGAACTAATGGCAACCGAAGACAAGTCCTGGATGGATTCAGAGATGTACTGGGTTAGATCGCAGCTGCGTAGGACAAGTCCTAACAGGGATTGGGCGGAAGCCAGGCTGAAGACGTATTGCATATAACCAGTCACGTACGCAAGGTGCACCAGGATTTCCATGTTTGTTATTAGACCGTACATACTAGTACCAAAAGCTATGGCCGGATCAATTAGAGATTAGGAATATTTTATTTGGCTTGCATGCCAAGGAAACGGATCCGGATCCGTGTCTAAGCCATAGTCCAGGCGTACCTATATATATATAGGTATACACGGCCGATTGAGACCCCCCCAATCGTTATTCAACAAATACACATCTATCTTTTTACTTATGTTTTCTTCATAGTTCTTCTACCACCGAGCCCTAGCAGCCCTAGGGTTTGGCGATCTTTACCGTTTTGCGCTGAAAAACGGTCGTCTCTCCTCCACGAAAGCGAGGAGATCTTTGTTGCTTTGCTCGGAAAGCAATCGTCCGTCGTCACGAAAGTACGACAGTATCGTGGTGCTACGCGGCAATTTTGCGTGGCAACAAGATGGAAATGTCAGGTTCGGGTGATGCCCCGCGGGCGACAGAGGCTCTTCTGCAGGAGACGGGTTCTTCAGCGCAAAAGAGGAGAGAGAAAGAGAGAAAACCATCAGGGAAAGCTGCTGATGGCGGGATCCACATAGTTTATGCGTTGTGGTACAGAAAAGTAACCAGCTGCCTCCTCTCTCCATACCTAGCTGGATGCATCGGGAGCGGCAGCTACCACTGCTACCATTGCTTGTGCCCTCATATATAATCAGAGTCGGCAGAACAATCTTCGACGTCAACATTCCCGATGTCAGAGTGGTCCAAGTTGTCTCCTTGCCCATTAAGCTCCTCCTCGGAATCAGACTCTTGCCCTTGCCGAGCAGGCCATGCCCACCGGTATGTATCAAGTTCCTTCAGAAACTGCAACATACATGCATGCAAATATATTGTCAATGGATATATATATATGTACATGCGGGTAGCTAATGACGAGTTAACAAGCTGCTAGGTATTTGCATTAACAGAACGTTTGATGAGTTACCTGCGGCTGCGGGTCCATATTGCGCAATTGCCTGAGAAAAGAGATGATTTCTTGGTCGACGTCCTCATCGGTCTTCTCACGACCATGAATAGGAACGATCTTGATGGGTCCTTCTATTTCAATCATCGGTTGTCGGATCCGAGGATGGAGTGCGCCGAGAGGAATGGTGCATGCATTGAGGAGTTCGTCATCGGAGTCGGCAAAGGTCAGCCCGCTAAAGTCAATCTTCGCCCACTCTTCCTTCATAAACGCCTCCATCTCAGTCCTCCGGATGTAGTAGTCCTTGTCCACCGCCACATAGCCTTTTATACGGTACTCCTCTCTCCAATCGTTCTCTTCTTCTTCTTCATCATCATCATTATCATCTTCTTCGTCTTCTTCCTCCTTGTTGGCGGCTCCATGGCTCTCTTTCTCTTTGCATCTCTCGTCGTCCCCCTCGCTGTTGATCTCGGTCTTCTCATCGATCTCGCCATCCTCCTCGCTCTTCCTCTTGGTGTACGTGCCGGCTCCGCAACACTTGAGGACCAAGCCCTGCATGATGGTGTAGTAGTCCAACTGGATCTTGCCGCGCATGCTTAGGTGCTTGTCGATCATCTCGTCAGAGGTGAGATCGGCGGCCCACTTGCAGTGGCAATGGTGGAACTCCTTGGCCGGTAGCGACGCAAAGAACACCTTCAGCGCCTTGTCTGAATTAGACTACTCCGGCCTGCTATTGCATCGCCGCCGAATCAGCCATGATTTCAACGTGGACAGGCGGTATCGAAGGTTTTGTGTGCGTGGCTCGATCTTGTACTATCGGTACTCCCTCTGTTCACTTTTATAAGGCACGGTAGCCATCTATTCCATTTTGACCACATACATACTAAAATGAGTGAATCTATGTACAAAATAAGTTTAGATTTACTCATTTTGTTATGCATGTGGGGATAGCTAGTGTGTCTTATAAAAGTGAACGGAGGGAGTATATATAGGATGAAACGGGAGATTATTAATTATTGCCGCTCCGACATCATGCTCCACAAGCAGAAACGTCACATGAACCCAAAGACGCAATGGACTATCGGTGATGAAGGACATGCCACGAATCAGCGCCACTCATCAACAACATCGTCACCACACGGATCGCAACGCCAGCGCACCACCATCTAGTGGTCCCACAACCGACGTCTGATCCAAAGACAATGCCTCCAAGGAGATAAACGACGCTGAGCATCATCAATGCCTGATCCAAAAGAGCTGAATCAAAGGTTTCCCACAGAGCATGGACACCAGGAGGAGGAGAGGATCATGACACCATGACAACACCGTCAAGGAGATAACAATGTCCCTAGACGTCACTGTTGTCGGCCCCGGACACAAAACCGGAGGCTGGGTTTTCACACGTCGAAGATTCACACTCCCCATCCCGAACCAGCTGGCTTGCAGAGCCCTCCACCTGCTACAGACATCTTGCTAGACGACGAACGACTTTCACAACTCGAAGACCATATATAGTGGCCGGAGACCATCCAGGCCCATCGCTGCCGGGGCCAACATAAACTTGATGCCATCGAGCCTCATCGCACGGGAGGCCGAACGACGCCGCAGACAACAAGTCTCACCGAATGATGTCACACCGCCGACTATTGGGCCACACAGTTTTTGGGTCTGACTTGTTCGACATTGATGTATGACTTTACCTAGTTTCGAATAATAATTAACATATGGTCTTGTGCATCAATAGATTTTTTTTTGAGGGCAATTACCGTAGGGGAGGCCCCTACGGTTAGGATTTTCAATATAATATGGGGGAGTCTAAAAGCTCCAAGTCAAATACAAAGGAGGTCTAAGGGGGATGGAAAGTGAAGTGAAAAAACATATTACAAAGAAAGACCTAATATGCCCTCAAAAACAGTTCCTAGTCCACTCTAATAGTGGCGCAACAAAGGAACTCTTGATCCTGTGTTGGTGAAGCAACATGTCCCCTCGGAAGGTGAGCTTCCATCTGTTCAAATTTGGGTGAACCTCTCTAAAAATCAGATCGTTGCGAATCTTCCATATATTCCATGCTCCACATGCAAAGATTTCCATGAAGAAAGGTTTATTAAAACGTCCCTTGGCCTCATTCACCCTTCTGGTAACATCATCGCTGTTGTTCCACGTTACGCCAATAGCCTGCCAGTTGTGCATCAATAGATGCAGAGGCCGGGAGTATTTCCCTTTTGAAAAAAGATGTTCATTTTTTCCCTGCAATCTTGGCGGAATTTATATAGCTCTAAGTTTTGAAGTGATATATATCATATATTTTTTAACTGATAAATTAATATTTAGTCGATGATTACAAAACTACACTTGTACACCGTGATTTGGAATACTAAGAATCTACTGACGTCCATTTTGTGTAACATAAACTACATATTGTTGGACTAACAGTTGGTGAAGGCATGAACTTGGACAGTCAAAAACGGATTTATACTTTTTTTTTAAGTGGAGAACAGGATTTATACTTTTTTTGAAGTGCAACAAGATTTATATTAGACTGGACGTGGTATTAGGATCGAAACCTGAACAAATTTTGGCGGTAAAATAAGGATGCCATGACACGGGTGTCAGAGTTACGTAGCGGAACCGATGCCTCTCCGAGGCTCGGGATGCGTGTTAATATAGGGTAGAAAAAGGCCTCTACCGTGGCTTACAGAAGGCGTATCTGGGTCGGTATACTATACCGTACCCAGTACGTATGTTTACATGATATAAGTTCTAACAGCCCCCTTAATCTAAACTTTACAAAGATTTAGATTACGCCTAAATTCTTGAAGATTTTTAACCGGTAGAGCCTTGGTGAAACCATCAGCAACTTGATCTTTGCTTGAGATGAACCTGATATCCAGTCTTTTATCTGCCACTCGTTCTCTAACAAAGTGAAAATCTATTTCAATATGTTTAGTGCGTGCATGAAACACTGGATTTGCAGAAAAATATGTAGCACCAAGATTATCACACCATAAGCAAGGTTTTTCCTTTAACTGAACTCCAAGCCCACCAAGGAGTGCTTCAATCCATATCAATTCAGTTGTGGCATTGGCTAGAGATTTATATTCTGCTTCTGTACTTGAACGTGAGACAGTAGCTTGCTTTCTGGAACACCAAGATACCAAATTTGATCCTATAAATATTGCAAAACCTCCAGTAGATCGTCTGTCATCAGGACAGCCAGCCCAGTCTGCATCTGAAAAGGCACTCAAAAGAGTGGATGTCGAAGGCTTAAACGTAATGCCTACTCCAATAGTGGCCATAACATATCTCAAAATTCTTTTAGCGGCTGCCCAATGTACAGTAGTTGGTGCATGAAGGAACTGACAAACTTTTTTAACTGAGAAAGAGATATCCGGTCTTGTGAGTGTGAGATATTGTAATGCACCAACAATACTGCGATATCTTGTACTGTCTTCAGAATCAAGAGGTTCTCCTTCGGCCAAAGATAATGGCTCGGACGGAGAAAGTGGTGTGGGTGTACCTTTGCAGTTGTTCATACGGACTTTTTCAAGCAACTCTTTGGCATATTTTTCTTGTGTCAACACTAGACCATTTCCCATTTTCTTTACCTCAATACCAAGAAAGAAGTGTAGATTACCAAGATCTTTGATAGCAAAACTTTCATTGAGATCACGAAGCAAGGCAGAAATGGCATCATCAGAGGAACTTGCCACAATAATGTCATCGACATAGATCAACATATATATGATAATACCTGACTTCTGATAAAGAAATAGAGATGTGTCTGCTTTCGACGGTGTGAAACCCAAATCCTGAAGCTTGGAGCTGAGCCGAGAGTACCACGCTCTGGGAGCTTGTTTCAAACCATATAATGCCTTATCAAGTTTACAAACATAATGAGGAGTATCAGCATTTTCAAAACCGGGTGATTGTTTCATGTAAACTTCCTCCTCCAAAACACCATGCAAGAAGGCATTCTTGACATCTAGCTGCCTCAGATTCCAACCACGAGAAACGGCAGTGGCTAGAACAGTTCTAATAGTAGCTGCTTTAACAACAGGACTAAAAGTTTCTTCATAATCAATTCCATACCTTTGTTTGAATCCTTTTGCAACAAGACGAGCTTTATATCGATCAATTGTACCATCAGCACGTTTCTTGATACGGTAAACCCATTTGCAGTCAATCAAATTTTTGTTTGAACTTGGAGGCACCAAGTGCCATGTTTTGTTCTTTAGCAAGGCATCATATTCCTCCCCCATTGCATTGCGCCACTTAGGATCATTAAGAGCTTCAGTGAGGGAGCGTGGTTCATCTGTGGAAGCAAGCATACCAAAACAAACAACACCTCTTTTGACAGTATAGGGAGCAGTGCCATCTTTAAATTGTTTGGGTTGTCGAATACCTTTTGAAAGACGAGTGCGCACTCCAGCCACAGAAGTAGTAGCAGCAGGAGGCGACACAGAGGATCCTGCCGGATCAGCAGAATCAGCATCTTCCTCGCCTGACGAATCAGAGGAGGGATCCTCGCCTGACGAATCAGAGGAGGGTGGTGTCGAGGACGTGGCGGCCCTGGAGTGGCTTCCATCGCTGTGTGGTGCGCCGTCGCTGTGTGGCGCATGTGCAGCGCCAGGCGCTGTCGGAGGAGGCGACTGCGTGGGCAACGTGGCGGCACGAGACTGGCCACCGTCGCTGTCGACTGGTCCATGCGCGGACGAGGTATCTGGCGCGTCGGACGAAGCTTCCACGTCGCTGTCCGCCAGCGAATCTGCTCCAGGATCAGCAGAGGGCGCTTGATCCGAGAGATCTGCATCAGATAATCCACCTGATTCGTTGTTTTCTACATTATTTTCTTCAGCTTGGTGTTGCTCCATTTCTTCATCATTTTGACTGAAATTTTCACTTCCGTGTTCATCTTCAGAAGTACAATCATCATAGGCATCATGCGACATGTTGTCCTATTCACAACTAGTAACAATAGGAACAATAGGCAAAGGCATATGATCATCAAGTGCATCCCCATGAGTAGAAGAATGTGCATCAGTAGGTAGTAAAAGAATGTCATTGCGAAGACGTCGACCAGCATTAGGATGCAATGCAGCAAACGGAAACACATTTTCATCGAAGACAACATCACGGGAAACATAGACACGACCAGTTTTGACGTCGAGACATTTTACTCCTTTATGTAGAGGACTATATCCAAGAAACACACATTGTGTGGAACGATAAGACAATTTCCTTTTGTTGTATGGTCGAAGATTAGGCCAACAGGCACACCCAAAAATGCGAAGAGATGCATAGTTGGGTTTGGTGTGAAGAAGACGTTCTACAGGAGTTTCAAAATCAATTACTTTACTAGGAAGTATATTGATGAGAAAAGTGGCTGTAAGAAAGGCTTCATCCCAGAATTTTAGTGGCATAGAAGCATGTGCAAGCAATGCAAGGCCAACTTCGACAATATGCCGATGTTTGCGTTCAGCAGAACCATTCTGTTGGTGAGCATGAGGGCATGAAACATGATGAGTAATGCCAATTTTCTGAAAGAAACTATTGAGTTTTTCATACTCACCACCCCAATCAGTTTGCATAGTGATTATTTTCTTCTGAAATTTTCACTCAACCAAGGCTTGGAAATTTAAGAAAACTTGATAAACTTCAGAACGGTTCTTAAGCAAGTATATCCATGTAAATTTACTGAAATCATCGATGAAGCTTACATAGTACAAGTGTTTTCCAACAGAGGCCGGTGCAGGACCCCAGACATCAGAGAATATTTGTTCTAAAGGAACGGTGGAAACACTAGTAGATACAGGATATGGCAACTGATGACTCTTAGCTAATTGACATGAATCACAAACATAAGGATTTATTTCAGGAGTATACAAAATTTGATGTTTCCTAAGAATTTGCTGCACTACGAACGAAGAAGGATGTCCTAAGCGACGATGCCATGTGGAAGACGACGGCTTTATTGTAACGAAGGCTTGCTTGGATGACCCGGTAGACAACGGCACTAGCGGGTAGAGACCACCATGACACGGTCCTTTAAACAGAATTCTTCGAGTGGCCTGATCCTTGATGAAAAAGAAGTATGGGTGAAACTCAAGAAAAACATCATTATCTAATGTAAGCTTATGCACTGATATGAGATTTTTAGATGCACTTGGAACATGAAGGACGTTATTTAAATGTAGACTACTATGGGGAGTATGCAACATTGAGTGACCAATATGACTTATGCACATACCCTTGCCGTTTGCCATGTGGACGCGATCACGCCCCTTGTACTTGTCATGTGTAGTAAGCTTGTTCAGCTCACCGGTGATGTGGTCTGTAGCTCAAGAATCTGGATACCAGTTTGTGTCCACCCCGTAGGCAGCAGCGATATTGGCTGTTTTTTCTTCTCTATCATCATCCGACTCATCATCGGACCCCTTGGGGTCATCCTTGAAACGCCACCAGCAGTCCGAGGCAGGATGTCCATGTATTTTGCAGATCTGACAAGTGACATTAACGTATGGGGTGGGGGCACGTCCATGACCTTTGCGGCCACGACGGTCATCCTTCCTGTCTTTGCGACCGCGATCACGGCGGTCATCTTGGCGAGGACGGCGATCAGTGCGATCGGCATCCCAGCGACGATCATCATACCTTGGATCATCACGTTGATCTTGGCGCCGTTCAGAGTCATAACCACGGCTGTGGTCACGGTGATCACCGCGGTCACCGCGATCACCGCGTTCATTGGAGTGTCCACGGTCACCACGCGGATCGCGCCCACGATCATATCCACCTCGGGCAGCTGCGTTGGCCGAGGACACAAAGGAGGACATTTGTCCCGTCGCCTCAAGCATGGTTTGGCGAGTATCATGAGCGCAAATTTGCGCATACAGGTCATCAAGCGTGATAGCGCTGTTGTTGTTGACAGCAGCCACAACGTCGTTGTAGCTTCCATCCAGACCATTTGTTATGTATCCAATCATCTCATCCTCATCTACTGGCTTGCCCACAGCTGCAAGTTCCGAAGCAAAGCCCTTCATCTTCGCAAAGTAGACAGACGCGGTGAGATCATTCTTCTTCGTGTTGTTGAGCTCTCCTCGCAGCTGATTGATCCTCGCACGAGAGCCAGTACTGAACATGTTGGTGATAATAGCCCAAACACCGGCCGTCGATTCCACACCGACGACATGGGCAAGGATTCCCGGTGAGAGGGAATTGATGATCCAGCTCAACACCGTGGCGTCCCGCAGAACCCAGAGATCATATGCAGGGTTGGGAACCATGATTTTCTTCTTTTCCTCATCTTCTACCTCCACAAGTTTCGCTGGCGCCTTCTCGGTCCCATCAAGCAGACCTTGGACCTGAGAAGCACGGAGAGCGGGAGAGACTAGGGTCTTCCAGAACAGATAGTTCGACCGAGTCAATTTTTGCGAGGGAGGGTTCCCCAAGGAAGCAGTCAAGGGCGTGGCCGACGAGGAGGACGCCATGAAGCTGTCG